>OX382177.1:13471754-14071754 GCA_947507545.1 Clistopyga incitator
GTGCGCTGCGGTCGTTCTCGGTCAAAAGTCCGATCGGAGGGCCGCGAGCGTCGCTGTGTTCGCGCGACTGTCACGAGCCGAGTTTACCTCTGCCCCCCCTGCGTCCCCCTCCGCCGCCCGGCGTCCCTCCCCTTTTCCACGACGCCGAGTGCATCAGCGCCGATTTGCGGGGTACGTACATAAAGACGCGTGGATCTCGTATTCGTGTGTGTGTGTGTGTGTGTGTTGGTGTACGTACGGGAGTATGGGAGAGCTTCCGCCCCCGTGGCCCCACACCACACCATGGCTATGGTATAATGGCCGCCAACCGTCATGGGGGTGGAACTCTCTCGGAACCCCATGCGCGCGATGGGAAAGCAACGCGCGCTCCCGATCAATACTCAACAGCCGCGCGCTCAGAGCTGCCAACACGCTTTTCCGTCACTCCACCATCAACCCAACGCATCGCTGCTTAATTCTACGATGCCTCCCGTGAATCACCCTCTTTGTTATGTTTCGTTTGGCTTGCTTTCGCAGCGCTTTCTCTAGGCTATTCGCGCGGTATCCACAGGGTTTGCATTGTTTTAAGACAAGATGTTGCCAATGTCGTTCGATAGTTGATGATTATTGGTGGTGGCTTAAGGAGCGCGCAGCGGAGCGAGGTATCCACAGGGTTTGCATTGTTTTAAGAGATGTTGCGAATTCAAGTGGATGATTGATGATTATTGTTGATGGGTTAAGGATTTTGATTCTTGATTTTTTTTTTGATAATTTTGATAATTTTAAGACGAGATTATGTGAATTTAAGTGGGTGATTGATGAGTATTGTTGGTGGCTTAAGGATGTTAATTCTTGATTTTTCTTGATAATTTTTATAATTTCAAGACAAGATTATGCGAATTTAAGTGGATGATTGATGATTATCGTTGATGCGTTAAGGATGTTAATTCTTGATTTTTTTTTTTGATAATTTTTATAATTTTAAGACAAGATTATGTGAATTTAAGTGGATGATTGATGATTATTGTTGATGGGTTAAGGATGCGTCATTATTGTTGTGTGCGTTATTTTGATGACCCTCAAAGTCAGGAAACGCCGTCAAAGACAAAAGTCCAAATAACTACCCACAAATAACCGCGACTCGAAAAGTACGAATCACCGGCACCTCAAAATTAGAAAAGGAGGAAAATGTCTCCTACAAACTTTTCTCTCCGAGTCAAAATAAAAAAGATGCAGCGTGCCAAAGTTTTCAATTCGCGGTGATCGTCTTAATTTCAAATAATTTTTATTGTTCAAAAATATCCGCTATCGGGGAATTTAAAGAGGAACAAAAAGGTGGTAAACATTTTCCTCTCAGAACTAATGTCACGGCGTTACAGCGTGCTAAAGTTTTTTTCTGAAGATGCAGAAATTTTGAGGGTCATGTTATTTTGTATTTATTTGTTCTTGCTCTTTGTCGAGGTCATTCGAGGGTCGTAGACGTTTGGAGATAATACACCGAATCAGCCGCTTTCCCTTTTGAGTCTTTGTATGTCATGGCTAAGATTTTTATGTTTTTATGTGTTTCGAAGCGGATTGAATGGTGAAATAGGTGATGATTGTTTGGACTCTTCGCGAAATCCTAATCCCCCGTACGTCGGTGATTATTTCGTGAAAAGCCAGGCTATAGCCGACCAGCGGGTCGACCCTTGGCTCGCCCGCTGTTAATTGTCGAATCGTCGTAAAGCCCTTCCGAGTATAATCAACGTCCAGAAATGTACAGAATTTCGACCACGAATTTATAACTCGAGCCACACGCTTTTGTGTGTGTTTGCGTCCGAAGAATGGGTTGTATTTCAGGTACGAATTAACCGGCGGTCTCATTGTTCAGGTGACTCACGATTTTTCTGCTCTCAGGTACTCAACTCCTTGTTTTCTTCGTATTTCCAATCGTTAAGACTTTTACAGTGGACAAATTAAACCCGTTGAAATCGAAGTCCAAGGAATATTTCTTTCTTCAGGGACAAAATAAGAGAATAAATATTTTTCTGTTCATAATTTATTCCACAGTTGCAAAACAATTGAAAAATAAACGACAAAATTATCAAATAAATAAAAGTAATAAGATATAAACGCTATTTAAAATAAAGGCTGAGATCGAAGCTTTTTTTATGGTGAAAATAACGTTGCAGATTGAATACCAAAGTGAAAAACGTTGATTCAACGAGTTGAAAACTTTTGCTGAGGATAGTCGGGAGGCATATTGCCACTTTGACTTGAAACGTATTTCTGCAATTGGCCAATAAATATATGGTTCTTCAGGAACACACAAAAATGAATTCCGTGGCAAAAAAACAAAACAATTTAAACAATCAAAAAATAAACGACAAAATTATCAAATAAATAAAAGTAATGAAATATAAACGCTATTTAAAATAAAGGGTGAGATCGAAGCTTTTTTTATGGTGAAAATAACGTTGCAGATTGAATACCAAAGTGAAAAACGTTGATTCAACGAGTTGAAGACTTTTGCTGAGGACAGTCGGGAGGCATATTGCCACTTTGACTTGAAACGTATTTCTGCAATTGGCCAATAAATATATGGTTCTTCAGGAACACACAAAAATGAATTCCGTGGCAAAAAAACAAAACAATTTAAACAATCAAAAAATAAACGACAAAATTATCAAATAAATAAAAGTAATGAAATATAAACGCTATTTAAAATAAAGGGTGAGATCGAAGCTTTCTTTATGGTGAAAATAGCGTTGCAGATTGAATACCAAAGTGAAAAACGTTGATTCAACAAGTTGAAGACTTTTGTTGAGGATAGTCGGGAGGCATATTGCCACTTTGACCTGAGACGTATTTCTCCGATCGGCCAAGTGGATTTTCCAGATGGAATCAAAGGGTCGTTTCGTTCGCACGCTCGCTTTCGCTTATGCAAGCCCACTCTCTTTCCACTTCTCTCGTTCTCGTCCGGCTCTCCCGACGTTCTCCTCCAACGAGAACGTGTACTCATCCGACGATCGTCGTTGTTGGTACACACAGCCACGATTCCACTCGATACTCGATACTCGCGCCGAGGCGCGAGTAAATTATCGTGTGAATCGAGAGGCACGTCTCTCCTTAAACGTCCGTACTTCCAATGCATTTCTTATTCCCGTAACGCTTCGCAGAACCGTTTACCTGTTTTTCCGTCCGGGAGAAAGCCCCTGAGCCCATCTGTCCATCATCCAGGGTTGGCCACTCCCTTAATGGAAACGTATTTAATAATAATTTCATTGTGATTATCCATAGACAATTACAACCGATTTTCCCATGGAAATAAAAATTGCACATAATTGCAAAACTTTATAAAAAATAAAAATTATTATCAACAAATCTTAATAAATTATCGTTGAAAATTTCATCATTTTTTTTTCATTGCGGCTCAAATTTTATTAAAAAGAGGCCAAAAAATCTGCTTTTCTTTTAGAGGTTGATTAATGAAATAAATAAAAAATAAGCAGTGTCAATAATAACGACGATCGTGATTTCGTTGAGATTTTGATGATTATTGCCGACGACTGTGTTGCAATTCGTAAGGTACAAAAAATCTGCTTTCCTTTCAGAGGTTGATTAATGAAATAAATAAAAAATAAGCAGTGTCAATAATAACGACGATCGTGATTTCGTTGAGATTTTGATGATTATTGCGGACGACTGTATTGCAATTCGTAAGGTACAAATAGTACAAAGGGTATAAGAGTACAAACATTGCTTTAGGAACTAGAGTTATGCGGACATAGAAAAAGTACGAGCGTATAGAGCGTGTAACACAGAAATATCAATATTTTTTGCCATTGTTATTTTTTTTTGCGAAAGATTGTGTGTTAATTAGTCTCACGTGTTGAGGAGACTCGTCTCGAGAGGAAGTGAACGCGAAGGGTGAAAAAAAAAAAAAAAAAAAATGGTGTATACAACAAAGTGGTCGATGATGTGGCGGTCGTTGAAGCGGAAAAATCGTGAAAGACGAAGAGGGTAAAAAAAGGGAGGGAGAAAAAAGGGCCTTTCGACACGAGTCTCTTTCAGCACGACCTGAAAATCGTAACTTTGTGCGCGCGTACATCGCATTCTCGATATTACAATAAATTATTACAATATAATAACGCAATAATAAATATATGTATATGATTGTATACATAATATGTGTAATATATATATATGTATATAATATATATTTATATAAATTCTTATCTCCATATAATATAATCTATGCGTGTGCGCGTGTATATATATCATATAATAGGAAGAAACATGGTTTAGTACACGACTAGTCTAAAACACTGAGAGGATCCCACTTTCCTTTTATTCCTTTTCACTTCCCTTCGTCGTTTGTATTTACATTTTTTTTCTTTTTTTTTTTCTTCACTTGTTTCGCTGCTATTAGTCGACTACGTTATATCTTACATCGCATTTGGCCGATTTAAATCCGATCGGTCATTTTTATTGGCCGTATTATCGTTCGACCTATATATATATATTTATTTATTTATTTTTTATTTTTGTTTTTGTTTGTTTATATATACTAAATTTTATATATCGTCATCTTACAATGTAGCAATGATCGTAAAGTAAAATGCCTAGACACGTTTTATGTACTTGTATATATCTTCCTAATCTCAACTTTTCGTTTTTTTTTTTTTTTTCTTTTTTCTTTCTACTTTATCACGGACTCTACGGTCATCATACGTATAGTGGACAAACACGCGATTTTCATTTCGATTTATCATTCATTCGCATCTCTCTCGACACCGACGATTGAGCGTATAGTGTATATTATTAAAAATGACTCGAGTATTGGGTCAGCTTCGCTATTGAAATCGATTGCTCCGATTCGATCGATTTTTTTGATCCCTCACTTTGTTTTTTTTTTCATTTTTTTTTTAATATCTGGAGGACCGAAACCAGGCTCAATTTCTGATCTTGCATATCATTGTTATTAATTACTAGATTATTTTGTAATAATTTGCAAAAATTAAAATTTCGATTATTTAAAATAATTTCGTTATTTCATGACGATTATTGCTCGCGTTACCGATCAATTAATCAAGGTCAGAAAATGAGCCGCTGCCCCTTTTTTATCAGGTGACCGGATGGTGATATGATTTTTTTCTTTTTTTTTTTCGACGTTTTTCAGTGGACTCGATTGTCGAGATTTGGTCTTAAGTGGACAATGGCTAATTATCAACGCGCCCGGAAAATCTTTTGGGACTTGGCTGAACGCCAACCAACTTCCACTTTTCTCCTTCTCTCTCTCTCTCTCTCTTTCTCTCTCTCTCTCTACTTTTTTTCTCTGGCTTTAAACGAACCGGTAACTCACTCGAGAGTAAAGTTGGGCTTAAGGTAGTCCAGTCGAAGATGAGATTCAAACAAACTCTTGAAAAAATTGATTTTTTATAGAAATAATTGCGAAATTAATTTTTTAAAAAATTCAACTAATCACTCGCAATTATTTTTCCAAATCAAAATTATTTCACTTAATTTTTTTGAATTGGTAGGAATTTTTATAGAATATTGTGTAATTCTTGAGACATTTTTTTTAGGACTACCTTAAGTCTTGGTGATAATGAGTTATCGGTGATTGCATGGCTTAAATCTGACGACATGAAGTACTAGATATATATGTAGCCTCCAATTGGACTAAAGTTGGATGGTGACGTTGTGGGACGTAGATCAGTTGTGCGCGTGGACACTTATTTCTAATATAATTCGTTCTCCACGAAATCGGCCATTTTTTCACGTTGTTTATATTGTATAAATATTTTTGTAATTGTAACGTCCAGCTATTTAATTGGTACTTGAGTGGAGCGCATAATGGACCAATTTTTCAAATAGTATTACGTAAAAATATCGAGTCAATACTTTTTCCCCATAAAAAAGTTGAATATTTAAATAGCTCCTCAATTTTCCCCATTTCCCATCTTTGATTATCAAATGTGTTCTCCACATCGTTCGAACTGCGTGAACTTTGACCTAGAAATGTGGAACACTCGATTGATTGAAATAATTCCACGAAAATGATGATCCGTCAAAAAATATCATTTCTCATCGATTAATCGATTATTGGATCGTGCAACTACTTTTCTAGGATTTATAGAATTTCTCTATTTCGGGGGGAGAATTTGATTGTTTGTTGATTAGAGCGCATAACTGACCTACAATTTAATCGGCTCGCAGAAATGTCGATTTAATATTGTCCAACAGGTTAAAAATGTGGATACCTTAGAAAAATTCACTTTACTCCTCTAATTATCAATTTTCGATTATCAAAAGTATCCAATTTATTGGGAGACCTTGGTGACCTTTGAACTAGAAATCGGCGGGTCTCGATCGAACCATTGAGATAACTCCGATTAAATTGATCGGCCGAAAAAAATCTAATTTTATTCAATAAATAGTAATGATATTATCATTTTTCCCCGGGGATTCCCAAAATAATTCTGTCCCCCAATTAAATCGGTAGTCGAGTAGAGCGCATTACTGACCTACACTTTGGACCGAGTTGCACTGTCTCGTGCGAAAAATCGGTAAGACTCGTATAAAAAAGTGTCTAGAATACATTCGTTACATCGAGATATGATTGCGACGTGTTTCCCGCTCTCGACGATTAAAAATCGGCATTATCGAGATCTCGATTAAAAGCGGTATATCAAAAAACGATTTTCCAAGCTTACAATCCTACGCGCGAGCTGACCCGTAAAAACCGTATTACCGATTTAACGAAAAGATAAATCGTTATCTCACTTTTATGATTCGCCTCGTCGCCCGGGACATTTCGCTGGTCCTCAAGCGAGGAGGGCGACGAAATTAACGCGACATTTGGGAAGTGACCTTCCGGAACCTGTTGAAAAATCGGGGAGGATCTGTGCGAGCTCGGATCGTCAGATAAAATAGGCGGGATCGTTTTCGGCAATGTCACCGAGGCCGGCAGCTCGGTAATGCTGATAGCTCCTCACCGGAAGCTGAATCCTCGGAACCGCCGGTTGCTGTCTCGTTCCGAGCGCCGATTTCCCTGCCGATTTTCGTTCCTTGTACGGCACGAGGCACTTGGTCACCCCTTTCGACCCCTTGCGTCACATGTAAGTCGGCTTGACCTTGTAGGCCCTTTTCCACACCTCGCACAGGCAGACCGTGCTGTGAAACCTGTAGAAAATCGCTAGTGGCATCGACACGTGAGTGATTATCGTCCAGGCCCAGAGACCGTAAAAATGAAGCTGCACCGGATGCGATTCGGCTCGGGACTTTTCGAGAGTGTTTATCGCCCACATTGCCAGATTGGTAACGAGCAAAAATGTCACGATTTCCCGACCGGGCTTACGGCGGATCTGCTCCGGAGTCGCTACCGATCTTCTCGAGGAATCGAGGATAAAAATCGTCTGGCACGTGGTTTGCACAACGCTCGCCAAAGCGGTCACCAGAACGAGGATCGTGTGCTTCTCCAGGGTAAAATGGCCACCGATTATCGTGAACGTCGAATAAATGAACATTCCGGTCTGCGCCGCGACCAAAAGGATGTTGTCCAGCTCGAGATTCCTGCCGCCGTCGTAACGCAGCTTCCGCATCTGGATCATACCGATCAGAGTCGCCAACGTCGACATCCCGTACAGCGTCAACTCGCAGATGTTCACCTCCGTCACCGCGAAACTCACGAGCTCCGGACGCGATATCAGCACGAAGAACAGGATCAGGGATATTATCGTCAACACCAGGATCAGGATTCCCACGAAGAGGCCCTTGTGCGCTCGCGCGCAGTCCACGCTGTAGTGATGAGGCGATCTCCTACGATTTTTTTTAAAACGAAAATCAATTTTTTTTTTTTCGAAAATATGAAATATTGAATTTTTCGAATAAAAAAAATTTTTCCATTGTTAAAAGTGTGTAAAAAATTTTTTTTTAAATTGTGAAACTGATCGTCATTTGGAATATTAATTTTGTGTGTGTGCGTGTGGGTGTTTTTTTTTTATTAATCACCTGTAGGCATGAGCATGATGCCTGGATCCCGGCGGAGTAACCGGATGAATTGGTCCAGCTTTCGATATGTTTTTCCACATAACGTACAATATAGCCGCGCATATGAGGCTGTATTCGATGGTGCAGGGAAAGAGAAATGGACTGGCGTCCTGGACGAGGGAGCCCATGATGTTGGTCCTCCTGCACTCGAACATGTGATGGGGCCCCTTTAGACCTCGCGGAAGTCTGACGTGTTCCCCATGGTGACCATGAAGATGGCCTCCCAGATGAATTCCGGCTCTCGCTCCTGATATTACAAATTAACCAAAAAAATATAATCTTGATTAAACCATAACAATCCTTAAATAAAAAAAAAAATTCCATATTTTTTCCAAAAAACTAAATAACAAAAATTCACTAAAATTAGTAAAAAATTTCTGGAATCCTGTAATTCCACAGCAAAAAATTTAAAAAAAAATACCAACCGAGTCTGTGCGAGATTCTGAGTGAATTATTTTCCGGATTGTAGAAAGTGAGGATTTCGTGTTTGGTTTCTTGGACGAGGACGTTGAGCCAGACGGAGAGATTGGTGCCGATCATGTGCATGAGTCCGAATCGAGCCACGACTCGATGACGATAGACTTTCATTTGCTGGAAAGAAAAAAAAAAAAATTAAGCCGCAGCTTCAAAGAGAGCTTTGCAACCCCTTAAGGGGGTTCGACCGGTCCCTCCTCATCACGGGGAGTTAATAATAATCGATTGGAGGCTCGAAGGAAAAGCCGAGACGCCGCGACGGGGCGACGAGGCTTTCACATGGTTTAAGGGTGTTCACCCTTATGTTTCATTAACCCTTCACGCTGTCGTGGTAAGCTGCCGTGGCTCGTCGACCGGTTGACGTTGCACCGAGGCTTCCAGCAGCTATTTCGTCGGTGTGTGTAGCCGAGGAGGCTACTCGACGGTGCTTTATTTTCTGCTCGCGCGCACGTCACCGGGACTCGGGAATAGGGGTAGGTCGGCGCGTTCCGCACCGAGTGGCTTGCTCCAGGGGCTCGGAAAGCTCGACTGACTCGAATGGCGATAACGATCTCGCTGCCAGACGTCCGCGTCTTGACGGAGGCTTGCGGGTCATGCTTAGAAAAAGCTTCTCTCTTTTTTTTCTTCGTAACGAACCAGACGTGCTTCATTAAGCCAAGATTAATTGAGGGCTTGAATTATCCATTTCTCTCTGTATAATTACTTCTGACGTTTTTTTTCTTTTTTTTTTTTTTAACCTAGAACGTCAACGTCAGTTCCATTTTTTAGTTGATTTTTTCAATTTCGACACATAATTACAGAAAATGTGTGATTCAAGTATTTGAATAATTGCGAATAATTGAAATTAATGAAATAGGGATGATGAAGATATTTTGGAAATTAAAAAAAAATTTTTGCATGTATTGAAATTTGAAAAAAAAAAATTTTTAAAGATAATTAATCAAGTATTTAAATTTTTTAAATTTCGACACATAATTACAGAAAATGTGTGATTCAAGTATTTGAATAATTGCGAATAATTGAAATTAATGAAATAGGGATGATGAAGATATTTTGAAAATTAAAAAAAAAATTTTTTAAGGAAAATAATTGATTAAGTATCATATTGTTGATTTCAGGTGGCAATTGTGAAAGTTACCTCGTTGTTGAGGAATATGAAGTACATCTGAATGAAAATGAAGGCCATTCGTGTGGCGGGTGTGAGGGCGAGCATGATGTTGTGACATTTAGTGTTGCGTTCGAGTTCGAAGTACTGGCCGAACTCGAGTCCGGAGTAGATCATGGAGCCGATGCCGAAAGCCACAGCGCCCATTCGGAGATAAAAGCTTCCGTAGTGATGAGCAGGTCGTATGTACGGGCATCCGCTGTCCGGTGTGTCGCTGTCAGGTCCGGTGCCACTCGACGAACCGGAAGAGTCCAGATCACAAACGTCCTTCTGTTTGCTTTCGGCTATTTAAAAAAAAAAAAATTAATGACCTTATCAACAGTATCAATTTATTTAATTCGACCAATTAACCGATCAAAATTCAAAAGTATTGTGTCTGAATTAAATTTTTATAACTACCAAATTAATTCAAATGTGTATTTATTTGATTGAGCAAATTTGTCGAATTAAAAATAAAATTGATTCTCCATTAATTTAATCGAACTGATTTTATTCCAGGAAATATATTGATGCAATTAAATTAATTTCTTTAATTGATATTCACCTCTCTTCGGTCTGTTGTCCCTCAACAGCATCGCGTACATGTACAGGAGGAATATCATACTTCCGAAGTAGAGGTACAGGTAAAACGCTTCGTAGAAAGACGGCGGAATGTAGGACGATATTACTTCCGCCATTGGAAACGCTATTCCCATTACCACGAGAAGTTTTCCGTACAGCGCGCTTAGGGTCGTCGCCAGAGCGTCTCTGAATGGAAAGTAAGTTGTTTTATCGATTTGTCATTCGATAATAGACACAAAAGAAAAAGAAAAAAAATTCTCCATAATCCACGCAATTTCCTCAATTTCAATAATAAATACCGATACCACAAATCCATTAATTAAATCCAGTGCCAAAAATTCAAATAACAATTATATCCAATATAGTGAATCCTACCTTAAAAAAAAAAGAAAAAAAAATCCTCATTAGCAAAAATCGCTAATTAATCAGTCGAACGTAGCGCAATGGTCGTAATAATTAATTTCGTCCTCCCACGCAACAATGTCGCAAATTAAAGCCCACATTATTTCCAGTGGAGTGAGAGGATATATATATATATATACATTTTTTTTTTCAACGACTCATATTAATTAACAATGTGTGGAGTTTATGCGGGAGTTTGTAACATAGCAGTGCGCACTGAGCGTGCGTTTCGTGTCCGACAATCGGCAATATCCGGTCTGATGGGCAGTTTTGGATGGGGAGTCTGCGGCTGGGTTCGAGCTGTGCTTGCCCGGAATACGAGACCGATGTATACAGAGCTATGAGGGAAAGAGAAAGAGCGAGGGAGGGAGGGAGGGAGAGAGGGAGAGAGTGTCCAGTGGTCCACTATATATATCCATCAGCGTCGTGGTTACGAATGCGCGTCTACCCCCGTAATAATAGGCTCAATTACGCGTAATCGTCGCGTGATATCAGCGGGGGCTGGTGCTGGTTGCTCGTGGACGCGGAGCATTCCAGAGCACAACGGGAGGGCAGCGCGTGTGCGCGTACGTTTCATTTTCTAAAGTGCCGGTAATTTAAACGCGACGACCTGCCCGCGCGTTGGATCCATGTCCCCATCGGCCAGTACAGTTGCACTCGTCTATCATCGACGGACAGGACTACGCGGGAGGATCACGTGAAACTCTCGTGACTCTCCAGAAATGGACTCCCCCTCCTTCTATTTTGTGACGTATGGTTTATAGCTTCTCAAGAGTAATGTCGTGTCTATTATTAGAGAAGAGATTTTTTTTTTTTTTCGGCCGGGAGATAATCTGAGGTCTAATCTTAAATTGGGCCAGCGATGGCGATGACCTACATTGGCCACTTATCAAATTTTCAAGGTGACCCTGAGACCATGGTTTCTACCATTAGAGAAGAGAGATTTTTTTTTTTTTTTTTCGGCCGGGAGATAATCTGAGCTCTAATCTTAAATTGGGCCAGCGATGGCGATGACCTTTATTGGCCACTTATCAAATTTTCAAGGTGACCTTGAGTCCATGGTTTCTACCATTAGAGAAGAGAGATTTTTTTTTTTTTTTTCGGCCGGGAGATAATCTGAGCTTTAATCTTAAATTGAGCTAGCGATGGCGATGACCTTTATTGGCCACTTATCAAATTTTCAAGGTGACCTTGAGACCATGGTTTCTACCATTCGAGAAGAGAGATTTTTTTTCGGCCGGGAGATAATCTGAGCTCTAATCTTAAATTGGGCCAGCGATGGTGATGACCTTTATTGGCCACTTATCAAATTTTCAAGGTGACCTTGAGACCATGGTTTCTACCATTAAAGAGAGATTTTTTTTGTCCGGGAGATAATCTGAGGTCTAATCTTAAATTGGGCCAGCGATGGCGATGACCTTCATTGGCCACTTATCAAATTTTCACGGTCCTGAGACCATGGTTATTATGGACCACTTCGTTATAAAGAAATGAAATATTTTTTTTTTACACTTTATAAGGCACCCTGAAAGTTAATTAGAAGTGGATTTTAGGGACATTTTATTATTTCTTTTCAATTTGTGATTTGAATAGAAAGATACTGGGTCATTTTGGTAAAGAGAACAATAGAATAGGGTACTTACGCTCCGAGGTTCTTGACTGATCGGTCCTCGGTGACGTCCAGGTAAGCCGGCGCGGGGTAGCACACAGCAGGTATCTGCTGGGAGGGACATGGTAGGGCCAGGGCGAATTGGGCGACGGGCCGGTGTGCACGGGACGGTGAGCTGCTGCTGTGTCTAGACAGAGTTTCCGGGGAGACGATTACCGCGGACGGTGAAGCAGGGGATGGCAGGGCTGCGGGAAGTCCCGGCCAACTAGAAACGAAGAAATTGTTTTATTACCCATACCAGGTAAAACCCCGACAATACATTCTCCCCCAATTTGCAATTTTCTTTTCTATATCCTAAGAAAACCCTCAGAAAACTATAACGATACCAATTTCCTTTTTCTAATTAACATATTTTTAAAAATCAATTATACAAGCCATTGAATTTAATTTTTCTTTATTAACAATGAAAAAATTCGACAATTCATTGCATAAATTTCACGATGATCAACATTTTCCCACACAAATATGAATAAATAATTCGTTAATGAATTTCGAAAAATCGAAAAGCCATGGAATTGCGTCCAAAGGCCATGGAAAATTATCTCGCGATTCCTACTCGGCCAAATTTGTCTTTGGCTCAGTTTTCGGAGTCACTTTTCTCAACGACTTTCACCGGCCGGCAAATCTTCGAGTTTCCGCGCGTAATTATCGGAGTAGAACGACGTATTTAAGGAGTTGAGCGGAAGTCTCGGTCTCGGTGTCCTTATCGTCGCATCTCGAGTCCGCGCGCCTCGTCCTTTCCCCTTTCGTCCTCGTGTTGAGTGGCTCTCGCGGAGCCGCGCGTACCGAAACCTCGAGGGGGTGAATTTCTCCGCCCCCGCACGGGGAAACTCGTCGAGGTGACGATGCGATACGCGCTGCCGCTCCCGACTCGCCGATCAAATACCGTCCGGGATGCAGGGGTTGTGAGCTCGAGGCTCGTCTCTCTCACTCAGGCTTTTTAAAATAATCACGTAGCTTTGGAGAAGCGGCCAAGCGCGAGGAACAAGAAGAGCCCAGGCTCGCGGCCCAAGGACCGAAGAGCGAGACAATGCTACGGCAGAAGGGATCGTTTCGCCGTACGGCACATCGCGGAGTCAAATGAGTACTCGCGTGCCTCCCCCACTCGCTCTATTCTACGGGCCATTCGATACCAAAACTACCCTCAAACAATTTTTTTACCAAACTTCAATGCACAACTTTTAGAATTTTCTGTACGGAAAAAATGGTATCGACAAAAATCAATGAAGCGGTGGCATGTAAAAAATTTAATTAATTTTATTTCACTTTAAATTTACTGTAAAAATTAATTAACTCTATTTGACAATTTGAGGGTGCAATTTTTTTTGCCAAATCTTCGAAAAAGGAGGAAGGAATTGTGTTTATTTAACGTACGGAATTTTAGTAAGAAATTAACTGGTCAGGATCGATTTTCGTGGAATGGCCCATATATAGGGCGGAGAAGGAAGTAGGAGGAAAGGGAGAGAGGAGAAAGTGGAAGAAAAAAAAATGTATGTGAAATAAGACCATCGAATGGCGAGGTTGAGTGAGAGGGGGTTGAAGAGCTCTTCTCTTCAGCAAAGCATCCCTCCGGCGAGTCCTCCCACGCACTCCCCTGTTCTTTCCGGAGCCACTGGAACACGAGTCCTATGGTACTCTTTACAGCTCGACCATCCTCGCTTCCTCGCTGCTTTTTCGTGTTTTCGTTGTTGTATTTCTCTCTTTACCTTCCACGCCTATGGTGTACCTTCGCCCGAGTAAAGTACTATTTCTTCTGGTATACCTTGCTGAGAATATAATAAAGCGATATTCCGCCAACAACGGGACCCTCGACGGCGCGACGCTTCGTTACCCCCTTTTATTGCCTCGGGCGAAATTGTAAATTCGTGAGATGGCTTTTAGGTGCGCCGCGTCAAAGTACCTGAGGAAAGTCTCCTTGATAAGCATTTTGGTTTTGTCGGTTCAAAAATTCCTGGTGTAATTTAATTTTTTTTTTTAAGAACGCTCAATTGATTTCCAATTGGCTATGGTATCACGAACGAATCACACAATCGCGACGACGCTGCGTTATTAAAATACCTGAGGGAAGTTTCCTTGATAAGCATTTTCGTTTTGCAGCGCCAAAATTTCCTGGTGTTATTAGAAAAAAAAAAAAAAAAATTATGGGAGCTGGATCGATTCCCAATCGGCTACAGTATTACGAACGGATTACACAATCGCGACGGCCCTTGCGCTATCATGACGCGACGACGACACGCTCTGAGCCCGCATTACAGACTGACTGGCCGTTGTCCATCGTGATAGCAACCGGTGTCTCTGTCATTTAGGCTTTGCCGCTCGTCTGGCCATCGTACGCGTTATGTGGGAGGTGCTCAACCGGGAGGTTGATGAGATTTTTTTATTTCACCATTTTGCAGCTTATAAGCTCCTAAGGGTTCACCTAAAAAAGCTATTGACGATACGTTTATTTTTTTTAATTCGCTTGAATTTTCGAAAATTCAAGTGATAATTGTATTGGGATTGAAAATTTGCTGAAATATTTCTCGAAATTTCCCGTGCTAACTTGTCTTGAGTCGAAGCAAAGTGTTCACTTCAGGTACAATAATTTCTTCTGGAAATTTGCGAGACCCTTGACCCCCTGTATACCTGCGGCATACACCACCAGTTTTCTGACTGCAAGTTTTGGGATTAGCATTGGTTTATGACATTGGTAAGTTCTGCGAATCGGTAGGGTGTGTAGTTTTGCGGAAAGCAATAAAGTCATTAAGAGTGTCGCGCTGTCAGTTGCCGTCATGACCGCTGCACGTATTTTCTTAGCAATTCTTAGCAAGCAGATGCATTAAAATTTGTATGTGTCCACCGATACGCATATTTCACGTCCAGAGATCGGGATATGTAGAAAAATCCCTGTCCCAGCACGGGTACATTCTACATTTTTTAGCGTTTTAATTGATACCTGTTATTTACACAATCAAAAATATTTTTATTGTATGCTTTTCGGAAACTAGAAACTCTAATCTAACGATTTTTACCAACATTTGCTAGAATAATAAATATAAGGATGCGAAAATTGGTATACAAAATGTGTTTATTGTCCTACTAATTTGCAGTTTTTTTTTTCTAATTTTGCATCTTCGGAAATGAAAATCTCATACTCCATATATTCAATCAAAATTTTTTTAATATCGAAAAAAAAAAAATACTCCTCAAGTCATACAGAAGTTACAGAAAAAACCCGATATTGTAAAATTTGAGTCCTTTAATCAGTTTTTTAAAAAACGTTTCTTTTACCTCCTATCGTTGACACAAAACTAAATCAAAATCGCCTACTCTCTACTTAATTATTATAATAATGTATTTGTTGCTACAATGAAATACGCTGCACGTATTTTCCATAGTGAAGGAAGGTATACGCGACGCCCCACTCCGAAGAATTCGCGGGGCCGAGCGCCGCACCAATCACAGACGAGGGCCCGCGCTCGGTTCGACGCTCTGATTGGTGCGCCGCTCCGAGCCGGTGGGAGCGCTGGCATCGAGACTCTCAGGTACAAAACGAGCTGCACTCGTTGCAATTTCTGCAATTGCGCTCGAAACTTCTAATTAGCAACAGTTACTTTACCCCTGTGCGAGTGGAGTGGTGTGAATGTTCGCGTTTGAAACAATTTTCGAAAAATCTAAGTGACGGAACAACTGCTTGAAGTGAAGTGATAACTAAACATTTATTATCCACCATGAAAATTATTTCATGGGGACGCCGCGAACCGGAATTGAAACTGATCGGGTTCGAAAATTTCGCCATATGGCAAATCGGAATTCGAGCGACGCTGAAATCGAGAGGTGTTTGGGGATGCGTAGTCGGAGATCCGGCGTACACGGGAAACTCGAAGAAGGACACACTAGCAAAGGCATTGATAGCCTTGTCCATCGAGGCCGTGAATTTTCGTCACATCAATCCATTATCGACGGCCAAGGAAATGTGGGATAACTTAATAGATGTTTTCGGTGGTTCCGGTTTATCGTTAAAGGTCAAAGCGATGAGAGACAAAACGCCACCGTGGAATCAGCTCTCCAACTTCTCTTCCCTCGATGAATACATCGAAGTGATAACATCTGCGTTGCTGTCACTCAGAGAAATGGGTATCGACATGCCCGACGAGAGGATTGGAGTCCAATTGCTCGCTGGACTGCCCGACACCTATTGGCCCTTGGTAGTCGAGCTCGACAAGACAAAAGCCATTATTAATGGCTCGACGGTCGCAAAATTCTTACGCGACTACCAGAAGAAAAACAACATTTCCAACGACATTTCTCCGGTGTACGCGAAACCGGGAGACGAATATGGCGGAACATTCTGGGACCCCTCTCGAAACATGTTTGAGTACATCGGCCAAGAGCAAACGAGCTACGACGAGGCCCCGCTAACGGAAGGAAAAAATGCCACGAACTGGGACTACCCGTATCTTCCGACGAATTATCATCAAGATACCTCGGTCAGTGAAAATTCCAGTACATCTGGACTCTCGCCTTCTCTGTCGGGCAAGAAGGAGGACCTTGAGGTTGAAGTTCTCGGCAAAGACGGTGGATACCACGCGGGCTTTGTCATCGACGTCTTCGAGGACGGGGTTGAGGTGAGCTTCGACAACGAGTTAAGAAAAAAGGCACGGCTCACTTTTGCCGAAGTCCGTTTACCGCCCGTCAACATACTCGCACCGGAACTTGGAAAGCGACAGGAAATCGAGCTTTACACACGCACGAGTGCGACCAGTTCTCCGGGGTGGTGGAAAGCACGCATCGACAACGACGTGGGCAACGGCTACGCAATCGTCACCGTTCCCGTATGGATGAGATCCAAACTCGGCCACACTGAGTGCGTGGCGGTCGATCGACTCCGGGTGTCCAATACCAACGGACCCATCGACCTCCACACTTTCCAGAAGAGGGAGATCGCCGTTCCTAAAGTGCAGCAGGAAAACGCCGCACAGGAGAGCATCCTCAAGGGCCTTCAGCGAAAATTCGGCGCGGCGAGCTGCCGTTACGTCCCGGAAAAAGGCGTTATTCGGCTCATCTCTCGCAGCAGGAATCTGGAGTCCCTCAACGCTTGGCTCGACGAGAATCACCAGAGAGCCCAGGAACATCGCTGCTACCTGAGACGATTGAGAATGAGCAATGGCTCCGCGCCTCTTTTCTCTAATCGCTTATTTTAAACACATATTGTGATCGATGTGTGTTTCATCGTACACCAGTTTTCTGATCACCGCATTGAACCGGAAGTGATTAATTTTTGTGTTTTTATTTATCTTTATTTACCGATATTTTATTGTACAGAAATTTTCTAATGATCACATTGAACCGGAAGTGATTAACTTTTTTTTTTTTATTTACCTATATTTTCTAATCACCGCATTGAACCGGAAGTGATAAATTTTTTATTTATTTATTTATCTATATTTTTTAATCACCGCATTGAACCGGAAGTGATAAATTTTTTATTTATTTATTTATCTATATTTTTTAATCACCGCATTGAACCGGAAGTGATTAATTTTTATTTATTTATCTGTATTTATCCATATTTATTTACCTATATTTTATTGTACACAAATATTCTAATGACTGCATTGAACCGGAAGTGGTTGAATGTTTACCTATATTTTATCACGCACAAATTTTCTAATCACCGCATTGAACCGGAAGTGATTGAATGTTTACCTGTATTTTATCATACACAAATTTTCTAATCACCGCATTGAACCGGAAGTGATAAAATATTTAAACGTGACGAAACTAACGTGAACAAAATATCGATCATGTGATTGTACTATACAAATAGCTTTAGACTATAAGTGAATAAAAAAAATCTTATATACTAATTGCCTCTTCTTATTTATTTACTTCACAACCCCCCCCCCCCCCCCCCCCCCCCCAATTATTTTTCCATTTCTTTAATCCCCGATTTTTTTTTTCCCCCCAAAAGTAACAAATATCGACACCGAACGCGATAGAAAAATAGTCTGGCGACGCAATTAAATGGCACAGGCGTTGCCTATAGAAGCTGCGGAACGTTGAGTCCGGAGAATTCCGCGTTCGATATCCGCCGGAAGTAATGGAGTTCCGCGAATGATTACCAGTCGATGGGAAGGTGGTTGGGGGGTTTATCGAATCGCGGGGCGCGGAGAAATTCCACAGGAGGGAGAACGATCTCAAGGAAGCTCGGTGTATAGTTATAGACCCTGAAGAGCGTCGACGTAACGTCTACTCGGCTTTTTTTTTTTTTTGAGGCTCGCAACGAAACGAAGAAAATGAGGAAAATTTACTTTGGACGTTGAGGTCCTAAGAGAGGACGACATTGAGCCGAGGCATCGGAGTAAAAGGGTTGCTCCCTGGCAACCCGCTCTTCAGCAACGACGCAGAGCTTTCCAGCGCTCGGAAAAGCTCGCTCGTAGTGCTTCCTTCGCTATAGCGAAGCTGGTTTACTCACTCGGACGGTTTCTCGGGTTCCGAGGCAACGGCACCCGGGATGAGGAGCTCGGGTGTTCTCTGTCGCGAGGCAGCGGTTGCCTCGAGGGATAATGCCGCCGCGGCCGCGGCTGCCGCCTCCTCCTCCTCCTCCTCCCTGAGCTCTTCGGATGCCTCCTCCGGGATCGTCGTAATATCCTCGAGCGGTGGAAACTCGTCACCGTTCTCGTCCATTCCTCCGTCAGCTATTGGATCCGAGTTGTCGTTTGGCCGAGCCACTTCCTCGATATCCGAGTCTATGCCCTGCATTCGCAGACAAGCATATCAATTTTTATTTATTTAAAAAATTTTTTTTATAAATGTCACATACATTTAATTTAATTTATTTTAATTTACTTGGGTGTTACAATTATCATAACGTCAATTAGATTGAAAGAACAAATTTGAAAAAATTATTAAAATTAAAAATTGATTGATTGACAATTATATTCGATTAATATTAATTGGAAAATAAATTTTATTGTTTTTTTAATTAAAAACATTTTTTTTAAATGTGTGTAAGTAAAAGATCAGCTCGAATGTCATTGATTTTCGGTGCACGGGGTGAAATGGGGGGTTTTATTGAAGGGGGAGGGAAAGGCTTTTGATGTTGAATAAGAATGAGCAGGTGTAAAGAGGGATGACGACGTACCTGAGCAAAGTCCATGTAAAACGAGTCCCTGGAGTCGGAACTGCCGCGGCGGAGCCGAAGACTCAGGTCGGGGCTGCTCTCTCCCATTTTTTTCTTCTTCTTCCGGTCCTTTCTCCTTTCTCTCTCACTTCAACTCCCTCAATCTTAACCTTCTTCCCGCCACTCGCACCTACGCCAATATTACACTACGCAATATTCCCTCGTCGTCGTCGTCGTCGTCTCTTCTTCTCTCCTCTTCCACCCCCGCCCACCCCCTCCCGCCGACGCGTATCCTTTGTCTTTTTTTTCCACCCCGAGCCCACGCGCCTTCAGCACGCGCTCCGTGAATTCTAAAGAGCCACTGCCTTTGCTACACCCTTTACACATATCCGCGGATGAGTTTGCAGGGTGCAACGCTCCAAAGAATTGCCCTTGAATGATGGAACATCGTGCTCCTCGCCCGGCAGCTCATCCGCTTCCTTCTCTTCCGACTCCTTCGATATATTCAACGCTGTGTGTAAAACATTTCATTTTTTACCGCCCAATTTATTTACATTTACATTATTATATGCACGGGAAATTTTTAAAAAATTTATTTAATTAAAGAACAAATTAATAAACCGGTTATAAATAAATAGCTAAAGTGTTAAAATAATAACAGTAGCAACATTATGAAAAAAAAAAATTGACAGGCTAGAAAAACATCATTATGCGTTCGAAATTTTTTTTAAAAATTAATATATATATATATATATATATATATATATATATATATATATATACATAATAAATTTGCAAAATTTCTTAGCAGCAAAAAAAAGGGATTAAAAAAAAGTTTGACATTAGCAAGTGACTTTGCTGAGGATTAAGAATTTTTTTTCGGGCTAATTTTGAGATCCAAATTTGATTTGATGCTGTGATTAATTATTGGGTGATTAAGGAATATAAAAAAAAAATTATAGTACCTCCACCAATTTCGCGTCACTCCTGCAACGAGACCAAAGTTGCCGGGTGTTTAGGGAGCTCATCGGGCCTCGAAGTTGGGCCAACATCTTCTGCAACACTATTCGGCCTTGCGGTGGTATCGAGGGGTCGCCTCGGGGTTCGTTCCGCCGAATGCTTTATGACTCGTACGTGGCATCGAATCCAACCCCATAAAACTACCCCCGCGTACGATATCCTAGACGAGAGCTCTTTTCATGAAGCTGACGTGCTCAACATACGCGGCAAATAAAAAAGAAAATAGAAACGTGTTCTCAGAAATGGAATTATTTCGAGGGGACGATTCGATTCGCTTTACTGCCTCACCTCCAAAACCAATAAATTACCATACCACCATAAACAATTTAATAAAAATTACTATTTTAATTAACACAAACAGTAAACCTCTACAAAAAAAAAATTCCATATACAAAAAAATAATTTTCAGGCTCAGGATTTTTTTTTTAAATTCCCCATAAACCCCCTCAAAAGCCGCAATAATATTTTTCTAATTTATTTTTTAATATCTCGTTTGTTAAATCGAACATGGACACTAAATTCGATGACAAAACGATATTTTGATGAAAAAGCCACGATTAATGGCAAAAAAAAATTCTGAATTAAGGTTCACCACCATAGATATATAAAAAAGTATATATACAGCATGCTCTAGCGAATAGCGGGTCCGAATGAGAAATCCGGGCTGCAGCCCGGGCCGAGAACCCTCATTAAATATGTATAATCAGCATCGATCAAGCGAAAGCATTTCGCCCTTCCGCTAAAAAAGCTCCCACACAAAACTAAATAAAAATCCACCGCAAAAAAAGCTCTCGAAAAACAGTAATAAACAAAAAAAACAAAAACAAATAAACTCACCCCCAATACGAGGCGAAAATTCGTGGACCATCCTGCGGAGATTTATCCGAATCCAAGACAATGTCTTCACCTGCTAACTGCGTAGATGCTAGGGTGTCGTCTTCGCCTTTCCAAGACATCCCTTGCTTCTCGACGGCCTCACCCTTATCTCGTCCATTTGCCAATTTGTTTTCAATTTTTATTTTTTATTTATTTTTTTTCCACCCCCTCTCCATATTATCCATACTATGGTCCACTTGTTATTATTAATTGACAAACAATCGACCGCTCAACGAGCCTCACCCTTCCTCCAACCCTCCGCCTATTTATTTTCCATTTCACATTATTTTTCATCAACCCCTCTCCACATTATTTCTTCACTGTTTTGCAATTATCAATGTAATTGATAAAAAAAAGGGGTAACACACACGACGCGAGGCATGCGAGGATCCACATCGAGCGAATACCGCGCGAAAGCACAACAACCAGTAGCACGTCTCGTCAACCCCGACGACGAGTCAATGGTGTAGTAAGAGCAACCACAGGGGTAGTTCCAACCCTCCTCCCCACGAGACTATACACTGTGACTCCTCTCGATGTGTTTGTGTGGCTGGGAGTCTGTATATATGGGGTTTCTTTGGTGTGGGTGTCCAGGGGGGGGTGTATGTAGGGGTTGGGGGGTGGAAAGCGGGGGTGCAGACACACGCGTGCTCTTCGGTTACGCGGAAGCGTGTACTACGTGCATCATCCCCTCCCTTTTCTTCGTCTCCTTATTTTCATTTTTTTTTTTTTTTGGATTAGTGGAAATTTCTCTTGAGATGAGAAATCTATTGATTGATATATATATATGTATATCGTGAATATGATTATTTCGATACGAACGCGAATAAAATAGCACGAGCGCAGCCTCTCCTCTCCGGAGCGGATCAATCGTACCCCGAGACACGACGAAATTCTCGCACCCCCGAAGACCGCTCCACGCGAGGCATCGACATGCTGAAACAGCGGGGCTACAATGACCCGGGCGTTTCGACTTCGGCGCCGGGCCGCCAACCCCTACCGTCCACCCTCGCCCGCCCCCACCATCGCCGGGGGTTGCGCGAAACTCCGCGCAACGCACCCTCTGCGCCGGCGATAAAAAAAAAAGCGGATTTTTTTTATACATCTTTTAATGAGACACGTGGTAGATTTTTGTTTATTTTATTTATTTATTTATGAAAATTTTTTTAAAAAATTGTTTGTAACAAAAAATAGGTAGATTAATTTTTTTTGTATATTATGTGGTATGTGAACTTTAGAAATTTTTTTTTTTCAATTTTTTGGGTCATCACTTTGGAATGGATATTTATATGTGTAATATATATATTTTTTTAACACTATGAATATTACAACCGGAAGTATCATAATACTGCATGTTTCATTGTTAATTTGTTTTTTTCAATTTTTTGTGTCATCAGTTTGGAATGGATATTTATGTGTGTGTGTGTGTGTGTGTGTGTGTGTGTGTGTGTGTGTGTGTGTGTGTGTGTGTGTGTGTGTGTGTGTGTGTGTGTGTGTATGTATATATATATGTCAAGAGCAAATATCGAATGTGTGGATATATCAAGTACAAAAATATGAAGCATAGAAAAATGTAAGTCTAAATGTTTAATCACTAACCAACTCGTCATGTCGATTTTACGCTCCGCGTGAAATTCACCTGGCAAAGTCATTTCATATTAAACGGCGCGATTAAAAATTCTCTCCCCGTAAATCGATGATCGTCCACGACAATTAGTTTCATTCTTTCGGAGTTCTCCATCCTGCGCTAGTTTTTTCCTCCGCTTATCAATTTTGTGCGTCATTTTCTCATCTTCAATCGCTCAATGTGCCATTTCCGCTACATTTTGACCAAGTCGGACCGCAAATTATCGCGCCCACTCCCCAGATGACAATCTGTGAAATGACGGATAATATCAATCGATCGAATCGATAATATCATTTGCATATATACGTACACAATTTTGTTCCTTTCTCTTTTTCTTCATTTCAATTAATTCAAATGCTCTAATTCCATAAATTTATATATATATTTCTATAATAAGAAAAATTATTTATGTCAAAATAGAACGTTGTTTCAAAAAAAAAAAGAAAATTAACATAAAAATGTTTAAAAATGAAAAAATTTATATTAAAATTAAAAAAAAAATTACCACGTGTACGATGATGAGAAATGACCAAAAGATAATGTTTTTTTTGCGGATCGCCCGAGTTTCTTCTTCAGTGATGACGACGAATGACTGCAATCGATAAATCGACATTCGATACAAGTTCGAATTTTTTAAATCTCGTTTGTCATACTCACCGGTCTTGGGACATTATTCACAAGAAGTCTGGCACGTTCTCCGTTCATTCCGGTGCTGTCAATACTTTTCGCCATTATTTCTTTAAGCTCGTTAAGCTCAGCTTTCGCTCTAGTCGAAGTGTCGATATCGTTCGATGTGTTGTAATTATGCTGGAATTATAGCAGTTAAAATTATATATATATATTTTTTTTCGTGCCGTTATGCTAATTATTTCTCACCATTTCATTGGCCAATACCATGGAGAATTCGTTATTAATAACGTGTGGCAAAGCGGAAAGTAATCCATTGCCATAAGCGTCTTGAAATTTTCTCCTTATCTCGAGGAGGAAGAGAAATGCCCTGGATCTCTGAAAGGCCTATGATTTTTTTTTTTTTTTTCATTTTTACATTCAGAAATGATCTCTTTACGTTGTGCAATTAAAAGTGAGTGAAAAAATGCGTACATCGTCAGTGACGCACAAGTAAGTGATTCCCTCTGTACGGATGTAGTGAAAATGGTAAGGCCCTTGAGAGTATGTAAGTTCGTCATTGTGCAATGGAATTATTGCCAATATGTGTTCCGTCACATCGTCAAAGTTGCCTTCGCAAATTGCGTGTTTAGCTAGTGTTATTATTCCTCGCGACACCACACTGAAGATTATCGGCATTATGACACCTGAAAGTATAAAGCGCGGATAATTAATATTATGAAATTTTAAGTCAATGACCGAAAATGCATTTTTACTGCGAACTTTTTGTACGGGAGCGTGTGTAGAATTAATAATGTGTAGAATTGACAATGTGTAGAGTTTACAATGTGTAGAGTCGTTAATGTGTAGAATTGAAAAAAAGTGTAGAATTGACATTGTGTAGAGTCGTTAATGTGTAGGATTGATATTGTGTAGAGTCGTTAATGTGTAGGATTGATACTGTGTAGAGTCGTTAATGTGTAGGATTGACATTGTGTAGAGTCGTTAATGTGTAGGATTGACATTGTGTAGAGTCGATGATTTTTGGCGTTAGACTGTGTAGAATCGAAGTACTCCCGATTTTCGTTGAGTTCAATTCCTACACTTACCGAATAGAACCGTCGAACCAATATAGTTCAGTGCCGTCGGTCTAAGTTTTGTTTTGTTACTCTCGCTTAAGCCTCACGAGATTAGTCATTCACTGGAGCTCTCGGATATCATTCGAACCTAAGCGGCGAACAGTTCGACGAGACGGACAAAGCAAAAATCCGCACGGAAATGGAATTCGCGGAAGTTTCGACGTCGCCGGTAACTGGAAGCACAGGAAGTATATACGATAACATTGTACGTCGAGATAATAGGATCCGATAAAAACTCTACTGGAAGAACCGAAGATAACGGGATGCAAGTACGAAATCGGCCGAAAGACTTTACATTTTTCATTTTAGGGCGTGGAAAAAAAATGTATTTTGCATGTATTGTTAATGTAATTTGCTTTAACGACTGAAAGATCTTTCAACACTAAAAATTATGTGGAAAGAATAAGTAAAAAATTTCTGTAGGAAAAATATGATCTGGGGAATCCCCGTATTATGATCTATATTTAACGAATTAATGTCAATTAACCTCAACGATATTATAACGTTATTATTTATATCCAACAATACCGTTATTATTTTCAGTTACGTTATCTTTCACTAACTACCTAAGATGTACGATGTTAATAAGACGACGAACGTCACTCAATTCACATGTGCTCACTTGCTCGATTTATTGATCTTCGATCACTCGAGCGCCGGGCGTATCCACTCTCGATTTTCAAGCAGCGCAACTTACCGGATTGGTCAACAGGAAATTGACGTTGTTCTTATCATCGTTCAAAGGATTCCGGCAACGAGGCGTTCTGAAATTTCTAACGATGATAAGCTAGGCTATTGCCTTACCTGTTATCGATAAACGAGGCTCATCAATAGCGAGAGACGTCATATCCGCTATAATTTTATTTTCCAATACAACAATTGAATTCGCACACCGGTATTCAATAAATTAACACTGTCCCTCAAATTTTGGTATATTAAAAAAAAATATATTTTTCATTAGATCATTTGATCTTTTGAAATAGATACTTGCTTTTAATTGTGCGTTATTGTCAGTTTCATATCAACATATCTCCACCAGATGATTAATTAAAAAAAAAAACGAGAGCTTTAAATTGACGTAGCCTCAGTTCTATTGTTATCGCGATTGATAAGCAGCTGTTAATTAAAATCGCTTCAGAGGCTTTCAACTCTGACAATAATGAAACTAAAACTAAAAAAAGTGATCAATTGAAGCATATGTTCGCAATATAAAGATAATTATATCGTCGTGAAAAATGTATCTTATCTACAGAATTAAAGTTAAAGGGTTGATAAAAAAAATAGTGAGCTTTTTACGGCAGAATAAAATAAGAGCACGTTAATTAATGCGTTTGGTAGCATATTTATATACACATATAGTACATACGTACAATGCGATATTTTTCCATCGTTTTGTTTTTTTTTTTTCCTCATAATTCTTTTAAGGTACAACATAATATACGCATGCCTATAATTCATTATATTTCTTACATTAATTATCACACCTATAGTTAGTTTGTTCCGCAGGGAATGATATGTATGCGACGCGCCGCTTTCTTCTTTCCTATTTTCTTTTTCTTCCTTTTTTTCCTGTTATATTTTCGACCGATTTTGGCGACTCGTATCTCTACAATAGTTTTACTTTCTCCTTAACTTTCACTCTGGCATAATAAATAACGTGCGTTAGTACAGGTGCGTTTCTGTGCATTGTACACCTAAAAAGTTCCGCAAAAATTCTTCCTCTGTATTTGTGAAAGTGACGATTTTGAAGGAACATTTTAAGAGATACATTCTATAGTGAAATCACGCCAGTTTCGGATATTCATTCTCTCGCAAAATTTCACTTTACGTCACTCGATGTCTTTCCATATCGACGCAAATTTAAAAAAATTTTCTTGAACAGTTTCGTCTCTCCACCTATTCATTTTAAATATACAATATATATTTAATAAGTAACATTAATTATATCTATGCCGCCACTCGGGCGACCGAACTTTCATAGTTTCCATTTTTTCGTCGTATTTAGTTTCAATATTCTTTTTTTTTCTGGGATTAAATTAACTATTTTGTAAGCTTCTCGGAAAGTAAATCAGCGCTTCTATGCTTTTGTATTACGACGGAATCTCGCCCTCGCAATTTTTTTTTTTTTTGTATGAACGGAAAATGTTCGTTTGAGTGTTTATTTTTTAAGGGCCTCGGCATCATCGACGCGAAAGCTTTTCTGCAATTTTTCTGTTTACTTGTGCAAATACGTAGTTGTACATCGATGTTCGCTTGCGTTTTTTCATTTCTACGTGTTGTGTGTGTGTGTATGTGTGTTTAGGTCTACGAATGAGCTGCTCACACTCGCTAGGATTAATAATTCTCTTAATGAAGCACGCAGGTGTCGATCCCGGAAAGTGCATCCTTAAACTTTTGGCCTCAGCTGGAAAAGTACGTCGACGATTGTCTCGTCGGCGAGGGTGGACGTGTCGCCCACGTTGGTGTCGCCTATCGCTATTTTCCTTAGTATTCGTCGCATTATCTTTCCGGAACGTGTCTTCGGAAGTCCAGGTGCGTGCTGGACGACATCCGGTTGTGCGAAGGGTCCAATTCTCTCTCGTACTGCAATTAAACAAAAATTAAGAAAATTATTATCATACTTTGCATCGTTAGCTATAAATTATTCTATTTATTTTTGGTGACTAAAAAAAAAAATGACGTATGATTAAATTTTAAATAGAGGAAAAAAGAAAATTTGCCGATTAATTTTTCAGTTTATTAAATTCCGTCGGACCTTTCATTTTGAGTTCATCCTGCAGCTTTTTGTCGAAAGACTTTCCCTCGTTCGGCGTTACGAAACAGTAGAGACACTGTCCCTTCACTGGATGGGGTTTACTGACGACCGCAGCTTCCGCCACCGACGAATGCTCCGTAAGGACACTTTCCACTTCCGCAGTGGACATCAGGTGACCGGAAACGTTGAGCATGTCGTCTATGCGTCCGGTGACCCAGAGATATCCGTCTGCGTCGCGTCTCGCTCCTGTACATAACAACCAAAAGCAATATATATAATTTATTATACACATTATATAAATAAAACTATTTAAATTATTATTTTATTATAATTATATAAATTAAATTGAATTTACATAAAAACAAAAATGTTGTCCATATAAATTGATAACAACGTAATTACAATATCGATTTTCATTTTTTTTTAAAATAAATTTGACATTTCCCTCGTGACGTTGACGTTCAGAAAAAAATCCCTAAAAATGAACCGATTAAATGTCGATTGAAATAGCGATAAAGCATTTATTATTGTTATTCGAAATGCCAATACTGAGAGTGAAAGCTCGGCAGATTTTCGACTGTCGGGGGGGGCCAACGATCGAGGTCGACCTCATCACGGATATCGGACTTCTGAGGTCTTCGGTCGCCTGCGTTCATACCCCAAATCCAAACGAGGCGACTGAGGTCAGGGATGGCAATGAGGCCGCGTACAATGGTCGCTCGGTTTTCAAGGCCGTTGATAACGTCAACAACGTCATCGCTCCGGCGCTGATAAAAAGCCGATTGGACGTTTGTCAGCAGCAGGAAATCGACGCGCTCATGACTAGACTCGACGGGACCGAGAACAAATCGAAATTGGGAGCCAACGCGATTCTCGCCGTGTCGATCGCTTGCTGCAAAGCAGGTGACCGTGAAAATTGTATTAAATCTTTTTTCGATCATTCCTCGTTATTCCCAATTTTTTTTTCAGGCGCAGTGAAGAAAGGACTTCCGCTTTACAAATATATCGCCCAATTAGCGGAAAACACCGAGCCAATTATTCCAGTACCAGCTTTCAATGTAATCAGCGGTGGAAAAGTTGCGGGAAATCCACTTCCGTGTCAAGAATTTATGATTCTACCGACAGGTGCATATTAACCATAATTAGGAGAATTTCTTTTTGCTCAATTTTTTTCCGAGGGTTGCAAATAATTTTTCCGGGAGGAAAAAAATGAAATTTAAAAATTTGACGTCTTCTTAATTTCTTAAGGGGCCGAGAGTTTCGCGGATGCCATGAAAATGGGCACCGAAGTGTACAGGGTTATCGAGGGTATGATCGCGGAATCCCAAGAGGCAAAATTACCTCTGCCCGTGGGCGACGAGGGCGCGTTTACCCCCGAATTCGAAGAGGACCGCGAGGCCCTGACCTTAATCACCGAGGCCATTAAGACCGCCGGTTACGATGGAAAGATCAAGATTGCGATCGACATGGCCGCCAGTTCCTTTTGCAAAGACGGTGGGTATTTAAATAGCACTTCTATAAATACGCCAATAGCTAAATTACCTCGTAACTGTCCAATACAAATGATTACCGACCCCTTAAAAAAAAAAAATTCCCCCCTTTTTGTACTCCACCATTAATTTATAAATTCATAATGGCAAAAAATTCGAACAGGAATGTACGATTTGGCTTTTAAAACCGAAGACTCTGATCCCGACGATTACATCGAGGCCGAAGCCCTGAAGGACCAATATCTCGAGATGCTGGCTGAATTTCCAATAGTCGTGTCGATCGAGGATCCCTTTGATCAGGAAGATTGGGACGGTTGGCCAATGTTGGCCGATCAGCCGATCCAAATAGTGGCCGACGATCTGACGTGCATGAACGTCGACAGAATCGACGAGGCGATCGAGAAACGCGTGGCCAATTGTCTGCTGCTGAGGCCACTGCAAATTGGCACGGTCACCGAAACGATCAATTGCTACAGAGTGGCGAAGATAAGCGGATGGGGAAGCGTCGTGAGCGCCGGTCACGGCGAAACGGAAGACAATTTCGTCGCCGATTTGGCGGTCGGATTGGCCGCCGGACAATTCAAAGCCGGAGCACCCTGCAGAACCGAAAGGACTGCCAAGTACAATCAGATACTGCGAATCGAGGAAGAACTTGGCAAGGATGCCAAATACGCAGGCAACAATTTCCGGAATCCATTGGCCAAATAAGCGCCGATTAGTGAATCGATGTCGCTGAAAAATGTGCGTTTCTCTCTTCAATTCCAGAATTTTTATTGCGATATTTACACCTCGAAAGCTAATGAACATATTTGGATTACAATTAACGAAAAGTGGAATTATGTGATATATTAAAATTGGCTACTCACCGTCACCCGTGCAATAAAAACCATGAAATCTGTCGAAATATGTATTCTGGAAGCGCTCGTGGCTTCCATAGAGGGTCCTCATCATTCCGGGCCAAGGTCGTCGAAAAACGAGGTAACCTTCACCCTCGCCATCGATCACGTGACCGTCCTCGTCGAGGAGCTCCGGCTGCACGCCGAAGAAGGGGAAGCTCTGCGGAAATGGAAAAGCGGGACTTTTCAGATGACTTATCGACTAATTACGCGCGGATATTCTCCTTGATTTAAAAAAGAATAAGGAAATTGGCTAACAGCGGATCCAGGCTTCATTGGCGTGGCACCGGGAAGCGGAGTGATCACGTGACCGCCCGTTTCCGTCTGCCAAAATGTGTCGGCTATGCTGCATTTTCCATTGCCAACCAAATTGTAGAACCACAACCAAGCTTCCGAATTTATCGGCTCGCCCACCGAACCGAGAACCTAAAAAAAAATTTTTTTTTTAATAGCACACGTTGAAACTCACGTACCAAATTTTTTTCTCCGCACCCCACGAAATATACTTTTGAACAATACTCAGATTTCGATGATTATGATCATTGATTTACATTTAAAATATTAATTAACACACCTTAAGCGTACTGAGGTCGTGCTTCTTCACCAAATCGTCGCCAAATTTCATGAGGGATCTGATCGCAGTTGGCGCGGTGTAAAATTGCGAGACCTTGTACTTGTTTATCACAGACCAGTACCTGTCGTTCGTCGGATGGAAAGGAGTGCCTTCGAACTATCGAAAATTGAAATAAAAAAAAATTAAACATAGAAAAAAAATTATCATGTATTTTATCATTTCGATAAAAAAAAAAAAAAAATGCTCTGAAGTACTTACAAGAACAGAGGTAGCCGCGTTGGCAAGAGGTCCATAGACGACATAAGTATGTCCAGTAATCCAGCCGATATCAGCGGTGCACCAATAAACATCGCCAGGCTGATAATCGAATACATATTTAAATGTCGTGGCGGCGTAGATGAGATAACCGGCTGTTGTATGAAGAACTCCTTTCGGCTTTCCGGTTGATCCACTAAAAAAAAATAAACAAAATTTTTAACTCATTTTTTTACAACAAATTGAATAACAATTATTCCAGGAATTCCAAAATACGATTTCAATGCAGAGGAAAAATGTTTTCACTGCTCATATTGCAATTAAAACGACACAATTAATTAGCAGTGTGCAATTGGTAATCAATGAGCGAACCTCGTGTACAAAATGAAGAGTGGATCTTCAGCGTCCATCCAAACCGGATAGCAGCTGGCTTCGGCGTCTTCCATCTCTTCGTGCCACCAGGAATCCCTGTCGTCGTCCCACGGGAGTTTGTCTTCGCTCTTGCCGCCGTTACTCGTGCCGTTGAGCTTCCCTGCAATTTCGCTTCCACTTTAGAGGCACTGATTCGAGGAGGGCAATCGCTATATCGATTTACGTACCGCAAATCGACTCGATTCGTTTCGAAAGCGAAAAGTGTTGCATTCTCACCGCCTGCCGGATCCTTTCCTTGGGGGTTGGTCAGCCGACGAAGGTGCGCGACGACCACGCACCCTTCCACCTCGTGGCCGTGGGACTTGACCTTCGACATCGCCTCGTCGCAAATGGACTTCAGCAACAAAAGCTTAGGACCTCGCCACACTCCGTCCGCGGTTATCAGCACCTTTGCCTTCGAGTCCAGCATTCTCTCCGCCAGCGAATCCGAAGAATATCCTGCAAACTGTAAGATTTATTTTTTATTTTTTTTTAATCAGTGAAATTAATTTTTTTTGCTTCCGTAAAATCGACAAAACTTACCACCACACTGTGAACAGCACCGATTCTCGTACAGGCCAACATCGCGATCGGCAACTCGAGAATCATCGGCATGTAAATGGCCACCCTGTCGCCCTTCGTCACACCCTTCGACTTGAGTACGTTCGCGAACCTGCAAACCTCCCCGAGGAGCTTTCTGTACGTCAATTTCGAGTAATCTTCCGGATCGTTTCCTTCCCTGAAAAAAAAAAAAAAAAAAAATGTCAAAGTCGCATGTCCTTTTTGCAAGAAAAATGAGAAGGTGAGGACTCTGAAAAATGTATGTACCGATTTCTTCCTACGTCTTTGAATATTTTGCCATATTTTATACATGAAAGAATATGTAAGAAACATTTAAGAGAATATTCATATTATTCCTCGATCGATTTGAGAAAATGTTTGCCACTTTTTATAATAATTGAACATGAACGTACAGAACAACAAAAAGAATGGGACGACATTGGCAAAAAAAAATAAAAAAATTTCTTTTTGCATCATTCTTGATGATGAATAGGGCTTGTTTATGGAATCCTATTAATTATTGCACCGGTGTTTGTTCAAGTTTGCGACACGCGTACCACGGTCACGGAGCTCGGGGGGCATGTGTCCGCATCGCCAGTGTCAAAAGTCAAGTTCCCCAGCGGCGCATTTTCATAATGATTGTCATCGAAGCCCGCGATACGTGCGTGCGATTATAGGCGACAGTTCGACGTTTCGTAATCGTCTCCGAGGCTCGAAAAGCTCGTGAGTGAACCACCAAAATGAACGATTGGCTATCCAAAAATCAGTGACATCCACTGATGCAAATTCTTGCCTAAAAAGCTTTGAGAAATGTGGAAAATAATAACGAGGCAAATTTATTTTTATGATCTAATCCGACAGAATTTTCAAAAAATTCATTAATTAGATGATTAAAATTCTGTTGAACAATTCCGAACTACTGAATATTGTACCTACTGCGAAATTTGAATAATTAATAAATATAAATGTATTCAAATAACTCATATTCTTAATAATTAGTCAGAGATTCTCATGCTCATGGATAAATGATGTTTTTATGTATTGCCGATGAACTTTTTGTGTTTACAAGTCCAAAGTGTTGGGTTTTAATAACGCCAATGTAAATCGAGAAACAAAGTTCGTTCGCAGCTTCAGACCTTGATCATTGTAATTTCACGGAGTCAGCGAACACTGCGAACCGTTGCGCTACTATCTTATATTGCATTGGGCATTTTATCTGCCGCAGACATTGGCAAAAAATCGCGACGTTGCTGCTACACAATTGCGAAAATTTGTAAAACTGTTACGGAAGAGTTCTGAAAAAGCGTAAGAAAAACAAGGAGAATATCACGTTTATCGTCGAGCGTGCATCACATGAGTTATATAAAAAATAAAAAAAAATTGATGTCAATGTTAGGTAATGTATTATTATGACAAATAATCAATCACGTTATGATAGACGATCAATTTTTCTGCCCATAAAAAAGGCGAATTATCATGAGTTACTGATTTTTAAATAATACATTGTTAATTATTTTTGTTTTATTTCAATGAATCTATATACATTTTTTTTGGCCTCGTTCGATAAAAAAATTGTTATACATTTTTTTTTCACAAATTAAGAGAGTCTGCAAATGATGAAACGATTACAGTGTTACTCGCAAGTTGGCAGAGTACACGCACAGCATAAGTCTACGAAATTAAATCGAAAAAAAAGTCAACAATCCCTCATAGACTTTTAACCTGTCGTATCAGTCTCATTCCGTCGCGCTAATTAGCCGCGGCAAGATTAATCGTTCGGATAAGCCTCGAGTGGCTTGGGCGACCAGTCGATCACGAACTCTGTTATATTTTCAATTGTTGGAACGCGGGCTAATGCTAAATTGTAATTGCTTCATAATTTTTCCATTTTTTAATCAGTAACTAAAATAATGGAATGACAATTGAATTTGTACGAATAACAACTACATCTTCAATAATAAAAGCATTCGATTAGAATTGTGGTATTCACAGATAGTAAATTGTCAAATAAAAAAAAATTAAGACGATTGATTTTGAGAATTCAAGTAAAAAAATTTTTTCAAAATACTGTTCACAAAAAAAATCAAGATATCAACGTGATAAGATTTGAATTATTGCATCGAATGGAAAGGTACTCCGGAAATGGCAAGATATCTTAATTCTTCACGTGGCAAACACGAGAGAAAAAGATCACAGTATTCGCAGATAGTAAATTGTCAAATAAAAAAAATTAAGACGATTGTTTTTGAGAATTAAGGTAAAAATGAAAAAAAAAATGCTGTTCGCAATTTTATTGAATTTAAAAAAAATTCACAAGAATTGAATTATTGCATCGAATGGAAAGGGACTCCGGAAATGGCAAGATATTTTCATTCTTCACGTGGCAAACACAAAAAGAGGAGAAGATCGAGCAGAAGATCAGCGCGGCAGGGAAGGAATGATCCGATCTACCAGCGCCTCGACCACTTCCAACTTTCCTAGTCTCGTGGTCGCGCGTCCGCTTTCTGACGAATCAGTGGACAGGCTTCGCTCGTACGATTCGAATGTTCGCCACGAGGATACGTCGCCTTTTCTTTCGTTTCTACTCCCAGACTAATTTCTCAGAGTTCTCAAATCGGCCTTTTTTACGTCTACAATATGACGAACGTTATTGAGAACAGAAATACCGACAAATAAAAAAAAATTCACTGAGTTAATAAGACACTAATTAAAATTGATGTTTTAAAAATTAATTTTTATTTTATTTAATTAACTCTATCCCATGGCAATTTTTAAAAAACATGAATTGCCAATTAATAATAAATGCGAGACCGTTTAAAAAAAAAATCTGAGACAACTGGAATTTAAAAAAAAAATTCAAATAATTGTCCAAAAAATTGTCAACCACCCGCCGAATATATTCATGTAACTTGACACATGCAAAGTCCAAGAGACTTTGATGACGCACGTGTATTCTTCGCATGCTGATGTAAAAAAATAAAAAATCTATACACTGTACTACATCTATTTTCATTCTCTTCAACTTTGCACTTTGTCCAATTCTTCGAGCGTCTCTTTATCACTGGAAATAATCACAGGATCTATGGAACACATGAATTGTATTTATCAGTGAAGAGAAAATATAAAAAGTCGTACCAGTAGAATGCTATTTTGTCTCCATTCCCACATTTGACATTTTTGTCCAGGAGATTGAAGCTGATATTCGTTGAGGCTCCTTCCATCCACTTTATAAATATGTCGCCCTCGTTGAGGTTGAAATTGTAGGAGAAAAATTTATCGTTCGATGTCGGCGTTTCCCAGTAGAATTGCTTCGCTATTTCGCCCCAGAAGAGTTCCGGATTTTTCAGGGACCTGAAAATAATAAATCGCATTTTCACTACAATGTCCAATTTAATCAAACCATTTTTCCCTATTTGAATTTTTTTAAAAATATTTTTTAATAGTCAGTTCATAAAAAAGCCTTCAGAAATTTGCATAAAAAACATTTTTCTTCCGGGAAATTTTTTTGTATCTTTCGAAAAAAATAAATAAAAATAAAAAAAGCTGAAGGATCTTTCGAGCTGCTGTTAATCTTCGTGATCTTGTCATTGTTTCCGTATTATTTTTTAATTTTTCCTGCAACAAAAATGAAAAAGGCTGAAGAATCTTTCAAGCTGCTGTTAATCTTCGTGATCTTGTCATTGTTTCCGTATTATTTTTGAATTTTTCATGCAACACGAATCTCAAAATTGACACGTCTTATCCACGTGTCTTATCAACGTCAACGTTGCATCTCTGCCTCGATTAATATCAGAGTGCGTGCGCCAAGACCATAAACACTACGCCTCCTTAAGCATTTCGTATGCAAAGCACAGCGGAACGCGAAGATGCAATACTAATTTAATATAAACAATCAACGTATTATTGCTTTTTTGTTTTTAAATAAATAAATTCATTTATTTTTATTTACTCCTTGTATAAAAGTTTCTTTTTTGTTTTTTTCAGACCGAGGAATTAATTTCGTCAGTGGCATCGCTGGGAAAAGCTTTGTAGGCCCACAGCCAACGATCGATAGTACAATTCTATTTTTGTTACCTCCGGCATGAATGAGACTGTCGCACTGGATTCGATAAAATACCTTAACTGGATTAATAGTATTTTTTTGTTATAAATATATACAATATTTAAGCCCTCTATCTCCATTTTTCCGTCACGTAATCCAACGTTCTTAAGAAATTTAATATAGAAAAAAATAATAATAATCTTTTGTTGAAATAATAAATAAAAGGTTGAAATCGATAAAATTGACCAATTCTTCCGGAAGTTACTTCCTGTTTCAACTTGTGAATGGAACCGCGACGATTCCGCAAAATTTCCCGTTCTTCACGTCGCGGGAATAATAAGAACAAATGTGCGTGGGTGGACTCAATATTTTTCCATGCATACGTGTACACGCGACACGCAAATTTAAAACTTCGCCTCTACGTGATGCAATGGATTATTCGATTATGGTAATTCACCGTGGCAGTGTCATGATTAAAGTGCGATATACCGTATATATATATATATATATATAAATTAAAATCGTATATTAATCACTGCGGAAATTCCTTGAAAACCTCTTTATATTTTTTTTACAATTCCATCTAAACGAAAAATCCAGATTTGGAATTTTCTATCCGAATTGTCAATTTTTGAGGCACTAAAAAAAATGCAATATTTTTCGCAACTATAAATTCTCCAATTTATCAATTATCCCCATTGATTAAATTTTCATTATCACTTGCAAAATTATCGCAAAAAAAATAAATAAATTAACGTTACCAAAGGACTCCAAAATATTTTCTGGAGGCTTATTTAACTACTAGAATTTTTATTCGAATTGAACATTTTATATGATAAAATCCAAGCAAAATAAATGTCAAATAAATTTATTCGAAGTCGCGAATTCGTCGAGTCAGCTGCAAGTGTCAATGACTGTGGCAACTTCCGGATTACGTTTTTTTTAAAGTGGCCACAGGAAATAATTGTAGTGACATGGAATAATAATGATGCGAGAATTTCTTACTTTTCATGCATTTGTTTATATTGTTCGAAGCTTCCGCAGTGAGAGATCCTCGCGAGGTCCTTGTGGGGGTGGTATATCCTGTCAGCCATCTTTGGACCCTTTTACCGTCTCCGCTCTTCCCAATTTCAGTACACACTGGCCCTTTTTCACTTGAACCCTTTATTCTCACTGCGTTCCTTTCTTTCGACCTCGCGAACCTCGCCGATTATCACAGTCGAGTAAAAGTCTCCGATAAGGCGACGCTCCTCAACGTTGGCTATACCTGCTGTGACACGAGATTACTGGGTCAGGAAGTAAACTCACACAACGATCAATTTTATCTCCGTCGGTACTCCGATTGCAGTGAAATAAAGTGCTCGAGAAATAATCGGATAAACGATATCAATACCAATTAATACATTCCCCGTATCATCGATTTTAGATTAAATTATTTAGCGCTAAAGAATCAACATCCTTTCCCAAAAAATTAATGAAACCCGATTAAACAAAAGCGTTATTAATCATTTCCATGAATGCAACAAATAAAAAAAAAGTAATTGACAATCGAATCGATTATAAACATTAAAATTCACTTTTCAAAAAAAACCCAATAATTTTGATTAATTTTTTTTTTAATTGTACACCTAATAAATTTTTCCAATTTGCAAAATGAGTTCAGAACCATTAAAAAAAACCACACACAATAATTCGCATATCATAAAAAAATGTTATCCAAGAAAATTGTAGATCAATTGCTATAGATTTTTATTTAACAAAATAAATGTTTACTGTATTCAACAATAATCTGTGAGAGCACAATAATAGAAATAATAATAATAGCATTTGAAAATAATGGAGAGAAATAAACGGAGTGCAAAACGGAGCGCGGAGTTACCTTGGAGGATCTATGATCGCGGAGCGAGCGTCTCGTCGAGTGCTCGAAATTGAGTGACGGGGATGACGAAGAGCGAAGGAGAGGAGAGCGTGTTACGCGAGAAGGAACCTAGCGGCGGCGGCAGAAGACGCGGGTGACCTGCAGGACTCCGGGATCACCGGGGACCGGCTGGCGAGACGCGACTGATTCGCGCACTCGCCGCTCCGAGATACGAGCACGCCGTTGCGAAAACCGCGCGGCGTTCCCTCACCAAGGAGGCATACGAGGCGATCGGCGTTATGCGCTATCGTTCCAGCGTTTTCTACTGGCCGGTTGCAGCGGCGGTGGGGAAACGCCACCAGCGATCGATACACGTGCTTCGCGGCCGCCTCGAGTTGATAGTTCTATATGTATATAGACTGTTCCACGCCGGCTCTACCGTGGGGTACGTTACCTTTTTATTTTTCCTATGCTATGTGCCAACTTTCATCTTACCTTCGAAAAGAAAAAAGGTTTCGTCTCTAGGACAGAGACTGACACTGATTTATGGGTTATTATGTGATATCTATAGATATATGAAGTATCGGAACCTTAGCTGTCAACTTGACGTTTTTTTTTTGCTGGGGGAGCAATATTATTTTTTTAATAGGGATGGTTGGTGATGTTTTTGTTTGTTATTTATTGATTGTTATTGTTTTTATTCCTATGCTGTGTGCCAACTTTCATCTGTCCTAGAAAGCAAAAAAAAAATTTTTTTTTGCTTTCTAGGACAGAGACTGACACTGATTTATAGGTTATTATGTGATATCTATAGATATATGAAGTATCGGAACCTCAGCTGTCAACCTGACGTTTTTTTTTTAGGACAGCAATATTATTTTTTTAATGGGGATGATTAGTGATATTTGAATTTTTTATTTATCGATTGTTATTATTAATGACACAAGTGTGAACATTGTTGGATAGATCGATTTTTGTGTGATAGTGAGATATTTTGACTTAATACGGAAACTGATATGGAGATCAAGGAGTTCAATACATTGAAATCAATATTTTTGTTTTCGTGCATTAAATGCGTTGGAGGCATTTTTTCAAATAGGTTGCGTAGGTTATCAGGATTTTTTTATTTGAAAAAAAAAATTTTTTTCTCGATGTTATAATAACTAGAGCATTGGAATTAATGGACGCCCACGCCGAAGCGGGTTGACCTTGAATTTTTAAATTGACGTTAAAGCTATCGCGAGCGGATATGGGGACGTCTATGTTTTCTAGGGTTCTCGGTGATACTAAATTGATGTCGTTTACTGCGTGTGAAGTGAAAGGGTCTAAAAATTTGCAGGGTCGATCGAGCGGCGAGATAAATACAACAAACGCTATATAGATATACCGACCGCTTCTGCGGGGAGCCGCTGTTCTCAAGGCTTTTTTATTGCATTGTTACAACGATTTTCAAGGACACGAGAAATAGAACGCCTACCGTTGTGATATCAAGCGACATTTCGCTCGATTGCATATATACAAATATATCTATTTATACCAGGGAATTAATGAAGCGACGCTCTAATTGATATAAAGTACGAATAATTAATTATTATTAATTACGTTACCGTATTGTGCGAAATATGGAATTGCACTATTATTATAATCAAATTAATTAACACGCGAAGGTATTAAAAAATTTGCAATACCAATTTACTTGTATTTTAATTGTTATAAATTTTTTTTATAATTTTGTTGAAAATATTCTTAGCCAATGAGAAAAATTACGAGACCCGGCGATGGTATCGGCATTTGCAAATAATCAATTGACGTCATTCTAAACTATGTATGAACCTTGTGTTCCACTAAGTCATTCAAATGTAAGCCAACGAAAGAAAACAATCGCTAGACTAAATATGAGTTAGGTGAAACGTCGCGGAAATACTGGATATTCAGTATTTACGACTGCGATAAGATAATCGCGAAAGAATCGAAATGAGCGCAAAAAAACCGCGGAACGGTACAAAAGATTGCTCGATTATACAATTTAAGTGATTCATTAATATTCTACGACCAATTTCCATGTCTGCGAAAAAACGTCACCCATTGTCATCTAAATAAATTTCGAATACTGCAAATTTATTCAAGCCGACTCAACAAAATAAAACCTCGCAGGTAAAAATTAAATAACCACATTTTTTTTTAAATTTCCATAACTTCGTAAATAAAATTATTTTCATAAATTTCTTATTGAATTAAATTCGATAGACTAAATTTTTTCACTTTTTTTAGGGTCAGAAAAGTGTGCAACGAAAAAAAAAAAAAAAAAAAAAAAAAAACGACGGAGGTTAATTATCGACTGTCGGTACGTTGATTTTATACCGAATATCGATAAAAGAGAATTTTACTATACCGACCGAAGGTAAATTAGAAAACTACGTAGAAATCTTCCGTACCGACCGCCGCGAAATTCGCAATTACCTTTTTGTTCCGCGAGTTTCACGAGAGGCACAACTAGTTTCCTATTGTGTCTATTACAGAGGCGCTCTCCTAGTAAATTCCGAATAGCGAGCTTCACTTCACGGCCTCCAGACGAGTAACCTCGCTCGTATCGATGCCCACTTTGTTTCCGACCAGACGAGAGACGTACAGACGTCAAGTGGCTTTTCACGGTTCCTGCGATGTCCGACCACATCCAGTAGTTATGGTGGTCAGCCATACTGGTCGGTTTATTCATAGATTTGCACTACTGAATTTCCTGCTCTTTGCTTTTAACTACAAAAAAAAAAAAAACAAAATTTACACTGAATAATCAACCAATCGTTGAATTCCAAATAAGAGGAACTAATTAATCTCAAGAAAACTTGTTAATTTATTTAAACCCGTGGAAATTTCTTCACAAGAATCCATCAATATTTATATAAAAATGCATTGAAAAAAAAAAAAAAAAAAAAATTATAGTGATATTAGTAATTTGAGTTAGAAACAATTTGCTTAAGTATATAAATAGAATTTTGGAAAAACCTGACAAAAAAAAAACAGCGTGTGAAGGATGCATGGTAATCGCGATTGTACGTCGAAAGTGATGCTGTGTGTTGATAATCGAAAATGAGTTGTCGTTCGCTCACCGAAAACCGATTAACCGAAGCTCGATAAGCCGAAGAGGTTTGCGTAACGATATGTTTATCTCGGGTTTTCATCAAAGGCCGACGTACAACGGATTGTATAATAGAGTCGTCGAGTGGGAACATATCGGAGTTTGCCAGTAGTTTGACGCTCCTCGTCTATTCCTGGTTGAGATGCTTGACGACCTGATTTCCCTCTCGCGCTTTCCGTCCCAACACGCCCCTTCGAGAGATAAGCGTAACGTAGAGCAGCCCCTCGGTAACAGTCCCGAGCTCACGCCTTCGACCCCAACTTTTGTGTGTGTCTCGAGTATCGCGAATATGACGTTGCCAAGAGAGCCATCGCGCCATTATATATACACAATAATATATCGACAAGTAGATTGAGATACGAATGCTGTGAAAGCAACAATAGCCCGCGTGTACAACGCGCTGAAAACTTTGAGCGAACTTCTATCGATGATTAATCCAGTATTTCATTATCATTGCCCCCCGCGCTATTTCCATCAACTTCCAACTCGGAATTATGCGGTCTTACTATCTTTCAAATTATGGCAAAGCTAGTCACACTCACACTCGCACTCACATTCACACCTGCACTCACACTCACATTCACACTCGCACTCACATTCACACTTGCATTCACACTCACACGGATACTCGCACTCACATTCACACTTGCATTCACACTCACACTCAGATTCACACTCACACTGACACTCGCACTCACATTCACACTCGCACTCACACTCGCACTCACATTCACATTTGCATTCACAGTCACACTTGCATTCACACTCGCACTCACATTCACACTTGCACTCACATTCACATTTGCATTCACACTCACACTCACATTCACACTTGCACTCACACTCACACTCATACTCACACTCATACTCATACTCACATTCACACTCGCACTCACACTCTCGCTTCGGTAAGTCTCCGGAATCGTGAATCGTGAATAATCAATCGATAAGTAAATTTCTATACGAAGCTGCTATAATAACCAGGCATGAAAGCTAAAATCCCCGAGCATTCGTTGAAAAGTTCGGCTAAGCTTGTATCGATGATTTATCCATTAATTCCAGCGATCACCGTAGCCTCGTTTTCTCCATAAACCTCCATCTCGGAAAGGTGCGGTCTGCCAATTGCTGAAACGATGGCGAAACTCGCAATACACCCACACACCCACCCACACACCCACCCACACACACACACACACACGGCCCATATGCATCATATCTACAGGAGCGAACAAGGCTGGAAGAAGGATCTTGGCGAATCGGGGGGTAGCGGTCGAATGTGTCGCAGGGGCTCGTAGTCGAAGAAGGCTCCTCTCTCACGAGCCTCCTGATTGGTAGCAGAATCGATTAGCCGTCGCGGGAGTGGGGGCCGCGAGGGGATATTCCAAGCCAACGCTCCGAGAGACTAAACCCCGGCCGCCGCCACGAATTTCCCGGATGGGGCTTTCCCGCTGGTCCCGCCTCCGAGCCTCGACCCAGAGCCCAGAGGGAGACAACCATCGTCGCCGCGCGCCAGTGGTAACGGCCCCGACGTACTCAGCCTCGTTTCCTCCCTGCTACCACCACCCACCCCCTCCTCCTTCGCCATGGCAACCCGCGAACAATTCGCCAACCGCCGACGCGAAAGCTCCATGACCCGGGCTTTTCGTACGGCGGTTACCACTTCCACTTCCATTTTGCCCGATTCAACCCCTCTTCGCGCAGACACGAGGAGATATATAAGCGAGAGAGGGTTCTTGGGGTACACGGCTATAGCCTCGAGGCAAACTACCCCTCTGCGCTGAGGGGGAGGAAGAGGAGGAGGGGAGGAGATAAATAGAGAAAACCATGGGAGCGATAGTGACGAGTGAATGCGGATAGATAGAGGAAGGTGTACTGCTGAAGCTCTCCTGTTGCTACTGATGATGATGATGATGATGATGATGTTGATGTTGAACTGAAAGACAGAACCATTGCATCCACAAGCATCCAACAGACACACACCACCCACGTATACGCTTCACAGAACCAGAGAGCACATTGATTTTGCCGACGACTGATACAACCCCGTCGGCCCGTTTAATTAGAACATGGCGACTTCAATACAAGCGCACGACAACAAGAACAACAACGGCTACCCCCTCATACGAAAATTCAAACCTCGGATGTATCGCGTGTTTTTTTTTTTTTTTGTGTATGTGTTTGTGTGGGTGTGTGTTTTTTTCGTTCACTTTTCTTCTGCGCGTTTTCCTTTTTTTTTTCCTCCGCCTTCTCGAACTATACACACGGAATCTCTTGTTCACAACAACCCTCGCTCTACCAACAACCTCGACATCTATTTTTCACTCTCCGCCACGAAGAATTCTTCGCCCGGTGCGACAGGCCCTACGAAACGGCGATATTCGACACCCGGGAATACTAATTACTATAACGGCACCTCCGTCGGAACGCGAGCGCTGTTACAAACGAGAGAATCACCTCAATTTCTGGGGTGCAAAATTATTTGGAATTTTTTGTAAATTTTCCTTTACGAATAGGAGTTATCAAATTATTTCAAATAATGAATTTTTTTGGCAGCCGAATCATTCGTTTATATCAACGATTGACACTGTGAAAATAAAAATAAAATATATATATAAATAATAATTGAGGTTTTGGTGAAACAGGAAGTTGAAAAAAAATTTTTATACAATTTTTTTTATGTAAAAAAATGACAGGACCGATTACATTTTTGTACCTGTTGCTATTGAGGTAAAATAATTAAGGTTCAATATTGTTTTGACTGGCGTAAGGTGATTCGCTCGCTTATTAATATTTCCGCGCTGCCAATAGCCCGTTTTTTTTTTTTTTTTCGTGAAGGCAGTTCGGCTCGAGGGGGTTGCCTATCTCTACCTAAACTATCATAGCCTACCCCTAGAGTCGGACACAATACACCATGGCTCGTTTTCGTCATAATCGTCGTAACATCATCGACAAAGTCTTCGTTGCTCTTCTGTTTGCCTCCCCGGAAGCGCATTCGCTGAGAGAGAAAAAAAAAAGCACACTGGATACACCAAATTATTATTTATTCGGAATATATATTCAATTGGTTCAAGTGTCTCGATATGATGAAAACATTAGAATATTCCGCTGAGTCGAACAAATAAATTTCCGTGTGAATTTGATAATTCAGTGTATCCAATTATAATTTTCTCTCGGAATATCGGCATTATCGGGGATAATCGGGTCCACCAGGGATCACACATCCTCAGATTCGCTTTCAACAATGATTTTATAATAAGATGGTAATTTCATTTCATTTTTTTCTTCGTTTTTTTTTATCTTTTCATGACGCTGACACACTTGGACACTTTTGTCGTTAATTTGTTTAGATCTTACAGACGCAGTTGGCAAATTACGAGTTTGTCTCACAGTTTTGTTTGTTCCTTTTGTTTTTCACCGACACTCAGCAGTCACTCACACTCACATTATTTTTCCGAATTTTTCTTTCGTCTCTTTGTTATGTTCGCTCCAATTTTTTCGCTCGCTCGCTCGCACTTAATGTTCTAGAGAGACTAGATGCTCTACACGGTCTAACGCTACACATGAAAACACCCTATCTACAATCGGTGCCTCGGTGATATTCGTCGGGCAGCAATCGACCATTTGGATTTAACGTAAAAACACGATTTCGTTTGGATGTCTTGCGGTATCTCGCCTCGCCGATTGCTGCCGCCTGCTCTCACGACCGAGCTATGACGATTACTGAATCTATTATTAATCTTAAGGTCTTAGAGGGTTTTTCGTATGGTACACTAGACGTCGTAGGACTTACAATCTTGCGGACTTACGTTTTCCTTCTCTCGATTCACGGCAGACGATCGTGCAACTGCGGATCCTGTACTCGCGACGATCTTTCTCATTATTATTTACAATTATCGCGGTTCGACCCTCGCGAAACCTCGACTTTGCCCCGAAAAACTATAATTACTGTACCAGAAAAATTCACCATGGAGTCCAACATTATTTGCGACTTATAAAATGAATATAAAAAATTGTATTTTCAATTTGAAAGGAGAGTATCAATTCGAAATTCAAGAAAATATTGCAAGGAGTATTTTCGGAAAAATCCTCTTTCATCGAGACCCAAGAAATAATTTGGAAAATGGCTTTGGTCGAGCTTTTCGCGCTTGCATTTCCGTCTGCTCGTGGACGTCCTCCCTCCGCCAGCGAGGACGTCGAAAACGAAATAAGTTAAAAGTTTCTTTATGATACATGCATTATTTATAGCACGATTAGATGCGAGGATCGCGAAGGCCCGAGATTTTCGCAAGAGTCTTGAAAAATAAAATAAAAAAACACTATTGGAGTCACCAAAATTCAATTGAGACGAAATTAATTATTACCCGTTCACAGATCTCACTATTAACGAATTAATAATGGCTATTTGGTCTTGATAACATTTCCGCGACTCCGATAATGAATTTGCCCGAATAAAAAGTGCTTCTCGTGATCCGACGGCGCGTGTCTCTCGAGCCTCGCTATTGCACTCTCCTTCGGTGCGTAACCCACAAGAGTTACAAAAAAAAAAAAAAAATTCAATATGTGTATATACAGCGTCATTAAAACCGTCCGCCGAGTGGTGATAAATCTCGACGACCGATAATCACAAAATAAATTTCCCGCGGTTGTCGATAACCCCATAACAACCCAAAACCGGCGCCTTTTGCGCCCTTCTCCCTTTTTCCAGTTACGTAACAAATAAGTTAAAAGAGTTTATGATACACGTATTATTTATAGCTCCTTAAAATGCCGGATCATTGAGAGAGAGAGAGAGAGAAAGAGAGAAATTTTCGAGGAGATCTATCCTCGCGTGACAAAATCATCGATCTTCGATACACCGAATCGCGTTAACCGCTCATTATTTACACACTGTTTATCCTTTATCTCTTGTTGCTTAATAATAAAACACCGGCTCTTGAAACGTCACACAATGACGCACTTAATCCCGAGGCTTTCTCCGCCGATCGCGAGGAAATAATTCCACGAGGCGTGTGGCACTTCCGGTGACACTTTACGATGATCCTCTCGAAAAGCTCCACGCCAATGGTACGGCCTGTCGGGACCTTTCTCCTGGGAAAGGGTCCTGGGGAAAGTCGACTCCGGGAATATCGAGGGCTTGCGGGGTGCGCCGCGCGCTTCCGGGCTCACTTCCGGCGCTACGCTCGCCGGAATTCTTCACGAGTCTCGGGCTGTCTCAACGGGGAGTCCCAAGGGCGCCCCAATGCTCGGCGGTGGGTCATGCGTAGTGCGGATAGCTCCCGAGATGCGGTGGCACGTGACCCGAGGCCGTGTGGTGACCGGCGTACAGATTCGCACCGGGACTCGACCAGTAACTCGACGCGGACTGGAAGAGGCCACCGGGGACCGATACCGAGACCGATGCCGCTGGTGGAGGCATCAGATTCAACTTCGCGTGACCGTATCCCGACATGAAGAGCTCGCTCTGGTACTTGTACGCCGCTGGATCTGCCGCCGCGGGCTGCGTCGCCGCCGCCAGACCCTGGAAGTCGAACTTGTACGCGTACCTCTTGCCGTGGACCTTCGTCATTATGTTCTTGTCGTAGTAGTACCTGCGAATTTAATTACAGAGACACGTGCGATGAGGATTAACGAGGTTCGAGCGATGGGCTTGATATTCCAGCGAGAATCATTTTTTATTATTACTATTATTATTTTTTTTCTTAAAAATATTCTGGGAACCGGAAGTCGAGTCAGTAATTGTGAAATATTTTAATGCTTCATTTTTGTCCCGAGTTTTCATCAAATTTAACGACTCCTAACTCAATTTTTTCTTCTGAATAAAAATATTCCAGGAACCGGAAGTGGAGTCGGTAATTGTGAAATATTGTCATCTTTGCAGAATAATTTTTTTCGCGGACCTTCGTAAGATGCGAGGATTCCCGATTCATTTTTTCCGATGAGAAAAAATACTTTTTTCTACCCTCTCTGTTGAATTGTCTGAAAATCGTTGATAATTTCATAGACTGTGGATTAATTTATAATTTCTTGAAGCAGGAGCGTTGTAATATTGACGAATAGCATTATTGCGAGTTAAGGAGTGAGGCAGAGAAATTTAGAGAGAGAGAGAGAGAGAAAGCGAAAGCTCGACGGGTGGGTAATCCAATCGGGAAAACTGATCGAAAAATAATAGCCGCGCCGTCGCTTCGCTCGGGTGTTCGACGTCGCGACGCTCGTCCTGTTAGCTCTGTGCAGTCCACAGCTTCGTATATATACTGCAGACACCCAGTCAGTCTCGTTTCAGTGATTGAAATTTCCCCCTCTCGGATTTTCCCCACCGAAGCTCGTTCTCCAGTCGCTCCAGCGGCAACCCCCGTCACATCCTCGCTCTCTTTCGCACCGTACCAAGCCGAAAGCTCACCGGAATGTAATACGCGACGTTTCGGGGCTGAGATTATCGGTCCCTTACCTCAGTGCCCTCGACAATTTGTCGTAGTTCATGTTTGGCTTGGACTTTCTTTCGCCCCAGCGTCTCGCCACTTCGTCCGGATCGGTCAGCTTGAATTCCCCGTTCGTACCCTCCCACGTAATGCACGCTGCGTTGCTCGAATCCGAGAGGAGCTCCAGCAAAAATTGCCACAGCTGAATCTGTCCGGAGCCTGAACTCGCCAGCCGGCTGCTCGTCGCACCGAACATTTGATATGGATCTGTCAACACAAGAAATTACAATTCATCAACATTTTTTTTCGTATATTCTGTAGTCAAAAAAAATTATTTACTCGCAATTTAATGCACCGAAGATTTATTGCATCACTTACTACAAAAATACACGAATTTTCAGGTCACTATTGCATATAATAATTCAATTAAACACTGTGCATAAATTTTGTAAATATTTTCCAACATTTTACTTGGATAGTTTTGTTTTATTGAGAGATCAAAATTTTTTGGCTTTTTTTTAATTGTCAATATTTTGTGTGATAATTTTTTTTTTTTAAGATAAAAGGGGGATTTTAATTATCATTTTCTGTAATTTATTCATTTGGGCAGTCAAGACACTTTTATAAAATTTAAAAAAAAATGATATAGCGAGTGAAAAGTGAAAAGGGAATTGAATGAAAATGAACATTACATCACTTACAACACTTACTACAAAAATACACGAATTTTTAGGTCACTATTGCATATGATAATTCAATTAAACACTATGCATAAATTTTGCAAACATCTTCCCACAATTCACTCGGATATTTTTGTTATATTGAAAGATCAACATTTTTTGGATTATTTTTTTTATTGTCAATATTTTGTGTAATAATTTTTTTAAAGGTAAAATGACAATTTTAATTATCATTTTTTGTAATTTATTTATTTGGGCAGTAAGACATTTCTATTAAAAATTAAAAAAAAATGGTATAGCGAGTATGAGTGAAAAGTGAAAAGGGAATTGAATGAAAATGAAGAACAGATGTAACTGCACGATTATATCTACCCGGATTATCGTAATTGCCGAAGGAGTTGGGATTAGCGGAAGGCCCTCGCTATTTTCATCGAAATACCTATTTATTACATGCTCCTTTCACAGCCTAGCCATTGCAATGCCCCTAGATCGTGGCTGAGGAGGAGACGGCGAGCAAAACCCCCTCGAGAGCTTTACAATGCGTCATCAGCGACGCGTATTACACGCTCGGGCCATTGAGGGCCCTACATCCGTACAAAGGATATAATCGCAGCCCCACAATGCCGAGGAGGAGTTCGTTTGGATCATAATAATGTCGATTGAAGTAGCTACACCCGAGAAATTCGTCTGCGGAAGAAAAATTGAGCTTTAATGTTCGGAGTCCGAAGAAGAAAAAAAAAAAAACGGGAAAAAATCATTTTTTTCTTTCTCGATCTTCGGCAATCACGGCAAAACGTCCGAGACGGTCAAGCGTATGGACGAGGGAGCATCGGTTATTATCTTTTCTCATTCGGAACGCGAGCTTATGATCCCCAGCGGTAAATGCTCGCGAGGGGGAGACACCCAAACTGGAAGCTATCGAGCCGGACCTCAAAGGTCGTTTCGGATGAACCCCTGTCAACAGACCAGGCTCTCTCTCTCTCTCTCGACGATCGCCTCTCGATCGATCGGTAATTCACTTACGAGTTAATAATGACAGTCGCTGCTCGAGGGAGATCTCGGTACGCCCATTTATGGCCTCGAAACGAGCCGCTATGGGAAAACATAGACACGGGAATCACGCGCGGTCGGCAGATTCCCCTGGATGCTCCGAAAATCGGTTTGCCGATTTTCATCGTACCATTCGTGTAATTGAAAGGATTTTTTTCATTCATTCGTTAGTTTCCCGCAAATTTTTTGTCGGATTTATCGATTGAACTCATTGCCTTCGATACTTACGTTGTTTTGAAAATCGGTATGCCGATTTTTGCCGATTTTCTTGTATGGAGTTATTTTTTATTCGTATTTTTTTCGTGACCATTGTTGCCGATCGAATAGTTTGATTTTTTTTTCTCCACTATCGATTATTTTCAATACTTTTTTGCGAAATGAGCTGAAGAGAGCTTTCTCAGTACGCGATAATGCGTTCAACGCCGAGTTGAGTGAAGGCTCATAATTTGTGGGGTGTGGCAGGGAGAAAAAGTGAGAAGGAGCCGTTGACGACGGTGTGGGAGTGCGAAGGAGAAAAAGAGAGGGCGAGGGAGGAGGGGGAGGGGGAGGGGGCGAGCAGGGGTTGCGCTGTACATAGTTAACGACTACGAGAATATAATCGAAGGGGTCATTCCGTGCAGTTACCTTTGAAAGCTGCTTCAATTTTGGGTCACGCGTCGACGCGTTCCTCTATTATTGCGCCCTTAAGGATAAGGTGCGGGGTAATGGAAGTTTATGGACTTGGTGTTAAACCTAGTCGAGCTACGTGAGGAAAAAAATTAATAAATAAAAATATGAAGAAGCGGATGTAAATGTAAAAAAAAATAAAAAATAAAAATATGAAGAAGAGGAATTTATTTTTCTTAATTATAAAGAATAGGAAAACGAAAAAAAAATATTAAAAAAAAAAATACTCACCAGGCTGTCTAAGATGCGAGTGCGTGTCGAGTGCAGATTTGGAGAGACCGCTTCCGTACCCTGAAGAGCAAACATCGAAAAAAACTTTTAATCAAAGGATATTTTTCAAATTCTTAACAATAACAAATAGTAAAAGCTCTGTAATCGGTTGGTTGACTAAAATGTAAAGTAACACTTTACATTCTGTCAAAGTAAACCCAGGATACAATTTTTTTTTTTTTCAAATCGCCAGTAAAATCGATAAAGGTGACGAGCCTCCTTTTAAATTCCCAATTGCAGAGCTTTCTCTGTGAAGAAGTAAGAAAAAAACGTTAGTGCGCAGGGAAACAGTGAAAAAAATGCGAGGGTGGTTTGAATTGTGACGAGAGGTCAACAGAAACGAGTTCGTTAGACTCGCTGGACCATTTTTCGATGGCTCGAAGTGTGGACTGTCGAAAATATACGAGGAAGGAAAAAAAAATATAAAAAATAAGAGCGACGGTAGCTGCGGGAGTGGAGCCGAGCGTTCGAGCGTTAGAATCGGTTAGAGAGGATTTCCGTGTAGGCAAACAGGCGGGGGTGGCTAGTGGCGCCCATACGTTTGCTCTCTACTTTGCTCGGCTCGTTTCTGGAGACTCGTCAGTCGCCTCCAACGCGAATCGTTATCACCTCTGCTCGGTGACGTAAAATGCCGTCATTTCCACGTTCAATTATCATCACTTTTGCCTTGGATAAGCTGATAAGGTCGTGATTCTTTTTCCACTAAAAAAAAAGAAGTAGAAAAAAAAATTTCTGTTTAATATATGACCCTGAATTTTATTTATTTACGGTATTTTTTAGCGGTTGCGCGACGCTGAAGTACCAGGATCGTTGTTGAAGAGGATGATGAAGAACAAGCTCGTAAATGTGTACGCAACGAGATCACGTACGTTCTTAAGGAGCCAATCTGTTTTTAGGGTGGTCCTCACAATGCCCCTTAATTTCTGCCAGTTACTCCTGGAAGGATTCTTCCTCGAGGATCGGGCCTCTTCAGCTTCTCCCAATTCCCGTGCTAACACACACGTCGGATCAGTCTCAGGGACTCGTTGAAATATCTTCACAATGCCAGATGCCCCCTTTAAGTGGCAGTTGGTGTCCGGTGCGTTAAACAATTAGATTGGGTCCTTGATTGTCGCCTCCGATGCTCGCTCCAAGCCTCGGGCTACGTTGCAAGGGCATTTGGCACGGGGTCCGCCGCAATCAGGCGAGCCGCGGGGTTTCGCACAGGTCAGAAAAGCAGATTTCAACCCTCGACCCCTTCCGACTCGTCCTTCGTGCCCTCAGATCAATCTGTGCGTTTTTTTTTAGTTCCTGAAGAAGTCCTTGCTGTCAGATTTTCCAGTAAAGACCCTCAAAATGGTCCAAAAAATGTTTAAATAAAACAAAAAAAAATTCAATCTATGAACAAGAATATTGCCCGATTAAAAAAATAAATAAATAATTTATTTTGAAGTTCTGGGATTCGCGATTATTACGATTTTCAAAGCAAAGTGTAAATAGATTTTGGCCCAATTTTTATTGGGTTTACCTGACGTTTATTTAGCCCTGACAATGTCACCCGTCGAAAGGCTTCCATGTGGCGTGTATCTCTCCGATTTGCCACCCTCTTCGGGTAGTTGCACGCTCCCTTAGGCCTATTGTCGGTGCCGCGCGTATCTGCGCATTCACGAGCAATTACGGACGGGCGGGGTAATCCTGTTACGTCGGTAGCGTCGAAGAGCATCGGTGAACAGGAGCAGGAGCATCGCCAGCAGAATCGAGGGAGGATCAAAGGACTTTGCCTCACTCCACGAGCCGCCGATTCGCACAATCCTCGGCTCCCACTTGCTCTCTTCGACTTGGAACACACAGTGAAAATTGTCAGAAAGCCAAATGGTTACGGAAAAGAATTGCCGGTCTCGCGTTTGATGCCGACGAACAATTCGACTCGGTCCCGTGACCCGAAGAGAGCCCAATCCAAGACACGAGACAGTCAGACGTCGAGTGCAACGTCAAGGCGTTTGCTGAAGAATTGCAACATTGCTTTCCTCGTGGCTAATTGTTCTCTGTGTCGTTGTCAACATATAAAAATTCTTTTAAAAAAAATGTATATCCTGAAATCGCTATTCCTGCAGGAAAGTGACATACGTGTGAAGAAATCCAAATGGTCACAGAAAAGAATTGCCAGTCTCGCTTTTGATGCCGACGACAATTGGACTCGGTCCCGTGACCCGAAGAGAGCCCAATCCAAGACACTCGACAGTCAAATGTCGCGTGCAACTTCAAGGCGTTCGCCGGAGAATTGCAACATTGCTTCCCTCGTGGCTAATTGTTCTCTGTGTCGCGAGACACTTTTCTCGCTCGTTCGGTGCAGTCAAATGCATCACGTGTGTCGTCGTCAACATATAAGAATTATTTTTTAAAAAATGTATATCCTGAAATCGCTATTCCTGCAGGATAGTGACACACGTGTGAAGAAAGGACTTTGTAAAAATAGTCAGAAAGTCAAATGGCCACAGAAAAGAATTGCCAGTCTCGCTTTTGATGCCGACGACAATTGGACTCGGTCCCGTGACCCGAAGAGAGCCCAATCCAAGACACGAGACAGTCAGACGTCGAATGCAACTTCAAGGCGTTTGCTGAAGAATTGCAACATTGCTTTCCTCGTGGCTAATTGTCCTCTGTGTCGCGAGACACTTTTCTCGCTCGTTTGGTGCAGTCAAATGCATCACGTGTGTCGTTGTCAACATATAAGAATTCTTTAAAAAAAAATGTATATCCTGAAATCGCTATTCCTGCAGGAAAGTGACATACGTGTGAAGAAATCCAAATGGTCACAGAAAAGAATTGCCAGTCTCGCTTTTGATGCCGACGACAATTGGACTGGGTCCCGTGACCCGAAAAGAGCCCAATCCAAGACACTCGACAGTCAAATGTCGCGTGCAACTTCAAGGCGTTCGCCGGAGAATTGCAACGTTGCTTCCCTCGTGGCTAATTGTTCTCTGTGTCGCGAGACTAAAAAGCGAGAGACACTTTTCTCGCTCGTTTGGTGCAATCAAATGCCTCGCGTGTGTCGTTGTTGTCAACGTTTACAAGCCTCGAGTCGTTGACAGTAATTGAGGGATGGCCTGTGATCTTTCCAACTGAAGCTGAAGAGCTTTTGCTACTTCTACGAACAACTCGCCACGTCTCGGAGGGCAATCTATTTTATTTTCTTCTTCTTCTTCTTCTCCTTTTGTTTTCCTGCTGGCACTGTGTGTGACTAAGGCCTTGATGATGGCGTTCTTCAGGGTAGCTGATCACAAGCACCTTCTATTATTTCCCAGGGCTCGTGCATTGAGTCATACACGAAATCACGGCGTCGTCGAGCCCGAGGAAGAAATCGGCTACAACACACCGCTTGTACATATCCACAGCTGTAACAAGCGGAGAGCAAGTGACGGTGGCGGAGGTCGTCACGCACTCGAACCCTGCACGCGAGGGCAGTACAAAATACTCGCGGCCCGGAGGCGCAACCCCAACGTTTCTATGTTGTACGTGGTATGTTAAATCGTGCGGTAGACGAGACGCTTTAGCCTCACCAGGGGCTGAAGTGGCCGCACCGCTGCTGCCTTGATGACGGTGGCGTGCAACGATCTTCGGGTCTCCCAAATCATTTCACTTCCCTGTCACGAAGATCTGGAAACGAACGGTCGTCGATCGGCACACCAGAAACTACGTCACTCGGTCAATTATTTTTTTTCATGGCTTTCAATGATACGCCAATTCTCATTTGGAATGGAATTTTTGGTCATTCTTAATTTCTTCAGGCTAAAAATGAATTTCTAATTTTTACCGGTCAAAAATGGCCCTGATTTTTTCTACTTTTCATTTAGTCCCCTTTTTTCTCAGATCGATTGAGCATCGAGAAGAATTGTTTGGAAAAAAGTAAAACGCATAACCGAAAAATAGCTATTCTTAGAGAAAAGAGAGAAAGTGCGTGAAGAAAGAGAAAGGGGATGGAAATGCGTGTGCCGGAGCGTGTAGCATATTGGGTGTGTTGAGATACGAGGGTTCGAGGGAGGAGAGAGAGACACACCGCGCCGCGGGGGTCTATTCGCCGGCTATATTATGTCTTCGGTAGTACATACACGGTCACGTGCCTATGCGTGACACGTTCACGCATCGTCGGAGCGGGCTTTGGGCTTTCGTCGTCGAAGCGAGAACGGCGCGTATCGCTCTTCGCATTCAACTGCGCTCACGCTCTTTTTGTCGTCGGTGAAGTCGCCTCGACGTCGAACCGTCCGCCACCCCCGACTCGGATTGCCTTTCCACTTTGGGAGCCACCCTCACTTTTCTCCACGTCGTAGCTTTTGCCTTTTTGACTGCTCGATTGACCGTCGTTTACTATTTTCATTTTTTTTTTTTTTTTTTTTTTTTTTTTTTTTCATACCTTCTTCATCAAAGTTCCGAAATCGATATCATCGATTTATCGAACATATTGTCACGAATTTTTTGCCACCCTCTCTCTCTTTTTTTTGCATTGAGTTAACGATTATTCCAATCGATGACTGCGTGACAAATTTAATTTTTTTATTTCAAGGGCTTGTCTGATCGATTGAAAAATAAATAAATAAATAAATGTAGAGTTGCACCGATCAACGAGGCTCTAAATGCTTTCTTCAGGGTAATATAAAGTCTGCCGGGCGTTGTAAAATCTCGGCTAACGGCCCGCTGTCCGTTTGGAATAGTTATTAGCGAGGGTGTCAAGGTAAGGTGGGCTGCTTTCTTCCCTCTTTCTCTCTTTCTCTCCCTGTACGAGGCTCGATCGTTATACCGGGAACGATCGAGGTGTATCTACGCGAAAGATAGTCACGCGAGAGTTGTAGGAGCCACGCGCCGACCTGGAGTACGTAATTATTGTGGCGTGGGGCTTAGGGCCCCGAGGTTTTAGCCATGCCCTCCGTCCCCACCCCCACCCGCACCTCCACACCCAGACATCACACTGCTTTGCGCCAGGAAGTCACGCGAGAATTCAAGTGGTTTCTCAGTCTCCGATTCGGCGAGGCTCATTCCTTGTTTCGTTATTATTTCAACCCGGTGAGCCTCGAAGGTCTTACTTACTCCAGGACCATAATTTCTCATTCCAAAAATTCACGGTTCCGACTTCCAGCCGAAAAAAGGCCCTCATTTTATTTTCTTCTTCTTCTTCGTCTTGCATATTCCAATTATACTCTTCATTGCATGTATTCTATTGTAAAATGTACGTAGCAAAAAATAAATAAAAATATTACAATAATCCATTCACTAAAAAAAATTCAAAAAAAAAATAATAATAATAATTAACTCTCCCAACAATTAACCCAGTTACCGTCATTCGCCGAAGAAGCGGTCACTGGATAGAGCCACGGTTACCAGAAGAGGATTTCCCTCCTCCCCATCTCGTTACCCCAAAAGCAATTTGCTCAGGGGCCCGAGTGTTGTACCTGACGTTCACCACCCCCGACACATCCTCCTCCATTCCGCTCTGCGAATCTAATTTCGCGAGGCATCGCCTCAGTCTCTATCTCGTGGATGCGGAGAGGTGTCGAGGCGCGTTGCCTCGAGCGCTACTCTCGAGGTTGCGGTTGCTCAAGCCTCAAAGTTTACCCAGCGCAGGGCAACCGGAGTCACACGCCGAGAATAGCCATGCACAGAGAAGATCAGAGGACAAGCGATAGGCGAAGCGTGAGAGTTTGTAAATTAGAGAGAAAGCGAGAGAGAGAGAGAGAGAGGAGAACGGTAGAAGCCGTTTATAACAAGTCGCCCGCGGGCACGGCTCTGATCTCTGCAATGATTGTCCCTGGGTGGGTGCTCCAGTGCTTTTGGGGGTGGGTGGTGGTTGCGCGCGAGTTTCCAGAGGCCCCAGGGGGGGAGGGGGGCGCTGCTGCTGCCTCGCGACGCGACGACAAAGGGGCCGCGGTTCAACGCGCCACAAAGCGCCGGGACGCCCACGCCCTGACTCGTACACAGCTCCGGGAGCCAACCCCGTGTGCGAGAGCCCACGGCAACACGACGACGGAGCCCGCGACGCGTGAACTTGCACCACCCCCCGCCACCCCCGCGCACATTGCGCCTAGGAATATCTGGGTTCGCCGTACAGGGAGAGAGAGAGAGAGAGAGGGACGTCCAGCGAACCTTCGCCGAGGGAGATAAAAATTTCGAGCGTACGCGAATACCGGGAAAGACTTTCCGCTGATAAGCCTCGGTTCCTACGAGAGAAATGGCTTTTGGTCTTTCCTTTTTTTTTTTTTATGTCTCTCTTTTTCTTTTGGGTTTTTGCACCTGGGGAAGGGAGGTTTTCTCGCGGTTTCCAGACTCCGGGGATAGATTTTCTGGGGTGGGAATTTATGGGGTTGAAAAAGGTATTGTGAAATACTTGGCGAGTGAACGTCGCGACGCCGGGAGGTTTTTACTTTTGGGTTTGCGGAGAGAAGTATCGCTATGGAAGAGGAAATCGAGCGGATTTTTTTTTTTTTTTTTTTTTTTTTTTCGGTCTGTTGGGTTTGCGTTTATTGTAGGACATTTGAAGCGAGGTTGCCCATGGGATAGGGATTTAATGTGAGAATTGGGAAGTTGTGATCATTGGCTCGCTCGATGTGATGCGAAGCCGGCCGTCGCTTCGCGATGAAAGTTTAGTTACCAGAAAACTTTGAATACCCTGATAATCCCCGATTATGATTTCATTGCTTCCCAATAATTATCAATAATAATTCCAGCAGTAACTAATAATTATCAATAGTGATTCCAATAGTACCCGATAATTGTCAATAATAATTCCAACAGTAATCAATAATTATCAATACTCGTTTCACCCCCCAATAATTATCAGTAGCTATTCCCCAATGCCAGTACACCTTTTCCATAAAACTAAACCCCAAAAACCTCCCGAGGTGCCTCGACCAAATGCCATAAAGCCTAAGAAAGCAAATGCAGGATTTCCGGAAGGATACACAAAACTCACCCTGTCCAGGAGCAGGTGAAGTTGCGTGGCTCCATCCTCCCTTATACGAGCTGCTGGCATCTGCAACAAATACAAAAACAACAACAACATTAGCCACCACCAAATAACATAATTAATAATAAATGTACAACTGCACTCATTAAATCCAAATGAGACAAGTGAATTAATTAGCCAATAAAGGTGACAGAGAGACAATAAAAAAATCCACAAAATTAAATTCCACTGTCCCACTAATTTCTCTATATATTGGCTCAGCCGCGTTTACTTCTTGGCTCTCAAACTTTTTCTCTCCCGCGAACGCCTGCGGTTTGTTTGCCAACATATATATTTTCATTTGGCCCGGTTATTGGCGCGATCGAGGGAAAAATCACCGAGGGCAACTTTCCCCATGAATTCGGAGAGGAAAGCGCGAGAACAAACATCGCCGAGATATTCTCTCGGGTTTTGGGGCCGAGTCGAGGCTGCACCCTTCGTTTGATCGACGCGGTGTCCATTAACCCATGCGAGCCTCGGATTTCATGGTTTTTCTCGTAATGCACTCGTCCCCGAATCTCGAATCCGTCGGCACGGCTATCCGTTTCGTCAGGGGAACGATCAACTACGATCAGACCAAACTATTTGCTAATTCTTGCCTCTAAAAGCTCCATCGACCGACCAAAACAAACCTATCGATACCTAGGGGCGGAAAATAATTTATTACAAATTTTTTAATGCCGACAATAAATTATTCTGATCAAAATTAAAGCACTTAGAATTATTGGAAAAATAAAATAAAATAAAATTTTCATGATCCGACAATTTTATTGAATGAAAAAAAAAAGTTTTACTATAAAATTATTAATAAAATTTGGTGGGCAAAATAAAAAATAAAAAAATTTCTCATTCAACCTGGTAATTTGACAATTTGTTGTATTAATGCATAAAAAAATTTCTAAATTCGAGTATTTGAGTGCGAATCACACGAAGATCATTGTTATCGGTGTTACATTGATCGTATCGATAACGAAAAGACGTACCAGCGAAGAGCATCGATAGATTAGTGAAAGCTGTGGTTCTGGGCAGTTCGGCGGCTGTGGTCCCGCCGCCGCTGCTCTTCAGGTCGAGCATCGCGCCAGCAGGATCCGGAGGATCCAGCCAGAGATCCCGAGCTCCGAAATGTCTCACAACCCTCGAGCGATCACTTGACAAAACACCACTGCTCTTATCCTCTCGCGGTGAAAGATAAATCAACCCAGGCACAATTCGGACGAGATCCACAAAAAATTTTCTCTTCGTAGCGAAAGTACTTTTGAAAAAATAAAAAGAGGAACCAAAGAAAAATACTCTCACGTTTGCACCCCTCGATCGAAGGACGAGCTTTTGCTCGCCAATTATTCGACTGTCAGTGGTGCAATTTTCTTTTCGCTAATTTTCTCCTCGCGTCCTCATAACAGAGGCTCCAATTATTCAATTCGACGAGCTTGTATATTCTCGCTCCTTTTTATCCCGTGGAACTTTCAGTCCGACGATAATACGGGAATAAAATTCCCGTGGCTCGTTGCGACGATCATCGTGACACACCACGCCGAAGCTGACTGGAGAAAGCTCGTCGTCTCGTTTCGCCGAGGAGGAAAACGTTGGTGGTGGTTGTCGTCGGTTCCCCGGTCGTTCCCACCTCGCGGTGATGATGTTGACTGGTGGTCGTGGTGGTGGAGGAAAAGCTCGTCCCGCCCTGCTGCTCACCGGATACGCCGAGGCGAGGGTGGTTCGCACCCCCGGAGGCTCGCGGGGGCGGGTCTTCAGGGTCGAGGCGATTCTGCGCAGGGAACGGTGAGCTTGGCTACCATGAAGAGGAGTTTTTCGAAGAAGCCAAGTGGGTGAGGGGGTGGCTTTCGTTACCTGCATTCAGAGGCTCGCCTTTCAGAGCTTCGCCGAGGCCCCGTATCACTTCACCGGGACGGAAAGCTTCGTTGATACTCGCGGAAAGATTCACCTCTCAAAGGATAAATTCACCGCACCGAACTACCGGAGCCAAAGCGACCCTGAAGAGCGCCTCTTCTCCAAATCGACCATCGAAATCGTCCGAAATTTTCCGAAGCTTTTTCATTTTCGTCGAGCTCTTCAGGGTATTCCATTTTATTTAACAGGCTTTCTCTTCCGGGAAAAATATATTGCTGATTTTACTTTCTTTTTTCAAAGTACCTGTAAAAATTACTTCAGCAATTAATACGCCGATGTGTGAATGAAAAAAAAAAATCTGCAATTGTCATTTTTTAATTATTAAGCATGTGATTGATTAATCGTTTTGGCTACCATGAAGAGGAGTTTTTCGAAGAAGCCAAGTGGGCGAGGGGGTGGCTTTCGTTACCTGCATTCAGAGGCTCGGCTTTCAGAGCTTCGCCGAGGCCCCGTATCACTTCACCGGGACGGAAAGCTTCGTTGATACTCGCGGAAAGATTCACCTCTCAAAGGATAAATTCACCGCACCGAACTACCGGAGCCAAAGCGACCCTGAAGAGCGCCTCTTCTCCAAATCGACCATCGAAATCATCCGAAATTTTCTGAAGCTTTTTCATTTTCCTCGAGCTCTTCAGGGTATTCCATTTTATTTAACAGGCTCTTTCTTCCGGGAAAAACATATTGCTGATTTTACTTTCTTTTTTCAAAGTACCTGTAAAAATTACTTCAGCAATTAATACGCCGATGTGTCAATGAAAAAAAAAATTCTGCAATTGTCATTTTTTAATTATTAAGCATGTGATTGATTAATCGATTTGATAAATTATTTATGACAGTGGAAATTTTGATTGTTTGAGGAATGGAAAATGTACACCGGAAGTAATAACGAGACATTTTCGTTCCTGGATTATTTTCATCCCTTAGGATTAATTAAAAAATTTTTGATTATCAGAGAGAATAAATCGGAGCATGTGCGAATCGTGTAAAAAGAAAAGTTGTCTCCGAGAGTTTATAAGCGACTGGAAGTGGTTGGGTATCACTTCCGTGAATCACGCGAGCGCACTGCATTGAGAGCTGACAAGCGTATCGCTTATAACGTTAACCGAGAGCTCGCCCTATCGGATCCCGCAGGTCGGAGGTTGCGCTCGTGACCCAGCACGTGTGTGGATCTTGCACGCACTCGTACAGTACATTCGTTATAATCTATATGTCCCGGGTACAATGTACCGTAGACTCTTGTGAAAAATGCGGAAGGTACACGCGTCCTGCAAGGGAACCCGGGGCAAAATGAAACACCGGGGCAAAACGGACCAGTCCCTTAAAAAAATTGCAAGCCAAGCAAGCAAAAAAGACCATACATAGATTCCAAAAAAAAAGTTAACTAAAAAAATTTACAAATCCTTCCCAACATAAAAAAAATTTTATATGAAATTGAATAAACCAATTTCTGTAATTTTTTATTTATTACACGCAACGAAAAAAATAAAATTAATGTAACAATTCCAATAAAATGTTTGCAGTGAAAATTTATATCGCGAGTCATTTTTCGGTGGGTCATTTTGCCCCGTGTTTCCGTTAACAGGGAGAAAAATGTGTGAATGAGTAGCTGAAGCTTTTTGCACGTGTGGATTGGCTACATTACTAATGCATTGTAGTCTTTGGATGCTCACACACACGCATACACACACATACATTCGTTAGTGCATTTACGGAGTTGTATGCACTATTGGAGTTACAATAGTTGGACGAGTTCCACGTATGTACATACGCTATAGGGTGTATATATCGAATAGCGAACATCCCCTGGCATTGAGAGAAAGAAAGCGAGAGAGAGAGAGAGAGAAAGGGAGGGAGGAGGAAAGCGGCCGGCGGCACGCGTACGACACGCGACTCGCGTACGCCCGACGGCGCATTTAACGCGCGATCGCACTCGAGTGTCAGTCGCGTGTGTGCTCCGCGAGAGAGCTCAGAATAGAGTGAGCGGCGTTCGTGCGCTGCCGCTCCGACAGCTCGCACTCTCGCCCCTCGCGCTTCCCTTCCACCCGCGCGAGCCTCGAGTTCTCGCTATCACTGCACTCTGCAACAGCTATTATTACAACTGTGCCCTTATCAACTTGGCCCAAGCAAAAATTCGTACCTTTTTTTTTTCTGTCAAACGAGAAAATTAATTCTGCACATGTTTTTTTTTTTTTAAATCTTCAAGTTACATATGAAATATTATAATTCTATATTCTATATACACACACAAGTCTAATGAAATTTTTTTTATTGAAAAATGCAGGACTGTTTTGAGAGAAATAAAAGGGTAAACTTGGAAAAAAAAAAAAATTGGTCCAAAATTTGTATCGTCATCAAAAAGTCCTTATCCTGCCCATGAAGCCCATTTCCCAAAGCCCACCCTAATCCCGGAAAGCCCGAAAAAAAAAAATCTTGCGAAACGTAGCCGGAAGTACGATAGCGGCGTATCGCCCCGCCGATATCCACGTATTCTCACCCGGCGCAATCGGGGCGTGTGTCCGAGCCGTGGAAAATACGCGAGTCTCGCGGGTGGATCAAGCGTATTGTTACAAATTCAATACGAAATATAATATCTCGAGGTACACGTGATTCCGCGCGGAGATATGTATCATCGAGCACTTAACCGACCCCCGAGAGAACCTAACAAAGTGGCGGCACGGGTTCTTATCGTGTTATGGGCTCTGAGGGCATGGCCCTAGTGTTGCTCGTGGTGGTGGTGGTGGTTACGTTTCATTCGGGGTGAATGTGGATAGCCAGTCCGCATCCCTTTCTCTCCTATACTTCCTGTACCATAACACACACGTTATATATTCACTACTACATATATATATATATATATGCACATATACATATATACTGTGAGCAGAAATTTTTCTCTCTCTCTCTATATATATACTGTAGTACTCTAAGTAGAAATTTCTCTCTCTCTCTCTCTCTCCTACTATATATAAATATATATTTATATATATGTATATGTATATATACATACACATATATAGCTATAGCAAAAGCTATGCGTCTCGTTGTACAATAGCCGTGCCGCCCTGTCATGTTTCATGCGGTACAATGATACTCTCACCCTCTCTATGTATATATACATATATATATATGTATAGTGTGTTTCTGGTGGAGGAGCAACTGGGACTGCGACTGGGGTACAGAGCTTCGACTTGCCTACTCGTCCGGAGTACCGGGCGTAATGCCGTAACCGTATCTCAAGATAATGTGGGCGAATCAGGGCCTCGACAGGGCGCGTTTCCCTCGCAGTTATGTAAGGGAAGTGTATGTATGTATGTATGTATGTATGTATGTAGGTACGTACGACAAACGTCTCGATATATATCCAGGGGCTGAACTCTCCGACGTCGATTGTCAGGAGAGAGAGAGAGGAAAAGATCCTAGGCTTCGATTAGGCCACTCGTCGTTTTATATTGAAACATACTGCGGAGTGTAATGCTCACTGTGTTTCAGCGAGAGAACATGCGGGGATTTCTTTCTTTTTTTTTTCTATGCACCGGCAATTAAATATGTCATGGGGACTCGAGGGGATTCGTGAGAGTGTTGAAATGGGCTTGATCGAGAGCAGAATGGGCTTTCGGGTGCGAAATGGGCGATTTTTGTTCTACCGGTTGGACGGCATGAATTCGAAATGCGATAAGAATCGTTTTTTTTTTGTACAGGGAGAAAAAAGGGGTTTTTCGAGTTTCGCATGGGAAATGTTTAATTTTTTTCATTGACCGAAAGGTTTATTTTTGAGAGAATCATGTCATTTCGTCACGCGTGTTGAAAAATGATTTTTCAAGGTAATTTTCAATATCATCTATTCGAGGAATATTAGCTTGAGAATTTTTGGTACAGAGGCAAACTTCAGTGGGTTTGAAATGCTAAAAAAAAAATAAAAAAAATTTCTCCCACGTTTCTTTTGCTTATCCGTTTTCCTGGATATTGGGTTTCTTTGCGTTGAGATAAGAATTTGGAGGTTGAAGGTTTGGAAGGGAGTGGATGAGTCTAGTCGAGCGATGAAAAGGGTGTGAAAAGGGGTCCACAAACTCGGGCCACTGGACCCGGGCAAGTAGCCCGGTTCCAGTTCGATGCAAGGTACAAACCATAGCTTGTACATACCATGGTACTCCCTCTCGCCTCCCACGACACACACGGAAGTCGGGCTTCTTTGCCTAGCCGTTTTAAAGCGAACATTTGCAAACACGTTCCGGGTGACATGTTTGCTGGGTGTGCGCGAGGCAGTGCCACAAAAGACGTGGATGCTAAACCCCCGTAACCGCCCCCCATACACGATCCGAGAGCCAGCATTGATTTGCAATGCATGTTCGATCGCAAGAATATTTAATCCCACGTGCCCACCACTAATCGAATCCGGAAATCCAATTGCCTTCATTTAATTACTAGCTAAAATTAGAATTTAATTCAATTTTGTTCTGTAAAAAAAAAGTATTGCCTTTAAATAAAAAAAAAAACGTCAAAATATTGCCCATGTTATAATAATTAAAAAATCCTCCAAGTATTCCGGCATTTCATGGGACAAAAATATTTTTTTGTGCTTATTATCTGCTCGTGATTTTTAAAAATTGGTCAAGCCAGTAAAATTCTCTATTTTTGCAGCCGATAATAAAAAGACAAAAACAGAATTGCCCATGTTCTAATAATTAAAAAATTCCCCAAGTATTCAGGCATTTCATGGGATAAAAATATTTTTTTGTGCTTATTATCAGATTGTGATTTTAAAAAATTGGTCAAGCCAGTAAAATTCTCTATTATTGCAGCCGATAAAAAAAGACAAAAGCAGAATTGCCCATGTTCTAATAATTAAAAAAATCTCCAAATATTCAGGCATTTTATGGGATACAAATTTTTTTTTGTGCTCATTATCTGCTCCTGATTTTTAAAAATTGGTCAAGCTGCCGAAATTCTCTATTATTGCAGCCGATAAAAAGAGACAGAAGCAATAGTGGAGAACGACACAACGGAGTTGGGCACATCGGGTCATCAATTACGTTCCAGAAGAGTGAAGTCGTAGGTTCAAACAAAGCGAGATGGTCTCTCGGTCCCCCCGAGTGTCTCGTCTCAACGAGGCTCTCGATGCAACTCGCGGTTCATATACCGCTGTGCCTAATTATTAAGAGCCCGGGAATTTGCATATTTTCATTGGTAAATCGTCGGCTCGTGAGCGAGGCCATTTCTACTGGGCGTTCTGTGTCCGCCGCCGGATATCGTACGACCGTAGCCCATGAACCCCATAATCCGGCCTTTACGATTCACCTAATAAACAAATACAATCGAGACGACGCTTATTTCCGCATGGAGAGAAATTTCCCCCTCAACGTCGACGATTTAAAAAATCATTACGCTTCCATTGTCCATTATTTCTGTAAAATAAAAAAAAATCATTTCTTGATTTTACCGGACGAGAAAAAATGTAATCACCTCAGCTTCAATATTTTTTTTCAAGTGTTACCAATTACACATTATTTCCATCGCTAAAAAAAAAGAAAAGCATGGGAAAAATGCAAGTTTCCATAGGTTGATATGCTGAAGCGGTCCGAAAATGTCTCAAAAAATGTTGCGACCGCGGGTGAAAAGATTCGTGAAGAATTGAGCGGGGCAGGAAACGAGGTCGAGAGGGAAAGCCAACCGGAAGCCCGGAGACGAATTCCGCGAGAATTCTCCAGAAAATAATTACTCTCTGGAGAAGAGAGAGAGAGAAAGCGGGGCGGTCTCGGGTGTCGAGATTAAAAAGTCGCACAGTGGACCTTTCTGACGCGTAATTCAGGATGTCGGAAGGAGGACAGAGCCGAGATGCCACCGTCGGGAGAGTGGAAAAACGGCGGTGGCCTAGCGTGACAAGAGAAATAGGAAAAGAAACGAAATTAAAAGTGCGAGATAAAGAGAGTCCCGCGCCCAGAAAAGAGCTCCAATATAGAATAGAAGAAGAAGAAGAAGACGAAAAAAAAAAAAATAACACAAAAAAAAACAATTAAAAAAAAAGAAGAAAATTACTAAAAAAAATTGAGCAAGTGAGTGACGCTGTAATTTAGTGGTAGAGAGAAATTCGCGAGCTTTCTCATCGTAGAAGAACGGGGAAAACTGTTGAGCGTGAGGAGAGCTGAAATGACTCTGGTGTAGAACCAGAAGAAGAAGAAGAAGAAGTAGATGAAGAGAGAAAGGAGAAGAAGAGGGTGACGAGGAGAGAGAGAGAGAGAGAGAGGGAAAGGGAGTGTGGCGTAGTGTAGAGTAGAGGCATCCGCGCGCTCATTTCCGTTTCGGGGCCGTCGAGCGGGATGAGATGGGGTGCGGGGGTGGTGGGGGGTGCTCGGCTGCTATAGCGGGGGGTGCTAACTCGCGAGATATTAATTCCCTGTTAGCGCTGAAGCGGACGAGGGTGCCGGGGCGAAAACTACGTGCAAGAGCGTTCCTGTAGGGCGAGAATTCTACCCTCTCGCTCTCTCCCTCGTCAAGCCCCCTCTCCCCCGCACCCTCCCTCGCTATACACTCGCTATAGCGCACAGGGCGAGAAGGAGGCGTTACAAATCAGAGATTAGCCATAGTTAACTCGACTTGCGCAGTCAAACAGTTAATCAATAAGCGATTATTTACAACCCCCTGTGATTTTAACACCCCCTTTCGATTTTATCGATTTTTTTCTTCTCGTCATTGGAAATATCGTTTCGTAAGGTTTTCGCGATTTTTTATTGCTGGCTTTTTTTTTTCGATAACCCATAATTATGAGTTTTTTAAAATAGATTTTAAGTTTTAGGATTAATGTTTAATATTAAGTTTTGGTCACGTAGGATTTACTTTGCGTTCAGAGCTAAGCGGGAAGTAAAAATCTTTTGTTTTCTTCGTGGAATTCTTGGTGAATCTTGGATTTGGCATTTTATGTTGTATTTCAACTCTGACTTGCCCCATATCGTTCGACAACGGTACTACTGTTGAGATAGTACAGGACGTTCAGGGAGTTCTTTCGGAAAGGCGAATATCCGATCCTCAATTACGGGTTTCCTCGGCGGAAGGGAGAAGGAAACGTGTAGGAAGATCGTGGTCGAGGCGGCATATAGACGCTGAAGAGCGTAGCAGTTGCTGTGTCTCTTCAGCGCTGCTGGATCGTCCAACGTCTCTCTCTCTTCCTCCTCCACTTCTACTGGCCAATCGCTCTTTATTCTGTGTGCGGTTCTATGTATGTATCTATGTACGTATATATGTACGGGGCGTTCCATACCGATTCGACCTCAGATGGAATCCGTAATTTTCTACCACTGTTTTACCTCCAAAATCAGCTCCATATTTTTGTTTCCGATTTTCAGTAATTCAGATAATTTAAGAACCTTCATTGGCCCAGTGGCCGATGAAACTGGCGGCCAGTGCGGCTCTGAGACCTCGACGTGGTAAAACCATGAAAAAAATTTATTTTTCTTGGAAATCCGAGGGTCCGAGAACCCGAATCGCTATGGAATGTCCCATACGTATGCGTGCACGTGTGTTAGAAACCTTTATTGGCCCAGTGGCCGATGAAACTGGCGGCCAGTGCGGCTCTGAGATCTCGACGTGGTAAAACCATGAAAAAAAATTTTTTTTCTTGGAAATCCGAGGGTCCGAAAACCCGAATCGCTATGGAATGTCCCATACGTATGCGTGCACGTCTGTTAAAAACCTTCATTGGCCCAGTGGCCGATGAAACTGGCGGCCAGTGCGGCTCTGAGATCTCAACGTGGTAAAACCATGAAAAAAAAACCAAATTTTCTTGAAAATCCGAGGGTCCGAGAACCCGAATCGCTATGGAATGTCCCATACGTATGCGTGCACGTGTGTTAAAAACCTTCATTGGCCCAGTGGCCGATGAAACTGGCGGCCAGTGCGGCTCTGAGACCTCGACGTGGTAAAACCGTGAAAAAAATTTTTTTTTCTTGGAAATCCGAGGGTCCGAGAACCCGAATCGCTATGGAATGTCCCATACGTATGCGTGCATGTGTGGTCAAGAGCTTAGTTGGCACAGTGGCCGATGAAACTGGCGGCCAGTGAGGCTCTGAGACCTCGACGTCTGCGTCCTCGTGTTCCTCGACGTGGTGCGGCCGCTGCGGGTGAGCCGAGGGGGCGGCAGTGGTGGTGGTGGTGGTGATGGTGCGGCAGCGGTGGGTTACAAACGGAGATGGGGGTAGCTGGATGACTGGCGGCGGAAGCGTCGTCATGGCGACACATCGATCAGCCACCACCATGACCAGGAGAGTGGGAGAGAGAGAGAGAGAGAGAGAGAGACGGTAGCCGACATAGCGAAACACCGAGAAGCCAAAACCACTCGAGTAGATGCTCTTGTCGTCGTCCACCTCCACCCAGATCATCCTCCAGCGCTAATACTATACATACGAAAAACCCCAAGGGAGCGATACGGATAGACGAGGAAAACACTCGAGCAGTGGCCGCGCTCTCTTTTCTCACTGAGAAGAGGAAAGAAGTGATTTGATCCGATTTAGCCTCGCATCCTCGCATTCACCCCACGGGAGATTACATATTCGGGCTATCCGGCGCGTTAACAATCATCCAAAGGGCAATTAGGGTCGTTGGGCTTAATGAGATTTATCCTGGAGATTTATCTATATATTTATATATATCGATGACAACGAATAAATCAATTTGGCTTCATCGATCAAGAATATCATAATTAAGCACCGCATGGAAAAATTATTCCTGGGGCTTAAAAAATATTCGGAATTTTTTTACCGTTTCCCCTTGAGTGCCAAATGTCCATGAGAATTGACAAAATCATTTTTAAATGATTAACAAATATACCGTAAATAATTAAATACAGGGCCGATAAATTTTTCCACCCACTAAAATCCCCGTACATTTCAACTTCCAACTCCGGGTCCCAACTTCCCCCAGCGTTTTTTTTAATAATACTCCAGGTATCCGCAGTTTCATTACCCCAGTCTCAAGATTTCCTCGAAAAAAGGTAAAGAAACGAAGGGAAAAAGAGAGGAGAGAAAAATCGCAATTCCTCATCGACCCGCGTCACAAAAGTAATGAAAGGAGCCTCCTGAAAGGGTTAACACTCGAGTGGCTCATGCACGTTGGCCTTGTCTTGGCAACGGAGAGGATATACGAGGTTGGAGCGTAGGTGCTGGAGGCTAGCGAGAGAGCCTTTGGAGTCGCGGCGATCGATTCCAGAGTGGAAGAGAAGTCGAGTTGCCTCACGGCGAGTCCCTCCTCCTCCTCCCTCGCCCACCCTCTATCGTTTCAGACCTCCGCACCGGCTGAATACCACTGATTGTCCTCCGCCGTCCTCCTGCCTTTCCCTCCTTCTCAACCTCCGACTCCAACACAGGCAACACCAGCGGTAGCAAGCGGTAGTTGCTGCTGCACAATCCTCCTCCTCTCCACCCTCTCCCACCCCCTCCTCACTCACTCACTCACTCCCCTTTCCCTCTCCTCCTCCAAAACATTTTCTCCCTCCCACTTTCGCTGCTCCTTCCTTCCTTCCTTTTCTCTCTCTCTCTCTCTCTCTTCATCCCTCTCGCTGTTGCTACTTTCTCTCCCTCCCCCTTTCCGCGGGCTCCCAGAAAGAAGCATATACACACCCCTATCTCCGCACGAGCACTCTTCTCTAACCGGCCAAGCCAAACCACCCCCTCGAACGCGTTCACTCGGGCCAGAGAACGCGCGCCCATAGCCCAGGAACCCACTCGCCTACCCACTCCACGATAATGATGGCAATCAGCCCCTCAGAAAGGATTTCAGGAAATTCTCTCGCCTTTTTGTCGGCTCCCGGGGCCCGAGCGGACGCCACAAACACCGGTCCTCTATATCTATTTCTCTCCCGCTCACACTCAATTCCATTGACGTTTCTCTTCCTCCTTGCTTTTTCTCCTCCCCCGACGACGACGACCACGACGACGACGACGACGGCTCTTCTGCTTCTGACGACGACGACGGCGACGGCGATGGGGACGTCAACGACGATGAGAGGACGCCCAGCTCCAGATCCACACAACCGCTTTTCAATGACTAGCTCTACGCCACTTGAAAAATAAAAGAAAAAGAAATGAGGGAGAGAGAATGAAAAATGAGGTACCCTTATTCTACTCTCTGTACGAGGGAAAATTGCGGCCCTCCAGTACACTCTGTTGCCTCGAGAGACAATCGCCGATCATCGAGCGGCGAATTCTCTAAACATCGAGCTGTAAGGACTCTGGTTACAGGGGGATTTTTTTCGTGGTGTGGGCCACGGAATCGAAAGGGGTGGAAAAACGATCTTGGTGAATGGAATCTTTGTGATTATGTTTTCAGGGTGAATTCTGATCAATTATGATCTTGTGATTTTTTTTTTCGTCGTTATCTTTCTTCGGAGGCCTAAGAAAAAAAAAGCACCAAAACCAAAAGTCAAAGTAAATGTCCATACAGGAAAAATTACGTTGATAAGTGAAAATATTTTTCTCAAATTTATATCGAATTTCAAACAATAAATTCTGGTTGGAAATTTTTTTCCAAAATCCCAAAAAAAATATTTCATGACATAAAAAAAATAGAAAATTGATAATTAAGTTAAGGAACCCATTGCACCGGAAGTCAATATCCACGAGAAAAATAATCATCCCTGGGTACGAAAAAATCCGATTAAATGAAAATCTTAAGGTTCCTTGAGAATTTCGAAGAATGTGAGCGAGGTTTTTGTTCCCAGCGGGATAATTTGTCGCCGACCTGGCCTAACCCTTAATGAACAACCCTTGTATCTTGAAGGGATGGTTCGGAGATGGATATGTGGACAGGCGTGACGCGGTGGTATTTCTGGTGTGCACAAGCGAGGACCGCGATGATCTGTTGCTCCCGGTGGGTCGCACGTCGACAATATTGACCCCGGGCCAAGAAAAACCGCCCTCGGATACCCGGAGGCCCTCCACCCCTTCCGACTCTCGGTTACGCACTCGCGCTGTGCTCTCGCGCCCACCCTCGCGCTCCGACGGAACGAGTCCAGTCACTCCTTCATTGACGGAACATTGAGCACACACGATAACGCATGATTAACCGGGTAATGACTTTCTCCCGTCGACCGGGAGTCGATCCCCCGCCACCAGGACCATCATCGATTACCGGAGCGTGTTCTGCCGCTGGCGTTCCATGACCACGTCAAGTAACGTCCGGAGCGTTTATTCTTCAGGATGTTGATTTTTTTTTTGCAACCTCATCGACCGGAAGTTTTAGGCTGCCAGAAAGTTTGTTTTTTCATCGTATAATTAGCCGGAAATGCATAATTTTAAACTGAACAAATGTGAAAAATAAAAAAATAAAATGTTCAGTAATTAATACTGGAACATCATAAATTTAATGATCTTCACTTTTGACAGTTCACAAGTTACTCGGAATTTATTTTTAATTAATGTCAATTTAGTTTAAGGGGCATTTAAAAAAAGATTATTGAAAAACAGTATTTTTTAATTATTGTGAATGGACGAGGGGGATGAAAATGCGGAGGACCAAAAACGAAAATGGTTCGGGGGTTGCCGGCGCTACGCCATCTGTGGCAAGGCGCGCGAACCCGCGAGGGATGTTTCATCCCCCGAGCCTCCAAAGCCCGAAAAGTCTATTGATCTGCCCGGCGATTTTTGCAATTCCCTCGGGGTCTTCCTGACCGATGAGCGCTAACTTCTCGACCACGAGATCTACCCCGAGTCTCTTATCCTCACACATTTGTCTTGTTTCCGGTGGATTCTGCAGATTCCTTTGGAAACGTCTCAATCGATAGCTGCAGCAAAATAAAAATCGTTAACTTCATTCGATCCTTTGATTAACTCAGATTAAATCCACCCCCACAAAATCCATATTTTTCGCCGAAAAAAAAAATCATTAAATTCATTTGAGAATTTAAATGCATTCGAAAGTCAAATTCACAGCCAAGTTCTCACGTTGGAGTACATTTTCTGTGAAATAGCCTAATCTATATGCACCATTCCAGTTGGAAGCCAGTTCCAGCCGAGTCATGTACCTTCCGGAGGGTTGCCCGGTGGGTTAAGGCTGTAACAAGGCACTTTCACGACTGCCGAGCCTCGGTGAACTCGTGGATGGCTTGTTACGTATACAATACACCCGACACATAATGCATCGATGCTATATACAAACGCGTTATGAATCAGGTTCGGGCGTCAGGATGAATAATGATTGAGCGGGCGTGTCCCGAAGGGTGAACCCGATTTGCCCGATACCGAGGTAGAAAAAAAGGCCCCCCTGACGTGAGATCAGCCAGAGCCCATAAAAAAGGTAAGAAAAATCAGAATTGACGTTCGGAGAAAGGTGAAGGTGTGAAAAGCTACTTCATTTTATATCTTCTCAAATTTTTCAACCCTTTTGCCAATATTTATTAATCCAACTAAAAAACAACCCCTATTTTTCCACGAGAAGAAAACATCCCTTACGAGGAAGCAAAAAGAACAAAAAAAAATCAGTGATATTTCACAGAGCTTATGAAAACTTTTGCGAGGCCTTGCGCAAGCACAGTAAAGATTCGCGAAAGGAAAAAAAAAGATAAGAATGGAAATAGGAAAGGGGACATCGGTGTACATTCGTGTAGGCCATTTTCTCGACGCGTGGCTTTGTGAGACGCGTAATAATTGCGGGGGAGGGTGCGGCCGGAGGGAAACGCGGAGACCCGAAGCCGAGGGGGTTGCTTTCTCCTTTCTGCGAGCGGTGCTCTCGCCGGTGGTCGTGGGGTGCGCTTACGGCACGGAGAACGAGGGTTGGACGAGCACGCGCCGGAACCGGAACCGAGAGTCGTGTGTCCCTGCCGTTCCCGAGCGGAACTATCATGATTAGTCACGGGGCTTGCAATGAGCTCCGCTCTCTTCATCTTTCTCTTCGCGAATGAGAGCGAAGAGGGAGAGGGAGAGTTCTCCGTTTCTGGTATCGCTGGTAATAATCGGTCGAGCTAAGGTTTAGCAGAGACCATAGACCATGGGGGATGATGCTCGTGGCCCCAAACTTCGATCCGAAGACATTCAATCACCGAAGACTGTGAGAGATGAGCTCGAGGAGTGCCAACGTGGACGGCAAGAAGAAAAGTTGCCCTGGGGATGGTGGCGACGTCATGGGTCGGTGGGCGACCCACCAGGACCTCGACACGACCCCGAAGACGTCGCGTGAACCATCACGACCCCCTGGCTCACCGAAGCACCCCCGATTCTCAACCCCTCGTCCAAGCTTCTCCATTTTTACCGACCTGCGGATGTTGGGATGATCGAGTGTATCTATGCCACATTATTCCTTGGCAATCCATGGGAAAAATTTAAATTCGGCCCTGCAATCAAGCTTCTCCATTTTTACCGACCTGCGGATGTTGGGATGAGCGAGTGTATCTATGCCACATTATTCCATGGCAATCCATGGGAAAAATTAAAATTCGGCCCTGCAATCACATTGGAAAAAAATAATTAACAGTACTTTGTAATCCTGTTGTGGGAAATAAAATTTTCAATCAAAAGTAACAATTGCAATTGAGTAATAAGATAATTATGTTTTTTTTTCTGAAACTCCCATTAATTTTGTTAATTTAACCCAGCAAAAATCGAGAAAAAGTATCGAAATTTTAGTCGAAGGGCTTGCGAATCTGGAATAAAGTCCCAAGCAACTTGGAAGACTTTACGATGCTCAGGATTCCTTGGCAACGTCGTCAACCAGCGGATGGAGGGTGCCCTCGCCGGCCACGCTCTCCTGAACACTCCGGTGAGGCTGTCGACGCGGTTACGTATAGCTGCTGGTATATATAGAGATTCCGGAAGCGAAGGGGCGCGCGAAGGTTCCCGGTCCGCCCTTCTACACGCGTCCGAGCTATAGAAAAGAGACCAGCGGCTCTAAGGACGCCCGCGGGGGTTCGAATCGCTTCTCCCATAACCCTCGCACCCCCGGGTTAACCGATACCGGCAATTATCAACGCGTCGTGGCCACCCTTCGACTCCCATCGTCCCTTCGAGCATCCCTTAGTTAAGGAATATCTTATCTCTCCGATCTACTGTTACATTCAAATCTAAATCCATCCACCGAGTCACAACGATTTATCTTTTGGATCATCTCCCTTATAGAATCGATCATTTTCCAAGTCATTGATCCAATTTTTATCATTATTCTTCGACGGAAGCTCATTGATACACAATTTTTTATTCAATTAACCAAAATCATCACCGACATTCGTCAATTATTTAGGTAATCATTTTTTAAATTATTAATCCTTGCCTTTAAATTTATAGAAAATTAATAAATATCACAGGACTCGAATTTCTTCATTAGGTAATTAATTAATTAGCGAGAGAATTTTTTTTTTTTCAAAGTCAATAGTAAATTATATTAATTCAAGACGAGAGAAAAATAAAAACGATGACGGGGGAATAAAAGCGCTCGGTATTCCTAAACTAGATGCATTGTAATATTGCTTTTTTGTCCTCATGCCCCTGAGCAATTATTCGAGGCCATATATCTTTTTCTCTATGATTTTTTTTTGTTGTAGGAGAATTCTGACGTTTTATTCGATTATTGTGGGGGCATCGTGTCACTGTGTCAGGCAATTATTACAGTCGAGGAGCGTAAGTGTCGGGCGGTCTACTGTACCACTACTGAACCGTAGTTAATACACATTCCCCTTCCAATGGACTCACTGGCTCGGCTCGGGTCCCTCGTGTTACACCCGCCGCCCGTCTGTTTACATTCGTAATTGATGTTTGACGAAACGTAATGACTGATGCTCCTGCGGTGTTCGGTGTTTGACTCGCTGTCGTCGCGATACCGCTGAAAACGAGACACGTATCCAATTAACAAGTGTTCTATAAATAATAACCCTTCAACCAACGACACGTGGATTACCGATCATGAAGAAGAAAAAAAATTGAAAACGAAATAAAATCAATCTATCTGGAATTATTATCGGGAAATTGATTTCCAATTTCCCCATAGAAGAAACTTTGCCACTTTAGAAATTTTTTTTTCCAAATTTCAGTGGACAAACAATCTCCCAAAAAAAAAAAAATTCACTGTCTGTTTTCAACGAGTAGAAAATCCACTAAAAATCCATGAAGGGTTCGTCGTGGATTACGAGGCGAGTGGTTAAAGTAGAAACGCACGGGATTGCCGTGGAATTGAGATGGGAGTAAAATAAGTGGAGAGCAGAGAGCATCGTCGTCTTAAAGTCTAAGTAGTTGGTCGCGTCGTCGCCTCGTCTTCTCCGCTCCGTTTAAGATGTATAAGGGAGTTGAACCGAGCACCACTCCCTCCCCCTGGGGCTGTAGTCTCTCCCGGATGAGTTGGTTTCTCTCTCGGTTAACGGAGAGGGAGAGGAGCGAAGATAGAAGAGAGAGAGGGTGGCTCGCGAAGGGAGCATCCGGGTAGATCCCGAGGGTAGTTCCGCACGGGGCGGTCGGTCGTCATGGATACGCGGCCGGCTAACCCCCGTAACCACTCCTCCCTCATCATCCGCGCATTTCCACAGCCTCGCCCGCCATCATCGACCCACCATCTTGCCATAATCGCGACGGTTGTACCAGGGATGCTGCACCGAAATTTATCCTACGTGTGAACCAACATCTCGAGCACTCCTCGACACTCGCAGGACGATCCAAAACGAGCTTTGAAAACATTATATTAATGAAGCAACATTTGGTCTAACGGCAAGACCATTGCAAAATCATTTTAATGGAATGCCATTAAATTTTTACCAGTTGCTATATTGCAACATTTTCGTGGAAGAAAATTTATGGTACTTGTATAAAATATGATCTTGCGTAGATTGAGGCATCAATCTCAGTTTTTCGAAGAGTTTGAAGCAAAAATTTCGATGAAGTTGTGGAAAATATTTGTATTTTCAAATGTCTTCCCAAAATATTGTCTCCCTGGTAAAAAAGTATAGAAAACCTTTGATATTCTTATAGGTACTTCTTTTAAAAAAAAGGGATGAAAATCTCCTTCGCCATTATGCCAAAAACCATAACGCAGCGAAGAATAATTCCAAGCGATATTTCATCCCGAAGAGATTTTCCTATTGCTATTTATCAATGCGAACCTCCTCGCCGACGGTCCAAGCTCCTCCGCACTTCGTTAAGACGATTTTCTTGCCGATCCATCGAAATAAATCACTTTTACTGCAGAGAAGCGAATAGCCGGCGGGGGAAACGTCTCCGCGGAGGGCGGAATCCCGCCCGGCGGAAAGTTCCCGACGTACAGATGGCATAAATAATAATTTGGGTCTGGCGCAAAAGCCGGTCACAGTCTGACGGTCACGTTTCTGCTTCTGGTACCGAGCCCAAGAGTTTTCGCGATTGATCGATAAATTTTCGGCGGCCACCAGAAGACAGGATATTGGCGCTGGTTAAGGTGGTCGTTCCTGGCAAGCGTTACACGCGGTTCCTCCTGTATCCCGATCGCCGATGCAACGTTGGGAAGGGATCCTCCACTCCCGCTACTGTTGCCTCACTGTAGATAACGTGATTTACGCCTGGCGTGTAATTAATGTCCTCCGAGCGGGCTGTGCAATCCTCCTCCTCCTCCTCCTCCTCCTCCTCCCACTTTACCGGCGAGCACCGTAAGCGTTTTAAAAAAACAATCGGAAATCGACGACTCTCTCCGTCTCGCTTTCTCCAGCGTTCCGAAACTCTGGCAAAGGACAACGCCACTTTAGCCCGTGGTTCCGTCCCAGTATCGAGGCTGCTCCCCTGACAAATTGCTCTGTCCATTTTCCAGCAAGACGAGCCTTTTTATTCCTGCTTCTTCTTCGCCGACACTTCTCCGCCAATTAATTTTCCACTGCACTTTTTTTAGCTAAGATATCGAGCTTTCCCACGAGTCCCCAAAAAATTGGGGACGTGAAAATTGGGGAAGTGAAAACACTGAAAATTGTCACTATTTTCTCTCTTTCTTCATGGAATATGCGAATGAAATGTAAATTTTTAATTCGCACAATATCATTTTTGGTTTCCTTTTTTTTTTACCTGCATTTATGAAGAATCGGAGAGTGTTGTATCCTAAATTTAGTGCAATTAATGATCACACGAATTCCCATCTGTGCACTGAGAAAAATGTGTGAATTTATGAAATATCCTGGAGGATTTACTTAAATTATTGTGGTGCGTACTTTTGAAGTGATATTTAAAAAAAAATGAATCATTCAATTTTTGTTTCTCTGTGTGTGTGTGTGTGTGTGTGCAGTTTGGATATTTGTATTTTTTTTTTTTTTTAGTTGCTTCCGGACTCACCGGTGATGGATGCTGCGGTACCAGGTGAGATTGCTGAAGGATTTGCACGTGGGGGTGGCGAAAAAGCACCAGCGAGATATCCTCCCCGGTCAGCCAGCGCCTGTTTTGCCTTCTCGACGCTCTGCTTGAGCTGCTGAAAGGTGCTACCGCACGCGAGTCCTCGATAGGGCCAATTTTCCTGTTTAACACCAGCCGCGGTAACCGATACGACGGATCCCGCGACGTTCGATCCACCTGAGCCACCGCCAGCACCGCTCCCACCGGAAGAGGCTCCCTTCAAGTCGAGCGCGCCCGTGTACGAACAGCTAGCGCTGTCGTACATCACCAAAATCCCCCTGAAACCGAAAAACCCACAAATTTCAGCTTTTTTCTTCATCGTACACTCAAATATCAACGCAATATTCACAAATAAAACTCCTACGTCGTGTGAAAAAATGACAAAAACCTCTCATATCTCACATTTCGATTAATTCACACAAAAAAAAAAGTGGAAATAAAAATCCCGATATCCTTAAAAAAGCCCTAAGCACCCAAAATAATAAAAAATATTAATGAAAAATGAAAACTAAAATTCCTACGTCATTAAGTCAAAGATACCTTAAATATAGTAATCCCAAAACAAATTTTTTTTAAAACGAAGCTACTCTTCAACAAAGGTAACATAAAAAAATGCACAAATGGTAAAAATGTAAAGAAAAAAAAAAAAAAAAAATTGAGACGAAAATCCCTACGTCATTCGAAGCACAGGAAGACAGTGTTTCCCTCGCTCCAGGAAGAAAAACTAGCGACACTTTCGCGCTTTGGTCACGCTCTCGACTCGCACTCGAGAGACCGGACGAGAACTAAATGCCGACTGTGTTTGCCGAGCGCTCGTCCACGGCGCTCAGACGTAAAACGTCCACTGTCGTGGACGAGGGGCCCTTTCGGCCTGTTGAGAGCTCCAATTTAGCGGGCCGCCGAGTGCGAGAGGTCGCGTCGTCGAGGTTTAATGCAATAAGAACTGGTGAGAATGCGTGCGCTCGTAGTTTTTCGAGTCCTCGTGTGGTACCTGCTCCACCATCTCTTCAGGGTCCTCCGGAGATGCGACAGTTCGTTCCGACTCTTTCTCCTCTCGATTCTTCTTCCTCTTGGCGATTGTCCACCCCGAAGAAGAAGAAGAAGAAGATGAAGAAGATGCTGAAGAAGATGCTGAAGAGGAAGGTACGCACGTACCGCGCACGCATCCACGACCAGCTAGGCACAGGTTGTCTCTCGGGCAACTGAGGCCGCCGCCGCCGCCGCGCGGTCAGCAAATTGTCTGCTTCCGGGCCTCATTACATCACTCTGTTACTCTGTTAACGCTCGCCGGAAACCCCTCTGCGCCTACCTCTCGTCTAAGCTCCCGCGTCCAAGTCGTATCTCTATATATGAGGTATTCCATACCAATTCGTCGAGCCTCGGACCCTGACCCCCTTAAATTTTTATTTCAATTATTTTTTCCCTCCTTCACCACCGTCCACTGGGTACACTCAATTTTTTATAAATTTTTTCAACTCCTTTTCGCGGTCTTAGAATTTTTTTTTTTTTCTTAGATCACAATTATTCAATTATCTTGAAACGATAAATCAACTGGCAAAATTTGAAGAGTAAAAAAACACCATTTTTTTAACTCGTTAATGTAAAGAGAAATAATTAATTTATATTTTCGAAGATATAGAAGTTTGAATATTTTTTATCATGGAATATGTATAAAGTTGTAAGTGGGCGAAATTGGCGGTAAAAAATTTGTAAAAAAAAATTGTAGAGTCCTTTGGCAGTGGCGAATGAGGGAAAAAATAATTGAAACAATTCGGAGGAGGAGGCAAGGAGAATTGGGATGGAATACCTCATATATTCGCGCGTTTTTGCAGATGTATTGAGGCTACTGTGCACTGCACGTACGTAACGACTCGCTGAGAGTATGAATGTACGTAGGTACTCGCTGGGCATTATGTAGATAGCTATTGCTCTCGTCTCGTTCCACTAGCTAACGCATCACACTCACACACGGATTACAGACAAGTTTGTGAGTTTCGTGAGTGGGGATCAAGTGTGGGTGTCATATTCGTGGAGTCTGTTGCGATGTGTGGACCAAAAGAGCGATGATCAGATGCATGGATACGTTTGGAGCACACTAAAAAAAAAAAAAAATTCCTGCACCGAATATTTTTAAATAAATTATTTATTTCATTAAACCAATTATATCAATGTATATTCCTTGAGGAAAAGTTCAACTGACTTATAGAAAAAATATATTGTTTGCTTTTTCAATTGAATAAATAAATTTAAAAAAAATAAAAAAACCGAATTCCACTTCGCACGACATACACAAAATTAATTTTGAGATTCAATGATCGTTGAAGAATAATTCGGTCTCCAAAACATCGACTCGAGTTGCCCGTCGGACTCCCAATAAATCAAAGTTCAAATACGTGCCAGCATCACAAAGCAGGATTTAATAACTAATTAACTATTAATTGGAGCCAAACATTTTCTTGAGAAAAAAAATCTAATCAACTTCCAGGAAAAAAATTCTCACAAAAAAAAATAGAACACTACCGCGAAAATATTTTTTAGAAAAAAAAAATATATAGAAGCCTACTTCGCATTAATCCATAAAAGTAATTATGAGAAGCTAATTTATTTAGTAAACCGAAATAATTCGGTGTAGTGATAAAAAAGAATGGAGAACGCTGAGGGTCGAATGAGCGACGGTGTCGCAATAAATCAAAGTCCAAATATATGCCTGCACGTAGACAGCAACGTCAGCAAAGGGGTGAGATTGTTAATTAGAGTCAGAAGGCGACGGTGAGGCCACAGGTGAAAAAAGGCGGAAGTCGTGCACGTGGGTGCGTGAGCGATTCATGTAGACTCGGAGCTTGAGCGTACGTACGCGGACGTATTACGAGCCGTGGATGCATGTACTGGTTGCTTGCACCCTAGTGCGGTAACGGTACTTGACCCTCGTGAACAATGACATTTTTTATGCATGAGAAACGATCAACCCTCCGTGCTCCTGGTGCCTTTGACCCTCGCACTCGTATAACTCGCAACTTGTACCCACGCTGGCCCAACTGGTGCATACTTATCAGGCTCTGTACATATATATATTATTCTCGCGTGTCTCACCTCCTAATTCATCGAGATTAGGGAATAGAGCCAGTAAATACTAATCTACAACGCCAAACGACTCCCAAATCGAAATCCCACATCTAAGATCTAAAATAAAGTATTCGATGCTTCGGAACCACGATTTTTTTTTGTGAATAATGAATAGGTACTTTATTGTGACCGTCCATTTGATGTAATGGGCTAATATTGAGAGTCTGCGCATTTTTTTGTTTAACTTTTAGTGATACTGTATGAAATCCCATTTTTGAAAATTCATGTAGAATTTATGCCCGGCAACTACAAACTCCTGTGAAACTCCCTCCGACAATTTTTATCGCCTAAGTTTGGAAAGGAAGCCTCACGAAAATCTACGACAGTTGAAGCACACCGAAAATTACCCAAAAGCTTGCGAATAATGGCAGTTTCAATGCTAGACTTTTGAGAATTTGAACAGTATTCTCCCTTGATATAGTGACACCTCAATCCTGCATAACACATTCTTTACTCTCCCACTAAACATTGAACCCACTAAAAAAAAAAAAACGTAAATCCCTAGTCAGCGACAAAAAAAAGCTCGTCGCCTAAATTTCTACGAAATACATGAATTTCTTGGCGATCTCACCGTCAATGCGGGGTGCCGAGACGTATCCAATCCAGGCCGCGTCCAGTGGTGAGTTTCCCTGCCCGAAGTATCACTCAAGTAGCCCAAGTCCACAATTCCTCTGTCCCTTTTAGTCGGAACCACTGAGAGACTAACAGATTCACTCGCGTCTTAGTGAGCACGGTAAAAATCGTGTGAAATCGCAGGTGAAAAGGGCCTCGGTCGACTAAAGCGAGTGAGGAACTCCTCGGTGCGGTGTCAGGGCGATGCGACGGCGTCGACGACGACGACGACGACGACGACGACAACGACGACGCTCTGGAGAACACGGTACGTATACTATATCGAGGAGGCGGTTGCGGAGGTTCAACGTGTCGCGCGGGCGGTCTGTCTATCCCCTTTGGGGGGTTTTGGGTGCTCGCGGTGGTGCAAAAGCCCCGGGGTGAGATGATGACGTTAGCTAGCGCGTGGACCGGCCCCGAGGACGGACGCACATTTGGCAGCGTCGTTATCAGTCGCGGTCCGACGATTGGCTGTATCGGAGCCTGCGCCCCGTCGACGCGCCGCTCTCTCCCCCTTTCGCCCATGGCTTTCTCTCGCCTTTCCTCCCTTTCCTCCCCTCGGCTCTCCGCGGATCCTCTCTCCCTCTCTCGGACGCCTACTCCGCGATCCCGCGGTCTCTCTTCGCCGCCGACCGAAGAACACGTCCACGCGGCTCCTTAGAGGCGGGATCATCCCCAAGGGTGGATCTCTCTCGCCTCGCGCTCTCTCCGTCCCGCGCTGTGCCTTCGCCCTGAGGGGGATGCTACCAACTCCGAGGGATTCTGCGCCTCCGCCGCCAACCTGCAATGGATAACGTACATGGTTGAGCTTTTTCTAGATTACTACTCGGATTTAAAACATTCGCACACTTTTTCGTTTTCCTTTTCCATCGAGCCTCCATGGAGTTTTGGATAATTAGCCGGATTTAACTGGTAGTTTAATGAACTTTTTTTCAACAATGGGGATTTTTTTTTTCGCGAATTTACAAGACTTTTTTTCGGCCTCTTTGAAAAACGTTGGGATTTGTAATTGGGGAATGTACATTTATCATATTCGATGACGTTTATGACTGGATTTTTTGGCTCTATGGAAAAAAAGGGGGTAACTATTAGATTATAAAATTAGTCGGTGAAAATAGAATTTTTTCAGGGAGAATATGACTTTTTTAATTATAATTTTTTAAAATTTATCCTGAAACTCAGGGGATTTTTTTTTTTTTTTTCATTGCTTTTGAATATATTGCAAATTTATTGTTTTTCGTAGCGCTTTTGTGAAGAAGTTTTGTGGAAAACAGGATATTTCAGTGATCGTTGATCTAATGCGTGCACGAGATTGGGAATCGAAGTAACAGCGGGTACAGTATGTTCTCACGAATCCACTTGGAATCCTACGATCGGAAACTTCACGCACGAGCGATTCGACGACCGGACAAACATCGACCATTTCGACAGGAAGTGCGAAGCTCCACCGAGGGAGAATCACTCGGTGCTCTCGGCGAGCACGCTCGACTCGTCGACTCGCTCGCTACCCTCGCGAGAGTCTCTATTCCGAAAACGATACCGATTTCTCACGCTCCATTAACACCGGACAATGGATTAAATCTACCAAAAGATTATGCCAACGTGTCTATCGAGTTTAACGATTTATCCATCGCAATCTTTCGACGTTATTGTACTTCCTTTTAATTTTCTCCATCCTAAGCTACTCTTCACCCTACAAATCTTCATTTTTTCCTGAACGACCAACAAAACCCGCAAAATTCTGATGAACCACAAAACGAGAGAAAAACAAAGAGAATTCAATAAAAATTTCCTGAATTTCATTGGAAAAAAAAATTTCAATAAATTTTTCTGATATTTCTTCAGTAAAAAAAAAAATATCTTTAGGAAAGGAGCAATTCCTTTCTTCGGATAAAATTCAGCAGCAAATTGGATAATTGAAATTCGATAATCATTGAGAATTCAATAAAAATTGCCTATCCTGAATTTCATTCGAAACAAATTTTTTTCAATACATTTTCTCATATTTCTACAGTAAAAAAAAATATCTTTAGGAAAAGAAGCAATTCCTTTCTTCGGATAAAATTCAGCCGCAAATTGGATAATGGGAATTCGGTAATTCATGAGTTTTTAGCATGACAGAGGTGAATAAATGTGAAGAGATAAGGTCGGGCTGTTTTCCGATGGTTCGGAAGGCAGATGCGGAAGAAATAGCGAGGCTCTCGTCTCTCGGTAATATTTAGGAAGGCCAATGAATCAGGAACGTGAAAGCGGCTTCGAGGGAGGAGAAGATAGAGTAAAAAAGAAATTGTGGCATAGGGAGATTCGAGCCAAGTGGCCAACAAACGCAATCACCGCTTGTCACGAACAGAACGCGCTCAACAGGTTACCGCTCTACGTTATGAGAGTTTATTTCGCGTGCTACAACGACGACGAGTCTATTCGGGTGACACATTTCTACCACCGAACTGAGATAGACTGAGCAGCAAACATGCACTTGGCACGACCGAGCCGGGCCACTAACTCTTCGCGAAATATCGAATGCACAACGCACGCAGAGCTTGCACGAGAGGATCACTACCGGTACGATAAACGCTCCAAGCATCTCTCTACGACATTCAATCTTCCGCTTTATCTGCATTTAATAACCACCCATTTTTTACTCTCCAATTTATCATTTCAGCTCAAGAAAATAATTTTTCACTACGTAACTCATCACAATTGAATGCCCTGATTAAGATTTTATCTCTACAATCAACAAAAATTAAGTGCATATCAATCAGACATTAAAACTACTCTATAATTATCATTTTAAGATTTAAATCCTCAAATTACACGATTAAAAAATATGATAAATTAACTTGAATTTAATTTAAACATGAACCAGGTGACACATAAATATTACCTTCTGTAAAATAAATAATTCTTAGCAAAGTTCATTAAATATTATTGCTAATAAAAATTCTGAAAGGGCGAACAGTGGTTCATTGAAAAAATGTAGAAGTCCCGTTCGGGTTTGAAAAAATTCTTTGAGGGCAGAATGATTCGACATTCAGGCGTTATCGACACGGCGTGATTTAATTTGTTACAATTAGGGCACGTGGGCCCGGCTGTGGGAGTTTTGCGAAGGGGGTGGAGGGACGCAGTGGGAGCCTATACCAGTACGTAACTACCTCTAGCTGTAGTCTGTGCCGCTGCTGCAGCAGCAGCCGCACCGCGCCCTGCTATTAATATCAGTTAACGAGCCGATATGATCGCTCGGTTCGCTCGACGGTTCCCGTTCGGGGGCTGCTGGTGGTGGCAAGCCAGCCAGCAGCCAACCAACCCCCGACTCAACCCCATCGATCGTTCACGTTCGGCTGACTCACCGTTCCAACTCGAATTCATCGCGTCGTATATCGCCTTATCTATCAATGTAAATCAACGAATCATCAAGCATTTTCACACCCACCAACAAACCCTCCTATCCAAACTTTCTGCCAAAATGAGAATAACGAAATTCCCCCCCGAACGACAATCGCAAATTCATGAATTATTCAATGAGGAATAATATAATTATCAATCATTATCAATTACGCCCTGTTACACATATTGCCAAAATTCATACACTCCCAAATTTCGTTGCAAATTTCTAAACCAAGAAAAAAAAAGTGAGAAACGATAGGAATGACTTTTATAATATTGAAAAATCCGTATTAATTATAGAACGAAATTTTTTCCAATGCAAAAATTGCAAGAAATATAATTTTTCTTTTTTTTTAATGATAAGAAATTTGTGGAAATGCATTAGACGGAGGGTCGTAAAGTAAGTAGAAATAGTTAAAATTGACGAGTCAATTTTGCCTTTTCCACCGACAAGCCTCTCCACGGTCTTTTGGATACGCTATAACTGTATAGTCGTGCCGATATAATTTGCAATTTACACCGTCCCATATCGGTTATCGCGAATATCCCCTGTAGTACGTTGCGGGCTGTATGCTCTCTATTTGTGGGTGGAGGAGGACGGGAGGAGGGAGTGCGAGTGGAAAACGAGCGCGCCACGGCTCCACGATTTCCATAAGCATTCATATATGCACGTTTCGGGGCGCATTATACTTGCATACCGAGCGGCACGTTCGCTTTGCTCGGGAGGGAAGCCGAGAGTTGTTCGGCCGGACGGGTATCGTTGCCGCAGCATTTGGGGAGTCCTCCCTTGGCCACCGGGCACCCGCTGCCTACAGCTGGACGGCTCACGAGCTCGAGGCACGCGAGAAACTCGATTGACTTGTAGATGAGGCAAGCGTCGATACCCGGCTATGCCCCAACGGGTTACAAACACACACACAACCACCCCCTACGTCCGCCAAACTATCCCGACTTATATACCGGGGAACAGTACTCTATCTACTTTGCTACCGCTGCCATTAATTGCCAATCCTACCTCGATCACCTTTGCATCCCTCAGGGATTTCTCGAGACTTTAGCTGTCGAGCCTACGAAAAAATGACAAGAATATATGCGAAACAAGACGTTCTTTCCCTTAAAAAAAATTGTCGAATGTATTTTTCATTTTTAAATGAAAAAAGCACCGATTGGCAAACGAATTGAGTTGAAAATTGTGACATACTGAAATGTTTATGACATTGGCATATCGCAGAAGATTTTTTTTCATTGGAGGCATTTGATTTGGTTTTTGGCATTTGATATGACAAGTAATTGGATGATTTTTATGCAACCATGCGACGAATTAAAAGAAATCCACGATAATTTCATTGAATTCCTAACCGAAAACGGATATTGTTGTTTATGATGGAAAGAAAAATGTATCAAGGAGAGTTTGAATTATTTGGAAAAATTGATATTAACACCACGAGAAATCGAAAGGTCTAATCGAATTGTAAAACGATAGTTCGCTATTTTTGAGACAAAGAGAGGAAGCCTCGTATTCAGCGCGGCGAGTACACCGGAGTGCACGATATATTTCCTCGCTATAGATTGCTCTTCTGGTAGCTGCAACCAGAACCGAGCGTGGCTTATCTAGTTAATTAATCTCGGCCGCCGGTGGCAGCCGAGTGGCGAGAGCTACGGGGGCGGCAAAGTACTCGGGGGTTCCTGGCGCGTATCCTCCCCCCTCGCCGCCAGCCCGCAACGAGCTGGCTTCCATCCTGATCCTGGCATATCCCGGAGACGTGCAAACCCCTTTCACACATAACTCCCACGTTCATCATCCGTCTCTCCTCGCCAATTCCGCGTAAAACTTAAATTAACAATTACAAACCCCCAAGGAAAGTGTGCCTAAAATAGCTCTTCCCTCAATTTACCCTGCCAATATAATTTCCCTATAAAACACAACGAAAAATCCCAGGCGACAAAAAAGCATCATTCCAAAAATGATCCCCTGAGTAAATCCGACTCAACGATCACTCGGAATCCATCTAGCGTCCGGAATATCACCAGGGGTTGCTGATAGTAATTTCCAACAGCCGAGAACATCCCGACGCGTTATCGATTTTCGTAACGCGACAATCAAACCAACTCCGTCGGTTAAACTACCCCCAGCGTTTGCATCGGTTACCCTTGTCCTGTTAAAATCGATTTTCATCCCCCGAGCGACGTACCATCCGAGCCGACGTTGTTTTCCCTGCTCGCTAAGGGATGACGCGAGCATATCCCTCGAAGTCCTCACGTGTGACCCACGTACACGTAATAAAACGCGCCCCCTACGATTCCAGTAGCGAAGAGAGCGAGTATTGGTCGTTGGTGGTGCTGCCGCCGCTGGTGGCTCGTCGGGTATTGATTATACGCTCTCCTTGGGGTAGTCGGCGTCGTGTTCGGCGTCATCCCTCTCTGTCTCTCCGCCTGGCGAGGCCGAGAGAGGGTCCCTCGTCGTTTGGCGTCGTTGGGATCGTTCCGTGTCACCTCGTCGTGTTCGCATCGTCGTCGTCGTCCTCCTCTCCCGTTTGAAAAACGCTCCTCCCGTCCGAGAGGAAGGCTCGTCCTCCGGGTAGTGGTCGCACAAAAAACCGGTGGGATATCTTCGGCGTCCTGGTTCGGGGGGTTGGTGGTGTTCGAGTGGCGATCGCAAAGTGTCGTTCGTTTCTGGAAGTGAGGGTGGTTTATTGGTCGTCGTGGCGGTGACGGTGGCGGTCGTGTGTCGCGGGAGGACACTCGCCGACGCTGAGCGTGTGATATCTGAAAGAAAGGGTGAAGGGAACGTTAGAAAGGCATTTAATTGGAGTCCTGTGGGGGGAGTGTGGTCAAAAAAGTGTTTTTACGCTCGGTGGCCCGAGGGATCGTCGAGAGGCTAGCAACGGCATTCACCACGAAGCCACGAAGGCCCGTATTCGCCACGACGAGGTGGCTTCGAGTTCCCGAGGCGGAGGAGGCGGCGGCGGCGGCGGCGGTAGCGGCGGAGGAGGAGGAGGAGGAGGAGGAGACGGCGGTGGCGCGGATAAGGCGCCGAGGCGAACCGCTAGCCGCCAGCAGACAGGCGGCAGGCACAACGAGCAGCAGCAGGCGACCAAACCTGAAAACACGTCGAAAAGATGGTCATGATGGCTGGCATGGACGACCACGAGAGAAAAGTCGTGCTGGAGTTCTGCCACCTGCTCGAAAAGAGCAAGCAGCTGTTCAACGGTCTTCGCGACCTACCCCAGTACGGACACAAGCAGTGGCAGGCCTATTTCGGACGCACCTTCGACATATACACCAAGCTATGGAAGTTTCAGCAGCAGCACAGGTGAGTCATATCGTTTCTTCTCTTCCCCTGCCTCTCTTCGTAGCTTCTTCAGCATCTCCCTCCTTTTTTTCCCTCCTCTCCCAGACTCGTCTGACTCTCGCCTCCTTCGCTACTCCTCCTGATGATGATACTACTACTAGTACTACTACTACTACTGTTGGTTACTACTTTCACTATGCTAGACCTCTTCATCCCCCTCTCATTTTCCTCCACGCCTATTCGCCTCCTCGCGAACGCGAACCCCGAAGACCGCCGCTACTATCTACTACTTAATTAGGTGGATCTATCTTTAGCCTCTTTCGCCCTTCCTCCTTATTTCCTCCTTTCACTCGTATTCCCTTTCACTCTTTCTCTCTTTCCCTCTGCTCATCAGCTTCCTTTATTCCTCCTCCCAGCTCGCCCACTCTGTGGTATCTCTGTCGAGGCCCTAGAGTACATATGTACCGCATAGCTTTTATCAAAGCACGCCCTACTTCTACCACTTCGCCCACGCGTCCTTTCCACGAGCTTTCTTCTCGGCCTCCCTCTCCTCTCCTCCTCCCGATACCTCAGCCTCTTCCTCTCCCGTATCATTTTCTGTTCATCTCTCTCTCTCTATGCTATTCCGAGGCAAACCCTCGAGTTTCCCTCGCACAATTACACTTCGAGAAAGGGAGGAGAGGGAGCCTGAGACACTCCGTAGACGTGGATCGCCGCCGTTCAACGCTGACGTGGTGAAACACATCGGCCTGCACGCTCATCAAAGAATCTTGCGCAACTACAGCTACCCCCCAACTAATCCAACCCCTCTCCTCCACCCTGCGCCCACTAGCTAGAGACCTCCTCACCCCTCTTGTTCGATGAAACACGTGACGAGCCTTCTACTATCGTGTGTAAATTCACGAGTATCCAACAGCTCCAGAGAGAAAGAGAGAGGGAGTTGTAGCTATCGTCAACTTCCGGGAGGGCCTCCTCCCTCCCTTTTTCTATCGAGGATTTTGGTCCAGCGATGAAAAGGAGGGAGGGAAGGGAAGAAACTCGCGCGTTATTTCGCGAGATTGATGGTTGGAACGCCGTGGTGGCATATGGCTCATCCGAATTCCTCCGGGTCAGCCCTCCCCGCACCTGTCTCTCTCTCTCTCTCTCACTCCCGCGCCCCGGTATCAAGCTGGGAGGGGGATGAAACAACCCGGCGGCGTGGCAAGCTTCTAGGACACTTGGAATCTGACCAAACTAGTGTCCTTGTCCCTATTGCAAACGAGCGGGCCATGGGAGGATCGTTGGTATAACGCTCCACACTCGGAATTTCATCCTGGCCACTTAGCGACTCTTGGAGCTCGACCAACACGGTAGCAACTACCGGGGCATCACCGCGAGCCAATTCTCCGAGGCTTCTTATCGCCTTCCCTCCACCGGTTCGCCCTTTTTCGGCAAACTGGCAGCTTTTCGCAACTGGAGAACGCGAGATTCGCTCGTGCTACTTGACTCCTTCGACCCGAGAAAGCCTCAACCGGGGGCCTCCTCGCCACTCTCGGAAATAATTATCACGAGAACATGCCCCGCCGGGTTTCCTCACTCGGCGAGGGGGGGGGCGGTATGGTGGGCGCCAAGTTTGCAGCCGAGGGAAGCGAAAGAGTGCAGCCTGCAACTCTATAACCCTCGACACTTATTTCGCGTGCAACGAGTAACGATCGCCGGGGCACACACCAGTCAACCCCCTCCCCCCTGCCCCTCCTCCTTCTCCCGCTGGCTTCTCTACCAGCGTTAAATACAGTTGTGCCACCGTATCCGCAGTATCGTATTATTATACTCGTTTTTCTTTTTTTCTACCGTGTTTTTTTTTTCTTTATTTTCTTTTTTTTTTCCTATGAAAAGGGTTGCGTTTGTTTTCAAATTGCGGGGAAGAATTCTGCTGGGGCTTCGCGGAACGTGTCACAGCGACGGTTACCGAGAGAGAGAGAGAGAGAGGCAGAGGAAGGGGAATGGACAGACAGAGTGTCGCTACTTCGGAACTTGGAAGTCAAGTAGCATCTCGACGTTAGTTGCCCGGAGGATCGATAGGCCCTGGCTCTCTCGCTCGGAAGAAAAATGCAAATGATAGGATTTTTTTTTCTTTTCTTTTTCACGGAACTGAGACGACCACGTGGCTGTCTCGAGATCCCGGGAGAATTTGTTGCAGCGTCTTTACACAGGGAATTCAAATTTATCGAACGTGAAGAGCTTTTCGACAGCTCAAAGAGCTAATGGGAGATTTCATTCGTTTTGACATTAATCATCGGCTTCTTTCTGTTCCAATTAATTATTTTTTTAAATATCTTCGACTTTCACTATTCATAGGCTTTACATCCTGATCCCGCCAATTTCAAGTCGACTCAAAACTTTGATTAAATTCCAAAGATCTTTGGTATCATTTTTTTTGTTTTTTTAATGCCTTGATCACTGAACTAACGATTACGTGTTTCTCTCTTTTTTCCCCAGGACTATACTGGACACAAAGTACGGTCTGAAGCGGTGGCAGATCGGGGAGATAGCGAGCAAAATAGGCCAGCTCTATTACCACTACTATCTGCGTACGAGCGAGACGAGTTACCTTCACGAGGCTTATTCGTTCTACGCGGCGATACGTGGCCGTGCGTACTACAGCAGAGCAGCGAAAGAGGACCGTAGCGATTTGATGGTGAAGAAATTGCGTTATTACGCACGTTTCATCGTCGTGTGTTTGCTCCTGAACAAGATGAAGCTCGTGAGAGAATTGGTGCAGGAGCTCGACGCCCAGATCGCCGATTACGCGAGCACCTACGAGCCGGAGGATCAGGTCGAGTGGAACCTCGTCCTCGACGAGATAAAGGGCTTCGTTAAAGCCGAATCGGCGGTCGGGGTTCTTCACGCCGACTCCAATCCCGTCGTCCTCACTCACAGACTCGGTCCGTTGACATCGCCGCCGATCGAGCGCTCGCCACCCATGTGCCTCACCCTCCAGGAGATCCTCATAGTCGGCAACTGCGCCGATCAAGTTAAATTCAGCGAACTCTCCGTCGACATGTTCCGAATGCTCCAGACGCTGGAGCGGGAGCCGCGCGACGATCCCACGCACCTTCACGACGCCTCGCCCGCCGGGAGGCTGCCCTTCAGGCCGGGCCCTTATCCTCCGGAGAACGGGATGCCGCGCAGGGACAATCCGCACAAGTACCTGCTCTACAAACCGACCTACAGTCAGGTTCAGGTCTTTCTCGCCAGTGGATTCAAGGAGCTGCCAGCGAACGGTGCCCTCCTGCTCTATCTCTCCGCCGACGGATGTTTCTCCACTGTCAAGCATCCCGAAGAGAGTGAGTTCCATACTTTGAAGGTTTTCGTTGAGGGATTATGGCTTTGTCGCCTCATTTCGGCCTCCGAAGTCTTCCAGGTGACTGTAATTTAAAAAAAAAACACACAAAGAAATTCAGACTCGTGCGAAATACCGCATTCGGTAACGAAAATCACATTGCGCACACGTTTTTTTACATTAATATCTATGAGCTTATCGCGTGTCCGGAAATATTGATGATTGATTACAAAATTTATGTAAAAAAACTATCCAACAATGAAACTTTCACTGTTCGATAAATATGAATTTTCTCAATTATTTGAGGGACAACTGGTGTTGCAAAAAAATGAATTATCGATTGCTAAAAAGGACTGGAAGTAATCGGGGCTCAGTGAAATTCGTGTTAATCGTAGGCTTTTAGCGGGCTTGATGGTAACTTTGTGGTTCCATTGGATTTTCGTGTATCTTTTCCAAGTGGGTTACGACCTCGGTGGGGTATCGACGAGCAGCAAGCGTGATCCCGAGCACGGGAAGAGGCCTACGGGCGGAAAGGAGCCTCACTGCCTCTACCCGGGCGACCTATATCCCTTCACGAGGAAGCCGCTCTTCGTGGTCGTCGACTCGGACAACAGTTACGTGTTCCAGCAAATACCGAGATACTTCGGTCAGCCGCTCATGGTACTCATGTCGCCCCAGGAGACGCCCTCGACGCTGAGGGATCTCCGTCACGGCGGCAGCCTCTTCACCCTCTTCCTTCACGCCCCACTCGCCGCCTTCTGCCTTATATGCAACGTCGGTAGCCTCGCCGTGCATCATTGGGAACGTTGCCAGAGCTACGTGGAACGTTTCCTCGTCGAGGCCAGTCGACTCGTCGTCCGTTCCAGATGCGGTTAGTATAGGAATCATCCCTGTAACATCAGGCCGTTATCTTTATCCTCTCTCTCTCTCCCTCTTCTCTCCTCACTTTTTCGAATAACGAGGGATATTACAGGAGAATCGAGACCACAGAGAAACTGGCTTTGCATTTGGCCTGTGGAAAGTAGCCAGCAAAACCGCAACGAGCCCATAGTAGCGCGCGAAAACTAAAACAAATGAATGTTAATACCCTTTGGCCTCGTTTATTTAATACCTTTATACTTAATATGTAGCGGATATTATACATTTTACCCAGCTTTGCCAGCTTTTATATATCCCAAGTTGCCTCCGGTGATCATCGACCCCGACAAAAGTCTCCACGATATTAGAACTCTCGTTGACATTTTAAATTCGACATTTGGTATCTGAAACAAAAAAAGTAAATTACACATTCGATTTAATTTAAATTGCTAAAACAATAATTATCGACTCTGATTCTCTCCTCACTTTTTCTCATTACTTTTTTGTGGTTTTTTTTTTTCTTCTTTTTTTGTTCACAGAAAGCAGCGTACTGCAATTCTTCGGCGACGATTTTCTCAGGCTGCTACTCGTGCGATACGTATTCTGCGACGTCGTGCTCCACCTTCACCGCTCGTTTCGCGGTCGTCACCAGCGTCCCTGCTGCCATCCGCCGCTGCCGGAGGCGGAGGTTCTTCAGCATCCGGCCCTACACCACATCGTGCTCGATCTCGCCGCGTCCATCGACGCCCGTGATCACTTTCCCGACAGCAACGAGCTCGCCTGACCCCGGCATCCATCCCCACAGGATCCCGACAACACTACTACATCCCCGTTAACCACTTACCACCATCACGACTACGATTACGGCAATTACAATTACAATAATAAAATCGTTACATTGAGACCTCATTAAAACGCGTCTCGAACTTCATTCTCTCTTATATATTCTATTTCTCTCTCTCTCTCTCTATTTCTCTCTCTCTCTCTCTCTCTATCTCTCTATCTCTCTATCTATCTCTGTCTCTATATTACCATGAAATCTATCTATTCTCGCTAAAACTATTTCTGAAAAAAAAAAAAAAAAGCAACCACGAAAATCACGCCAGTTTTCATCCTATCTGTTCTCTCTGTAAGCAACCAACTATGATCCGAGTTTCTGTCTCTTTATCGCGTTCTCTAAACACTTTAAAAGAGTCCGAACGTTTAATGACTCTTAGGGTTCCAGAACTGAGATGTAACCATCCCAAATATTTCCAGTTCATCGTATTCATTTTCTTAATGAAGAGACAATTTTATATATTTTTTCTCTCAAAGTCGATGAAAAATTGTATAAAAATTCGGTTGAACAAATATTTTTCTACATAGATTTCTTTGACAATGGCAGAAAAATTTGAATAATGAAAAGAATAACATTTATGAAAAAATTTAATTCATGTATAAGCTAAGCTATTGTAAAAAAAAAATTGACAACAGTGAAATTATTTGCGTGATTAATTAAAAATGACCGCGATGGTTACAACTCAGTTTCTCACATACAGTAGAGTGATAAGCGTTAGGATAGCTGATTATATTTTTGTAAGATAAACCGAAGCGCGCGAAGGGAAGAAAAAAGAGCGTCCGCAAGTATTGAGTATGAGTGTAAGTCGAGAGAAAATAAGAATCTGCAAATACCCAGTGTACACAAAAGAAGTTCAAATATCTAGTTTGTATGGAAAAAGCAACAAAACAAAAGAGAAAAAAAACGTTGAGACTTGTTGAGAAATTCTTTGGACCGGCGAGATTATTGCTCGGTGTCATCGTCAGCGACCGCATCTTCTCTCTGGCACTCGCTGCACCGAATCATTCTCTTTTCCTCCCGGCATTGGCCCACCGTCGATCGCCGGATGGCTCTTCACAGTCGCGCGCGCGTTTTATTTATAAACAAAGCGGAGCGTCGAAGCGAGTGTCTCGCGGTGGGCGAGAGCGTGGCATCGATTCGTTGTCGCCTTTTCCATTGCAGCGCCGAAAAAAAAAAAAAAAAAAAAAAAAAAACACTAATCCACGAGGCCCTCCGTGAAAAATATCCGCAGTCAAGTCGGTCAAGGTTTCGAGGCCGGATTCGTGGTTATTCCAGTGGAAGACCACCAAAAATCTCCAGGTGAAAAAGGGACCGACGCGTTCGTGCTGAACAATAGATTAGAGCACGGTCCGTCGACCCTGCAGCTTGCGCGAGAGCTTCTCCGCTATCCTCTTCTCTTTTCTCTTCTCTTCTCTCTCTCTCTCTCTCCCAAACCGTAAACTTGGCTCGAAAACAAGAATCGCGAGAAGCCGCAAGCGAATTGCGTCGGTCGATGCACGCACGAGTCGCCGGACGCTTGAGGGACACTACTACGAAAAGCTCAATCCACTATATTCGACACGAAGCTCCGATGCGATAGTAGGATAGTGTCTCGTCCCCTCGCGTTTTGGTACATCGATAAATTAGCGGTGACAGAAGAGGAGTTAGAAGAAGAAGAAGAAGAAGATGAAGATGATGATGAAGAAGAAGGAGAAGAGGTGGACCAGAGAAGCGGCAACATAGTTGTGGCGAGCCAATAGCCACACGATCAAAGATCATCCGTGAAAGTAGAGTCCGCCGGTGTGTTGGTAGAAGCGAGAATGCGCGTATCGCGCGATTCCTGCCTATTAATAAACAAGCGTGTACGGACGCTTGCGCTCCTGAGCTCATCGCCGATGTGTGTTAACGAAATTTTCGCGAGAGAGGTCTGGCTGCAGCCGCCGAGGGCGGCGGGCTCTCCTCGGGAGCGTTCGCACCTCTAGACCCTCAACGACCTCCGGGTCTTCATCTGTGGTGCACCGAGGTACGTTTCCAACGGGATTATTGAGAGCTCGCCAGCTCGATCTTTCTCTTTTTCATCTCTTTCTCTCTCTCTCTCTTCATGTCCTTCTCTCCCTCCGGCACTTCGGGGTGCAGCATCCCGACGCAGCTTCGCATCTGGAGTGCAGAGGTGTGTGTATGTGCGCGCCAGTGTGAAGAGCAGCATCTCGCGGTGAGCACGGTCGAAGGAAGATAAGAGAGAAGTGAAAAGAGGCCGCCGGTGGGAGTGAGACGCGATATCGGAAAGCTCTCGCGGGGGCGGCTGCTGCGTCGGTTGTGCGGTTCCTGTGCTTTCTACCGGCGGTGGTAACGAGACCAGAGGCGAAGGCCGCTGGTGGGGAGGCCATGGACCAGAGCGAACGGGAACGAGACCGAGGTCGAACCTCCCGGGCCTCCTCGACCTCGAGCCTCGGTCGCGAGGTCCGTTGCGCCTGTCAATTCTTCCAGAGTGACTCTCTTCTCCCGGAACGACGCGCGATGATCGTCAGGCCTTCCTCGAGGAACGCGGCTCATCCGGCAACCCCAAATTTACCAACATCCGGAAGAGATCCTCCTAATACGTGAGTATTTAACGTCTCGGTTAACAGCGACACAGATATATATATATATATATATATATATATCAACGTTCGTTATAAATGCGATATCGAGAACGTGACGTAGTTTTAAAAACGAGGTTGACGGCTGTTTGTCACGGTAAGAGTATATTTCGTTGCTCCAATTCTACGCCCGGTGAGTCGTATCATCATCTCCTCTCCGTCTCTCTCTCTCTCTCTCTCTCACCCTCGGGAAGGGGCTCGGCCAATCCCTGTTCAGACCAACTGGAGATACACATGAGTTTATTTATCCGCGAGGGTGACGCTCGTCCCGAGCTTAACTCTTTCGCAATCGCGTCCAGAGCGCACTACGTGAAACCCGCGCTCGAGACACTCTCTTTCTCTCCGCGGAGAGGATGCCGAGCTCGCGGTAGCTTTTCGTCCCGAGTCTAACGCGCGGCTCAGTTGCCAAAACGACGACGAAGACGAGACGATTATCACACGATGGAAACTGGACGCTGGTGAGTAAATTGAACGTTTTTTTTTTTACTTCAAATTTTTCGTCCAGGGGATGTAAATTTTCGTTAGGAGTCATTGTAGAATATCATCGCGGCTCGACGTTGACTCATCGACTCATTCAACTCGCTCTTCAACTTTGGACCGACGACCCAGACTCGCGTACACGCTGAAGAAGACCCTCGTTCGTCCGTGTGACGATAACGAAGTGGAAATCTTCGGATATGACGTGTATTTAAATTCGCCGGCTCGTCATCGTTCACTCGAGTGCCTTTAAGCTTGCGCAATTTCGCATTTCGAGCACTTTCGAGCTTCGCTGTCGTTGATTATGCGAGTAGTTCGGTTACACCGGGGCGAAAGCTCTGCCGCAGCTATTTAAGGTTCGCCCGGGTGTCTATAGTTAGAAACCGCGGTCAGCTCGCGCTGTTTCGCGTCCAGCGGTCCAACCGTCCGGCACGCAGTCGCCGCTGACACCGCGAGTGTCCCCTTTTGTCTTCTCGTACTGTTTTAACCCCACGAGACCGGATTCCGATGTCCAAGCGCTTTTTCGGGACGTGACCGGCGGCCCTTACTCCGGGCGCCGCGACAAATTCATTCATTAATATTCATTTATGATGAAAAAAACGTGTATACCAAATTTGTATGAAAATCTGTGCTTCCGGGAATCGATGGCTGACGGCGAAGACGATAATCGGTTATGATTATAATTGTCGGGCCGGTGGTCGACGAAGAAGTTGATGTCGAGAACACGTGGAGTAGAGAATACACTTTTTTCTTCCGGGATTATCCGAGTTTTCTTTCCTCTTCCGGTTCTCGTTTAGCTAAAGAAAAAATAAATAAACAGAAGAGTTATTGGGGAGAAAAGTAATTGCGTTTATTGATAATGGAATATTGGGACAACTACAAAAAGCACGATGAATTCTGTACACAGCGGAGAACACGAGTACGAACCGATCGGCACGCCTCTCGTCCAGCCGAGGACGATGACGCCGATCGCCGCCGCACCCGTCGTCAGGATCATCGATACCGATGTCGTGCCCGTCGCTGACAGCGACGAAAGCATCGACCTCCGCGGAAGATTCACACCCGGACCCATCCTCGAGGGCAATGACCTCGTACTTCCGTTGGACGGGCGGATCGAGGACAGCGCCATGGAAGCCAAAGAACTCGCCGGGGGTGGCGACACGTCCGAGGAACTCGAGAGCCCTCAGCAGATGCAGGATCGCCTCGAGGAACGCTTTTTTAACGCGGCCACACCTTGCACCGAATCCAGGACCGATGGCGAGGTCAATACCAGCCAGGTACGTGAAATCTGGAAAATTTAAGCAGAGAAAAAGTCTATAGCTAACTTCTATGCATATTTATGATGAAAAATAATAATTTAAATATTTAACGATTAATAAATAAATGTTACGAAAAAACGTGTTTCGAGTAAAAAAAAATAAAATTGCATTATTTATCGCATCTGGCAGCAGAATTGAGTTCAAGTGGAAAAACCCTGCGCCGATCAGACGAGCTGCTAAAGATGTTTATTGCCCGTTGCACCGACGTGTATACTATTCTCGCGGTCTCTTATCCCGAGTGCACTATAAATTTCATCTCGCACAACTGGCTATGAATATCGACGATTAAGAAATACAAGCTCGAATTGAGAAACACGCTTGACTAAACACGCGGACCGATTTGCAGGTGGACTCTTCGGCGATGGAGGAGCTGCCGCTCCAACGAGGTGCCCGTGGTCTGCCCCAGAGGTTGCGTTCCCAGGCGGGAAAGCTTCGCTCGCGACTCAAAGGAATCCAGCGTCCAAATTTTTCGATACCGATCGATCGACTGCGCTCCAAGACGAGAACGCCCTCCGAAAGGACACGATCTTCCTCGGAGAAGACAAAAACATCGTCGGAAAAAACGAGAACCTCCTCCGACAAGACGAGAAGCTCGTCGGACAAGAGAAGCTCAGCGAGCGAGCGAACGAGAAGCTCGGGCGCGGAGAACAAACCACCGCGGGCGACCGACAAGCGCACGAGAATGGAGAGGCTCAGATCGTCATTGCCGGACAGGCCGAAAATCAACTTTCCAGACAGACCTAAATTCAATTTTCCCGATCGCTCGAAATTTCACCTTCCGGAACGTCCGAAATTCAACATCAAAAAGCCAAACATACGTTTTCCAACAATAGGAAAATCCCGAAGCCGAGCTCCGAGTCTGGGCGAAATGCCTCGTCAGCGATCCTCCGAATCCACTTCGGGAAGCCGCAGAAACATCTTTGATTTTTCGACCTATCCTCGGTTGTTCGACAAAAAATCGAAAACCCAAGGCGAGTACGCGACTTCATCGCCGAACGAATCTCGTGCGCAATCCACCGAGAGCTCGACGCTTCCCCGAGCGAAAAAAGCCACCGCTCCACTGGCTCCCAGATGGGCACAGAGATTCACCGATCTAAAATTCGCCGACGACGAGGACGAGGAAGACCCGAAGACTCTGGCCGAGAGGTCAAAGCCCTGGAGGCGTCCTTCTCTGGAGGAGCCAAGACTTTCATTGCGGCCCCAGGAGTCCATCGAGGAGCCGGAGAGTCTTCCCTGGGAGGATTCCGAGGAGAGAAAGCGCTCCCATCAGATCGAGGAACTTCCCTACGACGAAGACGAGCCCACGGAAGACTTTCACCAGGGCCGAGGCCTCAAGCTCGTGCGCCGAGGCTCCGAGGACTCTTACGACGACGAGCCGCCCAGAATAGATCCAAGACTCTACGGAGACCAGGGCGTCCGGCTGGACGAACACCAAGTGGAGGTCGAGGAGCTCGAGGACGAGGAATCGATGAACGCGGAGGAGCGCGCTGCTTACAGAGCTTCCTTTATGCCCGTGGATCCTCGAATTTACAAGCAGCAGCGAATTTCCTCCGAGCCCGAAGAGCCCGGTGAGCTGGACGTGGACGAAGAGGAGCCACTTTCGAGCGAGGGAATCGAGGAGGATATTTCAGCGCGTTCCGATCGCGAACAGCAGCAATCGAGCGGAAGCTCGTGCGATCGAAGACGTCGCGGTGTCATCGAGGAGATTGACTCGGACGAATTTTTCCTCCGGGAAAAAGGTATCAGCCAGGACGACATGAACGTCGGAAGGTATTTAACCAGCGAGATCAGAGACGCTCTGAGAACTCCGACCAATGCTTTGGCTCACGAAGTCGTCGTGGTGACTCCTCAGCCTCCCCAAAGACCCGCGAGGACCAGATCCATGAGAAAACGGAAGGAAGCCTCTGTGGAATCGTACGAAGTCGTCGCGCCACCCGCGAGACCGAAGAGGGACCACCAACGGCGAAGCGTCGACTACGATTACGAGGAAGATGTCCTCGGGGACAACGGCGACGACAGCATCTCCGGGTCCAGGCACAGAGTCGTCTATCACGCGGAATCCGCACCTTTGGACCTGGGGAAAATCGAGCCTCTGGACGACATCGTCGTGGTGAAGCCTCTTCGAAGAAAATCCAAATCCTCGCTGCGCAGCCAATCCCTCCGACGCTCGGAGTCCCTCGCGCCGCAGCCTGAAGAGGGGGAACTTCCCGTTGTACCCGCTGAACCACCTCCGCCGCCTCCTCGGCGAAGAAAACGCCTCCGGGCCGAAGAACCTGGGGAACAAATTGAAATTCCTACGGTCAATGGCATTTCAAGCTGCAACGGACATCATTCACCGGATATTATCGAAGCTGAGATCCAGGAGAGGGTGAAAACTCCCGCTCCGAAGAAACCCGAGCGCGCGGCCAGTCGCGAGACTCTCAGGAACTTGGCCTCGAGGCTGGAGCAGGAGGGCGTCGATTCTCCGCCTCCGGTTCCCCCGAAGAGAATCTCCCGATCGAGAGGCGCTTCCCTCGTTCCCGACGACGACAGGACTTCCCACGGAGCGGATTCCATTCCAGAGGTCGGATACACCGAGGAGGACATGCCCCAGGACGACAACGACTCCAGACTCGATTATCCGGGATACGCGGTTATCGAGAAGCGGGAAAAACCTCCACGACCTCCGCCACCGAGGAGACGTCGCGACGACAAATTCGCGACGACCCCGAGGCCAGGCAACGCTCCCAGTCGACCTCAACGAGCGTACAGCACTCTCAGACCCGCGAGATCGAGGACACCTTCCGAAGTCGCTTCTGTGACTCTTCAGGGCATTTTGGACACCACGCCCTACGAAGAACTCGATTCCGATGAGGACGAGCACAGAGATCTTCGCAGTGGCGTTGTCGTCAGCAAAATTCAAGGACGTCCACTTCCGGCCCCGCCGAGACCGCCGCGCTCCAGGCGAGAGAAAAACCTCGACGAGCCTCAAGAACCTCCCGAGGAAACCATCACCACGGAAGCTTTCGCCTCCACGCAAACCGATCCTCTGCCCGACGACATGGTAATCGAGGAGGAAGTCACCCAGGCGAAGCTCATCGTCTCGCCCTCGCGTTCCGGCTCCCAGATTCTCGTCTCCACCGAACGTATTCCAACCCCTACCAGCAATTTATTGAGCGGCGCCGGGAGATCGAGTTCCCAAGGTGTCATAGCCGCGGAAAGAGCCTCCAGTCCGACATTGCAGTATTCCAAATCGACGGGTTTCGTCGCCGAACCACCGGAGCGTACGGTCTCCGAGATATTTGGACGTTCCGAGCGGAGTATCAGTCCCGTGAGGAGAGCGACCGCACCCGTTGTCCCTCCGCTTCCCAGGCAACAGACTCTCTACCACGAAAACCTTGACGAGGAGTTCGACAGCCGAAAGCACGAGAAAAGCCGAAGCAGAAGCCCTTCCTTACCGCGGGAGAGGCTCAGGGATCGAGCGGAGTATCAGAGGGACGAGGAGGAGAGGATTCAAGCCCTCACCGAGAGAATCAGGCTCGAGGAAGAGCTCGACCAGGCGAGGAGACTCCACGCGGCTCTTCTCTCCAACGAACCCCTAAAAATCTCCAGTTTGGAGGTCGGCGATCTCAGAGTGGATCGTCTCAGTGTCTCCAATCTCGAAGCCCACAAAATCTCGGCCTCGGAGATAGACGCCCTTGTCGTGACCGCCACGGAACTCACCAACACCGCGGAACCAACTGAAACTGCGCTCGATCTGCAACCGACGTTACTCAGGGAGCTAATAGCCATAAGAAGCCAACTGGAACTCGCGAATTCGATGCAGGAGACACCGAGGGAGATCCAAGGGGAAAGCGCGCCGACTCAGAGGAGAGGAGACGAGGGGAGAATCAGGGAAATCGGTTATACGACCGTACAACAATCCCAACCTGCTCTATTGCAATTGGACCAAATTTCCCGGAACACGGAAACGAGAGCGATATTTTCCTCGGTGGGATCCTCCAGGGAATCGTCTCCGCAACCAAATTTACCTCCGATTATACCCTCCGCGCCTGTCGCGAAACCGGAAGAACCCAAACAAGAAGAGCGCAGTGCGAAAGAGGAAAAGAGCGATCGACAAGCGAGATCTTCCTCAAGATCGCGATCCTCCTCACCGGGAAGAACCTCTCCGAGCGGACTTCTCAGACACACAACTGCCACGGTGAAATCTTTACCTCCGGTGATATCGGTTACACCGGATTCACCGGATGTTGTCCACAGTCGCGTTGAACCCTCGGAAACCACGAGGCCTCAACGCGCCGTCCTCTCGTTCGTCCAGGAAGGCGAGGAACTTTCCTCCGAGTCAACGAGGGAACGTTCCTCGTCCCCTCATCGCACTTCCTCCCCTCCTCTTCCTCCTCCCGCAACCGGAAACGCTGGATACATAGCATTTTCGACTTCCCAAATACCGCCGCAATTTTTTTCACTCGCATCCCCTGCCGCCCCGAGACCTCAACCCGTCGAAGAGCCCGGAGTCGTTGACCTCAGCCAACAGCTCTTTCGAGCTCTGAGCCTCGCGACGAAAAGAGCCATGAGGCATTTCGTTGGCTACATCGTCAACAGAATCGGCCACGACGAAACCGACACCAAGATCAGAGAAGTCGAACTCGCGCTCTGCGCGCTCCTGCTAATCATCGCCGGACTTTTGATAGTCTGCTTCGGCGGTCCCCGGACGATCACTCATCATCATCATTGGGACTACTTCAATCCTCCGAGATTATAATTCTCCCTCGAATGTCGCCTTTTTTTTTTTTTTTCTTCTTCGTAACAACGAACGCTCGTACCTTTGTATTCCGTACGAGAAACTGCGTATATCGTAAGAAATATTATCAGCGATAATCACGAAGCTGAAAGAATCTAGAGAAGATAAACAAACAAAACAATTCCCCAATGAAATCCCGTTTGTATAAAAACAAAAACATATTAATAATATATTTCTACAATCGTTGTTGAACTCGTGTGATCGCAAATGAAACATAATTGTTGCTACTTACGTTTTAATAAAAATGTAAATTATCGATACATATTTTATTCGCTTATTTTTCGAGGCATCATTGCTCGCTTTCTCTAGGCTTATTGGAACAAATCTTCCTCGTAAACAGTCACGTCCCGTCTGTCTTTGTGACCACTCTTCTGGGAGTAATTCGCAGCTATCGAGGACCACATTGAACTCGAGGTCGTGTCGTTTATCGGATCTATCACCGGCTGCCTTCTCGCCAGAGATACTTTCAGCTGAATCGAGGAAACCATACTGCCGTCCATCTCGCTGATCGCTCGCTCCGCAGCTTCCGATTTGTCGAATGTTATGAAGCCCCGACTGAAAGCAATCATTATTTATTAATTAAAAATTCAAAAGTTTCAACCATCATACTATAAAAAAATGTAGAATTTCGTTGTTTTTTGCACAAATAAGCGATAAGTATAATCGTTAAATAGTCAATCATCTCGACATACTTTTTCTCCGTCTCCATAGAGATGTTGACGATATTGCCAAAACTTTGAAAGTGTTTTTTCAGAAAGTCGTCCGATATTTTGTATCCAAATACGAATATGGTATTCCCGCCTCTGGGTTTGGATTCCGATTTGGGCGTCGGGGGTTTTGCGACTTTCGCTTCGGTCGTGTCTTGCGCACTGACAAAACTATCGTAGAGATCTTTAACTCTGGGTCTGGCGGGTGTTGTCGTTGCCGCTGTTGTCGCGGCGCTCGCTGGAGCTGGCGTCGTCGGCGTCGCCACCGCGGCCTCCGTTTCCTCCTCCTCCGGGTGCGTAGCGGAGAAAGGCTGATAGGAGCACACCGTCTTTTCTGTGCTGTTGAGCTTTCTCTCCAGGCCTCGTGGCCTCTTGAAAGACTGCTCCGCCCGCTTTGGAGTCTTCGGCGCAGTGATTATTCCGGATTTGATCAATTTTTTGGCTACCTCTCTGGCGTCTCTCGCCTCGGTGGGACGTTTTGGAGCCTGCGGCATGCGTTCCGGTTCGGGCTTCGGTGTCTTCAGGTCTTGCAACGCCTTTTTCTTGGGCCAAACAAAATGGATTTTTGAAAAATAACCATTAACGGCTTCCTAACCTCCAAATTCAAACAGCAATACCTTTCTTTTGAGTTTGTTGTATTTAGCTTGAAGCATCAACTCCTCCTCCGTGAGATTCGAGGGAAAGTGCAAGTAAACCATCTTTTCATTCAATTTTCAAAGCACAAAAGTCAAATAACTCATTCGTTACGATAAATAATGTAAACTAACACCGGTTTTTTTTTTCTTGTAGATACGAAATGCGGGGATAATCGGTTTCGAATAGGAGGCGCTGCGATCGCGATTCAAGAAACCGACTCTTTGTGGAAATTTTACTGCTCAGTCGGTAACAAAAACGGTAAAACTTGTTTTTTTTTCCAACGACGATTGATTTTACCGATAAAAAGGAAAAGGGAGATTACACACTAAAAGCTTCTTTTCGTCAATATATATTTCTCTTTATTATTATTATTATTATCATTATTATTACCGCTTAAGTTCCACAGCATTAGCCATTTTAGTATATAAATTTGAACGCACTTATCTACTGAATTCGTTAAATCACACGCCTTGTAATGAAATTCTTAGGAATTGTCGTAACAACGCTATTAGTTAAACGTAGAATCACGTGGGGATGCGGGGATGAGGAAGGAGTTAGTGGGAGAAGGTGTCGGGCTGTCGTTAAGTGTTGAGCTTGGTCGAGGATTCGGGGTTTGGGATTCTCGGGTGAATTCCCAAGTGCGCGAGGCGTCGTCGACGGAGTTCGTCGGGATCGGGGGTCGTGGGAGCGGTTACGCACTCGAGGCTCAATTGGAGAGCTTTCCTGAGGTCGTCGTCGGCGTCCGGAGTCGCGGGGGCCGTAACGCACTCCAAGCTCAGCTGAAGAGCTCTTCTGATCTCGTCGTCGTCGTCGGTGGTGTCGTGGGCTGTGTCGCGAGAGCGCGGAACGCTCGACGCGTCGGTATCCAACGCGAGTCTCGACTGCAAGCCTCTGTCAGCGTTCGCCTGAATCTCCCGCAAGCTCAGCTGAAGGGCACGCTGCAGATCGACCTCTTCCTCGTCTTCGGCTTCGTCTTCGCCCTCCAAACGTATGGGGATTATCCTTTCCCGCGGCCTCTCGGTCGCGGGCTCGTTCGATTGCGTTATCCGAGAATGCTGACCGCTGTCCTGAGTCGCCGAAGTCGACGGCACGTGAAAACTGACCCTCGCCGGGACCTTCACCCTCTCCATCGCCTGAGCTGCCTGCCGAATCTTCGCCTCGTCCTCCTCCGCCGTTCCCAGCCTGTAACCCTTTGATTCCGGCCTCGCCGAGGAAGTCGACTGCGAACCGCTCCGCGCTCTCGTCGCGACCGTCACCGGATTCTTCAGGATCACGTCGTCCGCCACGCATTCCGGCAACGCTCCGACAACGAGGAATATCGAGTATCCTGGAAAACGAAGTCGTACATAAATTAACTTCGAAAATGGACAAAAACGTGCTGGTGATGACGTTGCAATTGCCACTGACCTTCCTGCAGGAGTTGTGCAAAGTACATGGCCAGATACGTATCGGACAACAACTGTGGTCCACTGAGTACGGAATTAAGATTGAACCATTGTTCGCCCAGTTTTCTTATGGTAAACCAGTGACCCTTGTAGTTACAGATATAAGCCTGCATTTGTCTAAAAAAAACACCGACAAAATCGCCGATAAATTTTTTACCTCCGCCTTCTTCCTCGAGCCTCCTGCTCGAATTGTCCGGTAAATTAATAATAATAACCTACGAAGGGTCACTCTGAGCTACGAGAGCCATCGGTTCCGTTCCGTTGTACGGAATGAGCTCCAGACCCCAAACGGTCAACGCGCTGCTTATCACTTGCACCGAGAAGTATCCGCTGTCGTCCATGTTGCCTGACGGTTGCTGAAAGAGAAGCGAACGTCACCGAAGGACCTTCGACGTAAACGCTAAACTTACGTAGACAAATTTATCCGTATTGCGTCTCGACGATAAGGAAAACGTTCGAAAAAACGTAGCAAATCGTCGTGCGCCAGAAATCTGTTTTTCCGGTGAAGCGATAATAAAACAGTGATTTTCAATGGCAAGTCACCTCCAAGAATCTCTGGTAGTCCACGCTATCGACTCCGGACTCAGCCATTCTGATCCTCTCCTCCTCGTCCATCTGGTTAGCGAGATTGGCAAGGTCAACGGCATTGAAGTAGGAACCCTGAAGAAGCGCATTGAGGCAATGTTGTGCGCAGAGGTAGCCTTCTTGCTGTGAAATGCAACGAACAACGAGAGATGCGTTACACGGGACAGCGATAATAACATTGCTGCCCATTTGGACAGTTGCGTCGTAACGCGAATAACCGTTGCGTCACCTTCTCGTGAAATATGCTCTCCATCTTGATTACTCTCGACGATTACACGCCTCGCAGAATGTCACTTTTCCAACACCAACTACGAATAATAATCAGTTAAATAGTTTAACCCAGTGACGGTCAAACGTCATTCACAAAAATATTATCTCTGTCGCTCGGGAGAATCACGAAGCTTACGATTCTTCAAGATCGACCACGCCGCTCGTTATTTCTTCTCCATTTTTTCGACTGATACACTCCTAGCGGACAAAAACGGAAGCTAAACAATGCCTAGGGGAAAGTTACTAGCGAAATCGTAAATTAACTTATTTTTGCAATAATAATAATAATAATAATAATAAAGATGAACTAAAACAAAATAAATAAATAAATTACCAGTTTCATTTACCTAGTTACAAATGACACTGAGTTCCTAGTGAAAAGTTGTATTTTTGACATTGCGATTCGCATCTACCGTAAAATCTCAATTTCATGCCCGGCCTTCCTGACGTTCCTCTCCGTGTGTGTTTACAGCTGCGAACTACCTGTAATCAACCTAAAATTTTAATATGTAAACAATAGCGAGCGCGGTAAATTGGCTGAGTGTTTCGAGTAAAGGGGTTTGTTTTCATGTGAGGTTCGGACGTGATTTGTAAAGTGAGATGAACGTGACGAGAAACAACGGAGGAACGACGGGCGACGGTCTCGAGGACCTCGGTATTCCCGGTCAGAATTTCCTCAGGGATGCCCTCACGAGTTGCACGGATCCTCTCAAGGCTATAGAAGAGTTCCAGCTGCAAAATGGGGTCCTTCTGCCCTCGCTGCGACCCATGCTGCCCTTGCTCGACCTTCACGGGGTGCGGAGACTCGATTTTCACGCCTCCGTTCTCGAGGAACTCCGCGACAAACTCGTCAAGCGGATCAACGAGATCGGCGCCGAGAGGGGAGAGAAAAACGCCAACACCAGCGACAAGAGACTCAAGGAACTCCTCTCCAAGAGCTTTCCCGCCGTCAGGGTCGCCGCTCTCAGACCCGTCGTCATGTGCATCCTCAGGAACACTCCGCACATCGACGACAAGTATCTCAGGGTTCTAGTCAGGGAGAAGGAACTTTACAGTAGCGCGGACACCGAAGTCAAGCGCCAGATTTGGAAGGACAATCAGAGCCTCTTCGGGGACGAGGTCTCGCCTCTCTTCAGCAAATACATCATCGAGAAGGAACAAGTGCTCTTCGACCACAGGAACTTGAACAGCCTGTTCTTCACGCCGTCGCCTAAGGTATAAATCGTCGTTTACGAGCCGAATATTCTTCATAATATCTTGCGGATTACGTTATTCCAGGTGAGAAGGCAGGGCGAAGTTGTACAGAAGTTGGCGCACATGATCGGACACAGCGTTAAATTATACGACATGGTACTGCAATTTCTGAGGACCCTCTTCCTGAGAACAAAAAACATTCACTACTGCACCTTGAGAGCGGAGCTTCTCATGGCGCTGCACGATCTCGAGGTCCAGGACATCATATCGGTGGATCCTTGTCACAAATTTACCTGGTGCTTGGACGCTTGCATAAGAGAAAAAAATGTCGATGTCAAGAGATCCCGCGAGTTGCAGGGTTTTCTCGACAGCATAAGGGTACGCAGAATCTCTGAGATTTCATATTTATTCTACAACTTCTACTGTTTTTGTAATTTTTGAAAACATTGTTTTTTTTTTAAATTTTTTTCAGAGAGGCCAGGAGCAAGTTTTGGGCGATCTGAGCATGACTCTGTGCGATCCTTACGCGGTAAACTTCCTCGCGAGCAGCGCCATCAAAATCGCTCTGCATTTGATAAACAGCGAATCGATGCCTCGCGACAATCCCGTTTTTATACTCCTGCTGAGGATGCTCGCGCTCGGATTATCCGCCTGGCAAATGATCGACTCCCAGGACTTCAAGGAGCCGAAATTGGACAGTCAAATCGTGACGAAATTCATTCCGGCGCTCATGTCTCTCATGGTCGACGATCAGATAAGGCAGCTCAACAGCAAATTGCCTCCCGACGAGAGAGCGAGTGCGATTGCCATCATCGAGCACTCGGGACCTCCTCCCGATGCTTGCCAAGCTTATTCGCAGCTTTCGGGAGTCGCGGCCGTCCTCTCGATGTACTACTCGCTTCACGTCGGCGGAGGCGCGGGAGGAGGCGGCGCCGGAGCCGGCGGAAGTGGCGTCGGCGGTGGCGGAAGTCTCGGCGGAATTTCCGGAAAAAATCGCGGAGACGCGCGAGGTCTTATGCGAGTTTTAGCGACCCTCACCAATTGCCAAGCTCAGAGAGCTTTCGAAGACCCTTTTCTACACACGCTCGTGAGTCTATGATTTTTCAAACGCATTTTGGCAAAATGAAAATTCGAGAATTTTACTCGTGCCTTTCACTTTTTTGCATCTCCCTCGTAATCAGTCGAATTTGTATTCCTCCTGCAGGTTTCGTTGCTCATTTTGAACATGTCAGACGAATTTTCGAACGAGGCTTTCTGCACAGTGATATTCGACGAGTTCTTCCTCGCGGGTCTCGGCAGGGACAACGTAACGAGGCATCTTCTCAAATTGCTGTGGTATATTTATCCCAAATTACCCCCCGCGCGGTTACATTCGCTTGTCAAAGCGCTGCAACCGACGAGTCAGGTAATTGGAGAAATTTTCGTGTTTTTTTTTCTAGTCTTAGCGAAAAATCTTGAGGATTTTGTATTTTTCAACAGCACAACGAGGCGGTGCACAGTCTTTACGAGGCTCTCAAAGAAAAAAGTGGCAGTCGACCGAAGGACGAACCATCGCCGCCGCCTGCGCAAGTCGATCGTCTTGGATTCGATTGCCCGGCCTCACCACTTTCCGGAGTTCCGTCAGCATCGACCACCGGGCCCACATCGCTCTAAAGCTCACTTATCGCATTTCTCTTCAGAATCAATCACACATCGAGGAATTTTCTCTCCCTAAAATATGTTTCTCAACATATTGAATCGTATTAAGTTAACAGGCTATTGTCCGGGATTATCGGAGCTTTCTATTCGCAGAACTCGAAAGTTCTTGATAATTTTTCTCGCTGGACAAGCCGCAACGTACGGTGCTTCCAAAAAAAAAAACGGCGCAGAACAATCGAAATTTTCGGATATCTCGAAAACCGGAATGTGAAAATATTTTATAACGATACGACGAAATAATTGAGAGAATCCGCGAGCACTGCGAAGGAGGAAAAACACGAGGACGGCGATAGCCTCGCATATGATGCGACGTTACACTCTAAGGTACAAAAAAATATATATTTCAACGTTTATAAGCATAATTGTTATCTGAAACTTCACGAATCCTCGTCCACCGTCGCCTTCGAAGCTCCCGTCGTCGATATCACCAATCTCTCCAGATAATTTGAGTCCAACTTGTAGGACATCAGAATCATCGAGGTGTACATTGAAGCTTGTTTGCTCGAAAGCAAATACTTCATTCGGGGATCCATGAAACTTAATCTGCGAACAAACGGTGCGTCGTCACGATCTTAAATCGGCATTTCTTACGCACACAATAATCCCTCAAAATACCTACAATTTAATAATTATCATGGCAACCAGAGTCCATTCGGCAGTTTTGAATGTAATATTCGTAGCTGAAAGAGCAAATGTGCTGACGAGGGCTTTTACGGTCGCGCATCTCTCAGAAGTGTACGAAAATTGTATCGACGAGGTGCCTGACAAAGCTCGCAGCAGATCGGGCAAAACTCGGTTCAATTTGTCGAGGAATATTCGGCGACGAAGCGCTTTCGGTGCGTGAAGGTCTAGCAAAGGTAGTTGCATTGATTCGGCTTCTTTGTCCTCTTGTTTCGCTGAATCCGCTATTTTTTCTGCGTCCGGATCGATTACCGTTTTTCCACCGAAAAACGCGCGAACCTATTGAAGCAGAAATTAAATCCCACACTGAAATATATTTTGCTATTTCCATGAAAATTTTCAAGAGATTCAAAAAAAAAAGGGAAAGCAAGGATTACAATTGATTACACCGTAAAAATACCTTTAATTCCAGACTCTTTGCCTCCTCCTGCAACGCTGAAAATTTCGGAGCCGGTTTTAATTCGCCAATTCTCTCGTTATCCTCGCGTTCCTCCTCCAACTGCAAGTGATTGAGCTTTTTGCATAGAGCCGCGTATTTCTCCTGTCTGCTAACGTTATCGAGTATCTTTCTCTTCTCCGTCTCCTCGCCGTGAAGCAGGCAAATTGTCTCCTCGGTAATCCACTCCCTCAAACTGTTCTCCACCCGCGACGTTAATGTTTCAAAGGAAATCGGTTTCGCTTTCGTTTCTCTGGACTTTCGACGCTCCGTTTTTCGGGTTTCCGAAGAAGCTTTTTTGGCAACGGGCGAAACACGTGGCTTTGAGTTTGTCGAGTAACTCGTGGAAGGTTCGCTCTGCGGTACACAAACTTTGGACGAATAATTTACTTCAGGTTTTTCGTCGTACGCATCTGCAGATTTTTCTGTTTCTACTTTTTGCTGTGAGGACAAATTTGTATCGACTTTAACTTTGCACAAACGCTCACGTATATTCGATAATTCTTCGTTCATTTCTACGTCAATGGCTTCTTCTGTTTCTACTTTTTGCTCTGGGCGCAAGTTTGTATCGATTTTAACTCGGTACAAACGCTCTCGTATACTCGATAGCTCTTCGTTCGTTTCTGCATCGACAGATTTTTTATCAGTCCCAGTTGAATCGATTTTATCCTCTTTTTGTGGAATCAATGGATTTTCATTGTTTTTCTCTCTAAATTCCTCAGCATTTTTATCTTTAGATTCGTCCATCGATGTTTTTGCTTTTTTCGCAGCTGCTTCCTCCAGCTCGTCGTTATCCTCGGGAAGTTTTACACCGGTGAGATCGACTTCCACACCAGGCGGACTTTTGCTTCTCGATTTGGTCTTAGGAAGAATTTGGAATTTTGGTATTTCCTCCTCTTCCCTTATCCAAAGAGGACTCGTCAGCATTTGTTCCATGATATACTCGGTTGCGGCGTAGCAGCGATAGCTACAGAAATTTTTGACCCTGCTGATGTCGTAGACTTTATTTCTCAGCGTGGAAATTTGGTACTGCTTGCGAAGGACTTTTTGCAGGGGATTATCGCACAGCGGGTATCCGCATAATTTACCGATGGACCTCTCCTCCACTATGTCGTCCATGTGCGCCTTGTTTATTTGGCCCAACTGCAACGAAAAATCCATTTCTTTAAATACCTCGTGCGACATACAATAATCAGCGGAAAAGGAGTATCAAGATCCGCAATTACGTTCCGAAGCAGCCAATCCTCTTCGATTCCAGGCTCTATCATCTCCTCCACGATCCGCAAAGCTTTCGCATCGCATTCCGCCTTCTTCTTCAACAGCAGAGCAGTCGGAACTTTCCTAAACAATCGCGCAATCAATTATTCACAGAATTCCTTCGGCATACGAATATTATTTGTTTCGCACTCACTTCAAGGCTTTCGCCGCTTTTATCCTCGCTGTTCTGGGGCTTTTTGGTTTTCTCGGTAAATCCATATTAAACCTTCTGTTTAAAAAAAAAACAAAAAACAATTGCATCAAATCATTAAAACAGGAACTAAATCTAAGAAAATAGTCCAAAAATACTTTAGTACACATAAATGGCTAAATGGTCAAAAAACTTTGCCAGAAATTCGTGATATTCCCAAATGCATTCAAGGTCAAACTAAACTGCAATCAAACAAGTACTAAATTGTCAGGAGCGGAAAAAACGACATTTCTCACCTGAGCCGAAACGACGACTTTCGCCGGACTACCGACCGGTGTGGCGAAAAAAAAAAAAAAAGAGAAAAATGTGTAGAATGGAGGCCGTTGTTGGTAGTCAGTGGAAGCCCGCGAAGAGGGCACTGACAATTGCGCGGTTCCGTGAGTGTCGAGCGAGAGAGAAGGAGAGTGATCTCGCATCAATAATTTTCCCGACCGCGGCTTACGTTCGTGATAGTCATTGTAGACGTCGTCGTGCGTTGACAAAATTTCATGCTATAATACATATACGTATATACATCACAAGATGATTTGGGAGTGCGTGTTCGGTCCATCGTTGTACAAGTTCCACGACACAACCTGGGTAAGAATTTCCGACTTGCGGTCTTTGAAATGTTCATTTTTTTGTGTTTTTTTTTTCCGCTCCTGAAAATCCGAATTTACCGGATTTGTCGAAAGGTTAATTTTCTGGCATTCGTTTTAACATTTCTTTCACTTTCTCCCATGCAGAAATCGTACGAGCCTCGAAGTTTTGAAAAATGGGGTGACAATGTCGTGGCATCTGTAAGTTTAATTCACTTTTGTCTTTTTTCTTTTTTTTTTTTTTTTTTTTTTTTTTCTTTCTTTGGCTGCGTTTGTACATATTTGAAGCGTGGGTGAATCGCTTACAGTTCGCAGCTGTTTGGTCGATCAGCTTCTACGTCTTTCCGCTGATCGCGGCGTACAGGCGAAATTATTCCCTCGCCGAGAACGCCCAGTCGCTGTTGAGACTGGCGGCTGGCGCGGGAATGATTCTCATCACCTCGCTGGCGATCAGAGGCTACGCCAGGGCCAACAATCCCACTTACGTCAAGTTCATCAGGACCCTTCGCGACGACCAGGCCCAGCACGAGCGCCAGAAGAAGCAGGAGCTTCTTAGGTACGACTTTGACTTCAAAGCGTGGCCTGTAGACTACAGAACAACCGCTCCGGCTCCACCGTAAGAATGTTTTTCCCACGAGTTTGTAGCATGCGCTAAGAACTTTTACTCATTTTTTCTTTTATTCACCGCTGTATTATCCTATACTCATATGCAGGATTCAATATCCGGGAATGAACGATAGTAATGCTAGACAATGATAATTCTTTTTCTGGTTCGCATTAAATTTTGCCAAAACAAAATTAATGAGTCAAAAAATAATGAAGAGACCAATTAAAATCCGGTGTTCTATAAAAATGTAAATAGACCCGGAAAATTCGTTGATAAAACTACAATTTTTGTGGTGAAAAAAAAAAAAGATCTGTATCTGGGATTAGCACGATTAAAGTGCCGTCGGTTTGTCGTACGAATGACAACGAAAAACTCTTGTGGACAGGAAGATAGCTGGACTGGATTGGGTTTACAAGCGGGACGGATTTACTCTGCTGTTCTGCAAGTTAGCAGCTTACGTAGTGGCTCACACAGTAGCGCTGAAGCTGATGTATCCCGGGAGCATGACCCTCATCAACTGGGCAATGAGTAAAGCCAATACACTCTAAATCAGCAGCGATGACCTAGATCGAGAGAAATTTAACAGCGAATGTCTTGTCGTTATTAAAGGAGCGACGTTGCTTCAAGGCAGGATAGAATTGCTGGAAAAGGGCGGCGAGCGATTCAAACTTCTGTCCTCCGATTCTAACGAGGTCGACGTCATGTTCATGGAGCGCCGCGGGAGAACTTCCAACGGCGACATTCTCGTGATAACGTGCGAGGGAAATTGCGGTTTCTACGAAATCGGAATCCTCACGACTTCCCTTCACAAAGGATACTCCGTTCTCGGTTGGAACCATCCTGGTTTCGGTGGAAGCACCGTAAGTATCATTTTTCCCATCTTATCCCCACATTCCAGCAAATTTTAATCAATCACCATTCACCGACTTCTTATCAAAACCTGAAATTGCCATAAAATAATAAGTTTTCCCATATTTTCGGTACCTAAAAATGTTCCAATCCATTTATAACCAGGGCCAACCGTTTCCATTGCAAGAGCAAGCTGCGATCGATTGCGTGATTAATTTCGCCATCGAGAAGCTCGGATTTCCCGTTCAGCGAATAATACTTCACGGTTGGAGTATCGGCGGTTACACGGCGACGTGGGCGGCGGTTAAATACCCGGAAATCAATAGTCTGGTAATTGATGAGCGGAAATCGAAAAACGAAATGGCTGGAAATGTTCGTACTCGAAATTTACGGAAAGAAATGTTTGTCTCGCAGGTTCTAGACGCCACTTTCGACGATGTACTTCCTCTTGCAATCGCTCGAATGCCCAGGACGATAGAGTGCATCGTTCGCACGGCGATAAGGGATCACCTCAATCTCAACGTGTCCGAGCAACTCAATCAGTACAACGGCACAGTTTTGCTTGTCAGAAGAACCGAGGACGAGATAATGTGCACTCCGCACAGCAGTATAATGTACAATCGGGCTAACGATTTGCTGACGAAATTACTGGTCCGGCGATATCCTCATCTTTTCATCGACTGTCACGAGTCACTCGTCGCTTTGAAGGAATACCTCGCCGAAGCACACGACAGTCCAAATGCGAAGGAAATATTGATAAACAGTAATAAGATTTTCTCCTCAGTTTCGTTTTACCTCGAAAATTTACCACCCCCTCAAACTCGCTAATTTTGTTTTTTTGCAGGATCTATAGAATTGGAATGCTTGGAAGAAATAAGACTTTATAATGAAAAAGCTATCGAAAGCGACGCACCTAAATATCCGTCACGATTAGGAGAAAATGCGAGTAAAGAACGAAAATCAAACCTCGTTAAATTTCTGGTGAGTGTAATTTACAATTTGACTCATTATCAATTATCGATTTCGTAAAACCTGATTTTTTTTTGAGGACCCGATGTCTGGATCCGTTGATTAAAATATATACTTCGATCTCACGTGGCCAATCAATTTTTTTAAAAATTATTTAAAAAATTGATAAACAATTTCGAAAAATGTTGAACCTGCTTTTTTTTACAGGCGCGGAAGTACATGGAGGATCAAGCGTCTCAGCATTGCCAGCCCCTCGCAGTAGAGCTTTTCCATCCAGGTTGGAACGAGAGCGCTGCAACGGTTGCCAAGAAAACGTAATATAAATTAATTAAGTCAACAGAGAAAAGATAATGGGAGTATGAACAGCCCTGTCGAGGAGCGATCTCGAAACAGGAGCCGGATTTCCGATCCAGTAAGCATTGTTTTCCGAGAGATCGTTGGGAAAAAAGGGGGAAAAAGCTACCTCGACGATCCGGTTTTTTCCGGTAGGCTCGATGTTCTTCAGTCGCGATGATCACGTCGAGCGCCGCTGAGTTAAAAAAAAAGCTAGAAAAAGAGGTGCGCTGCTTCAGGGACAAATATTCTCGGCATTTCCGTAGGTAAATTAAATAACGAAGTATTTTATATATGTAGAAAAACAAAGTATGATCCTTTAATATCTCCACACGAAAAAAAAAAAAGAAAAAAAATATAAGACAATAGTGGACATCGCGCCACTGAAATTCGATGTATAAATTGTTACGTTTCACGAATGCGTTGGGAAGGGCAGAAAAAAATACATCGAGCTTAACAGGCTCCACAACTCAGACTCTACGCACTGGAGAACCTGCCGCCTCGCTGCGGCTTCATTAAAAAGATTATAAATAAATATACATCTGTGGAACAACGGCAGATTCTTCGGGTTATTATCGAGCGACTCGCGTCTTCGTGGCGTTACGTGTTCTGCAGTCTCTCCAGCGCAGCTTTCAGCGAATTCTTCGCCTCCAGATGAGGATCCACGTATTTGGTTTTACCGGCTTTTGGCGGTCTCGCGATAAACACCTTCAACGCGTCCTTCGTTTGCGCGGGAAAGTAGTCTCTTTGGCTTATCTTTTCCAGGGCTTTGTAGCAGCCCTCGAGATTCCAGTCTATTTTATTGGCACTCTTGTCTTCGCTCTGCAAATTCATCAACCTCAGTATTTAATTTTATCGCGATTTGCCATCGGATTTATCAATTTACCAGAGACTAAAGAATAAACGGGGCAAAATTACGACCAAAAAGAGTGTAAAAAAAAAGAAGCTTTTGATTAAGAATGTATATATTATGAAATGGGTAATTCTCGAATTTTCGTACCTTCAGTAAACCTAAGTTCACGAGCAACGTGTTGTCCACACCCGCGACTTGGTCGCTTTTCTTCGCGTAATCGAAAAGCTCGGAGTACAACGAATCCGTAAGCTTTTCGGCCTCGACTCTGACGTCGCCGTAACCACTTCCGCAAAGCGCCGACACCTTCATCACGATGCGCGATAATTCATCCGCGTATTTTGCTGCCTGCTGCGAATTGTCTCCCTCGGAAAGAGTCTAAAGAGTATAGAAAAGTGAGAGTGAGGAATTTGAAGAAAAAATCAATGTCAGCTTCTAAAAACTACGAACCTTCGCGTGCTCCAGCATGAGTTTGATTTTATCTCCCTGAATAAGTAACAAATTTTCGCCGGTCGGAGCTTTTAAAAATTCCCCGACGTTGACGACTTTTTTCTGCACTCTCTCGACGATAATCGCCTCCACGTCCTCTTCGTCCCCATTTTCCAGGGCGTCCTCTTCAGCTTCGTTCTCGGACTCGTTTTCCGTGGACTCGTTCGCCTCCTCTTCGCCGCTCTCGTCCTCGTCCGCGCTTTCGTCGTCGTCCAGCGAACCGAGAGCCTCGATTTTCTCCGAGCCCATCAGCAATTCTCGGAGACTCTCTCGGCCTTCCGTTCCGAACTCGTTTCCGTCGAGCTGAAGACTCGTCAGTAGAGTTTTGTCCGCGACAGCGCGAGCCAAAGAATCTACGGCTCGGGTACGAATTTCATTTTGCGAGAGGATTAATTCCGTGAGCGTTGCGTGGGAGCCTTCGGTACCGAGAGCATCCGCTAGAACAACCGCTCCTTTCGTCTTCAGCAAACAATCGCCGAGATTGAGCGTCTCCAAACAGCGGAAATTCGCCAAGGCCAGCGCCAGAGCTTTCGCTCCCTTAACGCCAACAGTATTGTCGTTCAGATTGAGAATTCGCAGCCCGGGATTCGCCGACAAACCGCTCGCAAGAGCCGCTATACCGACGTGATATATTCCGTTCTGAGGCATCACCACTTCCTCCAAACTTCCCAATTTCGCGAATACCGAAGCCAATGCCGTTGCGCCCTCGTTTTCCAGACGATTTCTACCAGCTATGAACACCTTTAAGGCCAGTGGCTTTGCTTCTGTTTACAAAAATAATAAAAATATTTGTAATTGAAAAGATTAAAGCATCGTTATTACTGCAATTGTCAGAGGATTTGGATCGTGGAAAAAAAATTGATTACCCTTTGAACTTTTGGTATGACAATCCAGCAGAGCTTTCGCCAGCATCTTTCCTCCCGATATGCCGAGACCGTTATTATTGAGCCTCAATTCCTGCAGAGTGTAGCAGGTCGGTGAACTCAGAAACGCAGCGAGACTCTGGACCCCGATAGGACCAAACGCATTATCGCTGAGGTCGAGCTCGACGAGCCTCGCACCTGCGGTGCACAGTCCACCCCCGAGATACTCCAGCGCTTTTGGTATCTCCGTTTTCATGCGCCCGGTGAACATATCCTTCCACAAGGCACGCTTGAGCGCCGTTCCGTGAACCTCCAGCGCTTTCGCCACCGCTCCTGCCGCCTCCGTACCCAGAGTGTTTCCCTCCATGTCGAGGTACTCCATATTCTTGCATTTCTCGATCGCTTCGACGATCGCCTCCGCTGCGTAATCGGAACAACGTCATTGCAACTTCCGAATACAATACTCAGAATATTTTTATAATACTTCTCGATTTTAATTTAACGTTACCGATAAAAATAAAAATTGTGAAAAAAAATCTAAAAATCAATAAATCTTCAAGTTTATGGCTTTTTAAAATAAAAACACAAAAAATCTTGGAATTGTCAAGAAAGGATGTAAAATCGCCTCGACAGTGTCAATATTATGAAAAAAAATTTCACACCAGCCGTTAAAGGGTTAACCTCATTTCCGAACTCGAAATTGGAATGTAAAAAAATCGAAATTATCAAAGAAAGTGGCTAAAAATCCTGCGGAATATTAAAAAACAGCAGAAAATATCAAACATCGGCAGGTGACAGTGCCAATATCATGAATACTTCGCGTTGACCGTTGAGGGTTAACCTCACTTCCGGTTTCGGAGCCAAAGTGCCGAAAGGCCTGAAATAATCGAAAAGAAAATGTAAAAAATACTCACCATCTTTGGCAGTGTCCAATTTTAGTGATCTACCGGCAAAAGAAACGCCAGTGCCAGAATTTTTGGAGCCAGCTTCGTTAAGCTGCTCGCCAATTTCTTTGAAATTGAACGAAGACGTCATCGTCGAAACGTTTACCGTCGTTCCCCGAAGAAAACACGAGATTTCGCAATCCCCCGAATCACGGCGAGATAAAAATGCTAAATACAAAAGTCTCCGCGCCGATAGCACGATTTGTATTTAATTATAAAAAGTAGATGCAAGAAGAAAGTAAAAGAACGCTTCCCCACGCGCTTTCGTACGAAAAAACCGTTCAACCGGCGACTTTTCGTTACCCGCCTTTTTAATCCGCACTGCTGCCAACTTACAGCGAATTTTTGCACCTCTCATTTGCGCCAAACGTCAGAGTGCAAATTTTGTCCAGAAACTTGTCCAGTTTTCTCCAAAAACCAAGTAACACCAAGTGAAAAAATTGGCGGTGATAATCCGGTTATTAAAAACTCATAGAAACCCAAATCCGCCCAATATTACGTTATCGACGGTCATTTGAATGCAAAACTCAGTTTTCGGCGTGAAACTTCAAGAACGTTGAACATTTTCCGGAAATCACGACCGGAATAGTACGCAATTAATCCGCCGGGTGTCGCAATGTTTTGTTTTTTTTGTTGCTTAAGAGGAAAAACAAATGATTCACAAAAGGCAGGTGATAAACGAAGATTTTTTTATTGATTCAGCTGCGTACAGTTTGAAATTTCATGTAAAAGTTTGATAGCTTCGTTCATCGATGTCGATATCGACTATAATTTTCGGTCTATAAAGTCGGGGGTTCCCCTGATTCTATCGTTGAATGCCGGTGTGTGCTTTTTTTGTTTATTTCCATGCACCTGCTCGCGCATTGTCAATCGCACCGTTACTCAAAGTCGTGACGATTCCACCTCATCCTGTTGAATACATTTGTCGATTAACCGACCTGTTCACTCGTTTATCTACTACGCTTTTATATTTATCGAGCTTTTTCCTATTTACGGACTCGTTTTTACGAGTCCCGGACACGACTCGACCGTCTAATAACGTGTGTCCCTGTTCCATACAACAATACTACACCAGTCGACGCTCCAATTACTAATTAATTATCGAGCGTATCTATGGCCAGCGACCTTCAAAGATACTTTGCAAACTACGAGGTGTATACAGCCCTATCTACTATCAGCAGCGATACAGTATGACCTCGATTATCCGAAATAATTTGGGTACATCGTACACTCCAAAATTGGAATGCGAAATTATAAAATACGCTCATCGACGATTTCTCATTTTTTCTCAAAATATTGTACGCACCGTGTCAACTCGAGCACCACAATTTTTTATGTTGTAACATGCGTGTTTTGAATTATTATTAATGCAGCAATTTACCGATGCGAAAAAAAAAATGTGAAGACGCTATAATATCATCGGCTGATCTTGACTTTTGGATAATCGATGTTTTACTGTATTTTTAGGTATTTTGTGCCCTGCACCTACGGTGGAGTATGTCTCTGTCTCTCTCAATGTTGGGAATCTCTGCTTCAGGATAAAGAAATGATGTTCGGTCAGGATAAATCAAGCCTCTCGTCTCCTGACATACTTTTGATAAGAATCTCACTTTCCCTCCCACAGATATGCAAATTCCCAAGTTTCTGATCATTTCCATAGTCCAACGGGCAAAACTTTCAAATTAAAACTCAAATTCTTCCTGGTGATATGAGTAACTTAGCAGTAATATGAATGCAAATAAATAAAAGTAATCAAGCAAGTTTCGTTATTCAATTAAATAATTTGACGATAAGCTCCAGGAAAATTAATAAAGCAATTGGTTATTCAAATTGCCCATGATTTGTTTATGACAGTAATTTACAGATTAGTGAAAATAAATAAAAAATAAATGAGTGTTTAAATGATCGATTAGTTAACTGGAATAATTGTTTTTTCGAGACCCAATTTTGCCCATTTTTAGTCACCGAATTAGACTGCAAATTTCGGCTGTATCGCGCATCACTTATTGTATATTTTCTTTTGTATTTTCAGGGAATGAACCGAGGGCGTTCGCCCGCAACTCGTTTCTCTACCAAAGAGGCGAGTGATAAAACTTGAGATCGAGATGACCGGACTGATTGCCCCCGACTTCCTGGGCGCAGGAGGGCGAAGCCTTGACGCTACTTCCGGCCGCGGTGGTGGGCTTGTTATCGCCCGCAGATTCCAGGTGCATGGAGGCGAATGCACTCGTCGTCTGATGGTCGACCAACGGTCCAAAAGCTGCGGAGGATGCGCGAGATTCCGCGGCGTTCGCAGCGGAAGCTGCTCGAGATTCCGCGGCGTTAGCTGCACAAGCCGCTCGGGATTCCGCGGTATTCGCTGCGGAAACTGCTCGGGAATCCGAGAACTTCGCCGCGGAAGCTCCTCGTGATTCCGCGGGTTTCGCGGCGGAAACTCCTCGCGATTCTGCCGGTTTCGGAGCGGAAACTGCGCGTGAATCTTGGGATGCTGCCGACGACACGGATTGTCGACGCTGACGACTAACTGGCATCGGTTCCACCGGTACAAACGGCGTAGGCTGATGATCCGGTATCGCCGCGGGTGTCGGCACCGTTGAGAGCTCGTTCGTCCGCTGCTTCTGCTCCTCCTCGGAGTAGAGGCTCAGCGAACGCGGACGTTCCAGTTTAGGCGCTGACGCTGGTACTTCACTAGAAAATCCGCCGGTTCAAAAGCCCGAAGTCTCTTCACCACTGAAAACCGCGCCTCTCGTCGCGAAAACGTCTAATAGGTCAATGAAAATATCACTTTTCCATCGATTTCAAAAAGAGATTTTTTTTGGGCAAACGTAAACTGCAGTAACAACGCAGATTATTCTTCAGAACCGCCGCGTAACACCGATTCGATAGCCCATTGCGACTCAAACTCGCCACTCTATTATTAGCTCTCGACGGTATTTTCATCGACCCATTAGCGTGTTATTCGTTAAGCAACAGATCCGATAACTCGTTAGACAGAACATAAATCCAATGATAAAACGAACACTCACATTGCGCTTGACTAAAGGATCTTTGGGACGGGTCTTAGGAGCGTTTGGAGGATTTTCCGTTGCGGGAATTCTGTTTCTGAGAAAAAACAGCGTATTTTAATATCGGCGTTTGCGATATTGTCCTGCGCTCGCATTTTTCGCAGCGTTAGAAGCGTTTCTAAAGCGCTGCGCGTGAAGGGATGCGATAGAAGAACGAAAGAGACGTAAATCATAAACGTAAATTTAATAAAAATATATGTGTGTATAAAAAAGGAAACGGTACAAATAGAAAGGCAATTTGCGACGATCGAATAAATAACTAAAATAACTAAAACTAATAAACGTGGGGGAAGAGGCTCGTGCGTGAGCTGGCAAGGAACAGCGGCTCGTGTATAAAGTAAAATACATGTACACAAAACGTATAAGTTAACAAAAGTAGCGAAAGCTATTCCGGGTGCAGAGAGCCTCTATCGTGATGATAATGTATACGAGAGAAGTCTGTGTAGTTTCGAGCCCGTCGGAGCTCCGAGTTTAACGAAAGCGCGAATATCTTTCGTCGTTCTTACTCACCCTGTACGCTCGGCCGCCTGACCAAGCACCGCAGCGTTATGGATTATCTAGAATGAATTGCGTTAATTGACGATTAGTTAACGGCGCTTGCGTTAGATATCGTGGTTCGTGTTATCGATACATAGCTTCTTTGCGAGCGGACACGAGGAGATTTATGAGCGTGACTCGGTAAACGATACTGATTGTAGCACAGCGGAGGGTAAAGGGTGCGCGTTTATATTAAATTGGTCTATCAGACGAGCGAATCAGTCCCTAAAAAATGAAAATCGCTGCCTCGTTTTGTATCTCGTGGATTATCAAAATTTCGGCTGTAATGCCAAAGACGTTAATCGCGTATCGATCAAATTATAGCGACTGAATCGCTCGTCTGTTCGCAGGGAAAGGAAACTAAGCGAAAACTCACGTTAGCCATGGAGCAAGGTGGTCTCGCGGCGGCGTATCTTCCATAAGCACTGCGAGAAATAGCCGAAAATGGAGCACCGTTGCTGCTCGAGGAATTCTTGCAATTGTTGTTGCTACTGCTGTAGTGATTGTTGTTACCGTGCGGATCTCCGTCGCTCGCGGTTTTCGGGGGTAGAGTGTATCTGCTGCTTCTTACGTCCTGACTTTCTGAAATTGTTCAATTGAAAAAAAAAGAGGGTAAAACGTAGGAGCGAAAAGGGAAAGGAACGCAAGGGCTTCGAGGCAAGCCACGCTGCTTTACGTATTATCCTGGCAACGTCGTCGTGGAAACCCTTGCGTCCCTGACCAATCGCGAGCAGCTCGTAGCGACACGTAAATCAGTCATTCGTGGCATTGACCGAGATATAAACTCGGCGAACTCGAATCGCCATACAGGCCACTCCGAGTCTCGGGCGCGACGACCTTCGATCGACTTCTAGGGCCGTCGTGGGGTCGCATTAATTCCACAATGGTTCGCGATCGATTTAATTAAGGCGATTGAAGCGCGGTTACATATATTTATTGTAACAGTTTCGAGAAATTGGAACGAATTTAATAATACCAGCAAGGGTGGTTTACTATTTTAGTTTCAGGGTTGCAAAAGCCTGAGACTTTAAGCATCCTTTTCAATTTTTTGTTCTTGTATTAATAGTTCTCCGTTTTTTTAATTACAGATTTCATTGGAGGATAAGGAAACTCACCGTCGTCGAAAAATCCTTGAAAGACGACGAACTTGTTGTTCTGCGGAATTATCCTGTCGAGGCCGTAATGTTTCCGGAGGAACTGCAGGAACTTTTCGGACGGTCGGTCTATCGCCAGTTTCACCGGTCTCGTGTTTTCCTCCTGCGAAAGCCAACAACAGAAAACTCTTAACCGACACGCAATGCACAGCGGCTATCCGTTACAGTAAAAGTTCCGTGCCGTTATAGGTAAATGCTCCGCGAGCAAACAAAGTATCACGGGAGACGAGAACTCGCGTGATGAGCTCCTACCCGAGTTCAATCGCCCATTTTCGAGAGAGTTACTTTTTACTAATTACGAAAATCCTACGCTCTCGACCTTTGCTCCGGACCTCGTCGATAATTACGGTTCTCTGAAGTCTTTTGTTCTTTATTCACGAGATTATCATGTAAAAAGATCTTTAACGACACTTTTTTTTTACCAACAGCCTCATTAAAAAAGTTAATGAGACTTGGTAGAAAAATTGTGAAATTAAATAATTATCCTAAAAAAATATATGAACTTTCTGCAAATTAAAAAAAAAGATCAAATGCCCAAAAAAAAAATTAAGGGCCTCTCAACTGCACGAAATGGAGCAATAATCCTCAAAGCTTGGCGACTCTCTGGAAAATCTGTAAATTGGAGCGAGCGTACTAACAAAAAATCTTGTAACATTTGTAAACTGGAGCGAGTGTACTAAAAAAAAAAAAAGTAGAAGCCGCCCTTTTGCGAAATTCATAAAATAGAGCAAGGGTCTTCAGAAGCGTAATTAATAAAATTTCTCTCGGTGGCTTATTTCTACTTTGTGAGATGTTTTTACGTAATATAATTAGTACACGAAGTACACTCATTAAATTTGTACTTTTCGCTTTTTTTTTTCAGCGATAAAAGGCTCCGCGTCGTGAACTGGACTGTTTTAGGATTCCGGAGCTTGAGAGACTGGGAAATTAACAAGCGGAACGGAGTCTCAAGCGTCCGACGATTAAATAAAGTCATCTTTGTGTTACTGCGACGAGCTAATTAGTCGCCTATTTTTTTTTTTAATCTCATATGACGCGAGTGAGGAAGACGGCGATTCCCTCGCTGCTTACTCGCAGAGTTTCATCCGGCTCTCCAAGTTTACGCCGCGCTAAGTGTATTCCCCGTACTATCGAGAGTCATTAATCTTACTCAGTGGCTTCGAAGCAACGGAATTCACCGTTAACGCCGACGATAACCGCCAGCGCTCTTTTCTATTTCGCTTCCCGCGTGTGCGAGCGTTACGAGCGAGAAATTGCACAGCGGCGCATCTCGATGCCGTGACGGAAGCGAGCGAGAACGAAGAGAGAGAGAGAGAGAGCGCGAGGGGCGCCAAGTGTGTGATTACAATCGCTCCACCCGCGAACTTTTCATTTTACACTCTCTGATTATTCTTTTTTTTTTTCTTAAGGCATCATAAGTTAAAAAATTCGAAAAAAAATCTGTCTTCATATTGAAGTTCGTACGAATTATTGTCAATAAATAATTATTATTATTCCAGATTCTCACAGCGAGCATGTGCTGATAAAGCACGTTTCCAAGACCCATGCGCTGTCTGGATTCGTGGACGTAAAAATCGAGGATGCATCTTGGCTGTAGCTGATAGTGGATGCCGTTCTCGTCGAACATGAATAGATTCTTCGATCCGGTCTTCAGCAGTCCAACGACGCAGCCGTAACCGCTGAAAAAAAAAATAAGTAAAGCATTTGTCGTGAAGGACGGAGCGTAAGTATGTTACGCAAATGTAGCGACACACTGTGTCAATCGTCGTCGAGGTATATACTTTATAACAGTTCAACCCCTCGAGAAACTGTATAATTCAGAAAGGCGCTCGCGCTTCGCTATCGAGGGTGCGAAAGTGGGTCGTGTGCTACGTTGGACCGGATTGGGGCCTCGCAATGACCGGTGGAATTTAACGTAATCCAATTTCCGGCAAACTTACACTCAAAAATATCATTTTCATAGTTCCTAAAATTTTTCAAATTAAATGCCCGGAAATAACAATCAAATTCCCCTAATAACAATTCCCTATTTTTAAAAATATCTTTCGATTCACAAAAAAATCCCAAATTATTTAAATTTCAAATTGAACAATTTATTTTTCCATGAATTTCTCAATACAATGTTTAAATAATTTTTCACAGGCTTTCGTCCCATCCTGAAAATGAGACAGAAACTAAGATTTTCGAATCTTTACACGGAAGTAGCGAAAAAAAAAAAAAAAAAAACCGGCTTCGGTCACTGGGTGAACAAGAACGGGGGGGGTACATTGGAGTTTTTCTACGTGTGAACAGCGGAGAGGAATGATATATAGTGAAGCCTCAGGCCGGAAGCCGGCTTTTGGCCGGATTCCCAGTTCCGCAGTCACGAGTCGCTTGAATAAGCGCGGCGAGTAGCAGCGTGTACGCCGCTCGAAATGCATAGAATTTACACAGCGGGTAATGGAATCGAAAGAGCCGGAGGAGAAATAAAGCGCGGATCGAAGCTCGGACGGAAAGTCAAGCGGCAAAAGCACCAGAGTCTAGACAACACAGCGAGAGACGCGTCGCGCGCCTCCCCATCGATCCAACGGCTTGGAACTCGCGCTTTTTCACCCCCGGCTCATCCTAAAACGCCCTTCGCCACCCTCGAGCTATTTGAGCAATGGCAACGACCAAATCGATAATAATATTGGCAGTATAATTACTTGTTTCCTTCGCTGTCCACCAGCAGGTAAACGAAATGATCGGTGTCCCTTAATTTGAGAGCGCTGGTTATGGGTTTGCTGAGCCCTTGAGCTTTGGCCGAGGCCTCGCCCATATCGTCCAGTACGCGGCTCAGCAGTCTCTGGCATTCGCTGGAAAAATCAAAAGCACATAAATGACAACAAGACGTGACCCAGATCATTCCTCTATTTTTAGTTTTTTTGTTTTCTCTTGTTACAGTCACTCTAATATATTCAAACTGCGATGGCAATCTTCCTGGACTCCAACGTGAAATGCAATAAACGATATTGTACCATTAAGGGATTGCTGGGGTAGATTGCGCGGATGCCCTGAATGGACGAGGCAGAAAACGCGATATTCCACTCGGTTACCAAGAACAGGGGGAGAAATGTATCGCCACTGGAATATCGACGGTCACGCGACGTCCGGTGTACAGCCTCTCACCGTTTCGCCTCGCTTCGTCTAATCGATTCTCTGGTAATCAACACAACAACGTGCTCCACCCGAGCACCTTCGCACTTTGACAATCTTCGAAGTATTCGCGGGGTCAATGACAATCTTACGGACCAGACGGAATTTCAATACATTTAATGACGACTCCAACATATTTAGACTAAAATTGAGATGAAAATTATTTTAGAATCTTCATAGTAATGAGTATTTTTCTCCCAGATTGAGAGCCGATGTCCAATTAAATAAAATTATCAGTAATTATTTAATTCAATTAAATTCAATCACGTATCTTCGCTAAATATTTGCCAGTCAACCTCAGGTAAACCTTTTCGATAGCACGTAAACAAAGCGGTTCTCGTCTTTCGTTATCTATATAATTTGTGTCTAATCTGTGTTCGGGTGACTCGGCATTACAGCGTCTGATATTCTGGCGTTACGTCAACGTTATTTACGCGGTGATGTTCTCAGCCCGGCTGCGATACCTTCTAACTTTGTGTGGGAACGCTGTTGGATGAATCATCGGGAGTCACGTGGAACGGTGAGAAGAAACAAAGGTTCATTCTTCGTTGTCAGAATTCTTCTCTTTGATTGTGAAAAAAAAATGTTCCGCGCAAGCCGCTCGGCGCTAATGAATTTTGTTTTTCATTCTCAGCCGCAAGAGAAAAGCTACGCGCTCCAATAAATTCACTCCAATTCTGACGAGGAACGTCACAGGTGGTATTTGGCTCTCTCGTTCGATTCCACAAACCGAAATTGCTCGGCAGTGGAAGCGAGCCCGCTTCTTTCTTCACGGTTCAGATGGGATTCACCACCGAGACGTAAATCTCGCTCGCAGGACGTACACTCTGTGCACGCGGTGTACCGAGACACCTGCGGGTCTTTGCCGCCCGTTTCTCAACGCTCCGCGAGCTGTTGTGACTCGCTGCTCCTGCCGAGAGCGTAAGACGAGACGAGAAGGACGCCAACTCGAGCCGCAACGAGTATTCCAGTTGCGATCACCCAATATGACCGGTATTTTAACCGGCAAATACTCATTTTTTCGTTCCTCTTTTCATCGCACTTTTAACCGATTTTTTTTTCAATATTTCCTACCAAATTCTTGCATCATTTTTTGGAATTTGTTTTTCATACAATTGTCATTTTTATTTTATCTAAACAAAATATTTTCCGAATTTTTCAACTGCGATTTTCAACGTATCCGAATTTTACTCACGTTGCCTATAAAACATTTTTCAGCAATATTTGATAATATTCGAGTCTTAAGTTTGCAATTTTTCGATATTTTACCTAAATTTGGTATTTAATTCCAAATGAATTTTTTTGCAGAAAATCAACGAAGAAAAAATCTTGGACCGTAATTATACCGGTTGAAAAGTACGGTATTTTGGAGCAGCTATCGTCGCGGGAGCAAAGTCGACGGTAGTTACGCTCGGTCGAGGAACGACGAGAGTATTGTCGCTCTTTATCTCGCTAGCTGGCGCGTGGCAAACGTAACAACCTGCTGTACGCCGGAAGACAACTGCGGCCACTCATCCCGAGGCTCACAGGTGTCGGAGCATATCGCTCTTGCTAAATGTCCGCGTGGAAAATTCTATTCTTAACGGCCCTAGACGTTCGTCGGGAATTCCGCGGTTATTTTAATCGAGAGCTCCTCTCGACGCGGATCATGAACTTCCGGAATCGCGATGACCGACCTTGGCTCACAGCCGACGAGGCTTCACCTCGATCGGCCACAGATTCGAGTTATTTTTCGCACGTGACTCGCGACGCAACGAAACCGTTGAATTATTTCTCGATGACCTCGCAATCCCTGACAATACTCTCGAGCGGCGCGAGACGAAGGGCCCGCAGCCGCGCAGAAAGCCACTTGGCCATGTAAATTTTTCAACTGCCCACCGCGAGACGGAGACCCGTCTCTCTCGTCCGCCCACCTACTCTCAATACGTTCTTGTACAAACGCTCGTGACGATAAGCATTTACGTTTCAGGAATTCTAGTAGATACATACACGCGACTTACATGGACTTTCGGCAGATTTTTTTAACGCTTCAGGGAAATATAATTGTGCTCTGTTGAATTTTCGGTCACTTGACTGAATTTTAAAATAAATAAATTAAATTTTAAATAAATTAAAATAAATTAAATAAATTTAAATAAATAAAATTACGTACATTTTTTTTACATGCCTCCTTGAGTCAGGAGTCTAGTATTTAGTTCGTTATATTTTTCCATAAAAATGTCGTACAAATATTTATTTCAATTTGTAATTTTTTTTAGAATCTCGTGCAGTTTTTGAGAATAATTTTTAATTATCGTGTTAAAAATTTGTGTATTCCCGCGAAAAGCGTTAGAAATTTTCTGTGAAAAACTCGCGTTCGCCGCTCTCGGATCCTTAAGACAATAACAACTGTAGACCGCGGTGGGACAGCTCGATAAATTCGAAGCGAAAGTCTTTTACGCAAATCGCAAAGTCGCGCGCGCTCGGCTTCCGCGTCATCGTAGCTTCGGTGAAAGTCTAAATAAGAAGATTACAAGAATCCGCTACTGTGCGCGATTCCCGAAGCGATTCTACAGCCTGTAGGTACATTGAAACTGCCGAGTCGTTGAATAATGCCAGCGCGATGACGAGTTGGCATGTACGCAACGAATTGTCACGCGCCGAGTCACATACTCACTTGTATTCTCTGCGATCGCCTCTGAAATCCTCCGGCAGGAGAGTGTGGCTGATTTTATTAATTTTCCTGGGCAAAAGCCTGTTAACGTTGAACTGGAACTCCATTTCTGCACCTCTGTTCTTTTTTTTCACCTTTTTTTTTTCCTTATTTTCTCAAAAAAAAATTAAAACTAATAAAAAATAGTGTCAGTGGAAAATCTTAGCAGCGAGAAAAAACCCGCGCTTCGTATTGAAGTGAAACGCGAGCCTGTTATCAGAGCCTGCTCTGTTTATTTATGTCCTGGCTAATCCGTAGTTACAGAAAGAGAAGAAAAGAAAAAACGTCACGTTTCACTGGACATTATAATAATGATGTCATTCGCAGCAGACGATACGTGTGTCGTAATTTTCGGAGCAACGTCCGTACACCGCGCGAGCTATCTCTGTACTGAAAGTCCAGGGAATCACGTGTACGCGGTGAACGCGTCGTCGCGGACTCCTCGACTCCCACTATTCGCCGCGCAACGTCGTCCGCTCGCGACGCTCTTGACAATCTCCTCTCGCGCCCCGCGATTACAATATCCACCGCCTTTTATCTTTACGATTTTTCACACATTTATTCTCCACGTTAACGTTTTTTTTTTCTGTTTTCAGGAAGAAAATAAAGAGATTTGAAGCGATAAGCCGGAAGAGGATTTTCCAAGCCGGCGGCAATTTATCGCGATAAGCAATGAGGAAAAGGAGCTGCGAACGAGGGCGAGAAACTGTCGACTCCCGAGGACGGATGGAGACTGGAGGAACTGGACCGGCGTCAATCGATACTCCCAGGATCCCGCGATTCGTCGTGATAACTGAATAATGAGAGAAAGGCGCGGCCGGAAAATCTTCCACGATATTATCTCGCCGGAGCGAAGAATTATCAGCGCGGAGAATAAGAACGAACAGCGAGGGTTTGATTTATTTTCTATGATTTGAGAATTTCGGCCGAATTAATCGCCGAAAAACAAGGGATGAAAAGCCGCGGCTGCGCCACACGCTCCGCTCCAAAGCCTTCCGATTTATTGCCCTTTTTGCTGCGAGATTCATCAAGTCGGCATTCCTACATTTTTTTAGTACTGTAGATCAAGAAGAAAAAATTGCTATATTACTCGAAAATCTTCTACTCATGTAAATACACTTAAAAATCAGTTATAAAATTTAAACAAAGTCGATAGCGTTAATGTTTTTCAATTGACAATCAATTCTTGATTCTCACTAACTTTTACAATTATTTCGCGTTTTTGTGCAGCTTTTTAAAAAAACTGCAAGGCAAAACCTTGGAAATTTTCTGATAAACCCTACTGTACATTACAATAGATAAATGGATTTAAAAAAAATTATTTCAGCTACAAGATTCCGCATTTATCATCGTGAGGTCAAGAGTACCGCGGTCCAAGTCGCCTTCACCGCGAGGAAGAGGGCAGTAAATATCAGGAACGTGGAGAATGTCGATAACTGGCGAACGTAAAGTTCGGAGCTCTGCAAACGCGCAAAGCTGGTCGTCAATGCGAAGGCGCAAGCGATTTCGAAAGTCCTTGAATCATCAGGCGAGCGTTAATTCGCGCCTTAACGACAATCTCATCGCAGGGAGAGAGAAAAAATCAATTTCCCAGAGACAAACGGCAGCGCTAATGGAAAATAGAGATTACGATAATCGAGATAATGATGATGCGTGGATGATAATCGTACCTCCCGCGACGAAAACGCGTGTGGTGCCGATTGCTTGTGAAACAAGCCGTCGCTTCGCTACGCACGAACGTGATTAGTTTGTGAACTGCCGTTTAATCGCGGCTCGATGATCCAAATGGATCTATCGGATGCGCATAGCGTGCCAGGGATCGTATATAAAGCGAGTCCGAAGGCAAAGCGAGATTTTAGTTCGCAGCTTAGCTCGTCGTCATCCTTATCCTCCTGATAATTCATTGAAAAAACAATGCTCGTGCAAAACCGCGGCGAAAAATAGATTGCGCTTGTTGAAAATATTGGAGATGTGTGCTTTTTCGCATGAAAATATGTGGTAATCGACGAGGAATCCACGACCGACAGCCAAAGTACACAGAGAACATCTTGCAGAAGTGCATGACTCCCAGAGTGCTTTTCCAACACTTGACCGTCGAGTGGGACGTCGCGCAACAATCGAATCCTCGACAAACGCGATAATGATGGTCCATGAGGCGCTCGTACGATTGGCGGGAGGTTGACACCTGTCCCCGGATGTTTCGAACGTATAAAAGGGAACACCCAGCGAAATTTGCCTGTGGATCGTCGATAGCCTTTGTTTCGCTACTCGATGCACTCGATGTGCTTTCCTTAAGGAATACGGACACGCCTCTCAACGTTTCGCATTATTTAACTGCGATGGTGACAAGTACCCGACAAATAGTGAGTTATCCGAATCATTGAATACTCGTAGATACCTTACTAACATTTTTCTTCTTCTTCTGGCAATTAATCAATTTAATGAAACATTTTTATTTAATTTTTTCGTTTATTTCGTTCGAAAATGAATCAGGATAATTTATTTGATATCGGTGGATTTTTTCACAATTGCGCAATGAAAAATGGGCTTGACATTTGCGAAGCAGTTTTTCAATTAGTGGTTGCAATTAAAAAATGGCTTTTGCGGTTTTTTTCATTTATCGCGTACTGGCCGCGCGTGGCTATTCAGGGTTTATGGTTTGCGGTCGGGCGAGAGAAGAAGGCAACCTTGAAAAAGGGATATTAGTCGTGGTTTGTAAATGCACTTTCCGATCGGTGCACCGCGACTCTCTAAACACGCGTCTTCTCGTTCACTTAACGCGGCTGTGCTAATATTACTGGCTAATTGGAGTGTCGACGGCGACAATGCCGATTCGCGGAAGACTCGGAATTTATGGGTCTCGTGGTAGATAAATTTTGGTTTTCTTTTTTTTTTTTTTTTGCAGTGGGAAAGAGCACCGACCGAAGAATGGCTCTGGGTTCTCCTAGTCGCCATTTTTTCTCTTTATCTCCTCTACTACCTTAAGGACCATCTCAGGATTCTCAAATTGATCTTATCTCTCGGTGGACCTCCTGCTATTCCTCTTCTGGGCAACGCGAGCTGGGTTTACAAAGAGAACAGTGAGTAGAAAAAAAAAAGTTTGAACATATTTAGTGATAAAATGTTCTTCTGATTTGGGCTGTGGAAATTTACTTTGTATGCTTATTCAAATATATGCACACGTTAAAAATACTCACTCTAATGTAAATTGAAATTTGGCATTGTAAATTAAATATTCTTTTGAAAATTGATAATTTCAGTGTTGCACATGGCTTCGCACACAGCGTACAAAGATTGGGGCCCGATATTCCGAGTGTGGTTGACACTTTTGCCCTGCGTGGTCCTTTTGGAGCCGAAGGATATTCAGCTGGTCCTGGGAAGCAGCAAGCACACAGGGAAAATCGTGTTTTACAAGATGCTCGACAATTTTCTGGGCAAAGGTTTGATAACTCGTAGCGTCGAGAGCTGGACGACACATCGGCGGATCATTCAGCCAGGATTTCATCTGCAATTCCTCGAGAAATTTACAGAATCATTCGCGCGTTGCTCCGATCGTTTGGTCGAGAAACTGGTGAGCTTGGGTGGTCAACAAGTGGACATCACGTCGTTCGTCAACGATTCCGTGTACGAAATTCTCAATGGTGAGTTGCACGTAACCCGGAGACGAGAAAAACTACGTGTCCTTGACGTTAATCGGGCTTTTGTCACGTTTCAGAGACGGTCTTGGGTCTGAAGCTTCACGAGGGCGAGAGTTCAACTGCGGACGAGCTGCCGTTTAGAAAGTATGTAAACAACGGCTTCCTCGACGCGCCTCCTTGTTTAAACAACCGGTGAAAACGCTTTATCGAACTTCGCGGCAATTATTCCATTTCAGGGGCAAAGTTCTCGTTCCTTATCGTCTTATTCGGCCGTGGCTGCTCATAGATTGGATCTACAAAATGACGAGCACTGGAAGAAACGAGCAAAAGCAGCGCGACGACCTCGCCAACGCTTGCTATCGAATGATATCCCAAAAACGGGAACGTCGAGCTCACGGCGAGCACCCGGCTCATCGTAAATCTCTCCTCGATTTTATGTTGCAATTGAGCGAGAAAAATCCGAGCTTCACCGACGAGGAAATCGTCAACGAGTGCTGCACTTTTATGCTCGCTGGCCAGGATTCCGTCGGAACTGCCACCGCTATGACGCTCTTTCTTCTCGCTAATAATCCCGAATGGATGGACAAATGTGTCGCGGAAATTGATGAAATATTTGAAAATAGAGGGGAGGAAGCCGCGCCTATTATGGAGGATTTCAGGGCCATGAAATCCCTCGATATGTGCATCAAAGAAACGCTGAGACTTTATCCTAGCGTACCGCTCTTTGCTAGGACACTTGGGGAAGACGTTACGATCGGTACGCAGTCTAAACACTTTTTTCTACCGACGTTTACTATCGTTTTTTAAATTTATTGCTGAAATAAATCATAAAAAAAGGGTTTTCATGTTTTGGCAATTATTTTTTCTCTGCTTTTGTTTAACAGGCAAACACGTAATTCCAGCAGGATGCGGGATCATGATAGTGCCCTATAGTACGCATCGTTTGCCGCATCATTTTCCCGATCCCCACAATTTCAAACCCGAACGTTTTAGTCCGGAAAATTCAGCAAATCGGCATCCTTACTCGTACATTCCCTTCAGCGCTGGCCCGAGGAATTGCATAGGTAATATAGATACGCATAAAATTTATCGAAGCGCTTTAGATTCGTAAAAAAATCAAATTTTTCGTGAAATTGCAGGCTACAAATTCGCGATGCTGGAAATAAAATCGATGATCAGCGCAGTCCTCAGGAAATGCGTGTTACATCCAGTCTCCGGTAAAGAGGAGGTACGTCCCAAATTCAGGCTCACTGTGAGAGCCAAAGGAGGATTGTGGGTGGGAATCGCTCCTCGCCGGAACGAAATCGACAAAAATTCGATGACGACAAGCAAATGAATCTTCACTTTTCTCTTATCCTAATGTAAATACATTAATTTACGTACAAACTATCGAATAAACGATGCTTGCAGGTTCTTACCATAAATGATGTTACTTTTTGAGTAATATATATATTTCTAAAAATTCTTTCAATTTTTTCTATCAAATTAGAATTTTTTTAGAGCCCTATGTGGAATTGCCAGCATTCTTTTCGAGATGTTCTGCCGAATTAACGTTCCTCTTACATGTTCTGATTGCAGCGGCGCGCCCGACAAACTTTTACGAGCGTTCAATTCTGCCGCTCGAATAATCGTACAATATATTCTGCCTATTCGCTTTCAGAACGCGACCCCACTCCCGAAGCTCCCCGCGAGCTGTCGGCGAGCTCGCGGTTTTCCTTCTCCCGTTTATTTAGTAATCCATGGCCTCTGGCGATGATCCAACACAATCTTCCGTTGCCTACTCCATTTCGTAAAAACAGTTGCTCGTTGGCATCAGCTTCTCGTCGTTGGACATCGCTCGGCACTGAGCGCAGTGCTCCAGCTCCGTAAAATGAATGAAGAGATTTTAATCGCAGACGATGTACCAGGAGTCGTGAAGAAGCTGGCGAGCATCATCGAGGAAAATGCAAATAAAACGATAGCGCGGGAGGGAATCTTCAAAATCGGCTTGTCAGGTTGTGAAAATACCTGATTTTTCTTCAATCGCTTCCTATATTCCCTGTAATTCAGAATTCATAAAAATTTGTCTCCTTTCGCAGGTGGTTCGCTCGTCAAATTTCTCGCCGAAGGCTTACCCGCAATTGATACCGATTGGAGCAAGTGGCGTTTCTTCTTTTGCGACGAACGGATAGTGCCGTTCGACAACGAGGAATCCACTTTTGGAGTTTACAAAAGCAACTTGATGACCAAAGTTCCTATTTCCGAGGACCAGTTTGTAACTGTGGATCCTGAACTTTCTGGTACTTGGTGGAGACTTTAATCTTCAGTAGCTTCTCCGGCGAAAGATATTTATTAATTGATCTAGAATTGTTTATTTTTAATCTGGAAAATTTTTTTTAAGCTCACAATTTTGTATAAAAGTGCTTTGAGATGTTCTGGGTGTTTTGTTGTTTACAAATTGAATTAACACGTCATGTTTCTTCGATTTTCCATGAGTGATTACTGATTTTCAGCGGAAGATGCAGCCAAAGATTACATCAAGAAAATGTCGGTGTATTTTCCACCGCACAGCTTGCCGAGGTTCGACGTTTTGCTGCTGGGGATGGGACCGGATGGACACACGTGTTCCCTTTTTCCAGGACACAGACTGCTGGAGGAAACGAGTTTGTGGGTCTGTCCGATAACGGATTCTCCAAAACCTCCTCCCTCCAGAATCACCCTCACATTTCCGGTTATAAACAATGCCAGAGTCTGTATTTTCGCTATCGCTGGCGCTGGAAAGGCAGAAATGGTCAAGGTGATACACACGATTTTTCGCAATTTTTTAAAACTGTGTTGCACCCTCAAAAATTCCGATTTTATTGCAGCGTATCTGGAAATCGAGGGAGAATTTACCGGCTGGATTAGTGAAGCCCACGGACGGAAAATTATTTTTGATACTGGATAAAGACGCAGCGAAGGATTTATCGTAATCGCCGTATTTTGTATATTATCAGCACTATTTTTTTAAATATTCTGCGACATTCCACTCGTTTCGGTAACTGCATTGTTGCCGTAACGAAAAAAAAAAAAAAAAAAAAAAATTGCCTACTATGAACATATTGTTATATAAAATGCGTGCACTTAAGAACTCCACGAGTCGCTTATTTCCATCGAAATACTCGTAAACTACATTTGATTCCGTTTCATCGTTTTCATTGACATCAAGAAAATACATGCTTATATTATACTGGCAAAATGATCTGCCTATAATTTTTCTCATATTTTCTGCACATCTAAAATTGGGTAGAAATTTACTGGCTAACATTATATACCTTAAAAAGAGACGTAATAAAAAAAATACTCGAACACGTGAATTATTCTGTTTTTTTTTATTGGATTCATTGATCAATTTGAGAAATACATATTTGGATGATGTCGGAATGTATTTACATTTACAAACATTATAATAAGAGGTTTCTCGAAGTACAGTAATCACTTTAGGTATTAATTTCGAAGTGAGTAGAATTTTTTGCGAATTCAATTAGAACTGCTTGACACTATCTTAGAGAACAGACGTAGCGTCGTTTGGTTTTTTTTCTTTTGCGCTGATTAAAAGACAAATGGAGAGAAGAAGTATTTGAATATCTATCAGATCCTGTATTCAAGTATCCGGACAACACGCACCATTATCTCATACCAATTATTTTGCTCTGTCCATTTTTCTCTATTCTTATCGCCTATAAACATCACAGATACCATTTGGATACAGAATGCAATAGTAATAATGAGTTATATCGGCATTGTACACAAGACGACACTTTTCACCGAGGAAAAGTCGATCTTTGGCGGTGCATTTTATTCGCAATCACTCCCGGAGTTACTTGGGCAAGTGAAACAACAACGATTCGGTCTGACACAGATAAGGTGAAGAAGAACTGAGATAAAGTTGTGGCTTTTTAAAAAAGAGAGTGGACTTTTCGCGTTAGCCTCGCACTCTTCTCGTTATTCGTACAATATCGTTTAGTATATTATCATCAAAACACTGAAGTACATTCTGCGTAGCAGATAAACGTCGTTTTTTTTTTGTTTTTTTTTTTTTTCATTCTCTTTAGTATAATAGGTATCTCAATGAAATCCATAGCAAATGTTCAGCGCTAAATTCTCGTCTAATTAGGACTGCACGAAGCAAACTCTCCTCTTTGCCATTCGCTGCAGGAACGCTCGATTCTCTTTCACTAATAATAAACAATAAATTAAACTCATTCATAGAAATAATGTTACTACTCATTCACACACGGAGGCGGAGCGATAAAAACGAAAGGAAATAAAGAAAAAGGCTTTTACTGGTCGACGAAATTCCTCAGTAAAGTCATGTATCAGTCGCATATAGTAAAAAAAAAAAAAACAAAATTTGTGTAGAAGTGTAAAAAGCATTTATACGGAAAATCCTTGTCTTCAAAATAACTGTATTCCTGTCATCACTTCTTTTTCTTTTTTTTTTTTAGCTTTTCGGTGTCTTTTTCGCGTAACTAGTACAAGTAATCGATGCCTCGTTACGATCCTGCACTCGTCACAAAAAATTCTCGAACCCTATCTGTGTAAATATCATAAAGTATTTTCGGTAGTAACACGCAAAAATTCGTTTAACACGAGCTTTTCTGTACTAGGGAATGATGTTTAGACGCGCTCTTTCGTGATTATATATCACGCACGGTTTTACTCTCGACCCCGCGCGATTTCACAATCGGAGCAATATTTGAGTTACGACGAAGCTCGAGAAACACAGGATAATCGTTATCGCGTTTATTACTTTTCTCCCGAGGAACGAGGGATCTTTCGAAAACCCATCAGCACTCTCTGTGCTTACTTATTTTAAAGCGACGTTTTCTTTTCTTCTTCTTTCTTTCTTTTAACATTTATTCGTCTTGTCGGCACAACCACTGAACGGATAGAGATAGAGAGAGACAGGGAGAGAGAAAGAGAGAAAGGACTCTACGTTTTTTTCACCCCGGTAAAATTCGCTACGGAATAAGAAAATTCATTACAAAATTCGTAAAACTGGTCGCGAGCGCGGTATAGAACAAATTCCCTTACAATCATACTTATCACAGGTGTAAGTATAATATACCTCGATCGGTTTTACCTACGCGTCACGATCTTTGATTTTATTCCTTTAACTACTTAGCTAATCGGCTGTATTATTACTTTTGCATTGTATTTACTTTTTTTTGCTTATCATTTTCATTTTCATTTGTTCTCTCCGACTTTATACTTTCATTCTACAATCAGTCGTTAGTTTAATTGCGTCGCGTTTAGTGTGGGCGTCATTTTTCGGACGCGGTGCGAAGCCCGATTCTCAGTCAGGGCCTCAAAGTCCTCATTTATATCATCTAGTTAACAGAGAGACAGTAACTTCTGTGTTTCCTTGAAGCTTCGTCGATCTACGACCTGAGCTTTAATCGAGAAGCTAGATTTCGATAGTTTTTCCTTTTTTTTTGTGTTTGGTTTGTCGTTTTCTTTTCTCTTTAGCGGATAATTAGCGATGCTTTTGTTTAAGTAATCGAGCGCAATAGCTCGGCAATAAATAAATTGCATTTACATTAGGTCGCGCGACAAACTACCGGAGACGGACGGAGCCTCCTCTGCGTCGCGGCGACGGTTCCTCGTTCTTTCTTTCTTTTTTTTTTGCTTCTGTTATTTAGTTTTCTTTTAGGCTCGCGAAATTTACCACATACTTCTTATCATACATTTACAATAATAATTTAATTAAATTAATATTCCCTAATAAACATGTTCATCACGTCATGTTTACGCCTAACGCCTGTCTGAAATGCTCGTATACAACGTAACTTATCGATACGGCTGGAGCAACCTGAAAAAATATCAAGAAAATATATATTACATGCTGTTCCGAATGATTGTTGTCAATAGTTTTTCGCTCAATTGAATTGCGATGGAATTAGTTAGAAAAATATTAGCGTACCTTCAGGAAGTTGGGCGTTAAGCCTCGGTACAAGCCGCGCACGCCTTCTCTGTGAATAATGTCTTGGAAAACTCCGACCATCGTGTTGGGCGCTTTACCCGGCGATATTTGCGCTTGTAACCGGGTTCTGACTAGAGCTAACGGGTACGAGCACACTTGTCCCGCTGTACTCGAAGCGGTGCCGCACAATAGAAGCACCCAGAATGCTGGTTGCTCGTCTTTCTTATGCGAACGTAAATATCTATTCTTTAGCGTCTGAAAAAAAAAATAAATACACAACAGTGTGAACATTAATATGCAGGACAATGAGCATTGAAATAGACACGATGTAAATTATTTGGGACGTGAAATTTAAACTTGAAGGCTTACCTCGTACACAGCCAAATCGATACCAGCGTATGGGAGTATTCCAATGAGATTGGGAATGTATCCTCTGTAAAAACTCTTCAAACCTCCCTGACTGTAGATTTTAATCGCTGCGTCCAAGATCCCCCGAAATTCTCCGGTCTTGCGCAGCGCTAGTCTTGTTTTCAGCACCTAAGGTTCAAAAACAATATTTCACGTCAAGAAAATTCGTTAACACGAAAGTTTTCGCCTTGAGAATTTTTCCCTCTTTTCCGTAGAATGGATGTTATTACCTCTAAAGGATAAATAGCTGACTGGCTAATCCCTCCAGCGAGAGAACCCGCCATAAACCTCTCGTCGATGCCCAATTCTCTTGTGTCGGTTCCCTTGATCGCTCGCTTTACCTGCTCGTAAGCTGCGAACTTGAGCGCTGTCTCAGGCCCGATCTTAAGTACGTTTATACCGTTTCCACGCCATAAACTGAGTATTCCACCCTCCCGGAGCATGTACCTGAAGCAACTCATTATGTTGCACTGTCGAGTACCATGTACCTGAGGAAAGAAAAATTTTCTTGTTAATTTGTCGATGCGATTTGCCATCAATAATTTTCCTAGGTGAGATGACTGAATTTTTACCTGCAGATATACTTTGATACGATCCAGGGGAGCTGTACAGGTGCGAGAGACTGCACCTGCGATTCCACCTGCCAGCAAGTGCCTCCACCACATTCCAGAGACCATTTCACTGTTTGTGAAGTCATCCGGTACTCCCATATCCTCCCCGATGTCCATGTACTAAAATCATAACGATAAACGCGATTAAACAACGCGAATCCATCGTCACATTCACCAGAAAATTCGTGAAAAATGTTTTATTCGAGCCGTTATTCGCACAAACGTACCCGCGGAAAATTCGGAGCGGCATTTTGCACTGGAAAATCGTGACTCAGTACGTGATTCATAAAATAATTGTTCGAGTAACGCTGCATATTTTTTTGTAAACGTCAGACTGAAGGTTTGACATAAGCGCGATTTTCTCCTGTTTGACAGGAGTTCCTAAATTCTTCACTATTAATTTCAACTATACATTTCAGTAATAATACATTGTTTTTTGTTATTTTTACTTGCTCATGTTCCTAAGCAGCTCATTATTCGTCTCTTCACTTATTATTTTATTCATGTTTATAGTTATTTTAATATTGGCTAGAAATTTTGGAGCAACTCGGTGACTCTTCAGGGGCCGAAGAAATATCCGCACGTTTATTCATGTTTATAGTTATTTTAATATTGGCTAGAAATTTTTGGAGCCACTCGGTGACTCTTCAGGGGCCGAAGAAATATCCGCACGGATTACAGAAGCTCGCCAGAAGAGAATATCTGTGCCGGCTTTCACGAAACCGCTTATAATCGGATTCACCGAGACCGTACTACGTCCCCGTGCTGGATTGCACAACGAGCAGCAAGCCACGTGCCTGAAGATCATTTCGCGAGGAAACGTCGCTCACTCGGGCTTATATCTTTCGGTGAACTTGTGGTTTCCGTTTTGACGACCCAATCACGAGTTTCGTTTCACGTGAGAATCAAGTGCAACGGAAAATCGGCCGGTATCAGTGGACTTTGAAAGTGTAAGCCTGCACTTCTCAAGTTTGAAAAAGAAAAATTCAACCACAGCGAGACTGTCACACAGTCAATGAAATAATCACAACAATTTTGTTCTCAAGGTATATCTCGACAAAGTATCAGCGCCAGACGCGCTTTATCAGACCTCGACGAAGTGAGAGTTGATTGTTCAAACACACGGAAAGAGCCACGACGAAACACAAGCAACGTGTGTGACTTTTAATTAAGAAGGAGATCGAAAGTCGAGGGCACCGAACGACAATCATGTGAAACCGTACGACCTCCTCGACGATTGCTAAACGAGGCAATCGACTCTCTCACGATTATTCTGGACCCATCTACGCTCTCGCTAATTTGCAACACACTATTTTTCAGCTAATTCATCCGGAATTGAATGAATATAAAATTTCATTTCTCTTGCAATCAATAATTTTTATATTCTTCGCCTACAATGACGACAAGCTTGGGAACAAAGTGACTCATCGACCAAACGTCAAAACGAAAATCTAGACACTTTAACGAAGAAAAAATCTGTGTCGCAGAAGACTAAAATGGTTTCCTACGTTTTTCGGTACTTAACTTAACGTAAATCTCGAGGAAAAAATCGCTGTCGATATTGTCAAGACTATCCATTTTGCACCAGAGTCTCGTTGATCTTGTTTCGCGAATATTTTTTTTCCTTTCACGATCACTCGTGTGAGTATCGATTGATATTGTAGCTCGGAGACTGCACAGCAGGAGCAATTAAAACGAGGGTTAAGACGAAGTGGGACTGACGATTATTGGCGGGCACGCGACGAGAGAAGCAATAGCGAAGCAGAAACAGGCTGCTGCCGATACTTTCGAGCGCCTCCGCTGCGCTTCTTCTATCCGGTCTGCGGCATTTTGCCAGGGCATCGTTTGGTACCTTGCCCAATGTCAGCTCTAAATATTTTAATCGCTCGCTTTTCCCTCTCTCTCTCGCTTCCACTTGGGCCCATCAACTCCGTTGGTATCCGGGGTGTCCACGCCAGTTCGCCTTCTTCGGGGAGTCACTCTCGTCGCCACGTAACGATCAGCCACTCGAATTTACTCCCTGAACAGCTTTCTAGAAATGAGTGTAAAAAAAACTTTACTGACTGAGGAATAATTTTGTACACCAGAAAAATAAGCCGTGGGCTTAATTAAAAATTATGGCATATTTTAAGTGAGCGGTGCTTAGTATCGTCAGGAGCGAATCGTGATATCTGGACGCGATATTCACCGGTATGTTATCTGAGGTGAACACTTGGCGTGATATCGATTCAGATTCACGACACTCGAGACGTCAGGTTGCGTATGGCGATGGCTATAGTCGCGATGGCTTGACACGCTGGCAGAGTTCGTAGATAAAGGCGTGCGAAAAAATGCGGTTCCCCGGACCGTTAAAACCTGGGCACCCGGGGCGAATAGGAATTCTAGAAAGTTTGTCAAGGACGCGATTGGAGTGGCCGGTGAGAGCGATGGAAAAAAATTAACTAGCAAATTATAGCATCGACTGCAAGGCTTCATTCACACTCTCCGTCATAAATTTCTTGTCGTTACAGACGAATACTTCAGAAGTTTGAAGATTTACTTCAGAATTGACTTTCTATTTATTTAAATTTTTCACAGTTTGTAAATTGAAAACAAAAATTCTTGGCTATTCTAAACGAACGTATCTCAATTTAACTATTATTTATATTTCTCAAATTTATAATATTTTTATTTAATAAATTTCACCATAAAAGCATTGATAACGAAGAGACAAAATAATGAAACTCAAGGGGAACCGTAAAATCTGCTTGGAAAAAAATCCAGTGCCCGATAATGACTATCAACTGGGAGAAACCAATGAAAACATCGACGGAACTAATTATGACGACGATAGATAATAAATTCCATTCTCAGACTCAATAATTCCGCGAAGATAAGCGAGATGACAATCGAAATGTTTGTCGAACTCTGTAAATGACGTTACAAGTCATCATCGTGAGTAAGACCACCTGTTGTCTCAGTGCAGACGAGAAGAAAAGCGTCGGCGATGCCCTAAACTCGGTAAAATCTGCCCAAGTTCATGAGTCAGTGACTCATCGTCTAGCACTTAAAATACCGAGGGAAAGCTTGTGGCTCGGGTGCTCGAGTCTCTGGGGTACGGCACTGTCGGCACTCCACTATATTAGGACCGTTCCGACTGTACCCCGGAGAATTCTTGGCGGGAGCGAAGAGTTTCCACAAAAGCAGGACTAAAAAATCCTCTTTTCACAGGCTCGTGAAAACGTTCCACGCGTTATTCACACACGGAAGTGAATTACAATAATTCCCGACTCTCATTTCCATAGCCGCCTTAATCTAAAGCAGAGCAAGAAGGTCACGAGGCACATTCGGAGCCGCGAAGCTTTCCGTTTCACTGAAGCGAGCGCAGAATCCGCTCCGATGATCAACGAGGCGTGTTAACGACAGGAATAATTGTCCGCACGTGACGAATCGATGATCCAACGCGTCCTCCGTTCACTCGAGTCCAATTCTTGGCTTACCCTCTGAAGAAGCTCATGATAATTCTGTAGGAACTCGGCGCAGACTTGGCAGCCGTTGTCGACACGCTCCTGCTCCAGCATGATTGATCTTGAGGTTTTAAATAACATTCACAATCACTAGATCCACGTGTAAATCCTTATGGTTCCGCGCTATGGGCTTTTCTCGAGGACGAGCGCCTCCAATCCGCTTCGGTATTATTCGCACCGGTGGCGAGAGAGCTCATCGGACTAACACCGAACTCGAGACACTGAGGCTCGCTTTCACAGCCACGGGGACTCCTCGACTAACCGGCGGTGAATTGGAATGGAGAGACAGCGGCGAGGGGCTCTTCGACACGATGGGAACCCCACCACAAGCGCTCTCTCGACGTCACACGCTAGACACGACCTGCCTCCGTTGTGTAGTTATCGTTCTGCCGGCGAGATTACGTTGCCCAGGCTCTTGCCTAACGACTCATGCTGCCGCTGCTCTCTTCGTCTCCGTCGTTGGCTCTAGAACAACCAGCAAAAATTAACTCAGGCACGTAAATTGTACGGTCCATCTAAAATTGCAAAGACTTTCAAGCGGGGCAATTTGTCGGCTCGGTGGGCATTTTTCTCTGTTAGGATTAATCGGACGAACCTTCGACTGGGTCAGCGACACGTGGAAAATTCGTCGAGCGTTTTCCAGGCGCGGAATATATTTTCCATTTTCAATATCTCACTTGGGATCATTTTTGTGTATGGCTAAATTTACCAATCGTAAATTCAGCGACAAATTATAATTTGAGGACACGTGCATCGTTGTCGGGAATGCGAGGAAAATTAATTCCATCGACAACTGGAAGATTTGGAAGCGGAATGATTTTTTTTCTTCGGTTGGATTGGGGCGAGAACGAGATTTCCAGAACCTTCGACTCGGTCAGACACTCGTGGAGTTCGCAGTGCCTATTCAAGGCCTCCAATATTGTCAAGATCACGCGTGGCGTTGGTGGAACGTCTAAACGCATGTAATTCGTTCGCTGAGTCGATTACTGATGGTCAGGGCAACTACGTAACGCCGAGGCAACAATACAATCCCATGACGTCAATGTGGCCAATGCGAATCGCATTTTATCGCGGCTCTCTCGACGGAACTCCCAAACAATTGGAATTGCCGTTTTAATTTGCAGCTGGAACGGCTTTTGTTGCCAAACTCTGGAGAACGGTTTTTCAGGTTGTTATTCAAGTACGATTTCTCGGAGCTTCACGTCGATCAGAGACTCGTGACGTTTTCTCAAGGCTCTCCCAATATTGCAAATATTATTCGTGACACAAGCGTACGCCTAAATTTATCGCGTCTCACTGGAACGTTTATCATTGGTCACGGCGACGCTGAGGTAATAACTCGAAGGCATTGACGTCACTTTGGAGAATACCAGCCGCTTTTTATCGCAACTCGTAGACCTATAGCTTCTTCGACGAGCCCCCGGATATCTAATTGGTGAATGGCAATCGCAACACTTAAATCCGATTAATGCTCTCGCAAGTTTCACTTTGAAAGTAAAGTGAAACGCTCACCCGGCTGATATTCCAGGAGTGGGAGCTGCCGGTTATATTCTACTCTGCAAGGTTGAGCGCAATTAATGAATAATCACCTCTCCGAATCAGCTGAACGCTCCATTAAATTCTTTTTTTGTTCCTCTTCATATCTCATAAGGAGTTCATGGTTATTTCATACTGGATTAGTTGCTCAATAGAATTTTCATGCTCTGTCACAATTTTTTGCGAGAAGAAACATTAAATTTCAACATTGAATGCACTCAAAAGTGTTCCAACTTTTGATTTCTTCGAATCGATTAAAATTACTGTAACGTGCAGTTGAATTTTAATGGAGTTCATTACATTTCCTGAAGCTCAGTAATGCAGGAAGAGCCTTGACATGCCAAATGTCGTCTTGAAGGTGCTCCAGACTTCCTCCTCGCATTCTTTCCAAGCCTCCAGTTGCAAGCGTAACGAGGAAACGCGAAGCTGCAGTTCTTGAACTCTCCCAAGGCGGTGACTGGTATCGAGGCTACGATTCCATTCGATTTGTCAGTGAATTATCGTTTGCCGATTGAATTACAGCGAAGAAAAGCCGCTCGTTGGTCGCAGGGGCGCATTCGAAGCTGCTAATAATATAAAATTCTCTCGGCTAACCGGTTGCCACCAGTTTCAAGCGCAGATTCCAATTTAACCAGAAATAAAATGGCTCTAGGTGAAGTCGCTCGATAAAATCCTCAGCCGAATCAAAGTCCACTCGGTGACGTTGCGAAGAATAACATTTCCTCGTCGTGTGTTTGATAAATATTGTCCGGCGGTCGCGAGGAATCGTTGCTTCGTCACTGAGCGCACAGTTTGCTGCGTTAACTCATCGTGTCCCTTTCTTCTGACCAAAGTTTCATTCCCCTCCGGAGCAACAGGAAGCGCGATTTGCATGCGGAAATCTTCCAGTCTTCGCTCCACATCGTTCCAGTATCCGGTCGACGATAACGTCGAATTCCAAGATACATGATAACCTGCGACAGAAAGAAAAATCGAAGAATCCGTCGAAGGCGATTCTTCGCGAGATTAGATTAAATACAGAGCAAAGTATTTTCGGATATTTGGGACGAGCGCCAACGGTTACGCTCGGGCTTTACGGGAGAGAGGAGAAAAAAAAAATTGCGGCTGCGACATTTGGGAATTTTACAAGGCCGTTCCACGATAAAGCTTTCACTTTTCGCTATCTCGATTCACGAGGAGCCTTTCCTCCTCGCTGTGCCTGTTCACCTTTCAGCGCTCTTTCCGACAATCGACGTTTTAGCAAAGAGCAGAAGCAGAGACAGCCGCGTTCGGAGCTCGCAGTGCGTAGCCTACGCGACGAGAAGGGTATTCCGAGAACGAATGACGTCAGCCTTTCGCGTCCGGCTGATGAAACGTACTCCGCGTATTTCAACATTATAGAAATGCGCCAATTGCATGCAGATGCAGCGCGAACTATTCGGCGTTTCGTGGATCGAAGATATTCCAAACTGTTGACCACAATACACTGTGGTCTACAAATTCACTGGCTACTCGCGTGCTTTATCATGTTTTCTACATTTGCCGCCGGAGTTCTTTCCCCCTTTTGATAACGGTGCGGCCAACCGATGGCCCCCAGCGTGGATTACAGGGGACCGGCGATTACAAACATCGGTTACGATTACCACAAGAAAACGTGCAATCGCTTGTGAAGAGATTTTTTTTTTTTTTCCTCAGCGATACGCTGAATACGATATTGTATGTTTTCAAAAATAGATAAATTAAATTAAACTATCGTAATTCGATTAAGTTTTGGAAAACAAAAAAGTTAAGTTAATTCACAATCATTAGCAACAATCAGCCGGAAGAATAGTAAAAGAATCTCCTTCTCATTGCAAGAATTCCCTATTTTGAGATGATGTTTAAATCAGAATGATTGCCCATGGTCAAACGTTGTCACTGGAGAATTCATCTTGGGATGAACGTAAATTCGTTGGACAGGTCCTTGTCAGTGCGGATAATTCTCGAAGTGAGCGTCGCGGCTGCTGAGTCATTACTGATGATAACTGGTTCACGTCGGTGATGATTAAAGAAGCTTTTCGGTTCGTTGTCACTACTGAGCAGCGACTCCCGTCCGCGTTGACCCGCTGAGATTGAAAGGCTCATATTTGTTCGCAGGACCGATTCCCATTTGTCCGTAGATGTCCAGTGAACGGTGCTCGAAATATTCCACTGGAGATTCTGCATTGTGCAGCTTTCGGATGAGAACTGAAAGATGGGAGATTATCCAGCGACGTCAAGACGTTGGATGCTGCTGAATTATCTGCTGCACATGCCTGAATACACACTAAAAAACGTTGGATAATTATTAAATGTCTCAACAAATTATGTCGCCACGATATCCCTGCTAATATTCCAGCTCTACATCATTTTACGAACAAACAATTAGAAACACGCGTTGTCCGTTCGATGTCGAGCGTCCGACACACCAACGTCATCAACGAGACAGCCGTTGACAGTCGTTACCAATGAAAACAAGCCTCTCAATAGTCAGACGTGTGATAAACGTAATTTTGCTCAATTGATCGTAAACACAAGTGAATAAATACAAGGATGGAGCAATGCTCGGGGAAAAAACCACTGCTAAGCATACGAGCTCAATGATTCTCCCCTGGATCCTAACTCCTCGTCATTCTAAATCCCCAAGTTAAATAACAACACTTTAGAAACGCATCAAGGGATTTTCCTGTAATTTTTTTTTCACACTGAGCTTGTGTACAAAACTTCATTTTTATCCTACGTTTAATGGCTTAATAATTAGTTAAAAAAAGATGATAAAATGTGCACATTGTGCTCTTTTGTCCAGTGAATTAAAACAGTTACGTGCATAATACGAATACCTTTAGATAAGGAAATTGTCAATGACTAACGTGATGCTGCGAGCTATCGATTTTATCGGCTTGCAGTCCACTTCCATTAAGGAAATTTGTCAAAGTTATCAATAGCCAGGATATTGACCGACTGTCTAGACGCCGGAGGCTCGGAGATACCGGTGATTGCCAGTTTAAAACCAGTTTCATTAAAGAATAAATAACCTGTTGGCTTCTCGATGGATTAGCGAATTCAATGGAATTCTAGCCACGTCGAAAAAGTCTCTTTCGCTTAAAGACTGTGCGGAGAACCGGTGACGTGACTAGAGAACACCTACGCTCGAAAACCTTCACGTGTAACGGTGTAAGCTAAGTGGAACACGATGCAACGGGTGTCCCATTCCGAACAATGGCTCGAGATCCTCCGCGAAGAGCGCAAAGAAATTTCCATCGCCTTTTCGGTATTGCCACCGGTAATTGCAGCACTTTCTACCCGACCTCCTTCTCGGAAATTCCCAACCTTTTATGGGACAACATTCCCAGCTTGGAAATGGACAAAACCTGACGAGCCACTTTCCGACAACTCGTAAATCATTTTCGTTCCACTCGGAAATTTCCACGGGAGGAGGATAAATTCAAAGAGTCTTTTCCGGTGGGGATTTACGACGGAACCTTCCCAATCGGAAAGAATAACAGGCTTTCAATTGATTTTCCATGGAAGTAACTGAAAAAGAAACATTTTTTGGAATAACTTGGATTATCAATTTCCTCGACAAAAATTCGATGTCGTATAAAGTGTTTGTGTATGTTGCGAAATTTCGCGACGTAAATATCGACGAAACTGCTACACATCATATTGACAAAATTCCCAGTACATGAGGAAAACATGTTGTTCTTTGGTTTTGCTGTTTGTTCCGGTGTGATTATAATTTTTTCCCGACGAACCCACTTTTCTCTGATCATTTGTTAATTCCCGCACGTTATCAGGATTGGAAAAAAAAATTGTATTCCGATTTCGAAGAGAAAAAAGCCTCCTCGTTTTTGAATTCGCGCGAGATCCATTTCACACTTCGCACCTGTAAACTGAATTCATAATCCTGTCGCGTATAGCAGACCATTGGTGACCTCGCGGGCGTGTCAAAGCCGGGCTTTCGTCACGAAAAAGTCCCGTGACAATTACAACTTGGCCGCTAAAAGTGAGTGCAGGAAACGATAAAGCAATCGTGCATAATAATGCATAAAGTAACCAGTGCACAAAGTCGCTTATATCACCGGACGGATGATTTCGGTCACGCGTTAGCTAAGCGGCGCCCTTGAAGGATCCGGTCGATAGAAGTAACCCAGTTTCGCTCCACGCCTTCGACAGTCCATTTTCTATTTCCTCATCCCTCCGTCCTCGTGTTTCTTTTCCCACAGAAATCGCCATTGTCATGCAGTGCAATAATGACGACGAGGTGCGTTCGATACACAAGAAACTAGACATAAACGACCTCTCCAAGTCGCTTACTTGCCCCGCGCGTGACGTCCTGAGAGGAAGTCCGCTGCTGGACGTTCTCCAGTGGAATCCCGGAGTCCAGAGTCCTCCTCGCCTGCGGATCTTCTTCCTGGCGCGACATCCGGAAGCCGTTGACGAAGAAGAAGACGAAGAGGCCGAGTCTCGTGTAACAGCAGTGCGGTCATCGTCGCGCGATGACGCGAGGCTCCCTCGATGTGTTGCGGAGCGGGGAGATCGGGGCGGGCGAGCGTACAGTCAGCGATTCTCTCGCTCCGTGCCGGAGACGAGGAGAGACGGTGATCGAGCGCAACGCGTAGCGGCGACGATATTGCGCATGCCTTCTGCCACTGCGGCTGGTGCTCGACGAGCAGACAGCTGCTCGGGCAGCAGCTCAACAGCTGTGGGGGCCCCTCCAAGGTCAGCGAGGCGTGACACGCGAGCGAGAGCCTACGTCATCGTCCGGAGGACGAGAGACCGGCAGCGGAGCAGCGACGAGCCCACCGGATCGGCGAATCCCGACGAAAGATCGAACGCCTTTGCCGCTTTCCATTGGACAGACGCACGCACATCTCTCCTCTCCGCTTCGCTTCGTAAAACGCAACGACTCACACACGCGCGTGGCTCGTGCGTAAAGCGTGCTAAGAAGAAGATATCGTTGGTACAGCTCGTACCAAGATTTAAAAAAAACAAAACAACGCTTGCGTCTAGCGATCTGCAAATTTCCTCATTATTTTCCGGTTCACAAAACTTCTTCCGCGAGAAAGTATGCCAATTGATTTTTGGTTTCTCGTGGAGGAAGGTTTGTGAAAATAGTAAATATTGAAAAAGCGATTTGTGAGGTTTTCCGCAGGATCGTTTTGGTGCGAAAATTTTTTTTGTAAAAATTCAGAGTGTCTCAGAATCTGTAGTAATTGTTTTTTTTTTTTTGCTAGTTCCTGTTGGTAAATGTGTAATAAATGTTTTTGAGATATTGGCAGTTTATTGGAATGACTGTACCGACTTCTCAAGCGCCGTGATTAGGAGTTGTCTCCAATTTATCCACACACGAGCGATTTATCAGCTGTTGTATCTATTCGAAGGTACGTGGTGTTGAAAAAAATTGTCCACGGATCTTGTAGGTCAACGCCTTGTCAGATTGCATCGCGAGGGCAAGATTAATTGTCCTCTATTGGCGCTGGATCTTCTGGAGTTGAAGCAATTGCGCTCGTCCCGCTCAAGGACTTTTCGCGACTTTTCGCTCGCAATTCGATCGGTTTATTGAAATTCAATTTTTTTTTCTGCGCTATTAACTCACCGTCGAGTGACGCCAGTAGAGGATCAGCTCGTGGATGTTCGTACTCGGTGCGTACAACAGAAAGTCTCGCCACTCGTTGAAGCTGATGTTCAGACTCCCGTCTTGATCCATTCTGCAATTTTATTTATTTAAAAAATCAATTGTTAGTGCGGAATCGTACGAGCGTTTTGGACTGCAATCGATTTTTACGAACCTCTGTAAAAGCTTCTTCGCCTCGCCCTGGTCCATTTCCACTCCCAGGTCCTTGAATGCCCTTATCAGCTCTTCCAAGTCGATTTTACCTAAAAGTCGTCGGGAATTTTTCGAAATAAAAATTTACTAAAATATAAGAAGAAAGCCTCTGGTATGCCACAAAAAAATAATATACAACATAGGCTTGAATACGAAAATTAAAAAAATATTTAATAGCCACCCGAGCGCTAAAAAAAATTGACCGTATATATTTCTTCGTTTTTTCCCGCGCCTCGGAGACACCAACGAACGTGAAAGTTCTTCTGGCTCAAACTCAACTATTCGAGGGCCGAACGCCCGAAAATTCAAGTTCAAAGTGAAAAATTAAAAAATCCCCTCAATCTCACCATCTCTATTCTTGTCAAGGTCGGAAAATTGGAGCCGCAGATTCTTCTCGTGCTCTCTAACATAGTGGATGAACTCAGCCAAGCTGATATCACCGCTTTTGGTGCTATCCGACTGAGCCAAGAATTTCTGTAACGAGACAATTTTTGAATAGTCAGTCTACAATATTTTTGAGGAGTGAAAACATAGGACAACGCGTTACATAAACTATAACATCCTTGAACAATTTGCCTCCTTCGTTGCTTCGGAAAATATTACTTGAAAAAGATGTTTTTTTTTTTAAATGCTCTAATTACATCTCCCCCCTTAAAGAGAAGACTTTTTTGAGGAAACTCGAGGAGTCTACCATAAATTCAGAGCCAGAAAGGATTTTTGGACCCTGGCCATCAAACATTGCGCACCTTCTCACAAAACCCTGGCAAAGATCTTCGATTCAATGGCAAATTCTTGGATTGTTTTAGTTTATATAGTATTATGTGTAGCGCGGCGTGCATTAGACAGATTAGATACAGCGGAGCTGGTGGCAACTATTGACCCAGATTCTCTTTTCCTGCTAGGTGTTGGAACCGCTTTGCTATCACTGCAGCAGACAGGGATCAACCTTGGTGAAACCATACAAAACATTATGTAAACAGCTGAAACTCAGGGATTTACTCTGATACCAGTGATACAATGTAGATTGTCAATTTAACAAAAAAAAAAAACGCATTCTTGATCGAAAATCATTGAATTTTCATGATTCTCAGATACAAAGTGCATATGTACATAACACAAGTTTTGTACATGATACAAAACATTATGTAAACAGCTGAAACTCAGGGATTTACTCTGATACCACTGATACAATGTAGATTGTCAATTTAACAAAAAAAAAACGCATTCTTGATCGAAAATCATTGAATTTTCATGATTCTCAAATACAAAGTGCATGTGTACATAACACAAGTTTTGTACATGATACAAAACATTATATAAACAGCTGAAACTCAGGGATTTACTCTGATACCAGTGATACAATGTAGATTCTCAATTTAACAAAAAAAACGCATCCTTGATCGAAAATCATTGAATTTTCATGATTCTCAGTGCATTCAAAGTGCATCAAAAAAATTGAAGGCCAAAGGTCGCTCGTGCCAAAGCTTTTATAACAAACGAATACATAACATTCTCTGCGCTGTCCTGTTCAGAATAAATATTCAGCTGTTTACGAAATACCAGAAAAAATGTTCCTAAGAACCAAGTTCTGCATAAATAAACGAATATCCTCCATAATTCTCTGGAACACTGCAGTGGATATTTAACCCTGTAATAAAAATCCTTCTCCGAATTATTAACAATTATTTCAAAATTATAGAAAATATCATCTCTCCATAAACATAAACGAATAAATATTTTTATAAAATTCAATTATTCAAAAAATTGTATTCAACTAAAAAATTGCATAATAACAATATCCAAATAACAAAATAGCCATTTAATCCTCATAATCCCCATAAAAAAAAAAACATATAAACCATCTGCATATCCATCAAAATAATGCAAAAATTCGATGGACTACGCGTAAAAATTTCCACGTTCTCTTCATCATCTCTTTGCCCAATAATTCCCCGAAAAATGCCCAACATTAATTACCCATCCTCCAATTTCCGCCCAAATGCCGCATAGAAAAAAAAGGAAAAAAAATGCAAAATTACCTCAGCGTATCGTTTGTGAACGCCGACCTCGTGGAGCGCCTTGGACAGATCGTGGACGTCGATTCTGCCGTTCCCGTCGAGGTCCAATTGTTGAAATATCTTCGAGAGCCGCTCCTCGTCCTGGGCCGGTAACTCGTGGAGGTAGTGGGCGGGCACAACCCCGCCGACCATGCCTCCACGACTTGCAGGCATTCTTTCCCCGGACAAGCGGAGCTCGAGAAATTTCACCTCCGATTTAACCGATTTATCCCGCGACTGAGTCGCGCGTGGACAAAACCAGAGTACGAAAAAAAAAAAAAAAGAGAGAGAACAAATCACTCAGCCGAAGGAGACACACACACGCGCGCGTCTCCTTCTCACGTTCTATTCCGCGTGTCGCGCGCGCACCAGCGCCTTTCGCTCTTTCACTCCCGAACGTCGCGTTCGCACTTGTTTCGCACTCGTGCCTTCTTTTCGTTCGATTCCAGGAATTACAATCGTCCTCCCGAACGTAATCGCGCTTATACGAAAACGCGCCGCACAATTGTCGCCCCCGGAACTCCTTACATGACCACCCAATGCTTTCCCGAAGCTCAGGAGATCGCTTGACGGCGACGAGAACCTCGATAACCAACCACCGGCGACACACTCAGCGAGTCGAGCGACAAGGACTTGCTGATCCTGTGACTTTCATGCCGCGCGACTGCCTAACGCTGCGCATCTATGTTACGAGGCCCGAATTGTGACGTATCTATCTCTCTCTCTCTCTCTCTCTCGCGACGTTTTTTGTGTCTGCTACTTTTCCGTCTTTCTCTCTTTCTGTCTGCTGCTGCTGCTGCTGCTGCTTCTGCTGCTACTGCTGCCGCTTACTGGAGAACGCGGAGCGACCGTCGGTGGTAATGCGACTCCAGAGCTTCCCGTGGTATGGGGTATAAAGCACATTCTATAGCTATCGCTGTTATATACGAAAGTCGAAGCGACCTCACGCTCACAGACGCACGTGCCGCTGCCGCGCGAGGACGTGTGTGTGCTCCACATACGCTACGCGCTTCGCGCTCCTCTATGTAATGGTACGTCCGAGCGCGGAGCGTCCTCGACGGCGTAATCTGCGGATATCGATGTGCATATTGTGTCTGCAAGTCCGCGCGCATCAAAGTTCGCCGCTTTCCATCTTGTGCACGTGCACTGGTGATGTTGGAACGGAGAATTTTCGCGTTCGCGGACTTGCGGGCATTTCGCCGGGAATTCACGACCGGCGACATCTTTCCGGGGCTCGGGGAATTTTTGGGCTCTGAGGATAACGAGGAAATTGGGGGGAAATGATTTTGAAAAATTCCTTAAGGTACCCATTAATCGTGTGAATATGTAGGCATTTTTTGGGTGGTGAAAAAAAAAATGACGAATATGCAGAATTGTTATATTGAGTATATAAATATATTACACCTTGTTTTACAGTACACTTGTTGCAAAATACATCAAATTTTTCTTGAGATTTTGGGGGAGATAAAGCGATCCGCGCACATCGATCGATTAGAGATCTCAACATTTTTGGGAGTCCTGTCGTCTGCCCGGTTTTACGCGCGCCGCTGGATTGCTTTATCTCTCAGTCCGACAGAGCTTTTCAGAGCGATCGCTAAGCTAAAGGGTAATCGTCTAAAACCATGTATTCTATAACAGGATCGAATGCGATGATTTTCTCATTTCGTCGTTTGTTTTTTTTTTAATTTATTTATTCGAGGCTTCGGTAATTTCACGAAGTAGGCACATCAATAGAAACAGTTATACAAAAAGCTATAAGATACTCGAGAATTAAAGCGACACAATTTTTCACTCTGCGCCAGAATTGTAAATTCCCATAAATTCAAGCGATATCTCATTGTAAAGTTCATTTCGTAACTATGATTGTACAATAATAAGCTCCAGCGACTAGAAAATAATATGTAAACTTTTGCTGCTGCTGAAGAAAAAAATTATTCCCTATTAATTGTTATTATTATTGGGAGAAAAGGATTGAAAAGAATTGTTAGCAGCTATTCAAAAGTTTACATACTGGATTGTAATCTCGACATGTTATATTATTTAAAAAATCATAATTATAAAACGTAACAACCAACATCTAGATTTCTTCGAGTTTCAGGTTTTTACAAAACTGCAGATTCTGCACCGAAGCGAAATTGTAGTCGTTTCGCGTTAATTCTCACGGATCCGGTACCTCTTATCTCACGAAGTACTATCGAGCTTACAAACAGATTTATGAACAATACTGCTATCGTCCAAGTGTACTGGCTATATACGCATTATATACGGATATGTATATAATTACTTTTTAAATTTTGTTTTGTTTTGTTATTTTCTTATTTTGTGTTACCTCTTTATCGTACGTTCAAACAAAGAACTTTTAATCGTAGATCGTATGTGATTTTTTTCTTTTTTTTCTCATACCGTAAACATAGGTACGCGTGTATATATCGTTATACACATAATAACATGTTTAACATGCAATTAATCTGAAGCTAGCACGAACAGTGTTAATGTTGCGCTTTTAACTTCCCCGTTTTACACAGCCCTTCATCCCTTCATGGTACAGATTATTGTTTTCCATTATTTCTTCTTTTCTTTTCTTTTCTTTTCTTTTTTTTTAACAATCCCCTCTCCCTCGTTTATCACGAGAAGCCAAAAATCTTCTCTGTGGCTGATACAATGATTATTAATAAAAGAAAAACGTCCAAAGAACGGAGAGAAAGAAAAAAAAAAGAAGTAATCTATCTTCACATGATACACGTAAAATCTCAATCCGTTATATCTATAACGCAACGGATAATATTTAAAAAAACATAAAGTATTTAACGTAGCATTAAAACATAACAAATTTTGTGATGCAATATAAATCCTTTCCTTAACCGTGTATTAATCGATAATATATTTGTGTGTGTAGGTTTCTTTTTTTCTTATTAATTTTTAAAACATTTCCTTCTGCGGGAGAGAGTTGACTCGACAGTCGAAAGATTGGAGATTTAATTGCACCTTGATCTTCAACTCAAGAATGAGGCTTGACATTCGGGCATCAAACTTCGTTTTTAATTTGTTCATCGTTTTTTTTTTTTTTCTTCCCGGTTCGCTTAATTTCATTCGCAATAATTTGCAAAGCTTCGTTAGGTATTACTGTGAATTCACTGAATTCGGTATTGGTAAGACCATCGTTAATTATCTCGACGAAAATTCGAATGCCAATGCGCAAATTCATCCAAGAATAACTGGCAACAATAATTTTTTTACTTCGTTTTTTCGTTTTCTTTTTTTTTTTTACTTTTGTTAAATCTCGACCGAAAAATCTAATGCCCGAACTCGCCGGTTCTTTTACAGATGTATAAAAAATAAAATTTCACACCCTGAAGAAACGTCGTCAAACCGTCGTCGTTCTCTTCATAAAACGTCTACATCGATACCTTCCAATAAAACTGGAATATTTTTCATCAGACTTAAGCTATATATTATTTTCATAAAAATAGAAGCAACCCAGAGGCTATTGCAGTGCACTTGTTACTCTACGCTGCAGATCCACAGCAAACTGACTAAATCGTTACGTTACTTTCTCGCGAAATGTTGCATTGTGTCCCTTGGAAAGAGAGTCGTAAAGTTTTCGTTGGCTTTCAGCGAGAAAGTCTCGTTCGGATTCTAATTGAGAAAGAAAATAGAGACGAAACTGATCCAAGCGACATCACCAGATAAATAAAAACCAAAGTGCTCGTTTCAGTCAATGGTTTCCCGTCTCACAATTGTGTGATTAGCAGTCTTAGTCTTTAGAATGCGACAAATAAATCGTGAGGAGATAACGTCGCTCACGTGTCTGCAGTTAATTTTTTAGTGTGATTTCGCAAAATGTCGCTTAATGCGTCGGGGTCTCAATTACAATTAACTAAGTAAACCTTCGACAATTAAAAACGTGTTAATTCCCTCTATTATAATATATCGTATAGTATATTCGTACGTTGCAGGATGCCCCGTTAATTCCTTGATCCGGCTTTGAATAATATTCCAGTGGAATATTACAGCGCCGGGAAATGCGTGCACCCCGCTGTGCAAATATATAAATAAATATACTACACTCGTCATGTTTATAAAACACTGACTTCTCTGTTAAATTTTAACAAATCTGCTCTTCCTGCTCAATCGGCTTTTCGTTTAAAAAAAAATAAAAAATAAAAGAAACAAGACAGAAAAGACCATGCGTCGATGTACACGCAGCCTATTTTCCAATCGTCGGGATTTTCTCCGCTCAACAATTCACGCTTCAATTAATTAGAGAATTATTTTTTTTCAGCGGCGACGAATCAATCGCGACGACAAAACGAACGGCAGACGACCATCGATTTTAAAAAAGACATTGCACCGATACAGCAATTGTTGAAGATTGGGGAGTAGATAAAAATAGTAGTATATATCACATTGTTCGTAATCGTTAGAGAAATATCTGCGTAACGCTTCTGACATCTAAGTACTATTGATCTGGGGTTAAAAGCAACACAGTCCATTTAATTTCCTGGCCTCCGGACACCTGAGTTTCATTGTGTGTGTTGTGTGTGTGTGTGTTTTAAAGGTTTTCCTTGCTTCTTCAACGTAAAACCTCAGACACTCCGAGAGATTTTTCATTTTCCGCCAAACACGAATTAGGCGTAGACGACTCTCGTTGGAAAATTCATTTTTTGTTTTTTTTTTTTCGCCTCAGCGGGCAAAGCTAATCGTTACCTCGAATTATTCGCGTTGTTTCGGAGGAGCTGATAAACGCTATTCCGCGCCGTTGAGCATTTCCGTCGATTACCGAGACGTTATCATTGCTTCGTGCTTTCCTCTTCGCTCGACCAACGCTTCTCCTGCTCCTGAAGCTCAAAATCCCATCGCAACTCTAATTCTCGCATGTCGTGCGCTATTCCAGCCTCGTACGTATCTTCCTGAAGTACAGAAACATCAATTATTTAACCAATCGTCAGCTTTTTTTTTTTTAAGGCTTGAGGAAATAGTGATTTTTCTAAAAAAATAAAATAAAATAAAGGAAATCATTTAAAAAATCGCGCTGCAAATATTATTACCCACCTCTTCGCTCTTGTAATCCTTATTCATACTATGATTAGCCATTAAATTATTAGCAGGTTGAATCCATGGCACGCTGCCGTACGGACTCCAGTTGCGAACGTCCTTTTCCTTCTCTCTAATGCCCGCCTCGATCATTTGTAGCTCTTGGGCGAGCCTCTCGCCCTCCGTGAACGCTGCGCCCTGAGTCGCTAGCTGAAAACCCAGAGAATCGGTTTAGGGACAACGAATCCTCGAGGATTGTCGAGAAAGGATAAAAACGAACCTTCAGATCGTTTATTTTTTTTTCCAGGTGCTTCAGCTGCTGCTTAACCTTCTGGGACTCCAGCATCAAGCTAAAAAAAGAAACAATTATTTTTTGTGGTCGGTAAAAAAAAAGATATATTTTTTAGTTAATAAATCTGATAAATACTCACTCCTTCGGCATGCACTCTTGACGCGCGAGTTGCACGTGCGACGACGGCTCAGAAATATTGCAATGACCCAACGTAATGTACGCATCTCCCATTCCAGAATTCGAGACAGCCTGAACACCGCCGTTCGCGTTTATCGTTGCATAGGCTGAAATAAAACAACAGAATTTATCATAGCTAAAAGCTCATTCATTAGATTACTTTTTTTTTAGAGAAAATATTAATCTTTCGATGCACAGCGTCAATCCAATATATCTTTTTTTCGTTACTCACGTTGATGTCCGTAGTACCAAGATGTTACGGGACTCGATGCAGGAATCGGCCTGAGGGTTTGAAGCGGAGGCGCCATATTATCTGCATACATACCAGACTGCTGAACTCCGCTGTTTGGCCTAAGAATCGAATATAAGAACGTTAGGATCAATTTTCCGATAAAGATTGAGGTCCCATTTTTTTTTTTTTTTTTCATGTTTTTTAATGTAGAATATTCGCAGGAATCTTACCTAATCAGAGATTTGGAGACTCTCGATATGGGACCGTATTTGCTGGCCGGCGGTGCATCGAAGGGAACAAACTCGTCGTCGAAGAGCATAGAATCCGACCGACGATAATTGTTTCCGTAATTCATGTGCGTTCCTGGCGCTATTTGTGATCCCGGGCCGTTAGTCCAGATCGAATGGTTCGACGACAGTGGATTTCCCTGGATGTCGTAGTTCTTAAATGCGAAAAAATTTCGTAGATAATATATATTAAATACATAGACATTAAAATGAGAAAATTCAAAATATTCACTGCGGTACCATTTTCATCGGCTGAGGCGCTGGTTTTCCAACAATGTTTTCCAATTGACTTATTATCTCCATTCTTCGCTGAAGCAATATCGCCAGTGTCTTTGCGACAGATCTCTGCTGCGAAATGAAAATTTAACGTTTCAATATTTACCACAACTTCGTACAATTATCATGGAATTTTATCTTCCGTAAGTTCGCTCAATCGACAAATTCCTTTACCTTTTTTCCATTATTAGGTAAACCGTTTTGACTGGCCGGTGGCATTTGCGAGGGATCCCAAACGTGCAAATTCGGATTAGCGAAATCCAAAGGCGTTCCGTGCATGATATAATGCGAGCACTGAACGTCTACGTTTTTAGCTGGCACGACGTGCGACAGATTTTGAGGCGGTGGTAGCACGTAATTCGCCAAGGATCCAACAAAGTTGCTGTCGCTGTTCACCGACGGGTGTTGAAAAGCGTTTGCTTTGCCCGTGGGATTGAAATCTAGAAAAACATCGTTGGTATAAAATTTTACAAACGATTGTGAGGGCTCGATAATCATATACAGCTTTCTATGTGAATTAGAAAAGAAATATTCTCACTTTCTCTGTGATTATTGTCATGCGTTTTACCGCCGTGATAGCCCATGTCGTCGCATTGTTTGAAGCCTTTGGCGCTCGTCGAGACGGCGACGGTTTTTTCGGTTTTCGGATCGGGACTGCCGGACAACGACAGACTCGATCTTATGCTCAATTTACGATTTTTCGATCTGTACTTATCGAGCTCGAGATCGCTGTGAGCGAAGGTGCAGTTCGTCGCACGTGGACAAGATCCACGAAGTGCGAGGTCTCGGCACATGCTGACTTTGTACTTCGGCTGACCCGGGCCCGCGGTGTGAACGCCCTCCTGCGACTTTCTGTTGCCGTGCTGCTGAATATACTCCACAAGGGCGGTAACGACCGTACGCACTGCCTCGAGAGCTGCGCGACACTCCAGCCACGAAGGATATAACGTATCTGACAAGAAAGTGTGAGATTTTTCATTGGCATTCGTCATTGATTAAAGGGAGAGATAAAAACAATAAAACATGCGAATTAAGTCGTCGTTCACTTAAATTACCTGGACTAGGATCGATCGCAGCGAGCAACTCGAGTTGCGGTCTTAAGCTGCTGAGCTGACCTGGATCCGGTGTCCGTTGGAGCGCGATCACGAGTTCCTGAACGCTCTGAGCGAAGGATTGCGGCGTTTGGAGTTTGTCAATGATGCTCTGCATGTGCGACTTGTGGCCCGTGTCCCCGTAAAGGAGAGCGGACCACTGATCGGGAGCGATCCTCAAGCCAGCTTCGGTCGCGATCTGCACGATCTGAGCGTCGTGCTCTCGGCGCAGCGCCTCGTACGTCCGAAATTCTTCCTTCAGTTGCATCAGCGAGGAATCACCGTCGCGTTTCGACACCTTGAAGCAACTCGCCCTGTACAGGAGCTGCACGACGTGGCCTATGCTCGTCTTCGATGCCTGAGTAAAGTGCGGCTCCAAACGCTGCACGACGAACATCACTAGGACCTTTCGCGACAATGCCGAACCGTCCTCCAGGGCCAAAAGCACGAGCTTCAACACTTCTTCCTGCATCGCTACGAAAAATAATGATTTTTCTTCGATAAAACAGAGAGTAGAACTTAAAGTGGAGAATTTTGAAGTGGAAAAAAAATCATTGGATTCCAAATTTTCGTGTAATGATTATTCAATCGCGTTTAGTTTTGATTCGATCCTCACCTGGTCCCAAAAATTGACATCCTCGAGCGCGAACAGCCGCCCACAAGTTCGCGCTCAATTGCTGAGGATTTTGGTGCTGCAGTATCAATTCCGTGACGGAACGTTCGCCCAAACTTCGGGCGGCTCTCACGGCTCGCGCCCGACCTTCCGGTTCCACGAGCTGACATCCCACCAGGGTGACTAGCTTTCTTTGCATCGGTCGAGACACCAGTCCCATTCCTAATTTCGTGATAATTTCGTTGTATAATTCGTCGAACGTCTGTTTGATTCGCTATTAATTTTTTAAGCCTATTTCTGACCTGTCCCGGTTGTGGGAATGGCCTGACACGGCTTGAGATACAAGGCCAGCTCTTCGATGCATCTCTTCGCCGCGAGATAGTCCGCGTGGTTTTCGTCCGGTAAGAGTTTTTGGTAACTCGTTCCGGCATTGTTCGACACCGGACTGCCGACCAGTTGAAGCAAAGCCTCGTTCAGCGGCAAACTCTCTATCTCAATGTTGATAGCGCTCTGAAAGAATTCAAATTAATCCCCAAATTTTTTTATTACAACCATCAACGTATAATACAAATTGTGTAAATTTTTTAAAAAGCGAGCAGCTCTTCCTGAAAATTTGCGAATACACAATACAATAGTTTCCCGTCTCACCTGATCGAAGGGACATTGCTTGCGATGCAAGTTCGCGAGACAAGTCCGGCATATCGTGTGACCGCATCCTAAGGAAATGGGCCCGCGTATCGCCACATCAAAGTCGTGACAGCAAACGGGACAGGAAAGGAATTCAGTCCACTGAGGTGCCTGTATTGGCATTCTGCAACATCGAATCGAAAGCTCCGATCATTAGCCGAGCTCGTCCGTCCGATTCATCGTTCGGCGGGCCAATGAACTTTGCGTATAATGACCTAATTCAGAGGAATCGAGTGAAAGCCTCTGTTCCGAAGACTTTACGACGATCATGGGCACCCTAAAATTCGCCAAAAATACAGGCATATCCTAGGGATGACGTTTGACCGGACAAATATTGCGAGTCGCAAGCCGACATTGACATTCCAACGTGACGTGTTATGATTTTTGTCGATTAGCCCCCTTAATTTCAGAACTGTCAGATTATCGTTACATTTACACGCTCCGATTATCCCGAAATTTCAATAATCGATAATTCTCATCTAAAAGAAAAACCGAAGAGAATAGAAAAAAAATAAAATAAAAAAAAAGTCGCGAAAGTGCAGCTCCGGTTTGAGAGGCGTAAAAACAATAATTTTCTCCCCAATACGCAAATCTCTCTCTGACGTCTCGTTCGGAATTGTACGACAGGAGCTTAAGGTTCGAGGTCCTTATCGGAAAGTCATCCGCGCTATCGGAGCTCCGAGAAAGAGCGACTAAAACTCACTTGCCTTGGTATTGCCTTCGCAAAACATCACAATAATTAATAAATAACTTCACTTATGATCGTGCCATCAAAAAGTGAACGGTGTCGTATGTACGCACGACACGAATAATGAGGTAAGCTTGCGCGCTCTCTCTCTCTCTCTCTCTCGGGAAAAATTTTAGCGCCACGAACTCTGCCATCAAAACATAGACTGTCAAACGACCTATCCACCCGAGTTCCAATTCACGCAACTTCCGGCGCTGTTCCCCAAAAAATCACACCGGAAACATGAAAAAAAAAAAGTGTCACCTCGTAACTTCCTCAATTAAACCTTCGGAAACGGTAGAAAAACCCTTTTCGAATATTATTAAGCCAGGTAAATTGACATTTGTGATATAATTCGATTTACCGGTGAATTTGACAGCTGCAGACGGAAAGTCCCTAGAGACTCGCTCGGAAGAATAGGAGCAGCGTTTCGAACATTTGGCGGTTCTCGTTGATAATCGAAGGGTTTCGAGGCACGAAAAGAGAGACCGTGGTTCTTCGAGATGAACTAGGTGCGATAGCAAATGGCCGCGCGAGTGCAACTTGCATAGAACCCCCACCGATGTCAACAAATGTCATGTGTTTCGGAGTAGAATAGTGCGTCTCGAGATGCCGGTGTTGCTCTGATCGTGAGCGCGGTCGCGAGCACTCGCGAGTCAAGCTATTTGCCGTTTGGTGAGGGTGACACGGAGGCCAAAATTTTCGGCGGGAATTGCAACACCATGTCAGGATATCGGAGGGTCAACTACTACGAGCTGTGCAGACTGTGCACCAGCAGCGAGGGCAATAAAATGAACATATTTCGGGACGAGGGCCGGAGGAGGCAGCTCCAATCGAAGATCGAGTCGTACCTGCCTATTCAGGTACGTAGACCATTTTTCTCCATGGCTCTGTTGCTTTTCGCTGGATCGTAGGCGACTGTCCCTGGAGAAGTGTGCTCCAGCTTCATCGACTGTTTTTATGTGTCCATTACGTTGTGTCACAACTGTCGGATGGATTACTGCGCGATTCTCGTTTTTTTCCCAACTCCGAGAATTCGCTTTCTTACGTTCCGTCGTGACGCTGCGTAAGTAAGCGCAGTGCGTACGCAATGACAAGAAAAAATGTATTTAAAGGTACACGAGGAAGATTCCCTGCCAAAAGTCGTGTGTCACGACTGCGTCAGGAAACTGGAGACGTACGTGGAATTCAGGGACACCGTGGTGAGCGCCGAAAGTATGCTGGAGTCGTATTTTACGTCGCTGAGATTCTCGGACGATTTCCTCAAAGAGGGAAAGGTTTACGTGAAGAGCACGGAGAAGGAGAGGCCGACGACGCCGCAGGACGATCCTCTCAAGATAATCGAGAAGGCGCCTGCGGCTAATAACGGCCAGATTATAACGGTCGAGCCACCGCAAGCTCCGCATCAGCAACCGGTCGTCGTCGGGAATGTCAATGCCTCCAACATACAAATAATCAGCGGCGTTCAGGCCAGAGTTCAGCAGTATAAATGTGCCATGCAGGTTTGTTTTTTTCCCGAATGCTCGTGAGTTTGTTCAAATAGATTTTTTTGAAAATGAAGCTTTTAACTGAATAAAAACATTTTGTCAGATGCAACCAGGCGGAGTAGCTGCGGCAGTGGTAGAAGCCACTGCGGAGACTCACTACAGTTATCAGCAGCAAACCTCTCAACAAGTATCTCCGCAAGAACATTCCCCACACACGCAAAACAGAATAACAGAGCCTCAACAGCAACAGCAACAACAACAGCAACAACAACAGCAGCAGCAACAACAAACTAGACAGATTCATCAAGTGCAAAATCAAATACAGAGCCAAAGTCAAATAAATCAGCAACTACAAACGCAGAGGCAGGTTTCTCAGCAGCAACAGTCAATTCAACAGTCTCAGATCGTTCAGCAACAGAATCAAGTCGCAGTGGTGAATCAACAACAGCAACAGCAGCAACAACAACAACAACAACAGCAGCAGCAGCAACAGCAGCAACAACAAGGCCAAGTACAGATCACTCAACAACTTCAGCAACTTCAGAGACAGCAGCGAGAATACGAGAAGCAACAACGTCAGTTACAGCAGATCGAAAAGCAACAAGTGCAGATAACTACCCAACAGGAACAACAACAACAACAACAACAACAACAACAACAACAACAACAACAACAACAGCAGCCACCGCCGCCACCGCAGCAGATCGTTGTCCACCAAAACAACAACGTTCTCATGAAAAACGACGTCGCAGCGGAGCAGAATCAACAGGTAACGCTGAAAGTCGAAACGGAGTCGCAAAACATCGGATCTCCCGCGGAAACCGTTCAAACTTACACAACAGTGCAAGCGCCGCCGGAGGTTTTCCTCAGCCTCGGACTCACGCCTCAGGCGCAACGCGACGAGGTCAAGGAATTCAAGGACTACATAAAAAGCACTTCCGACGATGGAATTTCGCGAAATTCCATCGGTCAAATATCGGAATTCTTGCGGATTCGCTCGTGCCCCGAGGCCGCTCCTCTTCTCACCGTGAATCCCCAAGCGATTTGCCAAACCAGCAGAAGTTCCGCATGTCGGGACTGCGGAAAGAGCTTCGAATCGCTCAACGAACTCAACGGCCATCAGTGTCCATCGTCGCCGATAATCAGCGACGTTTCCGACATCGGCGGCAAAGACGACACCGTTCCCAACAGCGGCAATTGCTTCAGTTGCGATATATGCGGCAAACCCTTCAAACGGAAAGAGCATCTCTTTCAGCACCGGAAATTGCACACCGGCGAGAGGCCTTACGTATGCACGACTTGCGCCAAGGCCTTCAGCCGCAAGGAACATCTCGTGAGGCACTCGGTCTCTCACACCGGACAAAAAATGCACGAGTGCGAAATGTGCGGTAAGAGCTTCTCGCGGAAGGACAATCTTCACAAGCATCGCAAAACTCACGGGGTTTCCGGTCCTTACATATGCGAAACGTGCGGCAAATCTTTCGTCGTTAAACATTACTATCTCATGCATCTTACCACCCACGCACCGACCATTATCGACGGCGCTGGGTGCCAAGATCCTTTGCCTTACAAGTGCGATCTTTGCCACAAAGCATTTTCCGTTAAACAGTATCTTACCACTCATAAATTGAGGCACAGGTCGAAGAACAATGCTAGTCACGCGAATAACAGCCTGAGCGGACAGCAACCGCAGCAACAGCAACAGCAGCAGCAGCAACAACAACAACAACAACAGCAGCAGCATCAGCCAAATTCAAGCAACGGCGTTAATCCAACGGGCACTGCTGTTACCGCGCCGAATTTAGCGGCGAATAGCAATGGCCAAAACTCTGGTGAAGCTCGGGTCGTCGAGATTCAAAGCGTTATCGAAAGAAACGATCAGAATTTCGGCAACAACCAGTATCACGGGAATGTGCAACAATTTCAATGAGATAAGGGGAAGCGCGTCTACTATGTTCTCTTGCCCAACGGCAACAACCACAAGATCGTAGTTGTCTGAGGGGATTGGGAATTTTTTTTTTTTTTTTTTTTTTGGTTTTCTGTTTCTTTTTTGTTTTGTTTTTTTGCTTTATTTTTTAGTGGACGCGCCAGACTCCGTTTCGCTCTTCGAAAAACACGCGCGGGTTTTGTACTTTGATATCCTGCTGTTGGGAAGAAATCGCGTGGGTTTTCGACGGTAATCGAGGAGCGGACACTCGGCTACGATTTTTCGCAAGGGAAATATCGATGAGCGAGCGGTGATTACGTTTTATTAACGTGACTGTAGCTAAATCAAAGGTCGAGGAGACACGAAAGGACTTTACGACCTCGCAGTGGCTTAAGAGACTGAATATACGATGTATATATATTTTATCAGAAAAGTATTAATGATTTCGAGGTCTCGAGTCGATGTTACGTGAAAGAACCGTGCAAAAAGAAAAAGAAAAAAAAACACAGAGGAATGAAGAGAGGGAGAGAAAAAAAAAACAAACTTTGGTAGCTCGAGTGGCTATGAGTCGAAAGTGAGTGCTAAATAAAAGAAAAGGAAGCGTACTACTAGTTACTGTAGGATTAAATATAGAATATATATAACGGGATCATTGTGTCGCGTTATTAACTATTTTTTCAGAAAAATTCCACTAGGAGAATATTTTATATTGTATCCTACGTATTTTTTATTTTCTTCTTCTTTTTTCTATTACGTTATATATTTTTTTTCAACGCTGCGTTATCAATGTAAGGAATGATAATATTCTTGTTTCGCGGGAGAAGAGCCACGGAACTCGATGAGTTTTATTTTCATTTTCTACGCTCTTGTGAAGAGCTTCTCTAATTATGAGAGATAATAAAACAGAAGCCGCGATTTACAAATAAAATTTGGATGAAATCGGCGTATGTGGATCTTTTAAAGCTTTTATACACATCCGTGCAATATAAAATAGTATATCTTGTCGCTGCGCGATAAACTGCTCACAGAATTATGTATATTTGCAAGGTCAATTAGAGAACAATCGTGACTCCATGTTCATTGAAATCCGCCAATTAGTTTCGTGGCTCTTCGATAAAAAACAAACAAACAAACAAACAAACAAACAAATGTACTCGTATGTTTTATCGCTACACCTACATTTAAACTTGTGTGTATATAAATGTATAATGAATAGGGGGTAGATACATTTTGAGACCAAAGAATATTATATTATATTATATTGTGTATAAATTGTCTGTGTAATATTACCATTTAGGGCAATAGCCATCAGTGTAAGTGGGGAATACATTGACGCAAGACTTGATATGTGTAACTAGAGTGCCATTGACCAAACGAAGCATTTACATAGTAAAGTCGATCGCGTTGGATTTTCTAATCGAGGTCGACGTGCATCTTCATTATCTCTAATACGTCGCGAATGAGTATCAATAAACGAATGAATCAACTGTGTCTATCAACACGACTTCAATGCCGAATTCGATACATGTAAGCGCGTATGCGGTTGTAATCCGGCAAATTTTCCACGCATCCCAAAGCTGCAACTGCAGGGCATTGATCATAGATATATCGATTCGCTACATCCCTTATCGATTCGGCTGTGACTCTCTGCAACAAATTTATCATCATTATTCAAAATCCCCATTCTCGGATTTCACGTTTTTCAAGTCGAGTTGAAAAAAATTATGAAGATAATTTAAAAAAAATTGAATCAGCTCACTTCGAATTTGGAGAGTCGCTGATTGAACGTTTCGTAGTTTCCGCGTCGATGAATGCAAGTAGCAATATCGAAGAAACGATCCACGGAATCATTGACTCTGACGATTTCTCTGGTCCTGCATTGATTAACAGCACGAGCTACTTCTTTGTTCGTTATTGTCGAGCAGAGCCTCATCCACTCGTTTTGAACCATCCACAGCATGTCCTGATAATAATCGATACAGCCAATTCTCCAAATTCATCGATCCACCGAATTGCTATGCATAGAAATTTTTATTTCCCTCTGATTAAGTTCATCACCTCAAGCTGCATTCTTTCGCAAACGAAGTAACAGCCCCAGAGGCTCGTTTGACTGAATCCAATGTTGAAAGACTTGTACATGTGGCACATATCAGTGTTGAACGCACACTGAGCCAGATACGGAGCATTGTGCTCTCCACCACCTGGATATTTTTATATTTTAGCTTTTCACTGTCGTTTAAAATTTTTTTAAAATCATAGCACCGTAAGTTAAGTCCCAGGAACCCATTAATTCCTTGGCCACGGTCAGAGCGCAGTGATCCTGGCAATTAGCGTGGCCTGGACCTTCAATTGCCAAAGCGACGTGCCCCAGGGGCTCGTCGTCATCCCTCAATCTAATCTCAGAACCTAATTCAATGAAAAATTTAATTGACTTCCTTGCGAATGGTAGAAAAATGAAAATTTCATCGAACTCACCTGTGAATCGAAAGTGGGGTGTGCAAGAAATTTCCCTCGTCACACAGTTGCTCTCATTGGAGGTCGAATCTTCGCAGCCGCCTAGAAAATATTCTTTGACCATATTGTGAAAATCTGTGAAGGACGTTCCACCGGTGGAGATCATGGTCATGAAGGAAGGTTGAAAGACGCGTTTTCTGAAGGACTCCACGTTCCTCGCTCGAAAATTCCTGTTGTTAATTTTCCAAAAAATAAATAAACCGTGTGTAACATTTTTAAAAATATTTTGTTAAGCATTACAGACAATTTTCATTAAATTTGACTGTCTAAACTTGCTGGAAATTAATTAATTGCCGATAAATTTAGTTAATTACTTCAGAACGGAAGTGTCTGGATAAACGCTACGACCTAAATCAGTGCCCTGATAAGCAGTCGTTAGAAGATAGTCCATTACCACTCGTTCATTGTCATTATCCATTTCTAATAAATCTCTCTGGATCATAAATCGCGCAGTCACTATATCTTCGTCACCTTAGGGCGGAACAATTTTTTTTTCAATTATTAGAAGAAGTCCTACGATTAAACGAAAAAAGACTTACAGACAATCCCGTGGAGGACAATCTCAGCGATTAATTCAATAATCGGTTTAACGTCGCATGATGGCACTGAACCGTAGAAGAGAAACATATCTCGCATTGCAAGAGCTCCTAACTTTCCTCCAGTTTCGTCCAGTAGTTTTGCTATTTCCTCTTGACTTCGACACTTGCTTCTCTGTAATTAAAAATTTTCACAAAAATGAGTTTTTGCGGGTAAGAAAAAGCCTTACGATATTTTGAAGTTCACCTTAAATATTAAATGTTCCATGAGTAACGAAGCTCCACGTTCCTCTGGTTTTTCGTGCATCGAACCAGCGGGAAGAAAACATCCTACGGTCGTAATGCAGGACTCGTTACATTCGCAGATCAATCTCATGCCGTTGCTCAAGTCCGCGGATTCCAACGGACTCTCCGGAACATCCAAACGATTGTTCGCTAATGAGTGACTTCCTGATACTCCAAAGCTCCTGAACTATTGAAAATATTTGGTACTGCTTTCCACAATTATTTATAAGCGAGTGAATAAAAAAGTGAAGTAGTTACGAGCAGTTTAGATGAGTTTAACGATCCCTTCAAAAAGGCTTTAGCTTTTCTTAACCACAGCATGATTCACTGTCATATAAGCTAATTTCGTGATACTTTAACGGTTCGGAGCATCGGACAACTGCCAAATGATTAACGATTTTTAGAGAGTGTTTTGTTGATCAGATTTTTTAATGAAACTTTTTGCATTCATTTTGCGTCAAACTAAAAATATGGCATGATTTTCTTAAGGTACTTTTTGTGTATATTTCTTAGGAAACTCGAAAATAATTAAATACCGATTCATTATTCGACGGTATCGTTTCATTGAAATACAAATTATTTTCTGTATATATCAGATACATTAAATATTATACGTAATATAATTAGGATAGTTCTGCTCTTGTGTTTTTAAGTCAATTACATGTTACGATACGGAGCTTTCAAATTGCGCAAGTCGGACAATTCACACTATGAGATGATAAGTCACTGGATGTGGGTGTGAATTTGGGAAGAATTATTCACCTTTTCTTTACAAAAATGCAAACGAAGTGCGAAATTAATTAAACACACCTGATTATTCTCCTGCTGTTCTAATCGCGCATTATTGGAATATCGACATTAAAAGATCCGATCACATTAACCGCGCGAAAAATGAATTTAAAAAATAAATATACATAAACACGAAAGTGTCGGTAGTTCATGATTCAAATATGATGAGTACAAAAATATTTATACTGTAAATAGTGCGAAGAAAAAAAAAGAACCAATGATTTGTAGTATAGGGTCTCCGTGATATGCATTACTAATTTCGAGTTCGTGAGTTTGCTTTTCTTGCTTTCTATCAATTAAATAGAGATTTTTCTAAACGATCTAAGTGGTCGGATCTCTTAATGGCTAATTCGCTTGTTTTCATGCATAGACATCTATAATTGCACCTCACGATGAAAAATCGCAAGCCCTCGAACGCAGCGCAACGACATTCCCCGACTCGCAACTCTTAAACCGTTAAATTCGCTACGCGAGGGATTATTGATAAAGAATATTGAAGATAGACGTAAAACGATCTACATAACAACAACACACGAAAGATCGCGATTCGCGTGTTTCGTGCGACATCGGAAGTGCATTTTCATTGTAAAAACGGGATTTTACACGCAGCTTCTCGACAAAACGCCGCCCCGTTTCTCTCGGCTCGTTGTCCTTGCTTTAAACTCTCTGTAGTTTCCTTTCTTATCCAGAAACAAAACATTTCCGTGTCAACCAAAGCTAGTTTGATTTTTTAGAGTCAATTTTCCGCGTTGCTCGGACTTTTTTCACTCCTCGTTGAAAGACGTTATGATTTTCACGTTGGGCCGCGCGACTTTGAATGTCTGGACACCTTCTTGCGTCACCGACGTGCCGGTTACATCCAAGAACTCGAGACTCGAAGCGTTCACTGCCAAATGCCTCAAGCTCTGATTCGTAACAAGCGTATAGTTCCTAGAAATATTAGAATCATGATTAAAAATCATAGAAAACTGTACCTGAAGCCTATTTGACATTATCAATCAAACTAAATGATTTTCCGCAATAATTCAAATGGAATTTCATGCAAAAATCTTCGGAAAACAAATGTGCATCTGTTGATATTTTTAAAAAATGTATAAACGTGATCGTATTTTCAGAGTCGCTCACCTCACAACGAGACTTTTGAGATTAGGATTACTGCACACGCGGATTTCTTCCTCGAATATAACGTCTTCGGGATACACAACCGCGCGTCGATGACGCGCCGTCGCTCCAAGGGCGCACACTGTTCTGTCGGAGATAAGACAACGTTCCACTTCGTCCCACGCAGCATCACCGCCGGCTATGTACTGCAATAATTCAAGAGATAAGCAATCGCTGGTGGAATCAAAGTTGCGCCAGTCCCATTAGTTTGGAATTTACAATGCAATAACTTAATCTGTACCAAACTTGTGAGCATAGTTCCCCTTTCGAATTAATTCAATGTAAAAAATCACGTTTTTTTTCAAGATCATAGTAAGAAAAATTGACAATATTAAATAATTCGACTACAGAATTATTTACACCGATTATCTACACCGAGTTAATGGCGGATTTTTCGCCAGGAAATAATTTAAGCTGAAACAGGTAACGCACCTGGATGAGATTGAGATCTTCGTAAACTGGACCGCCTTCGACGTCTCGGAGTCTGGAATCGACTCGACGACGACAACATTCTCGACTCCGCGACTTTGGACACTCCAAATATATGTGAGTCAATGTTTTTGTACTGCTGAAGCAAGAAATTTCGCTGTCCCCGAGGGCCGTAAATCGCAAGTCCAGAATCTAGATTAAATAAATAATTCGTTTAGTCGATTTTAATTGCTTTGATACGGTGACGAAGCTTAAGGTTTCTCTTTCTCCTTTACCTCTAACGTTTTAAAACCGAACCGCGTCGCGAGACTCGCGTAAGCGACGCACTCGCCGAGCCCTTGACACGAGTCCAGTCTCAGCTCCTTCAGTTTTGGAATTTTGCTGAGAACCATTAGCGAATGTGGCGTGAGCCACGCGCAGTGACTTAGAATTAAACACTGAAAAGAAAAAACGGATGTTTAAGTTCTCGCGACAAAAGAATCGACGAGGGGACAATTATTTTATCTCATCAACGATAAGATATTCGAAATTAATATTTTTCTACCGTCAAATGTGGCATTTGATGATCCAGTTTAAAGAGGTAAGATTTGTCGTTTGCGCTGAAATTGTGCAGGGCGCAACCTTTGAGGGAGAGTTTTTCGAGTGTCGACGGAAAGTTGCATACTTTTATCTGCCAAGAAAAAAATGATAATTAGCGGCGACGCTGCGCGAGCCTCGAAACGGTTTCAAGTTGAGTTAACTCACGGTGTGAGCGTTAATGTTGCATTGTTCGATGATCAATTCCTTGAGATTATGGCACGTGTCGCATACGTCCTTCAGAAAATTTTTTCGGAAAGCCGGACAAGGGCCGAGACTGCCCCGCACAGCCAATTTCGTTGTCGAGGCCTGTAGAAATTTTTTGTATTTTCCTAAATCCTTCATCGCCATGGGAGAGTGACGACACTCTATTATCCTCCACAGAGTTCTGTCCCGACAGATTCTGTCGAGTCTTTTGCAGCATCTGCGCAATTTAAAAAATTCATTTAGAACAGCGTTTACTTGATTCGAGGATATTTTAATGTATGTTCGATCGAAAGGAATACGAAGGAAGGCCCGATGAAGAAAACTTACAAGCTCAATGCCAACAGGTCCTGTGGCAGAAGGTACTTGAGAATATTGAGAAGAACATCGTCGGAAAAATCGAGAATGTTGGTGTTGAAGGTTTCGATTTCTTCCGTCTCATCTTCAGCCTCGATTTTTGATCTTTTGTTGTCTCGGCTGCTCGACGGCTCCGGCGAGAGAGATTTGCTACGTTTCACTTTCATCTTCCACCTACACCTACAAAAATATATCATAAAAATATAGAAAATTAATGTGCGATAAGAGTCAAAGAAGAATCACTGCATTTATGTACATAACACAATCCAGTGGCTTTCTGGGTGGGTGCATAGAGGATATCCTCGCCCAAATAGCTTCCTTAGCTTCGGACATGCTTCAGACTAACAGAGGAACGGTATCTGCAGTGACGCTTCTACAGAATTGTCAGAAAAACTCTCTTTTGGAAGCTCCACTGATCTAAATTTGACCATCGCGTCTGCACTCTTATATTTTGGCCAGGGCCCAATAGCTTCGATATAAGTACAGAACGCTGCTTATTTTACACCATCCTGGTTCTTTGTTTGTAATATTTACATCTCCCGCCATGCGTGCGACTTCCCTATTTGTTTTGGAGCTGCCAGAGGTTCCGGCCATCCACGACTGGGCTTTAATTTGATCTTGCGTGCGTCGCGTCGCATTTGAATCTCCGACAATTCAAAAACTTCATTTTCCAAAGAATTAAAATCAAATCGGAAAAATGATTCACGACGCCTTTACCAATGAAAATTTGACGTTATATTTTTAGGCAAGAAATGTGTTTAGAAAAATGTCCTTTTTATCCTCAAATTGATCACATATCCAAAACTAAAATACAAAACCAATTTTTTACAATTATCTACCGAATTCCCGCATAAATGTCCGATAGTCGATACGTTGTAAATTAACCGTAATTAATAAGAACAACGCCATAGCATTACGCATCTTTGGTAAAATCTTCGCTAATCGATGTACAAAAACAAATGAAACTGCGCTGCGTCCTAAGCGCGCGGAGAGAGGAAAAAGTGAAATAGACGCAGGCGCTCGACTCCAAAAACATTTGACAAGGCTGTACGCAAGAGGAGCACGGGACAAGTTGGATGCAACGGAAAGCCCTTGACAAAACCTGTTGTAGTCTGGATTTGGGCAAAGCCTTGACTGAAAGTGGGTTAACAATTCGACGACGCATATATAGATATACTTATAACCTACAATAAAAATAATGCGATTTTCCAGCGAACTCGTCGCTCTCAGCGCGTTTTACCTTGCGTACAATGCGGGAAAGTGGTTTAGGAGCCCGGAAAACCCTAAAACACTCGAAAATAATCACTACAGAAGATAGTATTGACTGTATTGACACCGAGCGAAAGTGAACACAACGAATGAGACCCCCCACCACTGGCCCTCCGTCTCTCGTCGACCAATCAGGGGCGATCCTCGCGTTTGCGCAACAAAGGACAACAATACTTTCCCCACAAAGAGCGTATTATCACTCAAATCAACGAAATGCTTTCTTTTCCGGGAAACAATCGTTTCTTATGCATTATTATTATCATTATCAATCATGAATCTGTAAAATGGTACAAAAAGGAAGAAAAACGAATTAAAAAAAAACGTTATGCGATCGTTCACTATATTTTATACGTTTACATTCCTGCATTCTCACAGAATAAAATATTGATTATATTGAATTGTTCAAAAGTCAATGCATTTTTTTTAATGCGACACTTTTCCGATTAAAAAGCAAAGGATTGTAAATAAACATCGCTTCTTTAAGCGTTGGCTTTTTGGCGGCAAACGAAAAGTGAAAGAAAACGAAGGGAAAATATTGGGAAATTTTTATTACGAATAATATAATGATGTCGCACGTAGGCGTAAAGCTGCGGTTTACGTGGCTCATGTTGTATATCCCGACGGAAGTACGACATAATTGCGGTTTCTTTGTTTGGAGCGCAGTGCGGGATTCGAGTGTCCGATAAACAGCTTATCGCCCGTAACTGTGCCACAAAAAAAAAAGTGTCCTTAGGCTTGGGGGAAACGATTTATAGTATTTAGTTCACAAACTAACTCGAGGATGCGTGGATCGTCCTCCGGTTTAGGATTTTCGTGGACCGGTGAAGAAAAAAATGGCTGAAGGTGTTGAGGACGTTGAAAAGAGTGTCCTTGGATCGCGAGATGCCGAAGAAAATGAGAAGGACACATCGATCGGTAATCGGAGATCGAAAAAAATCGGTTTGGACGTCGCGGACACGGAAACGGACGAGCAGTCGCTGGATTTGATTCGGAATGGAAACAGAGACCGGAAGTCGGAGGGAAAAATGGGAAATGTGGGGGAGGGCGAGGGCGTCGGGCCTCGGGAAGAGGGCCTCGTTAAGGAAAGTATCGTGACCATCGATACGACCGACAAGAGAAGCCATAGGAGCGCCTTAAGGGCGCAGCACACTTATGCCGCCAAAAAAACGGTGGCGCAGGGGATGATGGACGTTGCGCTCATAACGGCGAACGCTAATCAGCTGAGGTACCTCGTGGAGTACCAACGTAATAGTCCTACCTTCTTCGTTAATGTTTTTCTCATCGTTGTGAGCCTTTTGCTGCAGGTGAAGAAATTAATTGTTCATCTTACGCTAAAAATATATATATCATTTTACAAAATACGTTTACATTAAACTGTATTTAAAACTGTATGTAATACGTCCGGTATCTTGCATAATTAATACGCACCTTTCCCCATTTTACAGATCGCCGTTGGAGTCAGTTTGATCTTCAAGGGCCGCTTTGACATCCAAGGCAAGGGCAAATCCCCTCAGGCCTTGATGATAAACAATTACGTGGTAGTCGGCGTATTTCTCATCACAATAATAAATGTATTCGTCGCAGCGTTCAGCGTGACCGCGACTCCGCCATCAGCGGCTACTTCTCTTCCCGCTGGACAACCGTGATTTTTTTTTTTTTAACGTTATCTTTATTTAATATTAATAATTTTGTAATTGTTATAATCAGCGTATAGACGCAGAGGATTGTGTGTGTGTGTTTTTTTTTAACAAATTTTTATACATAAAATAGAAGCTATAATGCTTATGTACTCTTTTATATATATATATATACAATTTGGAGGATATTCAGCAGAGGCCAAGAGCAAGTTCCGCTCTATCGCTTCGGCTGATATTTTCACTGGCTACCTACATCTTCGCGAAGAATTAAGGTGGGGGCAAACTGCGTGCTTTAAATAGTAAGAACTGGGACGTATGTACTGTTGCACCTTGAATATATCTTCCATCTCCCTTTCAGTTGCAATGCGAGAGCCCCGAATCGCTCAAGACAGAGGAAGAGGCACTGCAAACTTCGCTACGTCGTTGATAAATCGGAGAAGCCAGGGGGGAAGAAAAAGCTCGACGCAGAGCCCGACGACGAAACAAATGTAAGTTCGCCTCTGACTTCGCGGTATAGGGGACGTTTCATCGACATATAAGACTCCTTTTTTGCGCAATTTTCACTCGGGATCGTTAAATCGTTGGTGATTCAACATGGGCAAGGGAAAAGGTGAGCTTCAAGAGGAAAAACAATCGCACATTTTATTGCAAATAGCTAATTTATTTGGAAAACACATTTTTATTTCATCCGGAATAATGGTTGCATCAACCTTGATGCATGACCTCGGTTTATAAAATTAGCAGTGTTAAGGTGTTAAGGTCCTTTCGTAGAGCCGTGTGAAATTCAGAGAGAATCGAGAGAATCTTGGATTTTTTTTTTTTTTTTTTTTTTTTTTTAGTTGGGAAGGATCACCTTAAGAGAATTTTTATCACCTCGTTATCTTTTTTTTTTTCAATTTTCAGGAGGCGGTGGAAAAGGAGGAGACGTGAGTTTACCGATTTTAATTAATGAGTAAAATTTGGGGGATGAAATTTTGAATTTTCTGATTTTTTGCAGAAGAAAGCGGCGCCCGCTGCAGCTGCACCTGCGGGAGGAAAAGGTGGCGATGCCAAGGGCGACGCGGGAAAAAATAAAGGGGGCAAAAAAGGTGAGTATTTGATGAGGCGGAAATTACATTTTTTTTCTTTTTTTTGTGACCAATTGTAAATATTGCAGTCGTGCGTTTCGATGACGGCTGGATGTGTAGGGCTTTTGAAGCTAAAAGAAGATGACCGAGATCTTCGATCGAACGGAGATGCCTCGCTGTACATTTTAAATTACTTCGCGCGGGAGAAATTTCCCAAAATTCACTTATCTCAATCGGACCATTCGCTTTTGCTTTCAGGTGGAAAGAAATGACAATGGTGAAAGAAGATCAAAAAGCGATACCGCTGCTACCTCGATAAAAACTCGCCGCAATTTTGTGATGATTTATTAAGCCACTATCGTTCGTACTGTTCACATTTAATTCAATTGAATAAAACAAAAAAAACAACAACAAACGAACAAATTAAATTACGTAAGTGAGCGAAGAAAAATATTTTGCCACAAATTTCTTTACAAATTTTATTAAGATTATTCTTAACATTCCCTCGGCTATCGAAAGTAACTGCTAGTCATTAATTAGCACTGATTTTAATAAAGTTCTTGTGCATTATTCACGCTTATAGGCAGAATGGAAAAATACATTTTTTTTTTAAATACTCAGTCGTGCGTCCGGCGGACGCCCAAATCACTCGCTGCAGCACTCAAATACAATTGTTCCCCGCGACATTACGCGATTCTTTGGAATTTTAGTCGCCGCTCTCGGTACTTGGATTTGTTCGCGAGTGGATCAACGATCCCCCGAACGATTATCGTATTCCAGGCGAATTCAGCAAAGTTCCCTGGTCCGCTTGGAGTGTAGAATTTCCCATGTGCTCGCTGTCGCGCATCTCGAAAGCAGATATGATGACGTTCACGGCCACGGTCAAGACCATCAGCAACACGCTGATGTTGTTCCACACATTTGCCCGTTCCTGGTCCTGCGTCTTGTTTATGTTGAAAGATGAACCCAGCAGGACAAAAATTATACCTTGGACGAGCTTATTCAACACGAAGGAAAGTAGGAAAGGAAGAAAAATGGACGAAAAAAAAACAAAAGAAATTAAGATAAATTAATAACGAAACAAAATAAAAATCGTAAGGGTCAAAGTAAATCATAAAAGCTGTGAGAAATCATAAGAAAAAATCTCCAGATAGATGGGAACCTATCGCCACTCTAAAAACGGGCATTTTTCGCCCGTTGCACAATTTACTTCACATAAATTTCAGAGAAATGGGAGAAAATTGCAAATTGTGGGCCAGGAAAGAGTGGCGAAAGATTTTCATCTACGTTTCCAGGTTCACCATTCGAAAAATTGACTTTTTTTATAGCAAAGGATTACTCGAAGTCGACTCTATGTCTCAGTTAGCATGCTGTCTTTTCTGTAAGCGAGAAATTCCATCGGCCTGTTGCTAGATTCCATGCCGAAGCCCGATATAATAACGTTGGTGAGGCTAATGATAAATACTCCGACGAGTATAGCGTCGTTAATGATATCGGCAGCGCGATGATCCCTCGGCCGGTTGATGTCTAATCCACCGACGATTATGAACAGAATACCGACGAGTGCCTACAACGTTTGGATTTTTGGGTAGAAGAAGGGACTCGGAAAGCTCGCGCTTTTGTCGCTGCAAATTGATCCAATTTGTGTGACGCAGGAGACGATTTAATTGGGCGTGTTGTGCTTGAAGTAGAGCAATTGCAATTAACCCAACGGCGTGTCGAGAACCGGCGACTCGTATGAGAGCAGCGACGATAAACCCATTGGATCGAAAGCCGAGATCATTATATTATCCAAGAATACAATGAAGCTGAGACCCACTCTTGCTCTGCCCATCCACTCGACTGAGAAGGCATATTTCGCATCATCCATCCGTCGATCCCTCAATAGATTTAGCGACAGGGATAAAAAGCCCGACAGGATCTAGGCACACACGTTACAAAAACTATTCAACCAGCCTGCGACACTATAATTGGACCAATTTCGTACAATTCCAAACACCAATTGTCAGCTATTCTAACGTGCGTGCGACACTCCAGAGTCTCAAGAATGGTGAACATCCGGTGCCGAGTTTACGATGCTTTCTAACTCCCAATATCATTTTACGAGCGAGTGAAATGCATCTAATTACAATCTGTAAAATCTCTACCTGCGCTTTCGTTTCATGGGACTTAAGATAGTTCAGCAAATATTTAACATCTCAAAACAGTTCAAGTTTATACAGAAACTGGCATTTTTTTGTGAAAAAAATTAGATTTTATAATAAAATTATTTTGGATAATGATATTCGGAATATTATCAATTCCGGTGATTTAATTGTGAAGATATTTCGGGCTTAATAATTGAGTTCTGAACTATTTTAAGTATTATTTTTTTAATTTGTGAAAAGCAATCATTCCTCTATGAGGAAGGAAAAGAAGTTTAAAAAATACCTGCAAACCGATGGAAATGCAGATGAGTGTCAGCATAAGGTAGTAGAATTCGTGCTGCTTTCCCACCTGCGCAAAAAAAATAAATAAAAATCCATAAGTTCAAGCGTCACGATCGAATGAATAAATGAATCATTTACCTGCAGTATGTATTTGAGCTGTGATGCATTGGCAGTGAGTAATGCGATGTCGAGCATCCCCTGAGCGATTGTTTTTTTGGTAGCATACCGATTAGCGTCTAGTGACTTCACCTGTAATCAATAAACAGTTATAAAAGTGGTAGCGAGCCGATGTACGAAAGATAATGAACTGCAGATAATAGCATCGATTCGACAATACGTGATAAATCCGATACGATCTCTCACAATTTTATACAACGCAAAATACAGATGCCCGACAAAAATTTAACGTATAACAGTACGTATAAATTCCGCAGTTGTAAGTCCCCATCAATTAAAAAAATACGTCTTATGGTAAATTTTTTAAAAATAATTACAATTCTATAATAATAACCCACAGCGATTACAAAATTCTCTGGACATTTTTCTATGTCTGTGTTATTATTAAAAGAATAATTATTTTTAAGCAAATCCAACCATCGTATTTCTCAAAGTATCGGGCATTTACAGCACTGATTAACTCACAGCGTTGACAACATCTTTAACACCAAAATCAGTTCCGGTTTCTCCTTCTTTCGGATGTTCTATCACTGTAAATCCACGAAGATCGCTTTGCTCCTTTTTACTGTCTTCGTCTTCTTCGGAAATCTTGCTCGTGCTGGGCTGATAGTCGAAACTGGTCGGTGCTCCAGGTTTGGGACTCTGAACTGGACGATCATCGTCATAGTCCACTGGAGGCAATTCTCCAAATGCTGGGGGTTTCGGAGTCGAATCCATGGTGAAGTAAAATCACAGCGTGCGATATCACGACGGCGGTAATAGGCAGACTGACGGAAGAGCAATTGGCAATCCTTTCGTAATGCGATGTTGGAGAACGTCGTGCGATAGTGTAACCAGCAGTTTATCGCAACTTCTTCGGCTTCGAAAGTGGGGATCGGGTACTCGACTTCCTTTTTCACTTCTGTGCGACGATTCTTCACCGCTTTTTCTCTGCACCTGTTGCGATAGCGTTCGGTGCACCATCGCGACCTTGCGATTCCTACAATCATCGTCTGACTAGTTTGATGACTGCAGCGGACACGTAGAGGTAGTCAACCGGTCCTACGAATCTCCGGGATTCTATTGTGTAGCCGATCGATTATCTCGCCACGTTTTCTCTGTTTTCGCAACGGTGATACACAAAGAGGCCTTAAAGTTACACGAGCATTTGTCACCGAGCGAAATGAATAGTCGTGAGAAAGTTGCGCTTTGTACTGTGACTTTACAAGCTTCAAACAGCTTATTGTTGTCGATTTTTTTACGCAGGACAATTTTACGGAAGTAGTCACCGAGTTGCAGTGAAAAATGAAACTTTTGCAAAATTCTAATACAGCACATGTTTTTTTTAAATTGGTTTTTAACGATTTTCGAAAAAGCATAGCATTGGATTTTTGCAGAAGATTTCTTCGAGCGATAAAAAAGACAAAGCCCGCTTTTTCTACTGAAACCGGTATTGCCCTTCTCCGAATGGAGAATCAGGTCAATCGTCTGCTTTACGTCGCGCATCGATTTCCCCGAGCTATAAGACTGGCCCTGACATACAATATTTCCTTATTTAAAGATCGAGCGACACTTAGAGCTACAATTACTTCTACGCCTGGCTCAGCGGTTTCGGTAAACGTTAATCCAACAACTTGCCTGATTCATGATGCCGTTCTCAGCGTGAAGCGGTGCAACTGAAACTGTGGCCATTCTTAGCATCCAAACGATGTTTAATTTCAATATCTTAGATTCAATAAAAAAAATCGGTGTTCGATACAGAAGAAAATAACATAAAAATAAATAAATATCCTGAGATTTCCGGATAAGATTAAGTTATCAATCAGACAAAAAAAAAACAAATTAGCTATCGCGGAATTGCACTCACGGATTGCGAAGCTCCTTAAGACCACCAGCTTTATTTGTTCGATACTAACGTGACAATTCTCGCCTCCCCCCCGCGATAACAAACTCACGAATCGATCTGCCTACTAACACTGAAAATTCGCGATTATTCTGCACCCGCTTTCTTTCGTACGTTTACCAATAGACTGATATTCTCACTGCATTGTACCCGCGAGTGCAACGAGTGCCTCATTGTTGTGTCACGCTCGACTTCCATAGCAACCCCCTCGCTTATCGCTCGAGCGGTTCTTAGGCAATTCGCGTGAACTAAGTGTCAAAGACAAAAAGGACAATTCCTCGCTTTCTTCGATTTCTTTTTATTTTATCTTGCTCTCCTCTCACTTCGTATTTTCTTTTTTTTTTAAATCTCATTAATGCAACATGGTTTTCCTTTTTCTTCCTTTCTCCGGACGATATTATTATATGTGCGCATTTAACGCGAAATATAAAATTATAAAATATAATGTGTACCTAAGGCGTGCGCGTGATGAAAATTTGCGACGCTGTGTGTTTTAACGGCCGATGCAGCATCGACCTCTCGGTTCATTGATCATTGATCACAGGTACAATTAATCGCGAGAATTGTATGTTCTATTTTTTTTTTTTTCTTCTTTCTTTTTTCTTCATCGTTCCAATCTTGAGTGATCAATGGCACAAGAGTTGCGGATGAACGAATTAATAATAATAATAATAATAATAATAATGATAAAAGAATGACGAGTACGTTGTACAAAGCAGATTGAGTCTTTTGATTAAAAAATTTAAGTTTTTTCGAAGAGCGACGAGTCGACGCCACATCGCTCGCGATTAAAATGTTACAAAAAAAAAACAAATACACCCTTTTTTTCGATAATTCTGGCGACCTTTGGTCGCGGAGAACGTAAGTATTGATTCGGAATAAACGGCAACACATTGTTTTAATAAATCTACAGTTAATAAACGAGTAATCTGTACATTGGTGCCCAATAATTCAGTGAAAGACTGAGTTTACGAAAAAGAATTTCAACGGACACGGAGAGAGTTTGGTTTGGTGGAGCAAAAATAATATTTGTGATTTTCTTTTAAACCTTGTTAAATCGCTCTGAAATATTGGGCTTTGTCTTATGTTTTACAAAAACGTATCCCTATTCGGCTGCACGTATATCTGCATAAAAGCGTATGATTCTACTGTACATTTGGGGCTCTTTCTTCAAACTCGTTTCATTTTAAACCTCGTTTCACAGTTTTTTCTTTCTCCTTTACTTTCTTTGTCCTTTTACTTGGTTCCTTAACTCGAAAGCAGCCGTATCGAGATTTTGGGCCGGGATTAACCCTTTCGTTAAGTAAAAACCTGATCGTATGGACTCGCTAGTTAGCCTCGAGAGAACTTTGCCACGAATGCGCTTGCATAGAGAGCCGCTGGTTGTTGCTTGGCTTTAGGGGAGCTGTGCAGCGAATCGCGTCCGGGAAACGCTCGTGGTATCGCTCCAATCGTAGGTACTTTACGGTCACCAAATTTCCTGGACAGATAAAAAATATTTCTTCGATTTTTGCGTGTCTTGTCGCTAAAATATGCATAAATAAAATTGCTTTTTTGTGGAATTTTCCGATAATTTTAGCGGTTAAAAAATCATACCATCGAACCAACATCCGTGGAGAGCTCTGTACGCTTTTCCGGCGTCTTCCTGCGACATGCATTTCATGTAAACGCATCCTTCGCGACTTCCGCGATCCACACGAATATGTAAAATCTTGACGCCTTCCCCGCACTTCTCGAGGATAGCATCTTGTACTTTCGTCTCCCAGTTCTCCTCGAATTCGCTGCAGCGATAAGACAATCCAATTTAAGGAGGAAAAAACACCTTTGTATCAATAAAATTGTAAGTTATTTGTGAAATTCTTACACGTCCGGATCAAACATGTGGCGTATCTTGAGACAAGGTGTCGGCGAACAAGTTAACGTGTTGACAGAGCCTTCTTTGGTGTCGAAGGCCTGTCCCTGCCAAACTTTAGCCTTTTTATTCGCCGTCGGTGCCTGAGGATTCGAAGTGTTGAGGAGATTGTTCGGAAGCCATCTCCATACGTAAAATTCCTCGCCCGCCACTTGTTGAACCTCTCGGCGAATCCTATTTTCGAAAGTAGCGATTATTCAGCGACAAACTCGGAGAAAAATGGAGAATTTCGGGGATTTTTTGCTAAATACCTTGACTCGTTCTCGTCTAGGAACTTGACTGCTTTCTCCCAGAGGCCAGCCATCTTCTTGCGATCCTTCGGCGGTATCAGATTGTCTCGAACGTGGTTTATAGCGAGATAACTCTCTTGCGTACCTCCGGGACTCGTCGTGCAAGCGTTTTGATGATGCACCTCAACCATACTGATTATTTCGCTGACTAGCTGAAAAATCTCTCGCTCGGCGCTCTTCTTGTACTTCAAATACCAGAGGACGAGCCTGTGTCCACCGAGAATGGTCGTTGCGCCTGGTGGTAATAAAATATTCATTGAAACAATAACGAAAAGATTGGCCGAGTGCTGAAATTAATTTACCAATGCGACGTACACGGTATTAATATGTGTTTGAGATTCGTGATTTTTTTTTTGTCAGCAAAGTAGACTGTAATCGAGCATGCAAAACGATTCTTCGAGTACAAAATTTTTCGAGGTTTTGCGCAGTGGAGTTTAATTCATGCATGATTCAGTCGTCCAGTAAGGATTCAGTGAGAAATTTACCGATGGCGATGAGTAGAAGCAGCGAGAAAACTGCGAACAACTTTTGCTTCACGAAGCATTTCATTGGCAACGCGGGATTCGTTATTATCATTCCCACTTTTTTCTCCAGCCGGGTCTGAAATACTTTATCCTGAAAATTAAACAAACAAAATTTCAAAATATTTTCGTAAAATATAACGTTTCTTTACCTGTGTCACTGTTTTTGTATACGAAATTTTTGCCCTCTGTATTTGTAGCTACGGATTTTTTGAGAACTTACCATCGAGTCCAATATCTGATAAGGCTGGTCATTTCCGTCGCCAATTTCGACCAGCGAGATTCCCCACTTGGGATTCCCGAATATGAGAAACTGAGCGTTATGGAGATCACTGGTGACCTCCCGTTCGTTCTGCAAATACGAAAGCAGTCATATCGTTAAGTCGGGAATAACGGGATTCATCGATGAGGAATTATTATTTTCATGCGTACCACGTTATCGCTCTTGAACATATTTATGATTTCACTGTCGGTGAGGTAAGGCGCCTCGGCGGTATCCTCGCAGACGGCCGCGACGGCTCTTCGCATTAAAATCGGCTCGATCCTACGCAACAAGTGCAACACGTTCTCGTGATGTTCTTTGAGCACACAGTTGACAGCTGGTATGTGATCGGTCTTATGACAGTAGTCAACGTCGCTATCTACAAAACGTAAATTTCATTTATAGCTCATTAAAAGATAGCTTCGATTGAGATTATGAAAGAAAAATCAACGGATTTAACGTGTAATCGTTTGAGCTAAACTGTTGTAAAGTCAACCGTTAACCGATGGGAAAAGGAAATAAAATACCGTGCCGAATAAAATCGTCATAATAACGTTTATTTGTTCACATAAAGAAAAGGTACATTATCAAACGGTAATTTATTTTGTTTTAAACCATTTTTGTTATTCAAAGACATTCAAGCAAGTGTAACGCACGATTAGTTTTTTTTTTTTTTTTTTTTTTTCTAGAACGGTTCAATTATTCGTGTTATCATTATTTTTTAAATCGAAAAAAATCAGAGTTTTCTGTGTCTCATTTTTCAGAACGAAGTAAACTCTGAACTCAACGTGGACTCGCAGCAAGTTCGCGAGGATCGCGGGTATAATAGTTCTTAGGTTTAAGCACAAGCGATTGTGCAGTGTACATTTTTTTGCTCATGTTGTACGACGAATATGTCTTTAGTAAGTGTAAATTGTGCAAGTTTCCAGGTACAGTTTTGAGGTGATTCGATTTTTAATAAGTGCGAAAAGATAGCGGTTATTTAACATTTTACAATCTGTATTTATGCATGAGAGTTTCTGGGCAAAAGAAAATGATATTCTCTACAGAATCAACTTCTATTGACCCAAAAAACGTTCAGTAGCGTTAAAAAATCGAGATTTTCATCTTTTGTTGCCAACTGCGGTGCGTCCCATCATCTCAAAGCCGAAAAACGGCTATTATCTTTGTACAACATTAACGTTCGATAACTCATCGCTTTGAAAAATAGAGAAAAATAATGCAAGAATCTGATTCTCAGAGACCGTCACCACATTAATGGCAGTTGCAGTAAATTAATCACGAATTAACGTGCCATTATTCTATCTAGAATTAATTCCAAACGGATTAAACTTTAGTTTGTTTTTTCTCGTTAAAATACTATTAGTAAAATAATTCACGGAGCTTTTTTTTTTTTTAAATCTTTTCGTCGCTCCATATATATGTATATTTGTTGTATTTGTGTGTTTGTAGCTCGTTTTGTAAATCATTGTGTCACGTTTATGGTGCTGAATACCTACCCTTTGACTGGGATGGGAAAGTTTCGGTCTTTCCTCCAAGTCCCAGATACATTACGGCCAAGACGCCGAAGAAGAGAGCCAGGACTATTACTAATACCATGGAAATCATGTTGTGATGGTTTCTAACTTCTTCCTTGCCGCTCGTCGAAGATTTAAACGTTCTGCTCACGACGTCGCGAGGTCTGTCGTTCGACGAGCCTCCGCCGTATCTCGAGCTGCAATTTAAAAATCGAATAATTCCCGGCAAAAAGCGACTCAAAAAAACTGGTTAATTATAGAGATTCAATGCAAACCTGGAGCTTGCGGTTGTGTACGAAGATCGCACCGATGAAAAGTGACCATTCGTATCGCCGTCTTTAGTTTCTGGGACTGTTGAGCGCAAAACTGGGTCTAAAATAAAAACGGATTACATATTATTATTCCTGAAACATTAATTGGTCTGAACTCATTTAAATGTCAGTCCTGAATATGAGTTTATTTAGCGAAATTAGGGCACTACTAACTTTTCAGCGTCGATCTTGAAGGAGCTGGATTAATGCTGGTCCGCGAGCTGAGTCTTCGCGTGAATTCCGAGAGATAAGGCGTCTCGTAATTGGCAAGAATATCGTTTACGCTGAGATCGTCCTTCTTGTAGCTGGGCTCGTCTCTCACGGGCAAAATCGGTGAGATATTGGGCTTGAACGGTGGCACGACGTATTTGTCGGTTTTCGGTGCGATCGCCGAGGGTTTCGCTCGGCTCTCGTACAATTTCGTCGAGTGTTCGATATCCGCAGAGCTGCGTTCTCGCGCTCTCGAGTCGTACGATTTGTTGCTGTAGTAAGACTTCTCAGGTTCCTCCGTTATATCGGAATCCGACCCTGTTTCCAAGCCGTCCGAAGCGCCGCTCGATTTGTACGTTCTCGTAGTGATTTTCTTCTGAATCGTTCTCGTTATCGAGCGATTCGAAGAGCTCGACGGAACGTCGTCGTAATCGGGGGCCGGAATCTCTACGGGCTCCGAGTTTCTGGCCGGAGGAGCTTTTCGCTTGCCGGGACTGCGCGGGACGCTCGCGACCGGAGCGGGCGCCACTACCGCAGGCGGAGGCATGGGATTCGCCATAGTTTGACGACGAACCGAAGCGGAGGGCTTCTTCTTTCTGCTGGAATTCGCAGTTGTATCCTCGTCCGTTTCGTCGCTGCTGTACCTGAAAATACCAACGACATTCGCTTGTAGGTTCGACAAAAAATCGCCAGGTACCGAACCATCTCACGGAGCCAAAATTACCGCTTTTACAGACTTAATTAAAAAACAAGCTGACCGACAAACCACACTCGACTGTCTCCGCTTTACCCAGCGGCACAGACGACCAAAAATTAACCGGAACAACGACAAACCAAAAATTGCCCAATCGCGTCTCTCCGATGCAACGAAACTTTCTATCGCACCCAAGGAAATAGTCCGACCGTCTCTGCCTCGTCGCAGCGAAGCGTCAAGCAAAATTGAAGCAGAGCGGCGGGTGAAAAAAAAACCAGGTGCTAAATAACAGTAGCGCAAAATCTCCAGTCGCTTTGTGCTGGGAAATAGTGGAAGAAAAAAGAAAACAAAGGCTCGACCATTGGCGGCGTAACGTCGTAAATCGTAACGTCGAATAGAGGCTCTTAGCAATAAACGTGGAGGAAAACCGGTCGACGTGGTTTTACCTAGCGGCGAGTGAGTGTCGCGATCCCGCGCCGCCTCGGCTCTCCATGAGATTCTTGAGCTTCTTGACGAGGATCTTCCTGGTGGTCTGGGTTACCGGGCCAACGGGATAACCGTATTCCGCGAGCTTGGTGCGGAGCTCGGAGTCGGTTAGTGAATCCACCGACATTTTGCGTGTTAGGAAAACAGCGAGCTCGTTGTTGAACAGTCAATGGAAACCGGGCGCGACGACTTCCCACTCCGGTGAACACGGCACGGGCATAAAACACACACACACACGGGCAATTTATTCCACTGGGCGACTCGACGTGAGACTCCGCGTTTTTCCTCTCCTCCTGGGCCGCTCAGTTTTCCGTTTTTTTTTTCGTCTATTTCGCAGGCTCCTCTGTCGCGTCCGCGAGAAATCGTCGCCGCTCTCTTCACGCGCACGCAGAGGGACTTCCTACGGCGAGCGCCGCGCGATTTTCGTTCCCCCACTCGCCGCAATCACCAGCGCCACCTGCTCGCGCTCATCCCCAACGTTCTTTCCCTTTCGCGACAATTTACGGCGCACTTTTTTAGAGCGGCCGCGCCGGAAGTGCTCCCGGAGAAGGGGCGAAGGTTCTGGCAACGTCTAATCGCCGCGTTAATTAGCGTGAGGGTAATTACCCGCGTCTCATTCGAACGAGACACGCGAACGCGACACGCGGGAAAATGGCGGCAAAAGTTTTGCGACGCGCTGCCGCGCGCAGCGCCACCTGCGCTGCTTCGGGATTCTCACGGCCGAGGGCGCCACTGCGGTACTTTCCTTCCGCTTTTTTTCTTTATCGGAGAATCGTCGAAAGTTGGGAATTGTTGAAGCAGAGATGAGTAGAGAGATTGCCAGTGGGGCGATTATTACTGTTTGCACTTTTGATCTTCTGCACCCGACGCGCCATCCGCGGAGAGTCTCCGAAGCCAGTCCACCTTTTTAATTGGTCGAGATATTTCGGGGCATATCTGCGGGTAATTTGAACGCTCGAGAGAGAGCTCAGTTTATATTACATATATACATAAATTGTAAATTAAATTAAAATAAATTAAAAATTAAAAAATTTTAAATACCTTTTCTGCTGCTGGAAGGAAAGGAAAGGAAAGATGATACGCTGGAGCCGTATGAATGTCGCGCACACGAATAGCGTGATGCTGACCATCACCATACTGATTTCGCTTTTAACAATTTGTATGAAACGAAATCGTGATCAAACGAAATAGTCAGTCAGTCGAACGACAATCGCGCGCGAGAAACATTAAGTATTAAGTAAAGAGATATATATATGTAAACTTAAAAAATGTTAAACCACACCCTCCGTTCGTGTATTTTAGCGCTATTAAAACTAGCTGTAATTCATAGTACACAGATTAGACGACGCTGTGATAGGTTCTTTAGGTTCTTTAGGTTCTTTAGGTTCTTTGGGTTCTTTAGGTTCATTAGGTTCTTTAGGTCCGAGTTTAGGTTCCCATTGGCGGCAAACAATGCAATGTCGGGTCTGAAAAAAAAAAATGTTTAAACGAAAAAAGTAAATGTGACGACGCAAACGTAAACTCTCGAGCGTTCAAATTACCCGCAGATATGCTTCGAAATATCTCGACCAATTAAAAAGGTGGACTGGCTTCGGAGACTCTCCGATGGTGGCGCGTCGGGCGGTGAAAAAAAGTGCAAACAGGAATAATCGCCCCACTGGCAATCTCTCTACTCATCTCTGGTTGAAGCTGCGATGCAGGAAATTTGGGAATGGATTGTTTTGAAGTTTCTGGAGAATCGTCGTCTCTGATTGGATGATTATGGGGCCGCGCGATTTTGGCGCGAAATTTCGAAACGCGGATTCAGGAGCCGAGATTGAGATACGCTATTGTGGCAGGGGTTTTCGAAATTCGACAATAGGCGAGGTAGGTATTTTCTACGTGCCATTGTGACGCCCGTTGCATTATCAGTCCGCCTTATCAGCGACTTATTCCCCGAGGACCTCGCTACGTTAGTAATGAATTAATTAGACGGAAAGCTCGGCGAGCGAGCGCGGATCGATCCGCACCGAGCGCCTTCGCCTCCTCGACGTTTTACAACCTCTCGCCAAGATTAATTATTACCGCTCGATGTAAACGTCCAACTGTATCCGATTAGCCGTCGGCGCCTTTGTCGCGCGTGAAATGATAGCGGCGAGCCAATTGAGCGTATGACTTTATGAAATTCACATGAGTTCTTGGCATGAATATAAATATATATGGGGCATTCCGCTTTGTTTCCACCTGGGAACAAAATCAGAACGTAAAAAAAACAAAAACAATTCCTTTAAGCTCATTTCTTCAAATATCCAAACAAACAAAATTCTCTCAAAAGTCCATTGAAATATTGAGAATTCCATAATTTCCAAAATCAACCCACCTTAAAAATTTCGACTTTTTCTACCCTCAAATCTTATCTCAAAAAAGGTTACCCATTGAAATTTGACAAAAATCACATATTCGATTTTTATCCAATGTTAAACAACGTAAAGTCAAAAAAATATTCGGGACAAAAAATACAAAAAAAAAATGAAGAAAAAAATAATTAGTGCTTTTTAGATTAATATTAATAATAAAAAAAATTGCGGGCCCAATCGGAAGGGTCAAGGGCCAGTTCCAGGTGGAACGTCCCATATATATATATATACACAGAGTGGTGCAGTGCGGAGGAATATCTCTGCTATACGCTCTTTCTTCAAACATTGCGCAACGCGCAATCGAAGGGAAGTATTCATTGGTACACGAGTTGAGATTGCAGGGATCGGAGTACAGCAAATACTCGAGCAATTGTCGCTTAACTTATGATAAATACAGGGGAGATGACGCCGGCGCACGTGCTTATAACAGAGCAGCGATGAAATTCTGCTGGGCACGTCAAGGTAAAGGGGTCGCACACGATGAGGACAACGTTCTCCTGGCGAATGACGCATTTCTTTCCCTCTGACAAATGCCAGATGAGAGAACCGCATAAATAATCGCATGGGACGTCACATTCTACTGGACAATTACTCAATTCTTCGAAATCCCGTTGATTTTCACCTGGAAAATTCGCTCAAGGTAAAAAAAGTAAAAAAAAATTATTATTATAAGACGAAAGAAAAAAAAAAATTGTTACAGTTTTATTCAATTTCAGCTAAAGAGGATGAAACATAAATTGAGGCATTTTGTGGGCCATTCCACCGATGGATTAATGTGGGAAAGTGGAAATTGAACCTCAAGGCGATCCGTGGAGATGGTAAACCCCATTGCGATGCTTAAGTTATGCGATATTCCAGTTAAGAGTTCCCCGGCGTTTGATGTCCGACGATTATCGGTACCCACACCGAATTTCATAGTCGCGGGTAATTAATTGCTCTAACTCGGTAATCAGTTAACGATCTAATTGGCCGTTCCACTTGCGCTGGGAAAATGACCGAGTTTCGATGAGCATCTGCTGTAGATACAATTTCGACGAACGTACTAAATTATAATATATTTTTATTATATTTATATTATTTATTATCAAAATTAAAGTACGTTTTAGATGCAATCAACGTATTAAATTATATAGTACCCAGTATTATAATATATAGTACCCATCCGATTATAATTCAATCCACGAGGAAAATTTCATTTCCTACAATTTTCATCGCTAAAAATCACTTATTTCAATTAATCAGCTCCCCAAGTCATAAACAATTGGAACCAATTATTCAACATTAAAGTACGTTTTAAATGCAATCAACTTATTAAATTATAATATATGGTACTCTTCCGATTATAATTCAATCCACGAGGAAAATTTCATTTCCTACATTTTTCATCGCTAAAAATCACTTATTTAAAATAATCAGCTCCCCAAGCCATAGACAATTGAAACCAATTATTCAAAATCAAAGTACGTTTTAAATGCTTAATATTACACATATATACATAATAATGAGAAAAATAAACTATTTCTCAGCTTTCAATTCGCGAGTTCACGTCGAGTCATGTTCAAAACATTAAGCCCTTGCGGCAACTACGAGCCGAGGTCTTACGGTCTTCCCTTCGCGCTATCATCCGCTCTCTCCCCGTTCTCTCCCCGACAGCTGATTCCGTAATCCTTTGTCTCTGTCTGCAGGCTCACGACAACACAACAACGTGGTTGCACACCCACACACACACAGAAGCGCGCGCGACAAGAGTCGTCGTCGACGGAGGACCTCACCATTGGCCACGAGTCTCTGCCAATGGGCAGGCACTCCCATTCATAAGTTGCCCCGCTTCCGGAGCTCAGAAGTGGGGAACATCGAGGTTGAAGCTTCGCGATGCAACCCGGCCACTTTTCATCAGACTGCGGGCTGCGCGAGGCTGCACGAGCCAGCTTCGTCGGGGCAGGAGAAAACTCCCGGTCGAGGAGGAGAGGAGAAAGGCGTTTCGCCCTGGAAGCGCGCAAGCTCCGGAGGCTTTCGCGGCGATTGGTCGCTTTTCCCTCAGGTCCAAAGCTTTCGCCCCTTTCTCCCGCGAAAGCCTCTGCCCATTGGAAGGGGATGAAACCACCCCTTCCTCATGGAACCGCTCTACGTCACGTCACTCGAGTAATATGGATTTATCGTCGAGGCGAAAAGCGCGAGGGTGCACTTCGCCTCGAAAAGTTCGAGGCTAAATGGAGCGGAAGCTTCGCGGAATGCACGTGAAATATGGTTATTGCCCAGGATGCAGGAATACCCGGCTCGAGTATCGAAGAATCGAGGTGAAAAGGTGAGATTCACTCGCAGGGCCTCGATCTTCAGGATGATTTCAAAAAAATTTCGTACGGTATCCACGTGAGATTTAATATCCATAAAACACCGCAATTACACGTTTAATTGCCCTGGTCGTGCATAAATTCGCCCCTCCAATTTCAAGAATTTACTGATTTTACTGAAATTTTTCGGAATGGAGAACGAAACGGAGTCTCGTTGGTGTGGAAACGTTTCTATGGAAAATCTATGGGATTTGGAGGGACGAGAGAGGCGCCCATGATGGACGGAGGCTGTGGAGCTGGTGCGATTCGATTGTGGGAGAGAGCGTATGATAGTTTAGAGAGAAAGAGAGAGAACGAACGCGCGGGTGAAGGTCATGTGAAATATTTGCACTTTGTTCGTAATCTGCGTAACCTATTACAGATAATAAATCCATGAAGCTAAATCCAACGAGTCGCGGGATAGAATATAGTTTCACAATCCAAAGAGAAAGGGAATCTCTCGTGTAGCTGTTGGCTTTGCTTCGCCCGTCTCTCCCGAGACCCAGAGACGTACCCGCGCCGAGATACTCTCCGCTGCAGTTGAAGTTGTTAGCTATATAGCATCGCTACACGTACACGCGGTCTGTAAACTCCGCGGAGATCACGATGCTCCGCGCGGTAAGTTCACCCACATTAAAGTCACACACAAGAGCCCCGAGCGAACCCAAACTATATCCTCCCGTGAGTCAAGAGGCTTTTCTTCGTGCGCACGTTTTCTCTCTGTACTTGTGATCTCGCTCGACGAGCTCACCGGCAATTATCCACGTACCTCGAGAAGCCAATTTACGAGCGGGCCAACGATCTCATTCTGATTTCCGCGGGTTCCTCAATTATTACGATGCATCTCTTTGTCCCGCGCTACGTTACACGAATTTCTTTTCAATCTATGGCGAAATACCGATCCGATCCTCTCTGCTCGTAATTGCATTAGAATGCATTTTTGATTAATTGCTACTGTTTGTTATTAAATCATTTTTTCCCGAATATTTGTCTATAACTTGAAATACGCGAGAAAATTTGTGTTTGATGAAAAATGGACATTTTTCATAATATTCAAAATGATAAATATGTTTAAATGATAATGGAAAATTGATTTATCGTCATTCACTTCAATTCAGTAATGACTAATTTTTATCACTGTTGTTGCTGTTATTAATGAATCATTATGCGCTCTTTTTTGTTGGTACGGAGAAAAATATAATAAAAATTTTTCTGTTTCAGGTGAATGAGAGATTGATAAGCGGAAATGTAGGATTTTTCGCGCATCTCGTTTAGCCGTGTGGTCCGGGGGCGTCAAGGCCACTCGCTCGATCAAGGCCGCTAGATCAACGTCCCCCGCTGGTCAGGACGATCACGATTTCGCTGTACCGTATCCTTCGGCCCGAGGATCCGCGGTGCCTTCCGAAGACCGTGAGGTAACTCGCGCTCTTCTTCTTCTTCTTCTTCTTCCTCCTCCTCCTCTCGCGTGCGCGCGGATCCACGATTTTTCGGTGCACCTCTGTGAATCACCGACAATTTCCTCGTTACGGCAAACCGTCCGGGGAGCGAACTTTGTCGGGCCCGCGACGTCGTTCGCCACTCTTCGAGAACCATGACAAATGGCCAGTCGGTTACCCACGTCACCTTAGGATGAAACAAACGAAGATTAATAATATCCCACGTCCCGACGCAGTTATACGCCTGAGACAGAAGCAAAAGCGAATTTAAAAAATAAACAATCTCAATAAAAGAACTCCCGACTGTTTGTCATTTACTGATTAAACTACATTTCTCACTCCCAAAATTTCTCAATTCTCGTAAAAAAAAAATTGTACATAGAAAATTAATAATAATACAAAGAAGATTAATAATATCCCACATCTCGACGCATTTATTCGCCTGAGACAGAAGCAAAAGCGAATTTGAAAAATAAACAATTTCAATAAAAGAACCCCCGACTGTTTGTCATTTACTAATTTCTCAACATTTCTCACTCGCAAAATTTCTCAAATCTCGTAAAAAAAAAATTGTACATAGAAATTTTTTTTTTTTTCATCGAGTACAATTTATCTATTTCCCCAGTTTGTAAAAAAAAAAAAAAGGTGCCATAGAAATCACCATCGATCAGCCGATGGTGTGAAAACCGCTGATGTTCGGCCCTCGTGGCGGTCGTTGATAAAAAGGGTTTCGCAAAGGACGATCCGCCCGGAATACAAAGTGTGGTGTCGGGGACGAGTCGTCCTCTTCTGCACCGTGGTCGTCGAGCTATTCTTCCGCAATCCTTCCCTCGAGCACCTCGGCATCTCGTAGTCGGGGAGTGCGTGTATAGGAAAGGACTCCGGGCCCCGGTATACATCGCGGAGGATATCCCAGCGCACGCACTGGTCCGTGCTCGGCGTGCGGATGACGTCAGAAATGCGTTGGCGGAATGGCCATGGTTATATGGTCGTTGGTGCGTTCTCCGCGAGCGTCCCGAAGAGTCCGCGCGAGTAAAGCATAAGCATGAGCAGCAGCGACGGCGGCTTTGGCAGTGGGAGAGCGCGAGGAAAAGGAGAATGAACGAGGGAGAGTGCAACGTAGGGCAGTGGGCGAGAGGAGGGGATAGGAAAGAAGAGGGAGAGCGAGAGAGCGAGAGAGAAGCAGCGAGTGCGCGGAGGTGGGGAGCGGCAGGGAGTGGGGTGATGGGCGAGGGGCTTAAGGGAGGTAAAGGTGTGCTTGATGGCCGCCTAGGCCCGGCCGCTTGAATCGCTCGCGCCCGGGGCGTGAGCAACCGAGGGAGGAGAGGAGGAGGAGGAGGAGGAGGAGGAGGAGGAGGAGGCTGCTCTCCTTGCTCGCGTTCTCCGTCGTCTCTCGGCAACGTCGAGAGCGGAGTATAGTTTGGCTGGCGCGGCGCGCGGAACTCGGGCCAGTTACCGCGGAACCGTTGCCTCAGCGACACGCGTGCACGCATGCGTAAGAGACGTGCACGCTTAATGGTAACGTCAGTGGTCGTCGGTGATGCCAGCAGTGGAGACGCCGTCAGCCGGTGATCGCGAGTCTCTGAGTCCTCCTCCTCCTCCTTCTTCTTCTTCTTCTTCTTCTTCTTCTTCTTCATCTCCTCCCGCTCCCTCCTCCGCCTCTTCTTCGTCCCTCCTCCGCGTATTCGCGTGTTTATCGTCTCCTTTTCGAATCCCCCCCCAACTCTCCTCCGTACACATCGCACACTCTTCACCCCCCTTCCTCCCTTCCACCCACGCGGGCCCCTCTTTCGGGCGAGAAGAACGAGCCACCCCCCCACCTTCGCCGTCGCTCGCCCTTCTTCTTCGGCGTCTCTCCTTCGGCCAACGTCGCCCTCGTGGCTCGCGCCGCGTTAACGGGAGCATGCTGTCATTGTAAACGTCACTGGTACTACTCGCGGTGGATCGTGCGTCTCTTTGCCCAGGGAGGAGTTCGCCTCGTTTTATCCTCCGGGTGTCGCGTTCTTCCGTAGTTCTCGCACGATCCTCGCTCCTTTCTCCACGGTTTTTGTCACACACGCGTTTGTCGCGCTCTTACCCACGGGAAAACTCGAGCCACGGGCCGTTTGTCACGTTTCGCGGAATTTATCGTTACATCCGCGCGCGCGCGCTTGTTCTTCGTTGCTCCACGAGTGCCTCCGCCACCGACGGAACAGAACGAGAGCTATTTCGCTATCGTGGCTCTTTCAGAGACTGCGCAGCACACACGAGCGCTGATCGAGCGGACGTACCGGGAATAACGAGAATATAAGGAAAATAAAAACAGACAACAGAGTCGATCGTACTTCCGGAAACTCGACACACACACACACGTGACTTCCCCTCGATGCCCGTTGTTTCGTTTTTGTGCAGAACTCTTCGCGTGTGTGTGTATTTTATTTAGGTGGTGAATAAAAAAACGTGCAAGTGCGGACTCTGGATAATATTGTGGCTGCCGAAGGTCGTTGCGTATTTCTCTTCTGTTTATCTTCGAGTTATTCGACGTGTGCATGACATTGAGTGAATTATTTATTGTTGTTGAATGAATCGCCAGTGAGCGAGGGATGCTGATCGAGTCCGAGATGAGTGAACATGTGCCGGACTAAATGAATCGGTACGACGGAAGTGATAAGAAGAGTGTCGTTGCGCTTGTTGTGACTCGGAAGCGAGCGGAAATCGGTGACTCCGCGAAGGAGAGGATTTCTCGTTTTGAAGGAGAATCGTAGGAACGGTGGTAGCGGAGATAACGAGACGACGGATTGAATGGTTCCGCGGGGGGCCGCCCTTGGGAGGTCAGCCTGGGAGCAGCCAGAGCCGGAACAGCGAGGGTTTTACGACTCGCCGCCCCCCCGGATGGACGCGAGCGTGTGCTGCATGCCCACTGTCGGCTCGGGGGCCCAGCATCAGTCTCATCACCCCGCGAGCTTGCCCTCCGCAGGCCAGCCGACGATTCAACCGCCTTATCAGTATGCCGATCAAATAGTGCCCGATCGGGGCCAGCCCGACGGGCTCCCCGTTCTCGGCACTGGTCACCAGGACTCCTGGCAACAAAATTCATCCGCCACCAGCATCGCCGGCATCCCCGCCAACAGTACAACCGCCTACGTCGATTATTCATGGCTGCAGATGCAGGTGAGTAACGCCGATCTTACCGCCGGTCGATCGGGCGGCACACTCGTGTGTGCGGTGTCACGCTTTTGCCGCTGAATCGCAGCGGTTTTTCTAAAATGTAACTTTTTTTTTTCTATGGAAATACCGCGGATTATCGACGTTACCTTGGGAAAATTATTCCGCGACTCTCCGGAGGCGGGAAACAATGTTTGGATGGGGAAATGACGATCTTACCGCCGGTCGATCGGGCGGCACACTCGTGTGTGCGGTGTCACGCCTTTGCCGCTGAATCCCAGCGGTTTTTCTAAAATGTAATTTTTTTTTTCTATGGAAATACCGCGGATTATCGACGTTACCTTGGGAAAATCATTCCGCGACTCTCCGGAGGCGGGAAACAATGTTTGGATGGGGAAATGACGATCTTACCGCCGGTCGATCGGGCGGCACACTCGTGTGTGTGCTGTTACGCCTTTGCCGCTGAGTCGCAGCGGTTTTTCTAAAATGTAATTTTTTTTTCTATGGAAATACCGCGGATTATCGACGTTACCTTGGGAAAATCATTCCGCGACTCTCCGGAGGCGGGAAACAATGTTTGGATGGGGAAATGACGACTGATAAGTTGATTAGGGAATGGTGATTACGGCGAAGGTGAAAAAATTGTGGGACACTTGCGTCACACAGAGTGGAAGATATGGCTTCAGGGGCTTTGCAAATAATCATTTTTTCTCATTCATGAATACCTTAATGTGTGAAAAAAAAATCTTCAGACTGGTGGGACTGTAGTAAGAAGAGAGTATTCTACTTACACCGGTCGGAAATGTGTCATTGGTAATGGCTCAATAGCGTGGGCTTAGAAGAAACATCCGTGGAATGACAATGATTTCGTTACGACGACCGGTACCTCCGAGATCGCATATTTTTTTCCTTTGTTGGCTGTCGTTGCTGCTGATTCGCGAGAGCCACCAGCGCAGATTTATCGCGTTGCTGATGGAGAACGTGAGGGTATTCGTACCCCCGCGCTTCCCGTCCAACTTCGACATATTTATGCCATTTTGCGGACTATTTTTCCGGTCATTCTCCCTTTGTCCAATTTTTTGGAGAATTGTTAGACACTCAAAAATCTGTGGAAACTATTCGTTGGTCGACACGATTTTTTTTTGCATTATCGTATCGATACTTTTTTAATTGTATCTATCGATTAATTAAAAATTGGGATGGAAATGGTCAATGTAAAAATTAAGACATTCGGTGCAGGAATCACTCGATGATCTATTCTCATAGATCTAGAGGAAATTCACGTTATCTTGGATGTTTTATTGATAAATCGTGATGTAGGATATTATTTAATTATCAGAAGGCTGTGCGATCTTCTGCCGAAGAGGCAGAGAGAGAAAATTAAAAATTGGGATGGAAATGATCAATGTAAAAATTAAGGCATTCGGTGCAGGAATCACTCGATGATTTATTCTCATAGATCTAGAGGAAATTCACGTTATCTTGGATGTTTTATTGATAAATCGTGATGTAGGATATTATTTAATTATCAGATGGCTGTGCGATCTTCTGCCGAAGACGCAGAGGGAGAAAATGTTCATGTCTGAAAATGAGGGAGTCAATATGGGCGCGCCTTCGACGCTGAACGTTCTGAGACCTATAAAAGCTACGTCAATCACGAGTCTCTGAGAATACAGTAATTCCTTAAGGTGGCCGATCTTTGATTATCACGCGACCTTCGAAAATCGAAATATTACGTGCAGCGAATAACGAAGAGGCTAACACTGATCATTTTGTCTTTCGCATTCAAGAGTTTTAATTTTTAGTCATGTGCAACATTGAAAAAAAATGAAGATCTTCTGATCTGAAAAAATTGTCGATTCTCGTGGGACATGGAAAATATTTTTAATGCATTTTTTCAATGGACTAAAAAAATGATATCTCAAATTAAACGTGGGAATTGAGTCATCTCAAGCTCACCTCGCATTACTAATTTTATAATAAATCGACGTCTGCCTTATTTCGTGAAGATTATGTGCAGCGGGGCACCGTGAATAATTAATAGCCAAGAATTAAAGGCCATTAGAGTATTATAAGGTGATGCATTATAGCGGAGAAACTGAGTCACCTCGTCTGAGCTTCGTCATAAATAATATCTCCATAAAACTCCAATAGCCTTCCCTACAATTTCTCTATAAAAACCGTCACATCATAAACTCCTTAAGTGACTCGAAGGAAAGATCAACTGGAAGAAGTCAGTCAGTCAAATTGCTGATTATCCATCAATTTTACATGCTCATTTTTTTTTAAATTTAATTACTTGTTTTTTAGTTTTAGTATTACTTTAAATTTAATTACTACAATAAAAAAATTGTGATTTATCTCAATGAGAAAAAAAGTGTAAACGTTGGAGGACTCAAAGGACAATTCTTTTGACTTTGAGCGAGGAAATGAAGTAAGCAAGCAGGCATTTGCTTATGAACTGCTGGAAGGAAGGCGCCGCGTTGTTCCCCAAGAAAAATAATGACAGTCAGTCAAATTGCTGATTATCCATCACTTTTTACATGCTTAATTTTTTTTTTCAATTTAATTACTAAAAAAAATTCAATTTAATTGCTACAATAAAAAAAATTGTGATTTATCTCAATGAGAAAAAAAGTGTAAACGTTGGAGGACTGAAAGGACAATTCATTTGACTTTGAGCGAGGAAATGAAGTAAGCAAGCAGGCATTTGCTTATGAACTGCTGGAAGGAAGGCGCCGCGTTGTTCCCCAAGAAAAATAATGACAGTCAGTCAAATTGCTGATTATCCATCACTTTTTACATGCTTAATTTTTTTTTAAATTTAATTACTTAAAAAAAATTAATTTAACTACTTTTAAAAAATTAATTTACTTACTACAATTTTTCAAAAATTGTGATTTATCTCAATGAGAAAAGTGTAGACGTTGGAGGACTGAAAGGACAATTCTTTTGACTTTGAGCGAGGAAATGAAGTAAGCAAGCAGGCATTTGCTTATGAACTGGTGGAAGGAAGGCGTCGCGTTGTTCCCGAAGAAAAATAATGACAGAGTGTGTGCGGGTGGTGTCACTGCTATTTTCCACTGCGTGAAATAATCTATTCACCACGAGTTCGCGTGTATAATCGGGGGAAAAAGAGAATGGCCACGCGATTATGTCGCATGATGCTGTAATGACCCCATAGGATAATCTCGAAGCGCTCACGTAAACCAAGTGCGGTATAAGCTCGGTGAATATCGCGTGCCATTGGAAAACTCGTGGCGAGTTGATAATATTTTCCCTGGCGGCGAAATACCATTCCTCTCGACGCCGTAGTTCCTCTCGTCGTGTAAACGTCGCGTGTATCGCTATTTTTTTCTTTTTTTCTTATTCGCTGTGCCTGAGATGGAATAATAATCGACGGTAATTTATTGCGCCATCTTGAATTCTCAGGCCGCGGGCTAAACGAGAAACAAACTCGCAACTCTAGTCCACGCGTTGCAACTAAGTATCACCCACGTGTCTACATAGTTGCAACCCTCTCCTACATTATATTGCAAACGACAGACCGTTTGTTTCGCTAAATAATTTACGACAATTATCCTCTCAGATGTTACATTAAACTGACAGTTGAATATCCCGATATTTCATGCGAATGAGGATTTTCTGCGAAACTTCACAGCCAAGATAATCCCACAAACGCACAAACATTTGCGAAATACACGCGGATTTTTTTTATTTATCCACAGAAACTGGTATATAAAATTTCATATGCAATTGAGATGTTAAGACGCAATAATTTCTATCAATCCCTACAAAAATTAGGAAATTTCATGCAACAAAATTTGTTATTGCGTATTAAATTTAACAATCTACCAGCGGCTGAACAAAATGTCAAGTAAATTTGCATTCTTACTTCTGCATATTCACTGTGCTTTTGGAATGTCAAGTGGAGCTTTTTGAAAAAAAAAAAAAAATTAATTAACGTCCGATAATTCAGGGAACAAATAAACTGAAAAGTGGAGGGTCGGAGCAGTGATGTGATAGCGTCTTTCCCACCGAAGCTCTGTGTGTGTGTGTGTGTGATATGGATAATGTATTGACTTAATATAAACGCGGGCCATAAAATAATAAGGCAAAGTAATGGTACCTATTACTACTACGATGCGTCGGGCTGCCGAGTCTCCGGGTCCCCTCGAGTTCAGAGTCGCTCTCCCTCTCTCTCTCGATCCGCCCCCTCATCTTTCTCACTCGCAGCCACCACTTGCCTGTTCCGCCGCTTCCCCACGTAGAGCTATAATGTTGACAAGGCAAATATCCTTTGATACGCCGTCCGTCTGGGACACGCGTCGCGCTCGCATATTACAAAGAGGGTATATATCGCTTGCTCGCGCACTTTTAAACAATTTTTTTTTCTTTTTTGTTCTCCTCTCTCTCTCTACTCCCCCGCACTCTGTGTACTTGTCACCTCGAGTATATTGTACTCGTATACTTCATTTTCAGGGAATCGTGAGGGAAACGATGCGGAGATAAACTGTCACGAGTTTCGATGACAGTCACATAGTCCCAAGAAAAACTGCACAATTTTTTTAAAAATGTATTTAGAACCACGCGAATCATCGTTTTTATCATCTGCATTGAAAAGAAGGAAACGTCAAAATGGGCGAATGTCGAGATTGTTTTTGGTGACGAGTTAATTTGGAAATTTTTTTGCACCTAAATCGATTTTTTTAATTTTTTTATTCTAGTCGTTTGGAGAGATTAATTATTGTTTATTAATTAAGTGTGTATTTAGTTAAAAAGTGTATTTAGTTATTTAGTTAAAAAAGAAAAAAAATTGTTTAAAAGTTTTTTTTTCTTTTTTTTTCTCCTCTCTCTGCTCCCCCGCACTCTGTGTACTTGTCACTTCGAGTATATTGTACTCGTATACTTCATTTTCAGGGAATCGTGAGGGAAACGATGCGGAGATAAACTGTCACGAGTTTCGATGACTGTCACATAGTCCCAAGAAAATCTGCACAATTTTTAAAAAATGTATTTAGAATCACGCGAATTATCGTTTTTATCATCTGCATTGAAATGGGAAAAAAAGGAAACGTCAAAATGCGCGAATGTCGAGATTGTTTTTGGTGACGAGTTAATTTGGAAATTTTTTTGCACCTAAATCGATTTTTTTTATTTTTTTATTCTAGTCGTTTGGAGAGATTAATTATTGTTTATTAATTAAGTGTGTATTTTCAGAGATGATTGGCTAGGACGCATCGACAGGACGTACGGATAAAAGCGAATAGGAATTTAAGGAGTCACGCATCAAGGGACCCTTATGGTGAACCCCATAGGCTTAGATTCTTGCACTGGGAGTGAAATCCCCTACTTTGGGAATGCCCTCGCTATCGGATAATTCATCGATGCCTCTTGAGTTCCCCTGGAGTTGGATGGAGTGGCCGGACGGTGTCCTGGACGTTATTTAACCGACTGTTGACCCAGAGAAGCCTGCGACTCGGGCCACATTCGTCACACTTATCCCTCGGCGCGTATAACGCAATCCAAACCCAACGACACGTGCAAGATATTTGCCGCGTTGGTAGTTCGCAGCGACTCCGAGCGAACGGAAATTCACTATTACCATATCCGGACTGAAAAGGCAATATGTTGTCCAGCGACGAGTAGGTGACCGGACGAAGCGTTTCCACGGTTCACCTCACTTCGCTTCGGCAGCCTCAACGATTCACCTTCGATTTTGTGCTCGACCATTTATCCGAATCGTGGAATTCAGATTTTGGGATAATGGTAACGATTCGCTTCGTTGCACCGGTGAAATTGGATTTTATTCACTAATTAACCCCATCAAATACATCATCTTCGAGATGTGTTTCCTTTTTTTTCTTTTTTTTTTGAAAAGCACAATAATTTTTCTTAGCACAGTAGAAAGTTGTACGATCAAAGATGATGTATTTGAGGAGCAGGGCATCTCGAATTACTCGGGGATATCGAAAATATGCTTGGCGAGAGTCGAGTAGACAGAGGCAGTCTTCTCGAGCCAGTGACTCACGTCGTCGCGGTGAAGAACCGACGGAGACGACGACGAGTGGGTGTTACACGCGCGCAGTTACTCGCGTTGCAACCACATGCACTCGCGCGGTCGTACCTGCTCTCCGGTGCAGGAGATACACACTCCTGTGCGAAGGTGTATCAAAGCGATCCTCCTTTCTCTGCGCTCCGATCTTCTGCTCAAAACCAGCGATTCGTGTACACGTTCATTCAGCGGGAAGAATTTATTTCACAAAAAGCGACCCTACGTCAATTCATCGAGCTTCAGAAATTGTATTTCCGCCTCTCAAAAAAAAAAAGTCGTGTCGAATTATTTTTGCTAGGCGAAAAAAAAAAGAAAAAAATAGGAACCCTCATAAATAAGAGTTCAGTGAACGGGGGACGATCCATTCTTGTCTCGAAGCTAATCCCCAACGTTATAAATATAAAGGAGGTTCATACGGTGCTTCCGATCGTAAACGGGGTATAATATCAGTGGCTGATCCGCGTAGTTATATAATTTCGATGCGTCGGAATAGCTTCTTACTTAGTTAATCGTTATCGCGTTACACGCGTACACATGTAAGAATAGATATATACAAAGTGTAATTCGCAATCGGAGAGAGATAGTCCCATTAAAATTCTCATTAAAAGCCACATTGTCGGTATTTTGTCGGCTCGGGCCGTGTATACGTTGCTTGTTCCCTTGGATGTTGGCACATCGTCGATGAGGGGGGCCCCCCCGTTTTTAAAGCCCGGTGCGTACCTCGTCTCGCGATCACCTCTTGCCTCAGTGCTAAGCTCTCTTAGCGAGAGTGCACCAAACCAATGTTCCGGACAATTTACTCTCGAAATTAGTTACAAAACGCTCGACCTATCTACCCATCAGCCACTTCCGCTTCCTCCACGGGCAAATAGATGGACGGCGACCATTAAATGGCCGAGAGTGGAGAAGAGTTATTGTTCACGGACTGCCATAATGGATTTGAGCGTAGTTACGCGCTCGCGAGCCTCTCGTAAACATGTATAACACACGCACACACGTGCACACGTGCAAAAGTGTGAGAGGCAAATTGTCCAGCAACTCTGTAACGCCTATCTCGTACATTTTATATCGCTTATTTAGTACCCTTTTTCTTTATTGTCACGATAATGTGCCGTTTATCGACGTACGGGGCAATTACAAGCGGCTATTCTTCTCCGACTCCTTCGGACAGCTTCGCAGATGTCCTCGGTAGTCCGCTTCTTGTTTATTCTCATCCTTTCTGACGTCCCGTGGTAAAATGTGATTTTTCGGATGAGGAACAACCAGAAGCACATTTTTGTCGAGGGGAATGGTCAAAAAATTTCGTACCATTCGAGTTGATTACTCACAATTAGTGAGTAATTAATGAGATAATGTAGTCCGCTTCTTGTTTATTCTCATCCTTTCTGACGTCCCGTGGTAAAATGTGATTTTTCGGATGAGGAACAACCAGAAGCACATTTTTGTCGAGGGGAATGGTCAAAAAAATTCGTACCATTCGAGTTGATTACTCACAATTAGTGAGTAATTAATGAGATAATGTAGTCCGCTTCTTGTTTATTCTCATTGTTTCCGACGTCCCGCGGTAAAATGTGATTTTTCGGATGAGGAACAACCAGAAGCACATTTTTGTCGAGTTGAATGGTCAAAAAATTTCGTACCATTCGACCGAGTTTACTCACAATTAGCAAAACAACAGCGAATGGTCGAGCAGCTCTTCGACATCAAACTCCTCACTTTAATATCGTCGTTAAATTGTTCAATAAATTAATTTAAATGCCATCTTAGGTTCCCGTTAATATTGCCACAATGATATGCGTGGGGTTTGTCGATACCTGTTGCAATTGCACGGGCTTGCACTTGTTCGAAGCGGTTCGCACATGTTTCCATCGGACTGACAGCCGCTCTTCCTCGGTAGTCTCCTCATAATCGCCTGGATGAACATCCAGAGTCTCTCTCTCTCTCTCTTTCTCGGTTGCGACACTGCAGATTAAGAAGTGACTATCCGAAGCGTGTAATGGGGGAGGCCGCTGTGATGCATGGGGCCCATGGGCCTCGCTTCTCTGCCCCGCCTCGCAGAAACCTCGGAACATAACGTATATACATGCAATTGCACCACGTATACAATTAACTCGTTACACGCTTCCAGGTAATCAAGCTATCGCATATGAAATGAGCGCGTGAAAGCTCGCCACATACCTAATACCAATGTGCTCTCTCTCTCTCTCATTCTTTCTCTCATTCGCAGGTGTTGTTACCATAGAAGCGAAGATTCCTTCTCTCCTGCGCTTTCGAATCTCTCGGGAGTCGAACGAGCAGCAAACACCGCACCGAAATCAATGAGGTGCAATTATGAGGGTGACGTTGGCCCATAAATAATCGGCCCGGAGACCCTGAAGACGAGGTTCGCGCCGACTATCGTGGGAATTCTCACTGGTGGATGGTGGACGGATCGTCGATTGCGAAATAGCCCAAGAGCATGTTCCAACAATGTGGAATAAGGCCTCGAGGATTATCGTTGATAGCAGCTTTCAGGGGACGTCGTACAGCAGTGGCAATGATTTATTTTCATATTTTCTTTTATTACTGGAAAAATTCCTCGAGGAAAAACGTAAAATTATCGACAGGATTGATATTTATTCGCTTGGGGAATAATATATGGGACAGTCGATTGAATATATATCAATTTTCAATGGTTTAATTTTGATTTTTTTAAAATGATTTCATGTAATCGGGAGGGAAAAATGTTAATAAGGAGAGGGGCTTGTATTTTCGACGATAATCGGCGAGGCATGAAGAATACAATGAACGGGTCGCGAAGCTCATTCACGTGGTTCCCTCGTGGTAATTACGAACGATTACCCTCGACAAATAAGTGATTCGGGTAGTCGGAAATCTCGCGTATATATAACGCCCGGGCTTAGGGAAGCCGCGCAATGATCGCCAGGAAACAGATATGATGCGCGTCACGAAGCGTGAAACGCCGAACGCGCCCACCGATTATATGCATACGCTTGCACACGGTGAAATACTAACGCAACGGCGCCCTTCTCCATGCGCGCAACGAGAATGCGTGGGTGTACTCACGCGTGGGTGACAATCGTCGGTGTAGGCATCTTCCTTCGAGTGTGCGCGCGGGTATTCCTTACGTATTCCTCTATACGTGAGATCGACAGTGCGTAAGAGGACACGCGCTCCACAGATTCATCCAGAATCCGGACACCCTTAAAAAAAATCAAAGACTAATTTTAACGACAAATATGAATGTCCGTAGATTATTCGATTCTTGTTCATGAAATTTATCTTTCGACATTCGAGGATTTATGATTTTTATTTATTCTAATTTTTTTTTAAATGATCTGCTGATTACTGTGATTATAGGCATATTAATTAGCCAATTAAAAAATTCTTGCCGCATCAACGAATTATTTTTGTTTTTGTGTTTATATAAATATTGATAAATGAAAAATATGATGATCCGTAGATTATTCGATTCCTCGATTTCGCGAAATTTATTTTTCGACATTGGAGATTTTATGGTTTTCAATTTTTCTAATGATAACAAAAAATGATCCGCTGATTATTATTACGAGCACAGGGATGTTAAGTATCCAATTACAAAATTATGTTCGGCAGGTTAGTTTTGTTTTTGTGGTTAAATAATTTTTAGAATCGTCTCTGGAAAGTAACTAAGCGTGTCTTGAAATTAAGGGCATTTAAATGGGCTCGGAAGCTCTGGGATGTGGAGTTATGTTTTTTTTCTCTAATTTTGTGCTTCGAATATTTTCATCGATTATTAGGCGAAACTTATTTCCTCAGCGAGTATTTACTTTCCTGATTTACGAGTATAGTTTCCGTGTCTCGACACTCGGCGGCTTAAAATTGTGGGGAGACCGGTTAATGCTCGATTACCGAGCGGTGTAATCACCCTAATAACGTGATCACTGTGCTCTCGTATACACGTATTAACAACCGAGCCACTTAGTCCTCGCGTTCATAAAAGCTTTATACAGTGTCCGTAACATAGGATCACTGTAGCGAGACCCTTCGTCCTTTGCGCCTTTGCGACCCTCTCTTATGCTCCTTCGGCTTTATTTCCCACGGAAGAGAGAAGCAATCATATTCTCTCTCCCGAACGGCTCGCGTTCGGCTATACAGTCCACACCGGTCAATTATAATGAGGAGGGAGTTACAGTGAGTGGATATACCGCGACGTCATCGACCCTTCCTTATATATACACTCCTGTGCTCTTTAGCCTCGTCTGTCTCTCTTTCTCTCTCCTTGCACCGTGAAACGTGCATTAAACGACGGGGAGCGATCAGGATGATTTAACAGGACGGTGAACCTGGAGCTTCTAAAAAAAAAAAATGTGTGTGAAAAAAAAAGCACATATAGCAAGATTTTTTTTGTAATTTTCAGTATTTTGTGGAAAGTTGAGAGGGTTAAAAATAATTAAAATCTGAATTATTCAAGTATTTACATTATTTTTTATTATAGAAAATTTTGTAAATTTTTATATAATTTATCTGTAATTAAAAATTTGAGTTGCAATACCGATTTAACATACCAGTTCATGCTTCCGTGATGGCAACATTATTTAACGACGGGGAGCGACGGGGATGATTTAACAGGACGATGAACCTGGAGTTTCGAAAAATATATATATATATTTATATGAGAAAAAACGCTCAAATAGAGAGAAGATTTTTTTTTTCAATTTTCAGTATTTTGTGGAAAGTTGATAGTATCAAAAATAATGAAAATCTGAATTATTGAAGTATTAAAATTACTTTTTTATAGAAAATTGTGTAAATTTTTCTATAATTCATCTGTAATTAAAATTTTCAGTTGCAATACCGATTTAACATACCAGTTGATGCTTCCGGGATGGAAAATTGTGCTCGAAACATTTATAACTGTACCTTGAATAAAAAAAGAGGATAAGGAATGTAGAAACGAGAAAAAAAAACAACAAAAAAAAAGAGAGAATTAAGAACGGTAGAGTTCATCGCATCCGGAAGATGCAGCTTAGTGGGCGTCTACTTCAACTTACGAGAAACTTTATTTTTACGTCTTAAACCGTATCTTCTCGTTGAGGTAGCCGCGCGTCTTCGTGTGTGGCGATACTTGACGGATTCGTTGAGAGGACTGAAATTGCAAGTCGATGGACTGCGTCTCGCGTACGCGTCAACAAAAATCCACAACATAGTACGTGTAATCGTGGAGAGCGAGTCTTTAATCGTCGGGCCTCGCGGACGAGCTCGCATCGCTCGTGTACACGCTTGTGATTACAAGACATGCGATGCACCGCACGATTGCGATTAAGCGCAAACCGCTCGGCTCCCTGTTCGCATTTTCTCGATGCTAAAGAAAAGCTGCTTTAACGATCCCGACCCCGACAGCAATATCGCGGCAGGTACCAATTTCCCGAAGAGATTGTTTCTCAATGGAGAATGAATGGAAGCTGCGAATACCCTCTGCACTTTGCACAGAATTACTTAGCGCGCTTATACGCGTGTCCTTCCCTGTAAAAAAAAAAAACGAAAAACCTATTACAGTTAATGCATTAACTTGCAATTCCACTTAACAAAGACATTTGAAAAAAATCTTACACCAAAAACGCTAAAATACAAAAATTTTAACACCGCAGAGATTCACTTTTTGAATTAAAAAAAAATTAATTTCTAATATCACAGCAAAAAAAAAATTATATTTTCTGACGTTACAGTAAATAAGCGGTATTTCGATATTTTGATTGAAAATATTGATCGTAAATTACCGTGATAATTATCGAGGCCCAAAAATGGAAATGTGTATTGTAAAAAATTATTATTATTAGCGTACACCGGCGGGTCAGAGGCGTTACCTGCGAGCAGAAAGTTTCATTGTCGAAGTGCCAAATGACAGAGAGAGAGAGAGAGAGAGAGAGCGGGAGAGCAGTAAAGGGAGTCTGAACAAAGCGGCGTGCAGTAGCAGCAGCGAATATGCGGTATAAAGTGTCCGGCAGGTCGTCGAGTACAAGACCGAGCATTTGCCGGCGCAGCGCACGCAGCGGCGCAGACAGGAAATTACCTAGCGACCTTATTGTGTATTGTCCTTTTATACATACACGGTAGAGTGCTACTCGGCACCGTACGCCGCAGTTGTGACGGTATAATTGCGACCTATATCTTCGGCAAAAGCTCACGGCGCGCAGTCACGATGTCCATCGATGTTCGATGGCCGAGCTCCCATCCACTCCCTCCAATATTGCGCACTCAACTTATTCAACCATGCGCTCTTCGGACGCGTGTGCACCCCGAAGAAGGAGAAAAAGGAATTGCGCGGATAACGATGACTATCTTGGGCACTGACCGAGCGCCGCAACTTTCTGCAACATAAAATCGTACATTACGACAATTGCAATTAGGCTCTTCGGTTTCTTTGGAGGATCGGATAACGTAGAATTTGTTTTTGTGAAAATTTGTCTTCGTTATTAGAGAGCCAATTTTTATTCATAATAATTTACTTAAATTTTTTTTAATGCTGAAGAAAACATGCGGGACGAGTCTCTCGTCAGATTCCAGGACAAGCAAACACACACGAGTCCTGTCTGTGATCGTCGCGCACCGAGGATCGCGACTCGCTGGAAAATGTTGGTCGATACGCGTACGCTTAACACGCATAATATAATATACCCCGGGTATAACTATCGAGGTGAACTCAGCCGTGAAACGCATATAAGATTTCACGAAGCTGAAAGTTGTACCGGCCGACTCGTACGCGGACAGTCATCATTTATCTGCATCATTTCCTTCTCTTTTCCTCGCATTTTTCCATCCATTTTATTTCTCATACGCGCGTATACATGAATAGCGACTGGAAGCTATTTTAGTATTCAACGTTCTCTGCTGGAAATTCGATGAGGCTTTAGCTGGTCTCGTTGCATCAATGATTAAAAAAAATTATAGATTAAAAGCAAACAATTTAATTATTATTAAAATAAATAATGACGACGAAGAAGAAGAGGAAGCAAAAATGCAGATAAAATAGAAGCCGCGTGTCCGCATGTCCTGGAATTTCCTGAGTTGCGTAGAAAAAAAAAAGTGGCGAATTAAAATTAAACGGGCTCTCGAATGACAGTGACACCGGCGCTGCCGGTAATCCGAATCCGATTCTAAAATAAACGAAGTAAAGCTGAGACAAATGAGGATGGAGGCGTAAAAAGTGCGATTATTGCAAGCGCGTCTCACCCGTTGTCCTTATAATAAGACTCGATGTTTACGAGAGATGGAAACTCTCTTCGAGGCTGTCGCGCGCGTCTCTCGTGTCCAGAGAGGATACGGGACCTCACATGAGGTGTACCCCGAGCTATTACATACGTAATGTCCGTAAAAGAGCGCTTTGTACCGAGGTGTACCACTGCAGAGGCTACCAACTGAACAGAGCCTGCAGCACGGAAGTCTCAGCTGTACGACACATTAGCATTACGGACTAGCACCGAGACTGGATTGTAAAGCATCGGTATCTCTCCTGTAATAACTGTGAAGTGGCCTCACGCCGTCCATGCTAATGAAGTTCGATTTAATGGTGCGCTATGAGACATTCGTGCGTTGTTTCCTCTTTTTTTTGTGCCGTTGACGTTTAACGAGAAATTTCGGCCCACGAGTCTCTTGTGATTTTTTTTTTTTTTCCTGGAATTTCATAATTTTTTGGAAATTCCTGCCTTGGTTGTTGTGTGTTTTTTTTTTTTTTTTTCTTTCATTGTGGTTGGCTGATTATTTGTCTATTGTCTACGAAAAGTAGACAATTGCGATTTCGTCACGCTGAGGAGTCATCCAATGTACTGACGTTCATCCTGTTACCATATTTCTTCCCTTTTCCTTCGTACGCTTCTCTTCCTCGTTGTGCTGAAAGGAAACGAGAAGAGTGAGTGTGGCAATCTTGGAGGTTTCGACGAGCGAGTCTCTCTTGTGCACTCACGGGACCGCGTTTATTATCTTAGAACAGTTGACAAGAATAATTTTGTACATCCTGCTGTGTTGGCTCTTCTGTCTTCTCAAAATATTTGTCTATACGTACGCGAGAAATTTCAATTTGCAACGTCGATGCGATTAAATATAACTTGAAATTTAACGTCTCGGGGAAAGGCGTCGCGCCCAAATTTTTCTGTCATTCCCAGATCTCTCACGTGCTCTCACTGATGTCATGCCAAAAAATATATTCATTCCAATTCTGAAACAAGAAAAAAAATTTCTTTTTACTCTGCAACTAATTCTCCGATTTTTATACTCCAAAAATTAATTGAGTTAATCAGTTAATTCTCAAAAATAAGTCAATTCCTTCTACAAAATTATCACTAAAATTTCGCATTAATACTGCAAATCCCTTTTGGAATTTTTTTCCACAGAATTTAATAACTTTGGAAAATCTTGTAGGTGAAACATAATTTTTTTTTAAATTAAAAATTTTTGTTTTACTCTTTAGCTAATTCTCCAATTTTTATGCTCCAAAAATTAATTGAGTTAATCAGTTAATTCACAAAAATAAGTAAATTTCTTCTACAAATCCCTTTTGTAATATTTTTGTCCACAGAATTTAATAACTTTGGAAAATCTCGTGGGTGAAGAATAATTTTTATTTTGCACTGGCGAAATTGCTTTATTATTTCAGAGAAGTAGAGAACAACTGTTTTGCCACTCCGAGGACGTATCGAATATTCGTACATCAAGCGATGTAAACTTAGAGAGACAGAAACAAGAGAGAGAGAGGGGAGGACAGAAGAAGCGACGCGCGCCGTATAATTTAGCTTTGGTAGAGTGTACCTACCTCTCGGTTACATAGGATACAGTGTGTACGAAGCGAAGAAAGGATTTACATGCGTTCCAGCGTGCGGCGTGCGTCGCTGACATGATTGCTACGCAGCGCGGAGGGCACCGTCTTCTTCGTCTTCGTCGTTGTAGAATGCGCGTCGGTACGCATCTTAAAAAATTCGCTGCTCGCTGATCTTCCTATAGTCACGTACGCTACACCTTCCCAACGTCACCGCTTCTTCTCTCCTCTCGTACCCTCAACTACCTCCACGCGACTGAGCCTCTCGCGATTCGTTTCTTCGACTCGAAAAATGCGCAAAGTCCCAAAAACTGCAACTCAAAATATCCAAATTAAACAAAACCAAAGTTTATTTGTTTTTTTTTTTCTTTCTCATATTGCAAATAAATCGGCAATGCCAATTTAATCAGGGATTTTCTGATAAACATTTTTCGGCTGAACTCGAAAATTCGGACGGAACATCCGGTGAACCTGTACGAAAAAAAAAAAAAAAAAAAAACAATCCAAGCATCACGAAACGATCGGCTCTGGATGCGTACGCACCGGTTTCGCTGATCTCGTCGTTAGCCGGCGAGTGAAAGTTGGACACATTTCGGTTGAGGAACCGTTTCGTTTTTTTTTTTTCCTCGCTCTCGATCGATTCAACCTCTCCGCACTTGACACGCTCGTCGTGGTGTTTGTACCACGAAGAAGCGAATTTCCGATGGCTTTGTGCACACCGGAATAATGTGTGTGTGTGTTTTCCAGGGAATCGCTGATGACTTTGCGGTGACCTTGTTACAAACTTCTATCTTACGTTCCCATTGCACGACACAACACAACAAAAATACATACACATCCACTGACCCTTTCCGTTACAATTATATATATATATATATATTTTTTTTTCCTGGAGTATGAATATCGTGAAACTGACCATCTCTTCGAGTACTCGAAGCTCGCGAACGTCTCGTTACGTCAATTTCAGTGGGTCGCAGTGATGCGATTCTCTCTCTCTCTCTCTCCGTTCGCTGGAATCGCGGGGAACCTTCGCGCGCCCACTCGTCATTATCAGGAGCTTTCTCTCTACCTTCCTTTCTCCGGGCGACTGACTCGCTCGCGCGCCCGGTCAACGTATCTCTCGAGGAGACGACGACGACGGCGGGCCGGCTATATTATTTAACCCGCGCGTGTGTGAAGAACAATACGCCTATCTCGTCGTCGAGAGAACATCGGCGAGCCGTATTCTCCTTACCGCGGTGAATCGCTAGAATTCCCAGAATACATATACTTCAGGGAGCGCGCGAGCCGCGCGTAGGGCATCGTATTATTACGGGCCTCGTATATTATATCGCGCCGGTTTATAACCGGCGCTCTTTTTCGTACCTCGTGGATTTCTCTTTGTTCCACGCGTAACCCGGAACACTCGCTCTCGCTGCATCGCTCTTACACGAGAATGTCTATTTTTTGCCTTTTTTTTTTTTTACAAATATAAACTCGTATTACAATCATTTTCCCTTCGCGAACTTTGTTCCTTGGATAATTCTACTTTTTTTTTTTCCACTAGTACGCGAAATACAAAGAGAAGTAAATATTTCTATTTTTTTTTTAGAATACTAGGAAATTTTCAATCGAAAAGAGTCGATAATTCTTGTTTTTGTAATGCGAATAAAAGGACAATAAATAGAGGTGAACGATAGAGCAATGGAATTACAATATTTTGAAGAATCACTGAGTCAACGTGTAACTTTTGCTTTTCAATATGAACGACGTGTTTGTTTGTTGTTTTTTTTTTTTTTTTTTTTTTTCGTATATGAAAGTCAAGTATGTTAACCAGTCTCAAGGACATTCGGATTACTTTATAACGAACGTGCGAACGTTTTTTTTTTAGGATTCCTGTTACAAGCTCGTCGAGTGCTTTGCTCAATGAGTTAATGACTGTTACATAGACACGCTCGGAGTATTTGAGGTGAAGAAGTGGAAGGAAACGCGAGGCGTCGTCGGAGATCGAAGGAAGGCGCGTTGCGGTAGCGACGAGTGCTCGCCGCGAGGGAGAACACACCGGTTAATCCGGGTGACGGTTCTCACGTTCTTCGACTCGACGAGATCGATCAATTAGAGGCGATCACGCGGCCAATCGTATAAAGTAGAGGCACACAAGTGCGGGATACTCGAGATATACTCGCGCGCTTCTCGGTTAACTCGATTAACCGGTAAGCAATCGAGTCCCTTGCGTCGAATTATCTAAAACTCGCGTATCGAAATTTTAATGACTCAATCCGTTAACGAGTCGCATTATAACGACAACTAAAAAAATTCTCATTTTCCCCCATAAATTTCATTTCAATTTGCAAATAATTGTACATATCGATAATATAATTTCCGAGCAAGATTTTTATTTTGGTAATTCCTTGCTTTAGAATTAATTAATTGCAATTAAAATTTATTGGCTATTGCGAAATTCCATTTCAATTATTTCCAAAGACCCGAAATAAGTGTGTTTAATTGAATGAATTTCATTTGAGAGATGCGAAATGTTTGCTTACGAAGAAACCGTTGGAATAATTAAAAGGAGAGTGAGCAGCTCGCGGTGGAGCGATGTTATAGGGTAAGGGCATGGAACGGGGCAAGCTGCTGCGCTATCCTCCGTTCTCCGGTGCTTCTGCCGTTGATCGTGGCGGTGCTGCTGCTGCTGCTGCTGAACGGCGCGTGCTCAAGGTTCGCCCCAGAGCCTGGAGGCCCGTGGTCAGGGGCCCCTGGACCTCTGGGGTTCTTCTCTCCGCGCGGGGAACGGGACGAGAGCGGCGGCGGCCACCGCAGCGACTGAGCACCTACCTACGTAACGGTACTCTCGGAAGGAAAGCGCCGGCCGCCTCGAGAGTACCGCGCAGCGCCAGGCCAGGAGCACAGCCTCCGCCCAACGAAAACGCTCCGGCCGCAGCGTACACTCTGCCCATGAGCCATTCTCCCTCAATTCAACCACTTAATTATTATTTTTTTTTTAAACCTTCTCCAACATTTTTAATAATCGTGACGTCATTCAAAAAGTACCATTTCTTTTTCCAATCGTTTGATCATATTGTTACAAATAATTGTCGAGTTGATATTTGAGTATTAGCATTTTTACTTTTATTTTAAATTAAGAATTTAAAAAAAAAAAATTTTATTAATTGAGAAAAAAATCTATTTTTTATCTGATTTTTTTTTGTTTTGGGTTTTTTTGTACACTCTGTCCATGAGCCATTCTCCCTCAATTTAACCACTTAATTATTTTTTTTTTTTGCAAACCCTCTCCAACATTTTTAATAATCGTGACGTCATTCAAAAAGTACCATTTCTTTTTCCAATCGTTTGATCATTTTGTTACAAATAATTGTCGAGTTGGTATTTGAGTATTAACATTTTTACTTGTATTTTAAATTAACAATTTTTGTTTAATTTTTTTTATTAATTGAGAAAAAAAATTTCTATTTTTTATCTGATTTTTTTTTTGTTGAACATGGGAATTTTTTTTAGTTTAATACATTTTTAAGTAGAAATTATGGGTTATTGATTTTTGAAAAAAATAAGAGCGCTTTAGAAATGAGCGGTCGAATTGAAAGGGAATGCCTTCTACATTCGCTGACTTACAGTATTCCATACGTGTAAGCCTCTCCGTGTCTCGATTTTTTTTTCCTCTCTCTCTGAACTGCGGAACCTCTTCTACGAGAGCAACGCGCCCGGTTATAATCCCTCTTCGATGTGGAAAACGTTTTATCTCAGCTCGTACGGTTGAAAAATTGTTAAATAAATAGTAGTCGCTTTGCGTACCGCGGTGACTCGTAAAACTGCCTCTTTCCGCAGAGCCAATAAACATGATACCGCGTTAAAAGAAAGGACAAATTACCCTCTTTGAGATGCATTATACATTCGTAAACGTTTAATAAACGTTTTCCGAGCTCGCGCTCTTTTTTTTTTTCTTATACGCCTCCTGTTTGTCGAGTACGTGAGTATGGAAATTCTAACGCACGTGCGTCCGTAGTGCCATTTTAAAATCGCTCATGTTATTTTATTGCGCTTTTCAATAACGCTATTTATGGGGATTAAATTGCTGAACTAGTGCCGTCTGTACATTTAACGACCCGAAGAAGTTGTGGTTCAGATAATGAAATGCAAATTTTCATTGCTATATAATCTTTGATTCTCCTACTGTATCACAACGTTGCGGTGTAAAATGAGTCTCTGCAATTTATTTCATATTTACAATTCGTTTTTTTTATACTCAATTTAGAACAATTTTTTTTTTTTAATTTTAAAGTGGCGTTTACTCGCGGCAAAAATGTTCCCGTCGTCCTTTCATCCGCTCCAGGAGCCTCGACGAGCACTCCCCGGACCTCGAGATGACAGTCGATCAAGATTCCTCCTCCCGATACATTTCATTCGCGAGTGAGAAAGTTTTTCGACAAACTCCCGCGCTCCGGATCCGAACGTCGCCCGGTAGATCGCTTTTCATTGCTTATACTCACGTCCATACAACCGATCGCGCCAATGATACGCTGTATCCTCAAGGAGCTGACCGCAAATACCGCAGAAATAATTTTTGAAATAGAAAAAAAAAACACTCGGTTTGAATTCCTGAAAATCAATGGAAAAATTTTTTAAAAATATATATATATATATATATATATATTTTTTTTTAATTTTGCGAAAAATTTAATTGGCAAAAAATATTTTCCCTCGCTACAATAAAATGCAATAATTTTTGAAAAAGAAAAAAAAACACTCGGTTCGAATTCCTCAAAATCAATGGGAAAATTTTTTTTAAAAATATATATTTATATTTAAAATTTTGCGAAAAATTTAATTGGCAAAAAATATTTTCCCTTACTATAATAAAATGCAATAATTTTTTTTTGTGACTACAGAAACTTATGAAAAAATTGTAGGAATGAATTGAAAAAAATCAAGTGGCAAAAAGCCTTTGTTTTTTTTTTTTTAATGCAGGTACGTGAGAGGAAGAATGGCAGGAGTGGAATAAGGACTTTTGTCTTGGATATAGTAGTGGATTTTCGAAGACGCCTTTCAAAGCCGTTGCGCAAGGATGCAAACGCGGATATAGGTCAAGAAACAAGATTGGTATCTGCGAGCGAGCTCTCGGCGTGTGCAACCGGCGAGCCTCGTCGCGCGGGATCATGAGCGTCGAGTTTGCCGCGGCTGCTGCTGCTGCTGCTGCTGCTGGAGCTGGAGCTCTCGGAGTGGAGCAATGCTGTTGTTGCCGTTGGAGTGCACGCGGTGGATCGAGCAGCGATCCCGCCGCCACCGCCTGCGACTTTCTAACGTGACTGAGCGCATTCGTTGCGCTATAGTTATATTGCTCCGGTGGCCTCTCTCCCCGCGCGCCTTCCTTCGATCGCACAGAAGCTCGGAAGAATATAATATCCAACGACTATTAATTCAGCTTCAAACTACCAAAAGTCCCTAAACAAAAAAAAATTGTTACGCTAAGTTTCAAATGAGAGGGAAATTTCTTTTTTTTTAATTGGGTAAAGACAAAATAGTGAAATAATAGATTCAAATCATTGAATATGATTATATTTTATATTTTGTTATATCGAGCATTTTCTAATTTTAGTAAATAATTTTTTTTAAACAAATACACAAAGTATGAGAATGCAGAGAGAAAAAGATAATTGTTAAGATCTGGAGTAAGAAAAATCAGCGTTTCGTAAATTTTAGTAAATAATTGTTTTTTTTTTTCAAACAAATGCACATAAAGTATGAGAATGCAGAGAGAGAAAAATAATTGTTAAGATCTGGAGTAACAAAAATCAGCGTTTGGTAAATTTTAGTAAATAATTGTTTTTTTTTTTTTTTTTCAAACAAATGCACGTAAAGTATGAGAATGCAGAGAGAAAAAAATAATAGTTGGGATCTGGAGTAAGAAAAATGAGCGTTTGGGGGGAAAAGCTTTCTCCGCGTGGCATTTAAATCCCGCGGGGATGAAGGAGCTCCACCGGAGTAAATTAGCGAGGTTTTCCTCATCAGTTAGCGCAGCGAATGTGCCGTAGAAATTCTCGTGACCCCTGCATTCCCAGGACGACGGTATATTTGCAACGATATGCAACGTACAACTGCTTCTGAGTGGCTCGTACCTCGCAGGGCAACCTGTGCGACTCTCACCGCGTCGAGTGCTTCCCGAGGAATTCCTCGGATAAACCGGAAATCGCGAATTCACCATATCGCCGAGTCGCGGGATGGTGGATTGCAATTTTCTGCAATACGCGCATTGCTTTCCGTGGAAACTGTAACGCCTCGATGGATTATCGCTCGGGGAAGACAATGCATATTGTATTCGATCGTTTAGCCGATAATTCTATGCAACGAGCATTAAATACTGGGCAGAGTAGTTCGATCCTTGGCTCAGGGGCATTGCAGCAAAAAAAAAAAAAAAAAGTGATAGAGCTCTTTATCGGAGTGTGAGAACTGCACCTGAAGTGCAAACACAAGTTCCAACTGAATGTGTACTTGCGACTGCGAAATATTCCACAAAATCGTTTTTATATATACAAGATATGTTTTTTCTTTTTTTTTTTTTTTCGGCACGTCCGCGGTTCTATGCTGGATAATATGTATTGTATAAATAGTGTACTATTTGCCTGGCCTTCGCACGTATTATTCGAGAGAGACTGGTGATCGATGAGGTTTCGCCAGCGAACAGCCGCGATAAGAATAATATCTGCACTTTTTTTTTTTCTTTTTTTTTTTCGATGACGGTATGCGCGACTTCTGGATAGATTGCTGAGAGAGAGAGAGATAGAGAGAGAGAGAGAGAGAGAGAGAGAGAGAGAGAGAGAGAGAGAGAGAGAGAGAGAAGAGAGGAGCCCATTGGAATAATGTAGCCACTACCGAATTCCAGCATCTCATCGAAACCCTTTACCGATCCGATATCCCAATTTCAATTCGGCTCACGTTTATTTTTACTGCTACCGTCTGTTTGCTTTCTGAATAATCTCAAATACAGATTATTAATTAAAAAAATGACACAGGGCATTTTTATCTGAATTTCGTAAGCATTGAGTTGAATATTTAATTGAATTTACAATTGCAATTGCAATGGTAAATTTTATGTACCGATTTGCGTGCGGAAATGCTCGACGAAATTATGCTGATTTATTGTACGAGCGTTTTTGATCGAATCGATCGATCGATTGCCGATCAGATTCGGGAAAATGTAGTCTCGCCGAAAATCGGCACATCTCGATGCAACTTCGGTCAAAGTTGCTCGCGGATGTATGTGCAACTCAGTCTCAATTCGCCTCACGTTTGTACGCTACCTTCTGCTGCTGCTGCTTCTTATTCATCCGGGAGTCACGGCACACGGCGAAGATATGCCTCACGGAGCGCGAGAGGACGAGAGGGGATCGCGTGGGTTTTATGATCGGCGATCGATTATAGAGGACCTACTTATATTGTTAGGCTCTACTCGCGGGGATCGAGCGCTCGCAGCAGCATCATCGGAGTTGCGAAGCCTTTGTATCGATAGCTGCTCCTGCGCCGATTTCTGCCGCCGTTGCCACGGCGATCGATCGCAATCAATGCTTACATTCCAATATCGTAAGGCCAAATATAATATAATATTGCGCCGATTCCGCGAGCCTCCATGGACCTCCTTTCTATTAATTATTCAATAAATGTTCCACTGAAAATTAAATGCCGATTAACGAGCAACAGGTTTGCCGATTTTTTTTTTTTTTTCATATTTCAAGAACCTAAAAAAAAATTTTAATGGACATATGACTTTTATTACATCGGGAGGATTATCTACTGTTTATTTTTATTTTTATCGGCTATTTATTTATTTATTTATTCTCTACGAGCCGATATAAATCTGTTGACCAGTGAACTACAAGATAAATAGTCCGCATCCCGCCATAAATTTATCTCGATTTAATGCGTTACCGTTTTACCATTACTTTATGTGCATTTGAGTAAATATACTCAATTAGCTTGTGCACGTTGAATTAACGAGAGGAAAAATTGAAATGTTGAGTGTAACATGCAACACGGAATTTAGCGACTGTATTTTACAGTGTGTTTTATGTTTACACATTTTTTAAAAATAATTAAACAAAACGAAAATTTATAAGGGGATTCAAAAAATGGCCATTCCGAGCATTTTGTGATTTTTTTTTTTTCTTCTGGAAATTATGCTTGTGAGTCAAGTCGACGACTATGAAGAGAGAAAAAAAAAAAACCCATAACACGTCAATGACGTTCGAGCGAATAGCATCGCCAGCCTTCAAAGGGTAAAGTGTGATACTTACGCAGTCCATGCCATTCAATGTCACATTGAGATTAGAATGTTTGAGCTCCGTTATACCTGCTCTCTCACTCGTGGCGTGTTTGTACAGATTATCCTCAAGTTCCGCCGGATCTTATCAGCGGCCGAGAGGAGGCGAGCGAGGTGTCGCGCGGAGAGTCCACCGCGTGGTCGTCATCGTGCGCTCTTCGTGTTCTACTGTCCACAGACGCTCTCGTATCGAGCGCATATACGCACAGAGTGACACGGGACAAAATGGGACAGTCCAAAAAAAACCCACACATTCCTTTAATTAATTTTATCCAAAAAAATGCACACAAATACCCCACATTCCTTTGATTTAATTAAAATTTTCACAGTTTTTCCGCACTAGTGCGGAAAAACTCTTTATCTCATACATAATCGCAAAAGGCTCCACGTGCGAAAAGTCAGACTTTTTAGGTGCACGTGTTGGAAAAAGACCCCACATTCCTTTAATTTAATTGAAAATTTCACAGTTTTTCGCACTAGTGCGGAAAAACTCTTTATCTCGTACATAATCACAAAAGGCTCCACGTGCGAAAAGTCAGACTTTTTGGGTGCACGTGTTGGAAAAAGACCCCACATTCCTTTAATTTAATTGAAAATTTCACAGTTTCTCGCACTAGTGCGGAAAAACTCTTTATCTCGTACATAATCACAAAAGGCTCCACGTGCGAAAAGTCAGACTTTTTGGGTGCAGAAAAAGACCCCACATTCCTTTAAATTAATTTTATCCAAAAAAATGAACAAAAATATCCCACATTCCTTTAATTTAATTGAAAATTCCACGGTTTTTCGCACTAGTGCGGAAAAACTCTTTATCTCGTACACAATCACAAAAGGCTCCACGTGCGAAAAGTCAGACTTTTTGGGTGCACGTGTTGTAAAAAGCAATTTCTCGCTCGGATGATCCATTTTGCCCCACGTTCTCGGGCTGCGGTATGCGCCGATAGATGAATGATGCAATTCGATTCTTCTCGGCGAAGTTGGAAAAGTCATCGATATTTCAAAGTTGTACGGGCGCGCTCGGAGCCTTTGTTCGTCGGGCCTCGCGATTAGAGGCGAATGATAGGTGAAATAACGAGTAAGGGGGTCATCCGTGTCGCCGAGTGGCACAACACACGGAGCGTCTCTATCCCCGAATCAGAAGGCGCAACATTTGCTGCCGTGATTTTTCTCTTTTTTTTTTTTTTTTTCTTCCTCGTGCGATGCATACACACGCTTCGCACCGCCGGGCTATACTTGTCAGCCGTGGGACAAGGCGAGTTAATAAATCAAGTCGTCGTCGATGCCATTACCGCGGCAAATGTAAATCGAGATCAGCTCTCGGTGCGCACTCTCCGCAATCTCACCTATGCATTATGTCCCGAGCTCCGAGCATGCGCTTCGCTCTCCCGCAAGGACAATCGGTGCAGCAGGATGCATTGCATGCGCCACCGTTAAAGACTCTTTGTTCAACTCGCTTTCCATAAAATTACCCTTCGTTATGTACCTTCACCCAGACGGAAATTTGTACGCCGTTTCTACTTCCCTCCACTGCATTTTTTTTTTTTTTTCAACCATCGAAGGGGACAAATTACCCATAAATAGCATGTATCGAATTAATTAATTAATTTTTATTCAATCACTTTTATGCTTCTGACATTGATTTTAGGATCAAATTATTCATTCTGGAAAAGAAAATTTATGAGGCTTTTTTTTCAATCATCGAAGGGGACAAATTACCGATAAAATAGCATCGAATTGATTAATTAATTTTTTTTAAAGTAAATTTTATGCTCCTGACATTGGTTTTTAAATTCATCTCTAGAAATTATTATTTCTGGAAAAGCAAAATTTATTAAAGAATTCTGCATACGGGTATATTATTTATTTATTTATCGTTACATCGATCGATAGATCATTTCATTAATTACTCCTTCAACTGATATCCATTGCAGGCCGCGATTGATTCTCCGATAATTGAATTGACCGTTTTTATTATTTAATTCGTCAATCGATAAAAGTCATGGAATTGATTCGTTGAGTTTCGCTGGAAGCGATTGAGAACGGTAAATCCGTCGTAAACGTCACGAGGAAAAATCTTCGTGCGATTTAAAATCCTCGTATCTATTATCGAACTTGAGAAACAACACGAGACTACGTACATACGAGCGCTATATAGCGAAGCGATTGAAATTGTAAGACTAGATCTGGTTATGCACTTACGGGTGCAAGGCAAACCTCCCACGCGACTGTATATTTATCCCATTTGCTGAATATGTAATTCACCGCGCAGCGATAAGAATAACAAGGAACGAGAGAGAGAGAGAGCCGCGCGCGTCGAGAGTTGATTGTCGAGATTGTCGTGCGTAAGGATATTTCATGGAAGCTGATTTCTGCATGTTTTGCAATCCATCAATCGCTCTCCTCTCTCTTTCTATCCCACTTAACGTACAATCGTTTATTGATCGACGTTTTAATGATCACCCTTTGTTACACACGAGTTACATACGATAGATTGAGACAAAGTGTGTATAGCGAACACACAAACTAAACGAAGCGTAATAAAAGATATCACTTAAGGAGTTCTTCCCCCGAAGATATCGAATGAGTTACAAATAATTAACAACGATGCGTCTATCGAACCTCTGAATATTTAATATTCTAATTAATCAATGATCGCTAAACGAAGAGAAACAAAAATTGAGGCGCACGCGCGGTCAACAACTGGTGCATCCTCCGCCCGACGTCAAAGCACGTGCTGCACTCGCACCCGATGCGAGCGCGCAACATGCAGCGAAGGAGTGGTGGCCGTGGCGAGGATCCACCGGAGCATATGCGCTGCTGCGTCTCCGCGAGAACCCGAAGAGCGCACACGCCCGGGCTACTCGCAGAGCACAGAAGAGCGTCGCGTGTCTCAGTCTCACGCGCATAAATCCCAACGACTCGCCTCGTCGTACAGTAATAATATACGTTTTCCTAGCGAACGGGCGTGTATATGTGAGCCAGTGCGCGAAGCTCGGCCTCTCGCGCGCGCGCGCGGAGAGCGACTCCGGGCGCGAGAGGAGTGGGGGAACAGAATGCGGAATAGCCTAGAATGTGATGTGAGCGCGCGGGCTCTCGGCTTCTCCGGCGCTCCGTAAACGTCCCCCCGACACGGCTTTGAACGCGCCATTCCCTCCGGTCCCTTTTACACCCGCTACGACGTCGCAGCATCCTTCGCTCATTAACTTCTCTCTATACCCGCACAAAACGTGTGTATTCCTATACTCATTCCCTCTCCGGGGAACGAAGACTCTCGCTCGCTAAACGCAAATTGTACCGCGCGCTCGCTCGACCTACCCGCGCTCCATGAAATTTTCGGTAAATCGACGACACGAGCCGCTCGAACCTACTCCCAATACCCGCTACGCATATCTCATTAACGTGCCAATGAAAAGCTGCGCACAAATTTTATAAATACTGCACAGCGACATAAAGACGATCTCGTATATTCGCTCATTCACTTCTCTCTATACCTGCATAAAGCGTACGTATTCCTATGCCAGCCGAGCACCTCCGCGCTCATTCCTCTCCAGGGAACGACTCTCGCTCGACCTTCCCGCGCTCCATGGAATTTTCGGTAAATCGACGGCACGAGCCGCTCGAAGTTTGGGGAGGAGCCCAATACCCGCTACGCATATCTCATTAACGTGCTAATGAAGAGCCGCGCACAAATTCTATAAATACCGCACAGCGAAATAAACACGATCTCGTATATTCGGAGGTTCTTTTTTTTTGCAAAATTTTTGTGCTCTACCACTTAATTTATTTTCTTAATTAAATTTTCTCTCTAGTTTTCGTAATTGAGAGAATCATTGGAGGGAAGATTAATTGCGATTAATCGCTGGTATTCATTTAACAACGTTTTCGCACGAATGACATTCAGGATAATGTACGACCTTCGCCAATTGCACGGATAACAATCGCGTGAACGCTGCTAATTAGTGCAATTAGTGCGACGAATTTTATCGGCCACGAAATTGAGCAGTGATTACCGGAATTCGTGGTCCCGGTCTACGAAATTATGTTTCCGCAGCGGTTCGTTGTTTAATGATAAATATGTTCTAATTATAATTCCCGATAATTAGGAACATTAACTTCCACGTAATTTTATCCCGACGGAGGTAAACAGTAATCGGGAATTTACCTTACCGAACCCTTTTTGTTCACGATTCGCTGAAATAATGACCAACGCGCATCAGAGGTCACCTTGATACGTCGCAACGCACCGAAACACTGGCGTGCACGCGGCAAGAGAGCGACGTGTGTTTTCACAGCGGCGCAGCGGATTAGCCGCGCGACCTTTCGAGCGCTCACCATGTCGTCCACTTTTCACACTCTCCGCGCCTCCTCGGCGCGTATACATCGCTTCTCCCGCGCGCCTGCCTATATTCGACCTCCAACGAGTTTACCTCTTTCTCGCTCCTGCGAATGATCGTCAGAATTCCAATATCGATTGCTCGGGTGTTTCCATATACATACATACACATTAAAGTGTGCGTAAGCGTGTATTCGATTGCCCGTAAGAATCTCGAGTTCAGTGTGTTCATCCGAATCCTTAAAAAGTTTAATTGAAAAAAAAGGCTACGTGGACACAGCTCGTCGAAAAAAAAAGGAAAAGGAAAGGTGTCAAAATGCCAGACTCGTCAAAACGCTCGAGCGATAATTCCTCATCGTCGTTTCTCTCTCACCTATCGACGGATATTCCCGTTACACGTGGATTCCAATCGTACGGTCAAACGTCTCCCACGCATCGTATTCCATAAGCCCGCGCGTTTGTTACCTACGCGGAAACACACTGATACGTGTGTGAGTTTAAAAAAAAACACACACACACGTATACATATATATATATATATATAAATACGTACTGTACTTTTGCACTGTACTAACGACCGCTCCGGATGCACGGATCAGCGAGTCTCAATTCAATTGTACTTTTGTAATAACGCGCGAGCGTTGCGCATCATCTCAATTTCCGGCTGATATTTTTATCACGGGAAACATAAATTCAGCGACTCGATACGTGCGGAGTTACGGGCGAGTTTAGTCGCATCGTTTCGCTTATTTCGTCGGAATCGATAAGCACGGCAACTAAAATCATTGGCTCTATCCAATGATTAGTTGACAAATTTATTATTATTCAACGTACTGTGTTAAAAAATGTACTTTTTTTTTTTAATTCACCTAAACTCCCTAAAATGTGGGGCTCTGTCGCGAATTTCTGCCTCGCCTGAAAACGCGACGTTTAGTCTCGAGATCCTGGCGCGTGGTTCGTCCACTCGCGTTCTTCGCTAACAGCGATGAGAATTGGCGCGCGCGCGCCGACTCGGACCGGCGGTAACCGTTATACGCTTCTCTTCTCCATACCTCGCGCGGGCGAGTAGCCTCGGGTGCCTATAGATACACGTACGCGTAGCATATGTGTATATATATATATATAAAATATACTCGTGTTTTAACGTACAGGTTGAATTAATCGTAGCTCGCCTCGGGTACACCTATATCCGCATGCGATTGCTCTTTTCTCTCCAGGAGATGCTTTTCTGGAGCTCCAATGCTTTTTCCTTCGTTTAAAAAAAATAAAAATATAAATTATTGCAGGTACTTTGTCAACGTCGCTCTCTTCGCTAACGCGAATGGGAAGAGAAGATTTTTTTTTTTTTTTCGAAGATCAGAGTCGCAGATAAGTGACGTACTCGATGAAGAAGAGAAGATGATCCAGCTTTGATTTTTTCACTCGATACACCACGAAGATCGAAGCTTTTGTGGTTTTTTTCAAACGCGTTTGAGTAATGACGATATATTACGAAAGTCCTTAAGCGCGCACGGAAAATCGAGCGGACACCGTGTGCAACCGGGGATTTTCACGGTCAAGATCATCCACAAACACCTGTGGGGGTTCCAGGCTCGGTTCGGACCCTCTCGGGAAGGCGCAACGCGATTAGTCAAGTCAGTGGAGCCGGGGCGTGATTCCCTCCACGGGGGATGACGCACAGACTCCCCCGAGAGGATCCCCCCCCTTAAGCGCATAAAGGAAACACTCGAAAAATGCATTGTGCCGATTTTTTTTTTTGGTGCTCGACGAGATGACTCGGAAAATTATTGAATACCTGCTAGTCGAGAATTTTCAAGAGATAAAATTTTCATAATTTCAACAATAATATTATCATACTTATTTTTGGCAATTTCAAATTTAATTAATTCAATTTATTTTTTAAAAATTCTAATCACGATTTAATAAATTATTTTTTATTGTCCTTTAAAAATGATAAAAATTCACTTTTTACAGTAACATAATAAACAAAATAATAAAAATGTGCAGATTTAATTTTGTTTTAGCCTCGAAGAAAAAAATCGAGGCGAGTGTTGCCCAAATTTCCGTGAGAGAAATCGGTGAAGATGGGGAGGCTACCGATCAGAGGAAATTACGGAATAAAAAACATATCTTATCCCCCGGTTGTCGTGGCTCGTTATGGACGCGTCTCGGGTTTCAAAGGACCTCCTCTAAATCGTCATAAACCGGCAAGTGCGCTAGCAGGGTGGTATATAGACTGCGGCTCAACTAAAACGTGTATAACTCGCTTGTGGTTTTAAGAATGGTGAGCTAATGGGGCAGAAGGGCGGGGGGGATCGGCCACAAAATTAGTGACCACAAATCAACGACAATACTGGGCTATCCCTTTTGTAGCAAGGTGGTCTCTCCTCAGGTTCGAGCGAGAGCCGAGAGCATTTCTATCCCTTGTGCAGTTAAGGGCGTGCTCTCGTATATAGTTAGTGTCTAGTTCGAGTCCTTCAGCTGGACCGCGACAAAAAGAATCACTTTACGCGCTCGGGGACACTAATTCTCGACACCTAAATCTCCGGGCCCTTTTCCCTCGAGCCCTTTCCCCGTTATTTACGTCCGATGTAAATTTTTCTTCCCCGAATCATCCCCAAAAAGCTGTTAAATTTCACGCCCAGCCTCGGCCTCCTTAAGCGCATTATTTATAGTTTACCGGCAATGAGCTATCTTTTTTTTTATTCCCCTATTTTATTTCACGCTTTATTCGTGCAGAGACAACAGTGGAAAATTTCAAGCAAGAAAGTCCAATGTTTATTTATAGGGAGGAACACGAATCGATTAAATTTATCGACAGATATCTCAATTATTTACAATCTTCCAAAAAAAATTTCAAAAATTCCAGGCCATGAACAAAAAGCAAAGAAAAATGATGCTACACTTTCCGGGCTTCGTTTCCAAGTACAAGCAGATAAATCCAAGGTACAAAGAAGCGACAGATTCGATCGGAATCGAATCCCTTGGGTCTCGATTGAAATTGGACGTGCGTTCGTCCGGGATTTGAGGATCCACGATCGGATCCTCAAATTGGATCATCCGCATTATTTATAGTTAACCGGCAATGAACTATTTTTTTTTTATTCCCCTATTTTATTTCACGCTTTATTCGTGCAGAGACAACAGTGGAAAATTTCAAGAAAGAAAATCCAATGTTTATTTATAGGGAGGAACACGAATCGATTAAATTTATCGACAGATATCTCAATTATTTACAATCTTCCAAAAAAAAAATTCCAAAAATTCCAGGCCATGAACAAAAAGCAAAGAAAAATGATGCTACACTTTCCGGGCTTCGTTTCCAAGTACAAGCAGATAAATCCAAGGTACAAAGAAGCGACAGATTCGATCGGAATCGAATCCCTTGGGTCTCGATTGAAATTGGACGTGCGTTCTTCCGGGATTTGAGGATCCACGATCGGATCCTCAAATTGGATCATCCGCATTATTTATAGTTAACCGGCAATGAGCTATCTTTTTTTTTATTCCCCTATTTTATTTCACGCTTTATTCGTGCAGAGACAACAGTGGAAAATTTCAAGAAAGAAAATCCAATGTTTATTTATAGGGAGGAACACGAATCGATTAAATTTATCGACAGATATCTCAATTATTTACAATCTTCCAAAAAAATTTCAAAAATTCCAGGCGATGAACAAAAAGCAAAGAAAAATGATGCTACACTTTCCGGGCTTCGTTTCCAAGTACAAGCAGATAAATCCAAGGTACAAAGAAGCGAGAGATTCGATCGGAATCGAATCCCCTGGGTCTCGATTGAAATTGGAGGTGCATTCGTGCGGGATTTGAGGATCGACGATCGGATCAGTAGCGACAGGGACGATGAGGAGAAGGAGCCAACGTCCGGCTCTTTGAGTGGAGATGCGAGGAAGACGCTTCTGGACAGAAGCGCGCGCGCGGCGAAGGAAATTCTATTCGGGCATTAGTTCCCCGCTGGGCGTCATCACCAGCGCGGTCCGGGTCCGGGAGATTTCGTCTCGGTGAGACGAGGAGATGCTGGACCACTCCACAGATGAGGAGCCTGTAAAATACGTATATATCATACGCCGGACCGAGAAAGATGCTCTGTTGTGATGCGGACCAAGTGACTCGTGATAAATACCCGGGCAAGTCGATCTTCCTCGTTCCCTCGGCTGATTGGAACTTAAGACGTGAGCCGGGCTACCGTCTAATCCCTTCCCTATCTCCTTGTCCATCCGCTCTTCGCATAATTGTCTTATTGTGCCCTCGGAGCTGCCGGACGTGCTCCAGGAATTCACTGCGTCGTGTTCCATCGCACCAACCGCTCCAAGATTACCCGAGAGACACCCCGTCGACCTTCTCCACCTTCAGGCTTGTCCGATCGCCACGAATTTTCTACCTGCCTGAAATTAAATCGATATCCAGAAATAAAATAGTTGCATTTTTAGAATATCAATATTAACTTTTAATATCACCTCGGCTAAGTCGCTCCAAATATTTCTCACGCTGTAGAAAAACCTTTCTCCTTTTTCTCCGGGCAGCTGAAAAAAAATTGCAGTCCTGGTGACTATTTTTAACTCTCGATTGCCTGGAGGGCAAAAAGACGGGAGATATATATATATGTATGTATATATATATATGCGTTCCAAAGCGATGAGCGACTTTTTATTGCCCACGGTTAAATGAACTATCTAATAATTAAAACTAATCAGAGTTTCGGAATAATAAACGTCAAATATTCGGGCCTACGATACCGGTCGCACAAACATTAATATTATCGCTTAATAGTCACCGGGACTACAAGATTATTCGAGTGTACTATTTAATTCTCTCCGCATGCGGAATTCTTGAGCTCGCGTAGGCGGCGAGCCGCGAGTTACCAAGCGAATGCGTTAAGAAACGGAACGACGTAGTGGAGAAAAAAAAAAACAATAAAAAAACGTTGAGTCGTTGGCGAACACGAAAGAACACCGGACGAGAGACACGAAGGAGTGATGAAAATTGGATAATTATTATAACTATCATTCTAAACACCCTCTAACAAGATAATAGAAACACTCACTAAATAATTCATACTTTCTAAATTTCTTTAAAAAAACGTAATCACTTTTCCCTTTATTATTTTTCACGCTTAAATCTCAACAACAAAACCAAATATTAATGATTTTACCACACCGCAAAATTAAAAAATAAATTAAGAATTAACAAAAAATATATTTCTAATCATAAAATTCGATTGTGTGGCATTTAACCCCGGTCACGTCGACACTGATTATGCCCGGAGGGCTGAAGAGCAGTGAGCCGAGATGCGGATGAGTAGTCCGCTCGTTCAAGGATGAACGAAAACGTCCGAAGCGCGATTATCCGCGAGGGACACAGCGCGCGAGCCGAGGAAACGAGGGATCGAGCTGCGCTGAGCATGTTCTCTGATGGGGTCATCAGCGGGAATTAACATACTGGGTAGACGCGTACGGTACGACGCGTTGCTGCTCGGTGGATATAAACATCCACCACTGCACAACAACAACAACAACACCACCACCACGAAGCGGTAAAAAAAAAACAACAACAAAGAGAAGAACGTCGAAAAGTGGAGACGAGCCGAGAAGCGGAATGACTCGGAGGACGCGAAGTTGCAGCGTTCGAACACACGAAAAGGCAGCAACTTCACCTTTGTAACTCACAGCGGGCAGAAGAGGATGATCCGCGCATCGTAAATATCGTAAATATCGACGTATCGACGAGTGTCATTCCGGCGTCTTTTCGTCTCCCCGCAATTTATAGTACATTTATTATAGATTCATCTTCACTCGGAACACACCGCGCTGTAAATACATACACGTCAAGGTCAACAGTGCGAAATTGCGTCCTCAATTTGGCTAGTACAAAAAACTTTGATAAAAATGTTCCGAGTGTGTCTATAATAAACACTTAATGTTGTGTCGAAGACCCGAGCCGAGTCAGTGGTAGTCTCCAGGCTTTGCTTGTTACAAATACGGTGCAAGTCATTCGCTCGCTCGCGAAGCAGCCCGCGTTTCTCTCGGTCCCGGAGGGACCGCACGACTTCATTGCGTATTTGCACGAGCGTTTCATTGTCTCCGAATAGTTAAAACATCGGATATCGAGTATTACGTCGTTTCCTCGGTGCGCGCGAGCGCCACCCGCGCTGGAATCGTAAAACCCAAGACACACGAGTAAAATTGAGTTCGACAAACACGAGAGACTCTCTTCAAACAGGGATTACGTGGTGCGTCGGGCGAAGCGCGCTCTAGCCTCGGATACTCGTCTGCCGGATGCTCGAGCGACGCACGCATGCGCTCGTTAACGATTGTTATATATATATCGGGTGTTTGGCGACCGAAAGTCTCTTCCGGCGGAGCCCGGAATGCCTCTCTTCAAGAACAACGCGCACTTCCGTCGATAACCTCGTTTTCGTGGTCCCGTGAATTCGTCCAATGAATTTTGACGTTCGTATAAACTCATCTGTTCCATCGTTAAAATGCGAAATTACGACACAAAATCATAACCTATAAACTTCACTTCTTTCTCGGACTGTACATATTTCCGAGCACGATAACATCTCATCAACGAACGTAGCGTAATCCTATTCCGCTGCTTCCTCTCCGCTCCTTCGCAATTCGACTTCGAAGATTCGGGGATTTGTGCTCGGGTCGAATTATCGTCGCGTGTAACGCAGCGACGTTCGGCCCGAGATTTCTTTTCGACAGCCGGCAATCGGAATACATAACGAGCTCGAGCAGAGCGACAGGTACACGAGATGTGTTCGTGAGGAACGCGCGGAGAAGCTCAGACCCTGTGTTCGAGATAAGACACGAGGAATGTCGCCTTCGAAGGATTATTTCGATGTATTTGCTGCTCGGTAAATGATGTTGCTTTTGTCTCGACTGAATAATAAACGTGAGGATGTAGAATTCCGTTTTTTTTTTATTGTGAAAAGAAAAAAAATTAATTTGTTTTTGTGTGTGTCTATGTTTTGCAACAAATTGGAAATAACGTTTTTAAAAAACGCATTAAAACGTTTCTGAATTCCCGGTGATGTAAATATAAATTCGCTCCATCCATTCTCAACAATCTGAACCAATTTTTTTGTTGTTGTTTTTTCGTGTGCCCCAATCGCAGGCAATATCTCGTTTACACTCGTCGCGCTATCAGGCTCGTTTGGAGTGAAGAGAGTGCTGTAGATCAGGATTTGGACAGTGGTAAAGGGGATACATTAGGCGGAACGAATGGACCAGAAGAAAGCCAAAGGAATCGAGAGGACAACAAAGAGAAAAGGAAAAAGGAGGCGCGAGGAAGGACGTAAGAAACGAAATGAAAACCGCGACGCTCGCCACTGGTCCAGGTGGCGAGAGAGAATGAGAGAAAGAGGCCGAAGAGAAGAAGCCGCCGGCGAGATTCTTCTCGTGCGCCACGAGACGAGCAGCGCGCGGATTCCCCGAGCAGCGCTACGCTCCACACGTACGAATATATAGGCGAACGGGGGGCAAAACGGCACACCCACATTTTTTTTTTTTTTTTTTTTTCAAAAAACCCCCTACAATTCAACCGACAACATTTTTCAAAATGATCAAAAACATCAAAATTCTTCACATGAAAAAATAATAAAGTAATTTTAGAACAGTATTTGCCTAACTTCTCAAATTCACATTTGAAAAATAACTTTTGGAAGTATTTTATTTTTTAATTAAAAAAAAAAATTTATAAAGTGAAAACGTTTTTTTTTTTAAAAATCGTTGAATTGCGTTTTAGGGATGCACTGTTATAAAAATAAATAAAAGGTGCTTCATTTTGCCCCCTGGTCCGTTATATATCTGTATATATAGATGAGAGCGGGCTCGCGCCGGACCAACAAGGGAGCTGATTTATAACGGCCATTCATTCTAATCGTCCTGCATCTTACCAGCTCCGCTGTCTACCGTAGCTGCACTTTTCAAGATAGCAACAGCAGCAGAACCGCCCAGCCACGAGGACCGTGGCTAATTGACTATAAAAACTCGAATATTTGGTCGCACCCATAAACCATTTAATTAACAAGTTTCGTTGGGGACGCGTTGCTCCGGATGCTGTGGCCGCAGGACGGGAGAGAAAAGCGCGACGCCTCCGACGAGTGTGTAGAGCACTCTCGGGATGCTGCGGGATAAATCTTTTCGATCCATTGGCTGCGAACGAACGACCCCGAGCAGCCCTGGATCGCCTTTGGGAATCCCCTAAATTTCATCGATTTATCGTTTGGGTAATTTGGAGAAGAGGGGGCGACCCGTAGCGAATTTGAGGCGGTAATCGGATCATCAGAATCGCAACCACAACTGCGATCCTCCCATTACTCCGCAAATCACTCTATTTATTTATTCCTCGTGCACATTATTCCAATTTTTTTCTTTTTTTTTCGTACTGCCCACACTATTTATTTTCAAAATAATGATATTTTTATATCAATATCATTTTAAGAATTTTTTTTAGCTGTGTAAAAATGAGATCTAAGGGAAAAAATTGACTAGTGATCTATTTTTGTTTATGAATTTCGATTCAATCGAACGACCCCAAGCAGCCCTGGATCGCCTTTGGGAATCCCCTAAATTTCATCGATTTATCGTTTGGGTAATTTGGAGAAGAGGGGGCGATCCGTAGCGAATTTGAGGCGGTAATCGGATCATCAGAATCGCAACCACAGCTGCGATCCTCCCATTACTCCGCAAATCACTCTATTTATTTACTCCTCCTGTACATTATTCCAAATTTTTTCTTTTTTTCGTACTGCCCACACTATTTATTTTCAAAATAATGATATTTTTATATCAATATCATTTTAAGAATTTTTTTTAGCTGTGTAAAAATGAGGTCTAAGTTAAAAACTGACTAGTGATCTATTTTTGTTTATCAATTTTACAGGAAGCTACATTTTACATAACTAATGAAATGGAATATAAATATTTGCAGCAAGAGTGCAAAGATATGACTCTAAAAATCCAAGGAATAAATGCAGAGGACGGAGAGAGAGACTCGAATATAGTTTTGGCTGCAATCGGAGAAAAGGCTCGCGTGCTTTGTGTACATTTTATCGGAGAGAGAGGGAGAGAGGAGGAGCGCGCGTGGTCCCCGGGAGTGGTGCATGTAGCCGACGCGCGAGTAACTAAATCAAATGTCATCATCAGAGGCTTAGTTATGAGGGCGAGGTTGCTCGTCTCTTCCTTCTCTCTGGCCTCTCTGTTCGCCGACGGTGACCCGCTGAGCCCTCGGGTGGTCCACCTTTAGTCGGCCACGGAACACGGCCCGGCGACGCCACAAAACGTCCGGTCTAACTTTTTTAAATTGAATGCCTCACGAGCTACGAGCAGCCGTCCCTCTCCTCGCCGAGCGCGTGTCCATGATTTCACAGTTAAATTATTATCAACGCTAATTCTGTAAACCTTATTGCGGCTATTTACGCATACATATATGTATATATATATACAAAAAAATTTATTATAGATTATACAACTGAAATAGAGTAATTCCAAAATAATCCACCAGATGTCACGACGACTCAAGTGATTTCTCACTTTTCGCAAAGCCCGAAATTCTTCGATATCCACAAACTCAGTGACGACGTAACTTCCGTTTATCTCGATAAACTGCATTATCGCACATTTTCGCCTTAATTACATTGTACCACATTATAATAACGGGTTTACGCGTCACGCGAATTTAAGTACCTCCGCGCTCGGCTGCGAGAGGGCGACACCGTCGAGCGGTGCGTCGCTCGTGAAGAAAATATTCCTCGACATTCGAAGAGTCAACGGGTGGTGTGTGCTTTCATTCTTTCTCGTGCGGCTTTCTTTCTCGGTGTGCGAGGGGGCGGCGTCGAAATATTGGATAGCATCGGTCTCTCGTGTTTGTCGGTGACGAGGGTGGCGAAAGGGCCAAAGGTACAATGTACATGTATACACACGCGCAGGTATATACACAAACAGAGAGAGAGAGAGGACTTTCTCCGTTGGGCTGGAAAAAGCGACGGCGAGAGAGAGACAAAGCGAGGCTGGGGATGAGTTGCAACGACGACGACGACGACGACGTGGACACTCGGCACGCGAGGTCGAGCAGCCGTACACACGGGGCCACAGGAACCGGAGGGTGAGGCGCACCATAAGTCCATTTAATTAATTAAAAGTGCATTAGCGGGAGTCGACGTGTAGGAGGCTCTGCTTTGGGGGTATTAGATATGTTAACGGGGCGTTAGAGCCTCTAACCGGAACAACTATAGGCACGAGGCATCGCCGAGGGGGATTCCCCGCTTTCTATATTTTTCTCTTTTTTTTTTTATTCTTCCCTTCGGGGCCTGTGGCTCTAGACATTCACGTAGCTAAAAAACAAGAAAAATTCGAGATTCATGTAAATAAACACAGAATTTTTGGCTCTAGAAATTCACGTAGCTAAAAAACGAAAAAAATTCGAGATTCATGTAAATAAACACAGAATTTTTGGCTCTAGAAATTCACGTAGCTAAAAAACAAGAAAAATTCGAGATTCATATAAATAAACACAGAATTGTTGGCTCTAGAAATTCACGTAGCTAAAAAACAAGAAAAATTCGAGATTCATATAAATAAACACAGAATTTTTGGAATTCTTCAACGAGAATAAAAATAATCAAATCTTTGCCAAATTAACTGAATCAGAATCGAAATAGACTTTTCATCGAATTACTCTACTTTTCCTGACATTTGGCCATCGGAAAAAAATAAGAAGTTACGTTTCGTGTGAAGTGATTTGAAAAACCTTTTTTTTTACATTTTTGAGGCTTAAGGGGGCAAAAAGTAAGCTCGATCCTGCTTTCTTACTTTCTCTCCCTCTCTGTCACTTAGTATTCTTTCGTGTTTTTTTTTCCACCCTCTCTTCGTTTGCGTTACCGTGCGCGCTCAATTACTTTCGTCAGCACATTTTCCCATAACTTATGATTTAGCCGCGCACACACGCGGGTCAAGCGGCGCGGGTGCTTTTGCTGGAAGCCACAGCGGCACACAACTCGGCCGCACTTACGCTACGTTACGCCTTATATATATATATGTATTTACTGTGTGACTTTCATTCTCACGACTCCGTGAACGTCAATTACCGCGCACGTGAATAGCTCCCATGCATCGCGCGCGTTTCTGCGGCCGATGAGAGTTGCGCTGTGTTTCGTTAGATTAGCTTTTAATCAGTGGGGTGTAACCGCATCGATTGGATCAATCATCGATTTATCGGATTCGATTTTAACCCGTGATTCTTAATGATGCAAAAAAAATAATTTTTTAAAAATTATTTTATTAATCAACGATTATAGTGAATACCATCATAACATTGCTTCATAAATTATTTTATTACTCAGATAATTAAAGATACTGTAAGTACCTGAAGTAAAAATCCAAAAAAAAAATCAAACACGTGCTGAATAAAAATTTTTTAATTTTTTTCCGCACATTCCCAAAGATTCCGTATAAGCTAAACTCGCTTACACGATGAAAATAAATTTAATTCTTATTCTTTTTTTTATTACTCAGATAATTAAAGGTACTGTAGGTACCTGAAGTAAAAATCAAAAAAAAAAAAAATCAAACACGTGTTGAATAAAATTAAAAAAAAATTTTCCGCACACTCTCAAAGATTCCGTACAAGCTAAACTCGCTTACACGATGAAAATAAATTTAATTCTTCCTCTTCTTTTTTTAATCAGCAACGACAGCAGCGATTACACCGAGAGAGTGTTTCTGCGGTTTTCGGCGTAGCGCATTTCCTCATTGCCTTTGTGCCCGTCATCGAGATCGAGGAGAAGTCGTCGATAGAATCAGAACACCAGGTGCAAATTACGTGGTGGATTATGAGGTAACGCTGCCCGACGATGAGTCGATGAGCCCGAGCTTCAGGCCCATAACCACAGCTGACTCTTCACCTCTATCTTTTTTTATACAATTTTTAGACTTACACATATATACATATATATATATATACAGCCATTCCACGAGTAATCACGTTAATGCACTTCACTCACCTCTCGGAGCGTTAACTGGCTTTTAGTATACACATTTCTCCCCCGCAGCGATCGTTTCCAATTTTTCAATGACTCACAACTTAAATCCTCCCCCTTTTGGCACACATACTCGCTGCTGTTACCGCTCCGCGTGTGTATACATGCCTTTCAATCTTTTGATACTATCGGCGAGCACAGCCAGAGAGCGTCATTATCGATAACTATAAATAATCCTTACAGGGAGACAGCTGCGGAGGATTTTCTGGAAACGAAAATAAAACAAAGTGCCAAGAGAGAGAGAGAGAGAACGAAAGGAGGGAGGTCGAAGGAAAAGGGTGGCTGGTCACTCGGGCTACCGCAGTATGCGCGAATCGCGTGCTGAAGAAGACCACGGCTCGACGAGAAGCGGAGAGATCGATGATGAAGCGGCAGGCGAGTTGAACCAGCGGCGCGGGTCACGCACGCGACTTTATCACGTCGTTAGGAGCTTCGATTCTCTCACCGCGCGTGCCTTTATTTCTACGCTCGAAAATCCAGTGAACGGACATCCGAAGTTTCCAGCGATAGAATAGATAACAGCGAATAATCTATCGTCACCGGGGGGAATAATTGAAAAAATTTTATTCAGTTATTCGTCAGCAGATGTTGTGAAAAATGTGGTCGACTTCAGGGTGTAGAATACACGTTTGTGGGCTGGGAATTTTTTAAAAACACTTTTACGGCTATTGCAATAGTAAATAACGTTGCGACGTGAATAATAATTACATAGAAATGGAATTATTGTCAAACGGCAACCGCATTTCCAAATTCCACGTGCCCAAAACGAGCGCAACTAATTAACCATTAACGGCAACGGGAGACCCTCCGACAATTCGCCGTTTAGCGAGACACGTGGCTCAGAATGTATTCTCACTCGGGGGCTGCGATACTTTGACCTATTCGCTTTGGGGCGACGAGGAGGGAGAAGGATGTTTTATTAGTTAGCGCACGACGAGCGAGTGTCGAGCCTTTTACCTTATTCTTTTTCTCTCCCTCTTCAAAAACCTCCGACATACGCCACATTCTACGCCAAACCGGCAGCTCATCTCTCACATGAAAAAAAAAAACAAATTCCGTTTATTCAGATTTTATAAAAACATTTTAAAAAATGTTTCGCGCCAGGGCCAAGTTCACGGTTTAAAAAAATAAGCTTTGAAGCCCGTACGAGGCTTCCTGATTTGCTGACCTCACGTGGAGCCTCCCATACATTTGTAGGAGATGCAGAGGCACCCACGCGTGCGCACGTGTGTCTTTTAATACTCGGTAATGCGTTGCATGTCCATATTCATTAAGTCATTCCGGTGTTGAGCACATGCCAGCCTCTCCGGCGAGTTTAATGTTTCGAAAGAAATAAAGAAGAAGAAGAGGCTGAAGTAGTCAGGGATCTAGCGAGTACTGGCATTAAAGTCACCCTTCGGAGCCTCGGCGAACGTATGGAGTCGTGTCTGGCGGCTAAGAAGCAGCAGCAAAATCACTCCGCGCTCGAGTTCAGGACCCTCGTCAAGCTTCTGCACTTTAATTAATAGTAGCGAATCGTACGAGGCTATCGGTGAAAAGCAATCGGGGCAAGGTGTACAGTACTTGTTATTCCCTCGATGAGAGAGAAGTGCACACGTCGAGGAATATAATGTATACGGTATTGCGAGACCGAGGACCTACGGACAAGAGCCTCGGTGTGTTCTAATGATAGAAAGCTCTTGTTCGATTGGAGAACGCCATGCCAGTCGAGAGAACTCGGGCTGTTCCTTTGCTGCTGCTGCTGCTGCTCGTTCTCCTCGCGCTCCTGCTGAGTTCAACTCACCCGTATATATTCCAGTTGTATACGTATGTACACTACTTCAAAGCCTCTCAAAGAAAGTGAGCCTCCAAAGGTCAGCGTAACTCGCCCGACTCACAAATGCCAATCTACTTACGAAACTCTGTGTGTATTGTAACACCGCGATAGACATTTTTATCCTGCGGCCTCGCGCATCTGGAATCTCCGTCTCTATGTCTCAATTGGCGACTGTAAATCGATGCGGCATATTATCGTGGAATTTTCTATGCCAAAGAAATTTCGACCTGTTAGGATTTTTTTTTCATGGCCAAAAAAAAGTAGAAAATTGTTAAATTTACATTTATACATATAAAGATGAATCATTTTTTTTTAAATCACTGTTTTCAATTTTTTTTTTTTGGTTTAGAGTCTGGGATAATATTGAATATATATTTTTATAAAAGTAATTAATTTTTTAGAGTACTGTGAAAAAATAATTCTCGTGTAAATAATGATGATAATTCTGGATTTTAACAAGGGGCGATAGGATTAATTCAAAAGGACATTCTCACGATAAATTTATTCGTAAACAGGAGATTGGAAGTTTGTCGAGTTGAGTGGCTCGTTTAATCGAGCCATAAGCGTTGAGCCTTGGTGTTCCTCCTGCGGAGCGCACGTTTCGAGCGAACGACGAATGTAGAATCGGCAAATGAATGGTGAATCGTGTTACAAACAAGCCAAGAGATAGCAGCGAAGGTAGAGAGCGTTAGAGGAAGACGAAACGAGAGAGGCACTCACCCCCTCTCGAGTGCTCCCTGCACTCGGATATCATCCACGCGCCTTCGCCGCATTTATCTCAAGAATCTACAATTTTATTCATATCTCTCGAGTGCACGACGAGAAGGGGCCGAATGTTGTGCGCGCGCGTCCAGCCAAGAGAGAGAAATAATGCTGAATAATTTCACCATAAATATGGAGTTTTGTGGGCGTAAAATAACGATAATGCAAGTAAATAATGGACGTAGAGTTTTATTACCTTAGGCGGGTGAATGGCGAGATAGAATCTACCGGTCGGTCGCGCGCGAACCTCCGATCCAGCCCCGCGCGCCTCCGACTTCTTCCTCATCCTCAGCATCGTCGTCGTCGTCGTCGTCGTATTCCCTCGCAGGACGAGAGCCGATCCGTACTTGGAGACTCTTGGTGTTGCCCGCCTTAGGCTTCAAGAGAACCTCAGCCTCCAGTCTGATTCTTCCTTCTTCTTCTTCTTCTTCTTCTTCACATCCTCTACTTCCTTACCTGAACACGGGGAAAATGCTTTGCTGTACCAGCAAATCATTTGCTTATACGTAAAAATATTTTTTTCTGGCTTGACAAACATTTTTTCCAAGTCTAGAAATATGATTTCTGGACTTGAAAATATTTTTTCAGGTCATTGAATATCTTTTCCGGACTTGAAAATATTTTTTTAGGTCATTGAATATTTTTTTTGGACTCAAAAAAAATGTTTAAGCAATCAAATACTTTTTTTTGGACTTGAAAATAATTTTCTAGGTCATTAAATATCTTTTCTGAATTTGAAAATATTTTTCTAGGTCATTAAACATCTTTTTTGGACTATAAAAATTTTTTTAGGCCATCAAATAATTTTTTTCGGACTTGAAAATAATTTTCTAGGTCATTAAATGTCTTTTCCGGACTTGAAAATAATTTGTTAGCCTGGCAAAAATATTTCTAGCCCCAGCAAAAGGAAATTGCTGTCGGTAGATTATCGAATGATCCATTTTCCGTGTTTCAGACCCTTTTTTATGGCTTTAAAGTGGTTTTAAATGGCTATCGAGTTTCTGGGAGAAGAAACACAGGGGAAAAATAGCGGAAGCAAAGTGAGAGAAGCGCGATGGCCGTTCAGTGGGATTCTCCCCCCGCTGACGGGGTGGCCCGAGTTGGGAACCACCCTCGGTACCTCGCAAGGGTGTGGCCTACCCCAGATTGATTCGGAAAGCTCGACCATGCGCGCAAAGCTCGCTTCGTATCACGCAAGCGTTCCGTTGCTCTTCTTCAACGACCTCCATTGTACGAAAGTGCAGCGCCCCATATTTCTTCAGCACCCTCGTATTTGGGACGGCGATACTAGATCGTAAAAAACATTTTCTTATGCCTCGCATTGACTTTTATTGATTCCTGCAACAGACTAATTTCACAAACAGGATTTCCACCCTTTCTACTCAAACTAATAAAATAATCACACAAACAATTTTACAGTTCAAACTCAAAATTCACCGAACTAAAAAAAAAATTTAATTCATATTCCAATTTAAATTGGATGTCGAATTTGACACTATCGATAGATAATTTAACAATTTAATTTCGCGCTTTTTCTTCATCGAGATTTAAAGCACAATGATTAATTTTTCAGGTCGGACGATGGAGAAAGGAGAATCAAAGTCGCGGTGCGGATTTATGACTTAAACATGGATCGCTCATGTATGCGGAGCGTATACATTCGGAGAAGCCATGAACCGTAAAGTTTCGCACCCAGGCGAAGCTCACCGTGGACGATGGGGTGTATGCCCGAGCGTATTCTCCTCGGCTTATCCTTCGGAGAAGATTCGAAAAGGCGTTATTAACACCGCTGACCTCGGGTCTATGATTACACGCATTAATAGCCGGATGGACGAACTTTGTTCAGCGCTCAGCGTGCACTGTCATTACCCGTACGATGTTTCTGGAGCGAGAGCGAGCGGAGAGAAGCTGCGAGGGAGAAAATAAGAAAATGACAAACCCGCTCGCCGGCCGCACGCAGCTCGAATGCAGCTCGCGTTATAATATAGACGTGTATATCGCTCGTCGAGAGGAGGAATCCTTCGAAGAAAGCGCCACACGCTCTGCCATTACACAGTCATTATCTCAAATTGTCGTTCCGTAAGAAACGTCATTGTCGCTCGGTGCTCGGTCAGCGACGGGACTTGACTCGCAGACGTGAGAAGTGATAGCTAAATTGCATATCCTCCACGAACAAATCCCCCAGTTCAATTAACCGATCCAACGGCGAGGATATTTATCTGCAATTTCCAACGATTCCTCGATTGATTTGTCAATCATTATAGAGAGAAACGTTTCCATACAATGTCAGAATTCTCCTGTCGATTACGGATCAATGAATTATCCACAACTTTCTTATTGGAAGCCGGATTATAGATTTTTTATCATGCAATTTCTAAATGAAATAATTTGGTTCTCCATAAATTATTCTTTCCGCACAATCGGTAAATTCAAGTTCTTCGTTCGGAAGTGACGGCAATTGGCCCTCTCCGATTTTTCCACCCTGCGGAGCGCCTCTCTTCAGCATTGTCTTCTCCCCCCCACGCCCTGCAACAAAAACCTCAACACGAAAGGGTGATGTACACGGCGGGCGCATGAATAATATTGTTTCGCAGGATGGTTGTCGAAGAAATATCATTCATCAATAGCCTCCTCGCGCCATGGGTTACAGGGCTCGTTGAAGGGGCGTTGTACGTTCCCTTGTCCAAGTGGCGGAGCGGCGAGGATGCAGGCGCGCGTGCTCGACGTTCAGGCGCGTGCACACGTTGCATTAAAATCTTCGAAATATTATGCGAGATTTCCGTGCGCTCGTATCTACATCCATATCTACATATATATATTTATATGTAGGTACAACACATAGAGACGAAAAAAAAGAAGAAGAAGAGGAGGAGGAGGAGGAGGAAAAATAAAAGGAAGAGTGGCACGTGAACACGCGGGGGGCGTTGCGCGTGTACAAATCATGCAAAGAATGACGCGGCATTGCCTTCCTACGACGAACTCTATGTATCTCCTCGTTTCTCTCCTCGCCCTCGCTTATCTCTCTCTTTCTTCCTCTTCATACGTTCTTCTCTTCCTTCTCCTCCTCCTCCTCTTCTTGTGTATCCTTATTCTCCTGTGCCCTGCTGGACTCCAACATCAGAGCGTCTGCTCTAAGAGCATTCAAGCTCTATACCAGATCGAGTCTCGATCCGCCGCCGCTTCTTGCATATTAACGGCAGCATCGTTCTTCTCTTCTTCCCGAAGCTGTACTCCCAGCGAGAGCGCGATCACCATATCGCAAGTCACTCGCTCGTTTACCCCGGAGAGTCCGCGTCTTCCTCTTCCTCCTCCGCAGTCTCGAGCAATAATCCAGAGTTCAACGGGTCGGCTTGTTATACCATTATGTTTCTCCTCACCTTTGATTTTCTTTTTTTTCTTTGTTCGACTCCTTCGACTCTTTCTCTCGCTCTGTATAATACAATAAATTCAATTGAACACGATAGTAATACAATTGATTACCTTTGCTTCCAGCAGACATCGGACCTTGACACGTTACTCTGCCGACAAGATCTCGACCGTCTGCAGAAGCTCGACGACGATGACCCGGAGAAGAGCTCGAGGGATTCCTCGACGATCCAGCACATGGACGACTTCTTCGAGGGCGGAGGACCGGCCTGCAGGCCACAGGCGAGTTTCGTGTCTTCGAGGAGTCAGCCCGCCGGAAACGACGACGACGTCTTCCTCAGGCCACCGCTTTGGGAAGACATCACCTCGAGCATTCAAAAACTCGATCCGGCGAACGCCGATATGCTTGGATCTCAGTCTTCGCACGTTAAAATGGAAGCGGAGGACGTAACGTCACCGGTTTTGTCGCCGGTCGAGATAAAGACCGAACCTCTGCCACCCGCGCCCACTCTTCATCTTCTCGAGGGAAGAAACTCCAGCAATTCGTTACAGGCCTTCGCGAATCGACTGTCCAACGAGCAACAGGCCATTGGTCATCACGTCAGGAATAATCCTCTCAAAGGCTTTCCACCGAATAACAATAACAACAGTACTAATAACAATAACAACAACAACGATTCCACGGGGAATCATCACGGAGCCAGTGGAAACGCGACCTCCCCGTTATACGGATCGATGACGAGGCTCATGTACGTGTCACCGTTGACGCCACCGATCTCTGATCCTGGCTCGCCCCTCGGTGGACCACCGAGAAGGACACCGCCTCCTCCGTACCCTCAGCCGCAAATGCTGAACCCTCCGCACAGGATTCAACCGCAGCCGATCACGAAATTTAATCGGCGGAATAATCCTGAGCTCGAGAAACGGCGGGTTCACCATTGTGACTTTATAGGCAAGTTTTTTTATGTTTTTTTTTTTTTTTTTCCTTTACTTTGGAATTATATATGACTTCGGTATATTGATTTTCATAAAGAAATTTTATTCTATCAAATTGGCGAACACTTTTAACAATCAACATTTTTCTTTCGCAGGTTGTACAAAAGTCTACACGAAGAGTTCCCACCTTAAGGCCCACCAGCGAATACACACGGGTGAGTTACCGGATAATCTCTAAATCACAGAAACTAAATGGGCAGACACTCAAACATCAGAGTTTCCCCGAACCGTCGATAAATCCAAAGTATTTCTTCGTCTCTTCATCCACCCGTTGATCACCTTCGTTATTCAGCAATGCCCGGACCCACTGATAACGTATGTAGTCCACCGAGTGCTCGATAATACCGCAGAAAGTTGGAAAGCGCAAAGCGCCTCTCGTCGACAGGCGCATTTCTCTCGTATCACCGCTGGACGCTCCTGCGAGAAGTCTGCAGGGCGTGGTTCTCTCTTTCCTCTCGAGGTCTCGTGTAGGAGACCCCAAGCGGCTCCAATACCGCGTCGTGCCGCGTACGTGTTGAGCGCGAAGATACGTGCAAAGACCGCGACTCAACGGAGATGCCTATAGTTGTGTGTACACGCGAGAAGCCAGCGACCCACATCCAGCCTCCTATCCAGATACATCACGCACGTGCTCCGCACGAAGCACACACAAATGCACGCGCGGAGTCCTCGCGTGGCGCACGCCGAGCGTGTTACTTCGCTGTGTGGCTCTACACAAGACGCAACGTCGAGGAGCGTGAAAGATACAGCGAAGTAGAGGTTCATATCCGCACACGCTCTCGCCTACTCTCTTCAGCAACAGCAGCAGCAGCAACGGCAGCTTCCCGCGTGGAGCGTTCGCGCGGAATGCAAGGTAGCGCGCGAGAAGAATCTCGAGTGCGATGTACCACTTTCGAATCAGCTATCCGCAAGCAGCAGGAGCCTCGTCGTCGACTCGGAGAAGCTACACGCCGCGATCCATGACCTCGCCTCGAATTAGTTAATACATATCCTGGCTATTAAATTAAACGCTAATAAACGCGAATGACTGAGAGCCCGCGCGCTCGCCAGCGATTAAACCGCCTTGCAAACAGGTACATAAAGAGAGCTGCTTTTCTTCGGTCTATCTTTCACCGCGAGTTCCGCATTGCTTTGAAGTATGGATCACTTGGAGAACGCTTCACGATTCTGCGGTACACTCTTTTCTTTATGATCTATGGACCGTTGGCGAGTTATCAGGACACTCAACTTGGAATGCTGATACATTGAACCGATGCAACTTGGTGAAGGAGCACGCAAGGATTTTGCATCACCGAGAGAGAGAGAAAAAAAAGAAACGGAAAACCTGTTACCGCCAAGTTTGCATTGATATCGCTTTTCCAATTTTTAAGCGCTTGCGGTTGGAGAAATAACCAACCAAAACGATTTCCCCCTGGCACAGTCTTGTCCTTAATAGGCTATTCGATATTCCGACGAGGAAAATACTCAAGTTTCTCCCGGGGAAGAAATTTCTACATTCTTGAACGTTGAAGCCATTTCAAGTTCTTGAAGCGTTTAACGCTTATCGATATCTAAACGGGATTAAAAAAAAATATACATATTTTCGATTAGCCTGCGAAAAAATTGTGTCTATCGCTGAAAAACCGTGAGATCTTTAATCTCGAAGAGCCATAAAGTCAGGAAATGTCACGCTCGAGGTTTATTAGCCGGTAACGAGGCCGCGAGTAATTCAAAGAGTCGGAGGATGATTAAAGGCCGATAGAGTTCTTCGGAGCAGTGAAGTAGCTAACGTTGACGGAGAAAATTAGTGGGGAGGGAGATTGTGTGTGTCTTTAGCGAGGCCGGGGCTTGTAGATCGGATTTGAAAGCCTACAATTATCGGGGATCATTGGGCTTCAATGATACGGAGCGACGTCGGGCGCCAGCCACTTATGGGAAGCTGTGGGCCCTCTCGGGGAACGGTGAACGCGAGTACCGGGGGCTTTATTGCTGGCTGCGGGTTGAGAGCCTCGGGCACGTGGCTACGAGGCTTCTTGAATGGAGACTCGCGGCTTCTCAGCTCTTTCTATGGATCTCTGATGTGAGCGAGAGAAAAAGAGAAGGAGTGAGGAAGACGACGACGACGGTAGACGCTGCGGGAACGGGGCATCCGACGTCCGGCGGCTTCGACGAGGGTGGACGACGGCACGAGCCCTCTCGTCGCCTCTTCACCACGAGCCAGTTGCTGCTGCTGCTGCTGCGTGGATGGGAACGCATGTAGCCTGTGGTGAAGCGCGTAAGCGCTTATATACCTGGACCAGAGCGTCGCACGCGGGCGCGAGGCGAGCAACATTCCTGTTTCGGACCTCCGACTCCAACTGCCGTACTTGTCTTCTTCTTCTTCTTCTTCTCTTCTTTTGTCCTTTCTTGAGGCGGTAACACACTCTCACTCTCGTCCCGCTCTGCAGCTTCTGCATATCGGGCGAAAATCAACGATTTAACGAGAGCTATCGAGAAGATCTTTCAAGTCCCTGGGAAAATGTTCGCCGATACCCGATTTTGCTGAAGAACTACGATTTTTTTTTATCCCGCTTTATATCAATTACAGAATACCTTGGAATGTATTTTTTTTCTCTAAATTAAATTACGGTAAATCAATTTCGAATGTTCAAGTAAAGAGTAATTTATTTATAGCAATTTTTTTTTTACATCGACATCTTAATTTCTCAATGACGAAGCGATAGCTGGAAACGTGGGTGGTAACGTTTGAAGTAACGTGTAATATTTGTTACAGGAGAAAAGCCGTACCAGTGCCAGTGGCCGGAGTGCGAGTGGAGATTCGCGCGAAGCGACGAGCTGACCCGGCACTATCGCAAGCACACGGGCGCCAAGCCATTCAAGTGTGCGGTTTGCGAGCGATCGTTCGCCCGGAGCGATCATCTGGCTCTTCACATGAAACGGCACCTTCCCAAGCAGCACGCCAAATGATCGGTGAATGGGAAGAAGCGAACGCGCGAGGATTCCTCCTCGCGCTGCTGAAACCGTGACTCGAAGAGTTCTCGAGTCCGTCGCGAGACGATGGCTCCAAGAGACTCCTTATCTTCGTAGATGCGTCGAGGGGCTGAAGAGCCTCTTCGTCGAGGCTGTGCGAGGCCCTCGGCCGCCCCTCTGTACTTATGTCTGCGGTGGCTGGTCCCCGAGCACTGGTCTTACGCCGAGAGGAGACGAGCCGGCTGGCCTCGAGCGAATCTTCAACATCCCGCGCTGGCCCAGATCACGATTTACTGTAGATCTGCACTAGAATAAAAAAAAAAAAATAACGAAAACGAAAACGAAGCAGAAGATACTAAAATTTTAATGAATGACGAGCGCGAGTATACCCACGATTAGCAGTAGAGCACACGCGTCGCAAGATCGTTAATACCTTGTCTGCAATTAATCGGGATACTAGCTTTAAGCAGTTTCAAATATATCCAAAGACTATATGCCGAATGTTGCGCGACAACAGTCCATAAAACGGGCAACGGAATAGAGAAATTACATGTAGATCTTGTGCCCCAGCATGCAGCGCGTAAATCACGAAGAAATTCGAATGATGTATCTATCACTGGACGAAGAAATCTACGGAAAGATTTTTGGAAGAAGAAGAAACAAAAAAAGAAAACGACACACAATTGTTAATACTTAAGCGTGAAATTAACTGTCCTAGTCGGAGCAGATGTTCAAAGATATATATTACGGCTAAAGATAGAGATTCCTCAATATTCATGTTAAATTACTGGCGTATTACTTACAAGAGAAATCCATATTGGGTAGAGAGACACCGTGAACAAGTGCCTTCAGTGAAGAGAACGTGTAATCAAAATTAATATTCTTGTTTTTTTATCTTTTTGTTGTCATTCAAGTACTTCTAACTCTATGATATTTATTAAAATACGCTCTAATGTTCTATCGTATCTCGCGTACTTAAAAATTGCACCAGGAATTCGTCATATCGGTGCGTTTAATTAGCTCCGTTACACGGAGAGAGAGACTAAACGATCAAAACGGTGGAGCCTCAGATGCACTCTTAAGCACCAAATTAATATTCCTCTTTATGATGTTTACACTCAAATTCGGCGTGACGTCGGAAGGAAGCATATTTTGTCGCGCGTGTGACACGCGGCCGGATAATCGAGTACAAATAATTCAATTCAAAGCACGTGTTAAGTCTATTGTTGTTTCACGAATGACACCGTGTCTAGATAAAAATGAAGAAAAAAAAAAGAAAAAAACGTTAATGTCGTCGCGAAATCCCACGAAGATTATCCAGCGAACCGAGACATTCTTTACCACATAGCTAGAATCTTGCTGAGTCTTTGATGAGTAGATAGGTCGACGCGGACGGACACAAATGTCGGGATATCTTTAGCACGTATTCCCTTGTATCCCTCCGCGATAAATCGATACAATAATGATTTGTATTATATAAGATACTTTCTGATGTTACGATTAAGTTGTATAACAGTGAACATAAAATTATGTGTACTGTATTTCACGGAATACTTATATTTATACATAAAATATAATGCGTAAATGAATGTCCTTTTTTTTCGGATAATTTTCAGGCGACACGAAAAATTCACTTTTGTGAGTTAGCGATATAAAAATGTATAAATCGTCGAATTGGGATTGAGGAAAATCTCCAAAAAGCTAATGGAGAAGCATAGTGAACGAGTTTTACCCACTAAACTCAATAAGGAAAGACTTAATCCTGTTCAATAGCGTATATTGATCGAGCGACATGTTTCTTCAAATCACATTCAGATATCAGCACTCGGACGTTTGCGAATTATGCTTAAAGCGTGACGCATGATAATGAAATACCAAAAAAAATTATCCTTCTTTTAAATCTCCTTCTTCGTAAAGTAATTCGGTCGTTTTACGAAAGCCGCGGTGAGTATTTCAAGACTTAATTTGGTTTTTCCTCTCATTCGATGGGCACAAGCGCGACCATCGTAAAACGCACTTCGGTGGGATCACGGGACATGTAGACTTTGCAGACTTCCGCAGCATCTTCCAGCAACGTGTCTTTCGTCGTTGGTCCATGATTTATGGGAACGGGTTTTCGTCCGTCTAAAAATGAGCGAAAAAATCGTTTTTAAATTGAAAAAAAGAAAAACACAGGCATGAGTTACGGTCTTTGGCTTGAGTCGAGAATATTCATTTACCAAGCTCGTACAACGATCCATCCTTGTGAACGAAGGCAACGAAGTGATGGTAAACTGGCTCGTCGTCCGCCGGAGCCTGTAATTTTTTTTTTAAATTTTCATACGAAAATTCGAAACACAGTTGAAAAAAACTGCTCAATTACCTTCGTTTGCCCTTCCTGTGCCATCTTATCGTGAGTGTCGCCGATTCCCTTTTCTTCGTTGATGAGAAGCTCCCCGCGCTCCTCAAACGTGCGATTAAACGACTCGTCAATGAATTTCTTAAGGAAACCCGGCTCCAATTCGATCCTGACATTGAAGAGGTGAAAATTATCGTATCTCACAAAGAGTTGGGATTTCGCGAAGGGTTATTCGGATAATGAAAGCAGACTCACGAGTCGGTATTATTGGCAATACTGTGTATCAACGCAACGGTTCCGCATGCATTTGAGACACACTGTTTCAGATGATAAACAGCCTTGGACACTTCCTGCCCAGACTCCTTAATTTTAATCTCTTCTTGAGCGTCGTACTCGGCGGTCTGATAAAAGTGAAAAAATCATACTTTTAAATAAATAAAGAAATCTCTCAAACGTCGAGCTTGAGATTTGTGGCCAATGAATTCTCCTGTAAAATTCCTTGCGGTAAATCGATTTGGCCTGAGGTAAATATAATTACATCCAAAAGGTAAGAACGTCTCGTAAACTTCACAAATTGTTTTGAATATCCCGAACGACGAACTTGCCAGGTAGATAAATACACTAAAAAAGCGTACCTTTGTCGAAAGAGGATACAGGAGTATCAGAGCTAGCACAGGTTTGGGTACCATGGCCAAAATCACCGGATCCGTACCGTACACGTCCACGAAGCCCCACTTCTTTGGTACGCCCAATTGATGAGCAAACTTCGATAGACACAAAACAAAGTTAGCAACGATGAATTTGACCCAAGGTCGAGCATAAATATGATGATGTCATCATCCACTGCGGTAAATCTTTCTCCAGATTTTACTACATATTAAAAAAAAAAAAAACACATAAATTTTAAGACAAGCATATGTGTAATCTCACCTTGGTCATCACCTAAAAAAAAAAAGAAAAAGTTGATCAATACGTATCGATGACATTCGATTGAATTATCAATTGCGTTTCAATTGCGTGGGTGACTCACGTCGGGGTTAGACTCGAGCGGTATCCAAGCCATTTTAGCGAAGAATTAAGTCTTTGATCTCTCGGAGAAGAAACTCGAGTCTCGTGGTTTCGTTGGCTAGATTAATTTGGTTCGATTTGTTGTACACGTAGACTGCGAAGAGCTTTACAAATCGTTAGCTACCGAAGTAAACACGGACCATAACCGGCGTTTCGCTGACTTGACGAGTCACGCCTATCGACGCCGGTCGCCGCAAACGCTCAGTTACGCTCTCGCGGATTGGAAACCCCCGTAGGTTCAGCGATAACGCTGGCCAATCCAGGAACGCTGTTCCTGTCGCTTCGCAGATTCTATTGGCCGATGAAATGCGTGCGAGATGCAAAAATTAATTTGAAAAAAAAACAAGAATGACGTTCGATCACTGGAATATTTTTTACTTCAATGTTTATCTTACATGCATGTTCCTAAAAAAGAATGCAATCGATATATCGATTGATAAAGATTTCATGGAAATTAAACAATGGTTTGATTAATTTTTTAGCATGGAAAATGTAATAGAAAGGCGAAAGGATGTGGATGAAGTAACAGGATCATATGAAAGACTCAATTAGCCACAAGTTTCACTGAGAACAAAGTGCTCCATTCTTTGGCATATAATTGCGATTAATCGTTGCTGAGAATTTATTTTCAAAAATCAAAGTACCGGTGACATTACGAATTGCAACAGAATAAACTTGATTAAAGGTAGACACAGTTAATTTCCTGAGAAGATCGGAATACAATAAAAATATAAGTAATTCTCAGCTTTTACGAGTGACACCTATCACGCGACTCGATCAACTGAACTCATTTTACTTCTACATAACAACGATTCGTATAGATTTTTATTTTATTAAACACATCATTCAGTCGAATAGTTGATCTTGAACAGCGGAACAACCGGAGCCTCGTCTCAAAATAGAGCCCTATCCGTACCATGTATACTGCAGAATTCAATTAGTGCACAATTATTTAGATCGCGTCGTTATTATCCGACAAGGGGCTCGTTACGTTACTCCAAACGCTTGAACTTGGATTTATCTATCGTTATCGGTCGCCAGTTGCGCGAGATGCTGTGCGGACCCGTGTAATAACGCCACACCATACTGCTTCCACGTTTTAGTTGATTCATCGACGATAAGTGCGTCCAGCAGTCCAACCAGTTGTCGTAGATTGGCATTTGAGGAGGACGACCAGCTTCGAGTCTGAAAAATAATGAATTTCGATAAACCCGTGAGTAAACTTCTCCGACAAACAAACGTTCTAATGATTTTTTATCGCTTACCCGCAATTGTTCACCACCATACAGTGCGAAACCACGTGGAACGGGTACGTTACCGTAGTGCAGAGGAACTGCAAAAAAAGAAACGCGCAATTATCAAGTCAAAGATCAATCGAAGTATCGAAATGATTTTTTTGCAGCAAATGTATTCAACAAAGTAACGCTTACTGTCATTATCGACCCGGTATGTATCTTCATCTCGCGATCTCGAATTATATACTTGTTTATAGCGTAGGTGGACGCGCTGACCATCACCAACGTCGCGACGTTTGCGATCAAACGCGGCACAATGCCGGAATAATATCCGGAAATACCGTTTTCTCTGTACACTTCGACGATCGATTGAAAAAGTCCTCTGTCGAGCGTAAGAGATCCAAAAATTAGATACCTACAGGGCGACGAGATAAATTACTGGAGTACCTGTATTTCGTTTCGCCCCCGACAAATTGTGCCATCGTTCGTAAAGCTATGACGTCCAGTGGATGGCTCACTAATATTCCAGCTACCCTGCTGATGACCTCCCTCATCAGGTCGTAAATGCATCTCTTTTGTCTGCAAGCGTATTAAAAAAAAAAACATTTTGTCGCCCTCTCCTTTCGCCTCTGTATCCTTCTTCCAATCACAGCCAATAACGTACCTATCCTGCTCCGATAAATCTTCCTCGGCGATCTCCTCGTCCGGTTCATCCTCGAACAGAACCGACTCTGACGTTTTCTCAAAAACAATGGAACTCACCGTGTAGGCGCACAGTTTTGGCATCAGACCTCTATAACAGCCGGTGAAGCCATCCACGCTTTTTATGTACCTGACTGAAAATTTGTGAATTTCAATAATTTCAACCTTTCTTCCTACGCGTAATAAAAATACGTGAACGTTGAACTTAAAATGAAAGTACAGAGGCCTGCGAATTCATGTTTTGTCAGAACGTTGTTTATAAATTTATTTAGAATTTGAGCAACGGCGGATGGAACTTTGCGTTAATACGTCAATACGAAGAACGTGCAAAAAATACACTTACCGTACTGAAAAATATTGGGCAGAGCCAGTGCAGGTTTGCCGAAGAGTGTGGTAGTCGGTCTTGGTGGTATGGGTTCATATCCAATCTGGAATAAAGTATCGTACGTCGATCCCTGGCACCGAGCATCGCTCTAACCAACCTCCAACGCATCTACTTGTTACAAATAGTCTCCTCACCTGTATTAAAACTTTGGCATACTCGATAGGGTGAGAAATGGTGTTGACCAGCATACGCGTTGCGATATTCGACCATAGCATCTCATCCCTCGGTTGAACCATTATTAATAACGAATCTTTGGTCCCTCACCCCTTTTGTCACTAATATATATATAAATAATTTTCAAGTTTACAATCACGAATAACACAGCGACGTCTCTCTCGAGAGTGACGAACCTCAGCGACGGCGAAAAAGCGCCGCGACCTCTCGACGTAATAACACGAAAGATCTGCTCGATATTGCGAATCCAAAAAAAAAAAACAAAACTATTTCATATTCATACTTCCATAAAATTTAAATTGACGTCTCATAAATCGAGTTCTACTGAATTGGATCAAACGAAACGGAAGTGTCATACATTTTCTCGGTATATTAAAAATGTGTCCTCTTATCATGCGGAACTATTGATAAGGCAGATTAATAAGACAGAAATATTGTATCCGCACACAAGTTATCTGTACAAATACAGCGAGAAATAGGACAAAAGTGTCTGTAATTATCGAACTCTGTTAGAAATTCGTAATTCGTTAGTGCTTAGCGTGACCGTAAGGTGGTCGTCGTGGCGGTCAGTGGTTTTACGGAGGCCGCGCACAATAGCGAAGGAAATTGGGCGCTTACGTCCGTGGCTCGAGTGGTTCTTCGAGCCTATAAAAAATGTGTCCTCTTATCATGCGGATAGTAACTATTGATAAGGCAGATTAACAAGACAAAAATATGATCTCTCTACACAAGTTATCTGTACAAACACAGCGAGAAACAGGAGAAAAGTGTCTGTAATTATCGAACTCTGGTAGAAATTCGTAATTTGTTAGTGCTTAGCGTGACCGTAAGGTGGTCGTCGTAGCGGTCAGTGGTTTTACGGAGGCCGCGCACAATAGCGAAGGAAATTGAGCGCTTACGTCCGTGGCTCGAGTGGTTGCTCTCGCGCACACACAGTGTCTTTGCTCATCCAACTCCAAAACATTGAACAAAAAGTAGAGGCTTTATTGCGTCTTCCTCGTCCGCGTTTGGAACGGCAGATGGACAACTGTGATCGCTAAAGAAGAAGAGCCCGATAATATGATAATAAGTGCATCGATCGAGAGCTCCGAAAATTCCGTGATTGCACGTGTGCCTGTAAGATCATCGAAGAGAGGCTTCGCGGTGCCTTCGTCCGAGTGTCATTTTGGAGTAGGCGCTTGTAAAGTACTCGCAACGCTGACGCAGTCGATGCGAGCGGATAAACGGTTCGCGGAAGTGTCAGCATGATTGGTAGCGCTTGTCGACGCGCTGTCGCCTAGTTGAATACTTTCTCTCTATGATCCGTGGGCGGCCAGCGAGAGGCTAGAATTTCTTATCACGCTCAAACCGCTATCTCGCTATCCGTGGCTGCTGACAAGCTCAGGAAGTGGCGAGACGACTTAATCATGTTTTGGACGAATATTTACGCTCTGTCACCTCACATCGAGGCTCTACTCAAGAAGGAGGTGAGTTCGATCCTGCTCGCGATATTTACCCATATTTCAATGATCTCGTTTCACCTGTAATACCTGTTGAGGATCGCGAGCGTCGTTTGCGTTGCGAGATCATTTTTTTTTCCCCAATTTGCACGTGATATATTATATTTGTTTTATTTGGATGATTCTCAATGATAGCTAAAAAGTGATCGAGGTAAAATAGAGTCCCTAGTCCGTGATAAGCTTTTTTTTTTTTTTTTTGAGTACGCATGTAGTAATTTTCGTTATGGTTTTGAAATTCATTCGCTCGTTTTGTAGGATGTCACGCTACACGAGCTTATGGACCAAGAGGAGATTGTTCCGGAATGCAAGAGCCAAAATAAAAAGCTCGTCGATTAGTAAGTGGATTGAAAGGTTTTTTTTTTTTCTTCCCGAGGGCTCGGCGGCGTGTTTATTAATTTTTACGCCGTTTGCAGTTTGAGCAGGCCTGACATTATGCAGGAGTTGGTGACTCTTACCACTAAAGAACCGTCGACGGATATGGACGAACGTAGCCGTTACAAATATCCAAATGTGGCCTGCGAATTACTCACCTGCAACGTGCCGTCTCTCAACGAGAAACTCGCCGGCGACGAAACTCTGCTGGCCAAATTATATTCTTTTATCGACACAGATGAGCCTTTGAATCCACTGCTTGCCTCTTTCTTCAGTAAGACCATCGGAGTTCTTCTCACCCGTAGAAGCGATCAGGTAATTTTATAAGAGTTCATAATAGCGATTATCGATACTATCGTCGAAGGATCAGGTTGTTATTATAATAAATCTATAGCATAATCGGTTATTTAAGCTCCAATTTAATCGGTCGATGTTTGCAAAGCAAAACATATTTTAATTTTAATTTAATTAAAAAAACTAACTAATGAATTATTATTCTCTTCCTCTCCTCCCACCTGCGTTTGTTCCATCCATTCCACTTCCCTCGTTGCCCAGAATTGGTATTCCTACCAATTCATGTGTTTACAGGTGTTAGAGTTTCTGAAAAGCCGGGAAAAGTGCGTCGATCGGCTGCTGCAGCATCTCGAGACCTCAGCGATAATGGATTTAGTATTGAAACTCGTGACTAAGGTCGAGGGCAGCGATATGCGACAGAACGTACTTAGTGTGAGCTGAATATGATGATTTATTTTTATCCCACAGCGGATTTCACAGGAGCGATTTCCAATTTTTCGTTTATTTTTGTATTTTCGATGACGTTCAAAGTGGTTGGATAGTCAACAGCTCGTGCAGCGACTCGTAAAGCTACTCTCTCCCACATCGGAGCCCGCGAGGCACGCGAACGCAGCGCTGCTGCTCTGCGATATGATTAAATTGGCGAGATACTTTCGGATAACGTGTACCGAACGCACGGATCCCGATCCTATTTTGAATACCTTAGAATCGTGAGTATTCGATGATCGCGAATTAGGATTCTTGAAAACTCCTCAAACTTTCTATATAGCGCGTACTGTATTTTTTTTTTTAACGCAGGGAAGAAACGGTCAGCGTGTTGTTGGAAACAATTTTGAGCGGCGAGCCAATCGAGAGTAGCATCGTCGGTGGGATACAAGTTCTTCTCGTGCTTCTGGGTCACGAAACGAACAAGTAAATATTTCAAATGATATTTCACAATTCTAGGAAGAAATATATGTGTATTTGATCGCGAGCTTTGTTACGTACGTGAATTTTCCGCAGCATCGCGAATGAGGGAGACATGCAAGGCAACAGCGCTGGCGAGGACACAAACGACGATGAGGGCCGCATAAAAATTCAGAACGCTACATTGCCGTACTTGGAACTGCTCCAAAAACTTCTGCTAAACCCACCGCCTGTAAGTTGGCTCGCTTATTAGTCGTCTATTGTCTTATTTTCAGCAATAAAATGGGAAAAGGCTTCACGACAATGTTTTACCTTCCAGAAACCACCTGTAAAAACCACAGCTGGTCTTTTGACGAGCCCGCTGGGCAATACTCGGCTCCACATTGCCAAATTGCTCGTCGCACTTCTGTACACTGAAAACATCGAAATATTTAGGAGACTCGCGCAACTCGGTACATTCCAGATTTTATTGGTGAGTTCGAAATTTCTTCGCAATCTATAGAAAAAAAAAAAAAAATGGTGTGAAATCATCGAAATTAATTATCTCCTTTCAGGACTTATTTTTTAAGTATTCGTGGAACAACTTTTTGCATACTCAAGTTGAACAGTGTTTGGCGTCTGTTATCAATGGCGAATGGAAGGAAAATAGCGAGACCGTTTATTCCCACGTAAGTTTTTAACGATAAACAAATACCGTATCTTCATTTCACCCGCTAGTCACTTATTCAACATCTTTCTCCAGATATTCGTCGAGTGCAAATTGATCAATCGTTTATTGGAGGCTTGGGATAAAAATGAAAATAAACAGTAAGTTTTTCTAATGAACAACCTTTAAATATTCGGCGAAGTTTTGGCAAGAATATCTCCGCAATTCAGAATATGGTCTTTTTTGCCTAAAAAAAAATGTTTTTAAGACCATTTGGTAATGACAATTTTTCAGAAGCACAGAGAAGGGAGTCCGTCAAGGATACATGGGACATCTGATAAACATTGTGAACAACATTGTCAAGGAGTGCGCTAAAAATGAGGTACTCTGTGCGTATTTGAAAACAAATCCAAGCCCCGAATGCGCCAAACAGTGGGAGGAACTTGTAACTACCGAGCTAGTGGAAATAAACAAGACTCATCAACTTCTGCTGGTACGAATCGTTGCGAATATTGATGAACTCAAGAAAATATATTTTGCGGTATATCATTATAATTTTGATTGCAGGGCGGCAAACCTCAGCCTTATATGTCTGGTTCTGACGATCCAAATGACGACTATAATTCGTACGGCCAGGACGCTTACATTCAGCAGGTATACGCTAATTACCAGGGCCAGCAAATGACTCCGACTTTCATCGGTGAATGCGGCTACCACGCCGAAGGATTTGAAGTCCGGGACGCTGCCCTTCAGTAAGTAAAAAAACCAACGTGTTCTAATAAAAATGAGAATATTTAGTCGAAAAAAAAAAAAATAGATCTATAAGCCCCCAACATGCTTAGCAATTCCATCGACCAACTAACGACCATGCCGTTCACCTTGAACGAAGAGGATCTTGACAAAGGCGAGGACATGTTTAATAAAGTGAGTACCTTGACAAATAAAACTTCAAGCATGGCTTCGTGCTTGTTTATCGTGAACGATTCAAACCATTACTTATCTTCAGATATGCCAACAGAAGCAAAAAGCGGGACTGGACGAAAGTGGCGGAGCAGTGGAATGGGGCGACGAGGGCGAGCTCACATTCCAAACTGTTATAGACAAACGCGATTGGCCATCCAAGCAACAGCATCACGACTCTAATTCCTCCGACGAGGAAGATGATCCACGTGAAATGAATATGGAGGTTGACACAACTGATCGTGAGTGCTTGCGACAATCAATTTTTACCCACTGCACCAGAGACAATCGATTATCCTGAATAATTCACATTATTCGATATGTTTTACGTGGAATTTTAGCTTGGGGCGCTGCTGAGCCGTTGTCGAGTAACGCCGTGTTACCGCGAGTCAATCCGTGGGACGTAGATCCCGCGGAATCTGTCGATCCCACAGGCTGGGCAAATTTTGACAATTTCGACAGTGCATTGACCATCAGCGACACCTTAAAGTTCGCCGATGCACCGTTGAGCGGTCAGGAACTCGCCCCGCCAATTTCAGCGCCTGTTGCGTCGGCTAACATCGCCGAGCCTGCTTGTCCAGTGGAATCGGCGGTCACGCCGGTGGCCGACGCCGCGGCAAAGCCCGCCGAGAGTTGTGCCAGTGCCAATAGCAACGGAAATGCCGAAAAGCTCGAGGAATCGGTTGCGCAGGTCGCTACGATCGAGCAGCAGTCTCAGAAAGCCGAAGTCATGGAAGTAGCGGAGATGTTTAAAGCCCAAGCGCCTCAGGAAGCTGAGAGCGTGAAAAGCCAAACGGCTGCGGAGCAATCGCTGCCGAAACCGGAATTTGCTAAAGAAAAATCACCACCGAAAGCCCAAGCGAATAAAGAGCAGACACCGGAAGCCAAAGCCCCTCAGGAGCCGCCCCCGAAAGCGGAAGTAACGCCGGAGGCTGTTGAGCAGTTCAGCTTCGTTGTCGAAGCGATAATCGGGGACGCTGATAAGCAGGACGAACCAATAACGATGTGGTAAAGATTTTAAAAGAAAATCGTTGTCAACGATGAGATTGTAAACACTGTAATGTTGCAAAGGATTTTTAAGGCTAACGTCTATGAGGAAAAAAAAGAAAAAACAAAAAAAAAAACAACAACAAATACCCGCAGTGATATCATAGGATTCCGGAAAGAAAAACCCTCCCTCCCTCCATCCTCACGTTTCGGAGTTGATGAATCAATTATAAATATAAATCATATCAGAAGATTAATTTAACGGTATCTAGGATTCTCTACATTTTTACTCACATCGCGACACTTGATTAATCGAGAATTGCCGCTCTGTAACATAGTGGAAGTTTGAGGAGAACGATGAATAACGAATGATGAACTTGTGATGCTCAAATGCTTTAGGAAAATGGTTTGATGTCTGTTAATCTAAGGATATTTGCGTTTAGTGAGAAGTATTCGCTTGTACCAATTAAAATGAAAAAAAAAAAAAAAAATGAAAAAAAATTACCTCTGATGCTTATCCACTTGTGTATGAAGTTGTACAGTCGACTGTGAGCTGGGACCCACAGGATTGGAATTATACGTGGGAGTAGGTATATATATATATAAATATATATACATATTATTACAAATATTGTCGAATAAACATCGCGAATAATTCAAGTCTCGTTTCGGTATATTTTATACACTTCTACGTGAAATCATCACCTGATGGGAGTACATGGCCATTCGTGAAATGAATTACAATACGAAACATGAACGCTGAGAACATTAATTGTGAGTCTATTAACGCTACTTTTATTTCTTTCACTCTCTCTCTCTTTCATTTATCTAATCATTCATCAGCCCCTCGAGGCTACGATGACATACGATTAACAGAGAGCAGTATGTGAGTGTATGTGTTGTGTGTGTGTGTGTGTGTGTGAATAATTATTAGGCAAGAGAAATGATGGCCTCGGAGGGAAACTCACATCAGGTAGCTAACATACCGCTTTCGCCTATCACAAATCTTCGATTACAATTCATTTTAATTCAAGTGATCGGAGCAGATGACGATAAGAGTACAATATTGTCGCGTTTTTGTGATTTTTGTTGTTGTTGTTGTTGTTTGTTGTTATTGTGTGACAATGCATCTACATGATTGCGGAGACACAGACGGATGACGATGACGAAGTTCGCTCGAACGAAGGAAAAATAAATCGCAAGTTGAATCGTCGAAGCTCGTCAATCGCGAACACAGCAAACTCAGTTCGTCCTCGTACAATTAGATAATCTAATCGACACGCATCAGTTGAATTGTCATAATTTTTGTTTTGTTTTTTCTCTCTCTCTCTCTCTTGAAAAACCCAGATTGCGGTGGGACGGAAAATCGAGACTAACAATTATTACGCTATTCCTTGAAAATATATTGCCGATATACCACATCTTACAATTCAGGGGAGACAATCATAAGTCGATTAATACGTTTAACACTTAAAAAAATAAAACTTGGCGCGCGCGCGATCAATTCTCGGTGTATAATACTAATTGTTTTTTTTTTTCTTTTTTTTTTCTTCTTTTCTCTCGTTTCAATCTTTATACTTGCCCGATATATCAGTACGTGGCATGTCTCTCGTATTGCTCAAACTGCAGTCACATTTTTTTGTTTTCCTTACTTTTCTCTTTCGCAACGAGCTTAATACCAGGAATACATCTCGAATGCGGATCTATCGATATTTCGCGATCATCATACTTCGGAACTTTGTATGTTCAATGGAATACGCGTGACGAAAGCTATTCGTTAATTAAAATTATCATGAGTTATTCGGATCCATGAGTTTTACAGAGATTCAATGTGAACTTATCTATACACACTACTAAAACTCTCTAGGTCATGCTCTTTTCTTTTTACATATTGAACAATTGTGTTTATCATCTCCATTTGTTATTTTATCTTTTTTTTTTCTTCATCGTAGATGTTTACTTTACAATGTATCATAAATTCCTAGTCTTTGTCAATAATACTCAAAATCTCGATGGTTTTCAAGGGCGTTTAGACATAGATGCAGTAGTAGGAAGGATGGGAATATTATCCAACGGTAAATCTCGGTCGTGACGTTTTAGTTTTAGTTTTTTTTTTCATTAAACTTTAAAAGTTAACATTATTTCAAATCCAGCTCAAACTCCGGATTCTCCAGAGCAAAAGGTTTGAGATTCTCGACAACGGGCGTCTCGTCCGGATCTATGCGAATGCGTATTTTGTTTGTCTCTAACGAACGCGGCAGAGTACGCTGAAGATCCTCTTTGAAAGAAGCCTGGGAAAGTGGAGTGTACGGTACATAAATTCTAACAACATCGGGGCTCGGTTGGTGAGGGGTTGCCCGTGGAGTTGGCAAACCACCACTACCCGAGCTGCCCTCAGAAATGTTGCTTTGAGTATCAAGACTGTTATCGAGAGCTTGGGAGCGAGTCGCCGAGCTAAATACAGAGAGATCCGCTGTGGAAGTGACAGAGGTATCGGCTAACGATCGACGCGAACCATTGGGCGATGCACCGTCGTCTAGGCTTGGGTCGAGTGAAAACTTGCTTCCTGCAGATAGATTCCTCTCGGTAATAAATAGATGCGACGATACCCCGGCTGGTGTGTCCAGCCGTATCGTGGCACGAGCTCATTTTTAGAAATAATGATTATTCGACACTGTTACACATTCGGCCGACAGATTGGGAATTCAATGTATCACAATATATATATATATATATATATACACATGTATATATACATATCTATGTATATTCACAGTCTTGTTGATTCGATTAGCGGATCTGTAGGGGTGAAGTAAGACTTACCACCATAATCACCACCGCTCGAGGCGTCCGCCGGTGTTGGACTGCTACGGTCCTCCACTTCTTCCACCGCTCGATTACTTCGCTCCACTACGGACTCTCGCATCGTGTGCTGCGCTTCGCTGAATTCCTCGGCTCGCCTTCCGACCTAAAAATCAATTTTTCAGGGCATTATTCGACGGAAAGGTTCGATATTATCATTCGGAAGTTTTTTTCTTCTTTTTTCTTTTTTTTTTTTCGCGAAATTAACCTTGCTCGTGAACGAAGGTTCTTTGAAGGTGCCGAATGGAAATCGTGGAAGCTCCGGAGGTAACGGAGGTCCTGGATAATCGAGTTTGGCTCGTTTGAGCTCGTCGGTGCTCCGCTGCATTGTGTTGATTACTGTATCGTCGTCGTAACGAAAATCTTTCTCCAATTTAATTTGCAAGTAACTACAGAATTCGTCGAGACCCTCCATCGCCATCAGGTAACGTTTGTGCAGCTTCATGATGGTGTACGCCATTGCGGGAAGGATGCGGTCACCGTCGAGCAGGAATATGTCCCATATTCGGAGCCCGAGACTCACCGGTGTCTTGTTATCGGGAGAAAGAGAGTCGTCACTTTCATTCGTAACGGAATGTTGTACAAAATATTTTTAACTTACCCGCTCTTGGAATACGACGAAAAACCACTTGAGGGAATAGAGTATCGAATCGCAACCACATTTGTCGAGTTTTCGCTTCAATTTCGGAAGGAATTTGTTCATTATTTTGTCATGGTGCTCGATAAAGCGATTCAACTTTGGAAAACCATCGATGTAAAATCCTGAAACCGTCGACCGTGAATACACAAAATGTCTTCAGTGCGACTTACATAAAGCGGGGATTAAAATAGTGTAAATGGTGAGTGAAAACTTTGTTAGTTTGCAACAAAAACCGAAGCAGTTTCCAAAATCCTTGCAAATTGCTTTTTTTAAACTGCTTTGAAATTTATTAATAAAGCCGTTGTTTCAGGGCCACGTGATAGAATTAATTGTACAATTTTTGTTGATTATTCATAATTGATCTTAATCACTTTTTTTGCTTTTACGATTTTTTTTAGCCAAATCTGGTGGAAATGATATTTTTCATTCGTACAAAAGCAACGACCCTAGTGGGTAAAGCACTATTTTTGTGATGCCTTGTGAATGATTGTCGACACACTAAAAAACTAAAGGACAACAAGAATAGTGGTATCAAATCGTCCAAACCATGCATGCAGTACTTCTTATCTGCGAGTAGAACCGACAGTCCCCAGAACGCATCCTCTTCATCCATGTACAATAATAGCAAACCCGCTAACACAGACATCCCTTGACAATAGCCAACTTCCATGTTGTACATGCTGTACGCAGCGAGCACATAAAACATGGATCGTTGTTTGATGCTGTAGCGCTCCCTGAAAATATCGATGCATCAGTTCACATAGTTTTTCATAAAACGTAACAATCTCGTACCTATAATTAATATGATCTCTGTATTGTCTGGCGACGTCAGCATCGATTTGTCGTATTTCCGTGGACCACTGTCTGGCAAGTTGAAGCATCTCGTTGTACTTCCCAGCCTGTTCCTTTTTGAGAGCCTCGACTCCGAGCAGCAGCGTCCACACTCTTCCTCTGAGTCTGTTTGGAATTCCCTTGTATATCCTACGCCTCAATTTTTCTTTAGTAGACGTGCTCTCCCAGTCGGTCATCATTTTCTCCCATTTCTTTAATCTTTCCATCTCGACGTGACGTATCTTGAGGTCGTTTTGATCCATGGCGTTTGGCAAGCGTTTGTCACTGAAGTCAACAATTTACGCGTAATACAAAACCTTCTTAAAAATCGCTGGACGTGCGCTCTCACCGAATAACGCACCATCTCCCATTAATTCAATCGTAACGTTAGAAACAAAGATCGCACTCACTGTATAAATCCATATCTGTCGGTGGTGTGATAAACTTCGTACGCAGGATCTTCCCAGGAGTCGATCTGCGCGCCGTTCTCTCTGCCCCGATCGTAGCAACTGAATATCCTGTCGCGCTCCGCAGCGGACCTCTTCAAGAGCTCCTCCTCGTTCATTCCACGAGTATACGCGTGGAGACTAGTGCGAACATTCCCACGTTCCGAGCGAGCTTCTCTTTTCCTTCATCGATCTTAGGTGCTGATCTGAAAGAGCGAGAACTAATTCAGTGAGATCAAAGGATGCCGATAAGGACACGATAGGCTCGAGGCACCTGTAACCCGTTGTAAAAGACATTGGCGACCAAATTGCCGAAAGACCTTTTTTTTTTTTTTTTTCAATAATATAATCCCGAGTGTCTGTGATGAATGCGAAAGGCTTTGCAGCAGCGAACAGCTGAGGAAACAGATGCTGATTCGAAATGAGCGATGATGTATGTACATCCGGATTGAAAAGGTTATTTGCGGGTACGAGCTGATAGTGTCTTATCTATCGGGGGCTTTTGTCGCTTACCATTGTCGGGAACATCTCCCAGGGACAATCACCGAACTTTCCGACACTGGAATGCCTCGCATTTTGCACGCGCAACACCTCAACACTCATTTATTTATCTCCATAACTCGAGATATATACACACTGTTGAAACACACCACCTTTCCAAAACGACTAACTGGCGAGCGATTCGGACACTTCAGAACGGTTCCGGATTACGCTATAGTCCTATACCGTACAATCCGCGCCTCTCACTCGCGCTCTTTCTCTCTTTCTCTCACTCCTTCCTTCAATCTCGCTGCTGCTGCTTTTACTCGACGGCCTCGTTGACGCCGCAGATGGACCTACTGTACATTGGCTTCATGAAAGTACGCTACTTGGGCTTTCTAACTTTACCTGTGTGTCATTGGCGAACGGGATTTTAGCGCATTTCTTCTTGTACTGTGATTGGCGCACTCATCGCGGAAATGTATTTATTAAATAATAATATTCAAAAGATGTGAGGGTTTTATTGGATGTATATATTTTTTAATATTTCAAGGTCTCGCGTTAATAATTTTGTTATTTTTGGATAATTAAAGCGGTGAATAAATTATTGGATTGGAATGATAGAAAGGTGAGCAGCGTTTTTGACAATAAATCACGTTTTTTGTTTTTTTTTTCAACATATTTACACCGAAATTTATTTAAAGTCTTTTGATACACTTTAAACATAAACAATTGTTGATCTCGGGTTGATTAAACTTTATAAGGAAAAAACAATGTAGATTGCAGACTGTTGGAATAAATGTTGGAAATTCGGACAGTCGTAATGCGTATCATGTAAATCTCCGGCATGATAGAAAAAGAGAGCAATTACATACGTTGTACGTTCAGAAGTACATGATATAGCGGCGGTAGCTCGTGCGTCGAACTACTGGTCTTTGCAAATGCTTTATATTTTGTATATCCTATTATTAATCTAGTTGCTTTGACAGTATACAGATAGAAAAAAGAAAACGCTTTTTTTTTTTACATTAAAAAACAGCCACGTTCCTTTTTTCCCTTTACATGATGTTTGCTTGTGGAGTCAAAACTGAAAATAGGGATTCTCTCATCTTATCCCCGACACGATCCTGTATTCGGATGTCCCGAGTTTCTCAGATCCACCGGCGTTTACCAAAGCGGTTTCTATGTCTATCATTATTCCGGAGAGCAGTGAATTATTGTCTCCCGTGCTCTCGATTTTCAGATAGGAATGTTGATCGCTGGACGATTTCTGCGGACAAATGACAAAATCAACAAATGCCATATAATATTACAACAGAAAGAATATTCATTTTCTGAAGAAAACTCACCTTTTCTTTGATTAAAAGGCACACAAGATGACCGATTACGGAACGGCCGAACAACGTAGCTGCGCCCTCGACTTTCTCCACGAGACTGAGACCACATTGGTTGCAAATAATGTCGAGCGCGTGGCTGAGACCGCGAGAGAAGCGCAATTCTCGTTGATTCGTGAAAACGAGCCTTTCCCGATTCATTTCCAACGAAAATGCGTCTTTTTGACTCATTCCCGTCACGAGAAAGTCGCAGCACGCCAGATTTATCGAGAAATCCAGCTGCTCTCGCACTGCGCCGCTAGAATTCTCAAACTTATACGACAGAGACCCTGGAAGATGCTGTGGCGTCGTGTCCAGCACCGTCATAGCCAATTTCATGATCTCACTCGTCGACGGCTGTAGAACCTTAAGGCCACATGATTCTCCCGGCTGAAACGATTAAAGAGATTATAAAAGCGAAAAATAAAATCTATTCAGTCTTTTTTTTCTCTTACATTCTTAACGAGCTTCAGTGTTGACGTGTCGGGGATGTCGAGGTACAAATCCCTCAGAATCTGACTTCCCGAATTCTTCAATTCGATTGAAAGAATTATTTTGTACGCTTCATTCAGCATCTGCGTGTCTGTGGACTTCAGATCGTAGAGAATATCCACTCTATCGTTTCCAATTAATTTTTTATACACAGGCAGGCTGTTGTGCATCTTTTCGTATCCGTCGTGACTGTCATTGAGATTTGGCAGGATTTCAGCTGACGGAGTGGAAATTCCAGCGGCCTCCTCGTAACCTGATGATTTCGCGTGTTTTCCGTCGCCGGATTCTTTGTGTTTCCGACGACGTTTGAGCTTCTCCTCACCCGCGCCTCGCTCTTTCTTCTTGGACTTTGAGCGTTTGCTCTTCGATTCCTTCTTCGTTTCAGTCTCGTTCGGAGCCTCCGCTCCCGAAGATTCAGCCTTAACGTGCGTAGTTATATCGTTTCCCAGCCACAGATCTATCGTGTCGCGATTCTTATTCTCCTTCTCCGCTTTCTCCTCGTTCTTGCGACTTCTGCTTTTCTTCTTCGATTTTCTGGGAGCCTGTGTATGAAATAGTGTTACGATAATTGAAAAAAAAAAAGAATATCTTCTGGAACTGGAATCGGTAGCTAGTATCAGTAACATTCGCGTTACCTTTTCTCTCTTGTCGTTGTCTCCGCGAAGCATGTTCTTGGTACGATCGAAATTCGCCGCCCTGTGTTCAAGAACCGGCAGCCGTTCGTCCTCGCGAAGAGGAACGTCCAAATCGACATTGAGAGCTCGATGAGGATCGTTATCGTCGGCAATATTATAATCATCATTGTCACTGAGCTCAGCGCCGGGCGGCAATTCTCCAACGCCGGTATTAACGACTTGCTGCGGGAATCTGTCGTCTTGTTCGTCCTCGGAGCTTGATTTTTTGTCTGAAATGTGCAATAAAAATAATAAAATTGTTGCTAAATCATTCGCCGCAATTTTATCTACCTTTTTTGGACTTTTTCTTGCTGTGCGCCTTGCGTCGCTTCTTTCCGGTCTCTATTTCCGCGTCCCACAGCTTTTTGGAATTCGAGTAGGTCGAAGTTTTTAGCGAAATCGGAATATCAAGCTCAGCGATTGGAATATGCTCGAAATCATCGCCATTCTTGCTACCGATGTCGTGATAAGAATTCGCATTTCTGCTGTTGGTGCTGTTACCCTTAAGGTAATTGGGATTATTTTCTTGCTCAATTTTTCGAACTTCTCGTCTTCTCTCCAATTCCTCGACCGTCGGCTCTATGGACACGCGTTTTCCACTTCTGTACTCGGAGGTCTTCTCGTCCCTGACGAATATATCATTCATATCTAGATCCTCGGAGTCTGAGCTTTCCGAGGGCGGCTCGTTGATCCAAGTGTCCAAATCCAGGCCTTCGGGCAACTGAACCTATAAGTTAAACAGTAATTTAAGAAATATCTGGTTCTGCACTTTTTGTCGTATGGTAAAGCGGTGTTCTTACTTTTCGTTGGGCTTTCGGCGCAACAGGATTGAGTTCACCAACAAAAGTCTCGGCTAATTCGCCTATTAATTCAGGATTTTCCTGTAGGCACTGGAACAAGGCTAACGCGGAGCTCGATCTTTCTTGCACCTCCAAGTCACCGCTGCGTACGAATTCCGCTACCGAATCTTTCAATTCATAAATCTTATCCATAGTTTCTTGGTCACCCTCTTTTTGCGCTTTGCTCAACGTTGTCGCAGCTAGTTTGAGAATATTGTGAACGTAGACCGCTTGAATGTGACCAGGTAAGCTGGAGGCTTGAGATCGTAGCATCGCTCGTAATGTGGCGATGGGATCTTCGAGTTCGCTCGAAAATTCGCCGCAAATCCACGCAGCGGCGTAGAGCACCTCGGACATCGTTGCTCTCGGCTGTCCAGTTAAAAGTTGAGCATTTTCAAGCAGTGCAGCACATTGCTGTACCGCACACTTTCTTATCGCTTGCACGCGAATCGCCACGTCGAGCAATTGCGTAGCGACTAATTGACCGTGTTTAGTACCTTCCATTCGTGTAAGATCGACCAATATAGATATATACCTGTAATTACATTAATTTGAATCTCCTGTGTGTTTAAGGTTCATCGAGGGATTATCATGAAAAATCTAAAAAATCACTGAAATACGCACCACTCGAAGTAAGTGATAAACTGATAATTGTTTTGCGAACAGATTTGAATGATTTTGGAAAGTAGTTCATCCCGATAGGTCGTTCCCTCGGCCTTGTCCATGTGAACCATCAATTTCCTAACGATCTCCATAAGATTTTTCTTCGATACCATACCGTAGAGCAAGTCTAGCGCGCGTAATCTAATACTTTCGTCTTTGTCGTCAAGGCACTGCATTATAAGATCCTTGTGCGCTTGCACGCTCTTAGGATGAGTCTTTAATATTTTTGACATCGCCAGCAAACCCAGATACTTCAAGTTCTGATCCGAGTCCTCGATCAGTATTCTCAACTTTTGAACACACAGCTGAATTGAATCCGAGTGATTTGGCATGCCCGATGATATCGATATCAGCACCGCTATCACCGTGTTTATGCACTCGTACAGAAGAGACATAGCAGATGTGCTAAAAAAGTGATTATTCGTGAAATATTTATTCCGAACTTGCGCTATGATTTTTACGCATCATCTATTTTTTTCTAGACTACCACTAGTATATATTCTAAATAACAAGCGACATAAGGTTAGCGGTTTAATGGCTGAATTTTACCTGTGTATCAAATTGGTCAAAGGTTCTATGAGCTTTTTTCCAAGCCTAGGTTCTAGTGGCGTCAAGGCGCCGAACTGCAAATTTAACGGAGTATTTAAAAGGCGGTAGTCTACAGGAATGGGCGAAATTTGAAAGAAAATATATTCAGAATGCTCATCAGTTTGTCACTCAAATATTCGCCAATCCTGATAGTCTATATGGCAGGGTACAGAACAATTACATTCTCTAGTTTACACATTTAATGTACGAAGCATAATAAATATTGAACGGCGAAAATTTATGCGCGGAAAAAACAATACAGACAACAGAAATTCTAGCATCGATTTTTTTTCGCTCGTTTACTATTTTAAAACGTAATCACAACCTTGATATCAAGTCAATGAGCGGTTGAGTTAGCTGCCGACCCAATTTTGGCTCAATGAGCGTAATCGTTGAAAACTAAATGAGGAAAAGACAGGAGAAAGTAAGACCCTAGTGAATGTAGGTAAGGAAAACACAATACGACGATATTTGCATTCTTTCACAAAATCCTTTCGTATTACAGCAATCGTTTTGAAACTTTTTCTAATAAAAGAATATGCAAAAAAAAAAGTCGCGATTTCGGGAATGAAATAAATATTCGAGATTTTTGCTTTTGTTTCGTGATTTCGAATGTGTTTTTGTTGGAAAAAAAATTGGAAAAACATGAAAAGAAATTGTGAACTCACCAGTTTAATGATTTTAATGAGCATCCAATTGTTCGTGGACGTGGTCATGAGTTTGAAGAATATTGGAGCCAAGCTCAGGTAGTTCTTTGGATTTTTTCTCGCGAGTTCGCAGACGACGTTAACGGCCGCCGATTGAACGCCGCTGTCGGGATCCTCGAGTTTTTCCTTCAACCGAGGAAACGCCGGCCTCAGAGCCTCCGGGAAGCGCAGAAAAACTTTGTACATCATTAGAACAGCTTTCTTGCGCAAATATGGCTTTGTGCAAGTTAACAGGGTCATTATATCATTGACAAGATCTCTGGCCAAGTCTGGACTTATAAAACAAGAAAGGCCGCTGAGAGCCAAGCCCGCGTCGTATTGGTTTTGACTGTTCAAATCCTTGCGAATCATATTCGTAGTGAGCATGAGTAGCTGAAATAACAATAATAACAATTTTATTAACAGCAAATTCTCCGTCTCATTATCAGTTCACAGCAAAGTTGTAAATCCCATTGATTAAAAAATCTGTATCATTGTAAATCGTTACCGATCGTAATCTCTAATTATCATTGCAAAATTATCATTTTCTTACAAAAATAATTCTGTCTTAATGTCATGGAAATTTTCCGGATCACTATTCATCCCGGCTCTTCCTATCTCTGTGTTTTACTGATAAGAATCTCACCTCTGTGTCCATATGGAAGCTCTGACTAGCAGCCAAGTAGCCAATCCGTTTATACGTAAATTTGCCAGACGACATGACTTCGATGGTATTGAAACCAGCCCAGCTGATATCGTAGCCCAACATCTGGAGCTGAATAGAGAAGGAAGAATGTACTTTTCATCGTCGTTACCTCGAATTCTCGCGCGTCGTCGACGTTCGATTCGCAACTCATTTGCGCGTCGATCCGAGCGTCTCGACTCAGAAAAAAAAGTGCATTAACACCGCGAAAAGTTTGCTGAACTTTTGGAACAGCTCGAACCAAGGGAAAGGGAAGAATTTTTCTAGGGGCAGACCAAACGCATACGTACGTAAGTCAGCTTGGCAACAGCGTTGGCCTTAACGTCTATATTGTCCTGACGTAATTCCTGCTTAATCTCCTCGATACACTGTGCAATGTACTTGGCCTGCAAAAAAAGGGTAAATCGTGTGGTAATCCGTCGAGATATCGCCGCAATTGTCGACTTGTTGGATCGTCGGGGAAATTTCGGTGATAATGAGCGAGATGCACGTAGCCTGGAATAATTACCTCATTGTTTTTGTGATTTCGAATTCCCCGGACGAGATCTGTCAGATTCTTGTCAAACATTCGTTCAAAGTTTCCCTTCACTTTACGAAGAGCCATCTTCGTATGGGGAAGCAAAAAAACGGTATTTCTCACACGTAGACAGATGTAACCTATTAAAAAGGATGCGCGCTCGGAGGAAGTTGAGCTTTCACCCCGTTCGCACAACTGATTCGATTAGCTAAACGGTATATTTATATCGTATATTATCGAATTAGCGCAATTACTACATTACGGCAGCTCTCTAACGCGTTCACTGGTACAAATTCTCTCACTCACACCTACTTTATGTCACGCTGGCGCTGCGGCGCAGACCCACGACTCCCGTCGCTCCCAGGCTGCGGCTCTTCGCTTCGAAATCACTAGATCCCAATGGACAACGCATTCGCTTGCTGCGTGGGAGGAACGACGAGAATCCTCGCCGCTTGCAGTCACATTTCCGAGAGGATCGCTAACCAATCAGCTCCAAGATTCCAATCACAAGCGCGTAGAACCGCGAAACGCGAATGGATTCAAATGACGAAATATAAGACGTGACTCAATGATTGCAATTAGTTTGTTTGATTTTATTTTTTCGATATATCTGTTCAGTTGTGTACAGTTATAGCATAAAACAGTAAAGAAATTTCGTGTATTTAACTGGCTTCGTCGCAAAGATAATTGTTTCTGTATTTTTTTAAGGCAAAAAGTGCGGAGTCGCGATTTTGGTGAGAGAAACAAGTGAATTTGAGGCACGAAATAATGAAACAGCATGTATCACACGTGGAGAATACTAATAAAAGGTAGAATTGATATATTACAAAGAGTAAAGTACAATTGCGTTTATGGCTTAATATAGTTCTCCGGGAATTTGACGATTTTCGGGAAGTTCTGTACCTCCTCTTGGGGTATATGGTCTAGACGAACGGGAACCTCCCTCAGTTGCCTTATCTGATTGCTCACGTTGGACAGAATGTCCTCCGGAACTTTTTCGTCCGGATATATGTGGACACGTTCCATGGTGTATCGCCTTTGCAGACAATTTTTCATAGACGTAATGATGGCCTTTTTCATGACCTGCGAAGGGATTATTATCAAAAGAATAATTAGTCGATCGTTGGAAATACTTTTGGATTACCGTTTATCGTTTAAATAAATAAATTAAAATCCGTACCAGCGTCGGGTCCTTTTTGTGAAGCTCCCAGGCCAATGTCCACGACTTTCCTCCGTGGTAACCCGTGTGATGGAAATAAACTCTTTTGGTCCACTCGTCTCCTCTCATAGCGATGTCTCTGCTATTTATTATTACCACATGATCGCCCGTGTTACCTGTAATCGAATTATCCATAAAATATATGTCAAATAATTAACAAAAAAAAATGAAACCGATTAAATTCCATACTTTTTGGGCCGCAATTTTCGTATCGGTGGGCTCTATTTTTACTCACCCATGGGATGATATATGGGCTTGTGTTTGCCCATAAGATAGTGACTAATTAGAGGAGCACTTTGGAAAGGATCCTGCCACTTGGCATCGAAAATATGCCAAACGCGAGCGAATGTTCCCCATTGCTGTAAAAAAATCATTCAACTGCATTTGTACGAAACGCCGGAGCATTTTTGGAGGTTAGGACACACAAAATAGATCAATTTCGATAGATCGTGAATGATTTCTCGTGAGAAGATCGGCCAAAGCTCACCTGAGTTTTTCGTAAAAGCGACATATGCGATGTCACGATGTGTCGATCAATATATTCCTCGTATTGTTGTTTCTCAACTAACGAATTACAACGATTCACCAGAAGCGAAACATATTTTTATTCCAACAGCAGCGAGTGACCTAACCACACTTACGAAACCGCAGCAAACCCACCAGGGATTTTCATTTTTTCACGTTGGCTACACTGCACAATATTCGTAAAAAAAAATTGGCGGGAAATACAAAAACGAGAAAGGTCCATAAAAAAATTCAACCATCTACGACTTATAAATCATTCGAGATTTTGATTAATCACTGAACTTGGACGAAATCCCTTCACAAATTTCAAAGCTAATAAGTTAAACTCAAATAAAAATGTTTTACGTTTTTCTTAAAAATCATTTCTCCGAGTATTTGTGCTTATGGAACACAGGATACATCGCGAACGAAGGAAACGTCAAAACGGAATGACAGGAGCGTTGAACCACAGGAACGTGGGCATTTGCACAGTTGAAGTATCAGTCGAAGTTGCAAAATATCGTTTTTATTCAGAAATTTGTTTCCTACGTATATTAAAAAGTGAGGCATTGCCGTGGATCGCTCGATATGCCAGTGAGTCGAGTATGCATAGGTGGTCATGGATGAAAACCGGAGTGAGTGTACGGAAGAGCTTCTCAACATAAATACAAAGCGCAACTTCGCACAAAGGCGTAAGGTATAGATAGCGAGAGCCGCGACACGAGTATGCAAACACTGGGCCGCGCGTTTCAATAATTCGCTTTCGTTCTATACAATAACAAGTTTTATACAGAAGGCGCGTTCTCCGTGCGCTAAATGTTCTACAGTCTCCATTCGTACCTAAGTGTTTAAACGTGGTGAATATTATATAAAATGCAGGAACCAAGAGAATACGGGTTAACCGGCCAAGTCGCATCAGTCGTAATAGTGGTTATTACAGTACGGCAATGTGCGATAGTGATTAAACGAGAGTACACGACGATCTAGAGCGATTAATGCGAGGGCGCATCGGCGGCGCGAGCCTTACAATTGTAATAAATTAATATAAATATGCGTACGCAAATTGTGTGCGTGTATATAGATACAGATACGTGCCATAGCGCAACGTGGGAATCGTAGTACCTAAATATAATATCTTGTGCACATGAGAGTGACAATTATACATTATATATATATACATATGTATATTATATATATATATATATATGTATGTGTGTATTTCTGTGCTACAGTGTAGCGTATTTAAATGTGTTAAAGTGCATAAGACACATTAAGTTACTATAGCGACAATCACATGTATACGATTATTGTGCATCAAGAGAAATGGCCGTAGTATCGCTAATATTCGATTAACATTAATTTGTGAATAACGAGGTGCCGCGATTTTAATTCTGGGATCACGAGCGACATTCAATCTCACCGTTTGTACTAGGCTAAAAAATATATACTCGAGAAAACTTGGCATCGCAATATCGATCTCCCGAATCAATTGACAAACAAAATATTTTCATTCTATTAATAAAACAAATGTTTTTCGAGTGTATTTCCGTGCCCGTGGCCGCGCGGAAATAGTTTGTGTACAATTTCGCTCGTTTTCTCAGAATAAAAGCGCGTTTACATTTGTTTTCCCGATGGAATAATGGCCCCGAAAATGTATTTTTCGATACGAAAACGTAAAGCACAAATTTGCGTGACGAATAGTCGATCGAAAAACGATTTATCGCGGTGGAATTCAATGTCTGGCGATGCGCGGGGAAGGTACACACGATAATTTATACGTTTTCGCGTGAATCGTCGCAAATTACGATATTGTTACGGTTATGGCACCGGCACACGTATTTAACGCCTGGGATTGACAACGCACTTTCACATTGCATCACATTTAACTCGTTCGTCGACGCCTCAACGAATAGCAGGCGCTCGAAAATATGATGAAGTATTTTTTTTTTTTTTGTAACAACGACGAGGCTGCACCGGACAGTCCCACTGTCGAGAGCTCCAGACGACGTCGATAACAGTTACGATGCGCCGATTATTCCTGGTACGTCTACCCGAGTACGAGCCTAAGTAGCGTAGCTGTGGTTCACAAAGTAGTATGTATAGCAGTAATTATAGCGGGACATTATTATAGTTACGGCGAGCGGCTGACGATCGGCTCAGCACCGACTGACCCACCGCGTACACACTAAACGGGGATATGCGTTACGTTTTCCGTCGTATTTTAATATCACAGTCACGAGAGATACATAAAGAAGAAGAAGAAGAAAAAGGGTTATTAGACGGAGAGATATTTTCAGACGCGATACAACGCAATCTTCACACAATTGGCAATGTTCATAAATATAGAAAAATAGAAAAATCGGTTAAATTCAATTGTACAATTAACGGACACGAATAATACCGCGACTTGTCCATTTAAAAAAAGAAAAAAAAAAAACAAAACAAACATTCGTTTCACTGATTCAGCAATTGTCTTCGACTCGTGGAAGAAATGTACTTATCGTCGAACAACAATAACGTGGAGCATCGCTATTTTAACGACCCTCTAAGCTGCAAACGCATTCCAAATTGTTTCGAACACGGAAATGGGCACAGTTCCAATGCAAAAGGCTTTTGAATACTCGTGCAACAATTAGCCCGATGATATTGATCTGTGATATGTTATTGATCGTATTTCCAAGGGGTTTTCATTGGAACGAAGCCCATTTCCGGTCGACGAGTCGGGGCGATCGTGAGACGTCTCGTGATCGAGGGAAGATCGGGGTAATCTTTGGTGCGGGACTCTAAGAAAATTATTTCAAAATACTCGATAATAGTTACAATAGTAGCGGCGATGATAATAATAATTTAAGATAAGGAGAACAGGGATATCTAAGAACACGCGCACTCCAATACTTTCATGTTTTTCCAGCTGGAGACTTTGAGCTTGGTCGGATCGTTCTCGTCGAAGTAGAGGATCTCGAGCTCGTCGAGCTTGCTGGGAGCGCAGCAGGGACGCGGCGCTTTTCGCTTGTCCTCCTTCCAAATGAGGCTCTGAAGAAGCGCGTGATGATGAGCCGGATTGTAGCGCGGGGGACAGCGGCCCTTGCAGTAACCGGCGTCGAAGCTCTTTGGTTGTACGATAAACTCGAAGCCCTCCAAGTCTTTGAATATCACCGTCATCTGATGACGACAACACTTTTTGTTCTCCCCCCGACATTCGGTCCTCCGACCTTTGTGAAGGGACATCAGATGCTCCGGAGAGGCTCTCCGCTTCCGTCTGGAGTTCCGAGAGTCGTGATCCTCCATGGAGAACGTCGCGGTGAAGACATTCAACGCCGGTTCCAAAATTTCCGGCTGCACGAAGACATCGCCGGTGTTCGACCTCTCGAAACGCACCTCAACTCCCAAATTCTCGACCCCGTACTCGTGCCAGAGGCTGGCGAGCTCCGTGGCGTCGAGCTCGATCCATCGCCGGCCCCTTCCTCCGGGCGGGAAGCTCTGCCTGGACACAAAGTGTCTGGAATCGGCTGCAATCCGATACACGGAAACAACGTGGCTCTCCTCGTCGACAGAAGTGCCTGCCGGGTCCAGGAGAAGCCTCAGATTCGCGTGATCCACGAGGGCATCGTCCTCCGGAATTTCCAGGGGAAAAAACAGAACTCCGGACGTGCTGTTCGAGGGCACGAGCCGATCCTCACTCGCCGACGAACCGTAGGCTCCCCGACGCGTTCTGTTGACCAGTGTCGATGGTGAACGTTCTGAAACAACAAAAATTTCATATTCAGTCAATGATAATCTCGGTAATCAAATTCTCCACAATTTTTTATATACACTACAACGATTGAAAAAAAAAAAAACGTAAATGGGGGTTTAAAAAAAAAAGAAGTTAGGGTAAATGCGTGGGCGAGAAGACGGAACGTGCTCGAGTCGATAACACATTGGCTCGTCCGCTTATCTATCACCCAAAGCCCACGATATAATGCGAGTGGAAAGGTGTATATATAGAGCTTTCGCGTGGCCCGCTCTCTCCCCAAATTTCTTTCTCTCTCTCTGCCCCCGCCCCCGCCTCCTCCTCTCCTCGCTCGGAGGAATCTAGAGAAGCCCGCCAAGCCGAGAATCCGTGGAATTCGTGTTTACTCGTCGGAGGCGCGGGCGGTTCTCGATGACTCGTCATTCCGGAATGAACACACGAGGGTATATGAGAGGAGGATGTGCGGGCCGCTCGCGCGCTCGCGGTTATCTCGCAGAATCGCTCTTTGATATCTCAAATAACCGTCGGAATCACGCGTCTCGATGCCGAGTATAGCTTTTATCACTTGGCATTCGATCGAAAATAGATAGCGTGGGATGGGGAAGGAACGTTTGGGGGGCGAAGAGCAGGGGGATTCACACGGCGCTTCCCACGCGGACAAATTTTGAGGAATCCGTGGAATCAACGAGCTCAAACGACGCATGTCCCACTGTGTCGATGTGCGCGGGTGGCGCTACGACGTTCATGTGCACGCGTGTCGCTTACCAATATCGATAAAGATCGAAGAATGACGTTTCGAGTGTCGTCGCTCTCTTAAAAACACCTCCTCTCTCTCTCTCTCTCTCTTCGGCATTCGCCTCTTTTCTCACGTACCTAATAACACACAATGTTGTTATACAAACTGGCGAGTCGTCCCGCGAGCCAGGGAGCATAAATGATTGTTAACAGGCCGTTACGAGCTGTCGCGAACACGCTCCGAGGAGCATCCGTCTCTTCGGCTGATATACGTCGGGGCGACGTCGCCGACGTCCCGTACGTCGGCGCGACGACCGGACGATGAGACGAGCATCGGCTGGCGCACGCGAGACGCGGAACCACGTCGCATCGGACTCCTTCTTCTTCTTCTTCTTCTTATTCTTCTTTTTTTTTTCTTTTTTTTTCTTCTTGTTCTCCTTAGGGGAGATGGGGCCAAATGGACAGGGGGCATAAAGGGCACCATTTGATTTCAAGGGATGATTATATAAAATGTAATGTAGATAATAATTTCGAGCTCATTTTGTTTTCATTAATGATTCGTTATTTGTGTGCGGGATTGTTATTTTATGGAGAGAATTGAAAAAAAAAAAAAAAGTTAAGACTGTGCTCGTTTTGCCCCAATCGCTATTATTAGTCGATGTGCCGTTTTGCCCCCCCGTCTTACCTATGCTTTTTCGCCAAGTGCGCATCGTAAAGCCGAGAAAAGGTGCATATGCACGTACCGTATAATACACACGCTGTACGACGTTCTTGTTCTTATTGCAAAGAGGCGAGACTCGTCGTTCGACATTCCGCGGCGGCTGGAATTTCTATTTCGTAATAAAGACTCCGGAGTCTGTTGCGGATTCACCTGTTATTATTTTTATTTTTACTTTTTTTTTTTTCCTAGTATTCAGCAGTCATTTATTTTTTAGTATTATAATGATTTTTTTAAATGCCCGAGTTAAATGACTGCTGGAAAAGGTAAAAAAAAAAAATGAAGACTAAAAAAGGCGATGGGAAAGTAAAATTGCCTGAGAACTTCGCGTTTAGTGTTTTTCCATTGATGTATTACGATCTTCGCGGAATAATCAATGGCAATGACCAAATCGATGTTGAAGAGCTTGCGCTCTGCACTTTGGTGACCCATTCGCGACTTTTATCGACATTGTAGCCAATGGTTATTGCATTTCGATCAGCGGCGCATGTTTGTCGCACATTAATTTTCTGCCGCTCGATATTTCACTTTGGTGGTTGGAGAGAGAATAAAAAAAAAATTGGTATTCAATGAACGTCGGGAGAAATGGATAATTGCGAGGTAATGAGAGACTGGCATAACTCGGTGAAAGATAATTCATCTAAAAATTCAGAATAGTAATGAGAAGGTTGCAACAGTGGCCGAAAGGCCAGCGGCGACTCTCGGTGACTCTCTCTCTCTCTTTGCCTCTCTTTCACGCGGCGCACGCTCGACAGACTCGGAAAGTAAACAGGATGCGAGACATTACGCGCAGTCTCTCGTCGTGTTTTACATCGCGGCGCGAGCGAGCGATCTCCGTACGTATGTACGTACATAGTAATCCGCGTGGCGGCCACAACTCTGCCAAGATATCATGCAGACTTTTCGGAACGTGTGGGCAGCTCCGGGAGGATCCAGCGCACACACCCCCATTTTATTTCCGATTCCACACTCGTGTCCGCTCGATACTTCCCAGTGATTACATGGATGGATACCTCGGGCGTGAATCCTTAGCGTAATTATAGCGATGCGATGCACCGAACGATTTCTCTGCCCATTTCGATCTGCTGATGAAGCGCAAAACATTATTCGACATTGACAATGATTTTTCTTTTTTCGCAAACGATTTTTCTAACCAATAATTTTGTTTTTGTGAATACAATTTTAATATACATTTATTTTTTTTTAGATTTGGAAATACGCTAATTACGCTGCAGAATGTGACAAGGACTTGGCAATGTCTTTATTTTTGGTAGAGCAAAGTGTGAACTAATTGAGCAAACAATTGCTCAATCAGTTCATTGAGTGGACAGAAAGAAAAATGACATTGTCAGCCGACAATCGAATGAGTGATTGGCGGATGATTAATGATTCCCCAGCAGTGGAAGTCATCGAGGTGTGAAGAAACTGGACACGAGGATCGTCACGAAAGTTATTGTTGATAAAGCACTCGTTTTGCACCTGTGCATACTGAATTAATTGACTATTGATCAAGCGATCGATCACGCAACAGTTTTCCGTGGAAATAATGTACTCGTGCTCATTCTATGGCCTATCTTCAGGTACTGTCAGATATTTCTGCGTATATATTTTTGTGATCGGTGCAATGTTTATCCAGTTACGTCGGGGATGTTGAAAACATCAACAGCAACATTGCCCGGAGCATCGAGACACACTCGTTGCCCCGCTTAAGCGAGCTTCTACTGTACCCTCGTAATTGATTACAGGTAGAATAATACCGCACCTGCTGCATGGAACGTGTAGAGTCTCCTGATTCTGTCCTCTTTACCGGCTCGCGAGTGAAGCCTCGTCAGGTACTCTTGGTGGGCTCTTCGGTACTCGGTCTGACTCACGTTCGCCTGGAAGAAATGATAACACGGTGAGTTAAGTGTATGCGAGTCAATTAGCGAAAAAAAAAAAAAAACATTTTTTTTTCAGGCCCCCGCACGTCGTCATTCACCGGATGAACTCCTTGGAGTTCATCCCATGAAAACGAAGAAGAGGGGAAAAAAAAGAAGAAGAAGAAGAAGAAGAAAAAAAAAGGAAAGCCCTCGCTCGAGTTAGTCGGAATTGGAGGAAGCTGTGGTCCATCGTCAAGGAGCTCTCAGACAAGAAGAGGAGGAGGAGGAGGAGAGGAAGAGGAAAGAGGCGCACCGAAGAAGTTATGTGTGTATATAGATGCTCCGCTCGAGTTGTTGACGGGCAAACGTTTGCAAAGCGGACGGCAAGAGGTTCTCGCTTCTCGGTGCCTAATCAGCGTCAAGAAAAATGAGCGTGGAGAGCCCCGCTCGTAACCCACACGTCTATCTCTATAACTATATTATCCAGAGGCGTTCCCATTAGCCTGTCAGATTTCGGCGCGCCACTCTCCGATTTATTAACCGCTTGAACTTAGCCCTCTTAATTGATTTCCCTGGATCCGAAGATTGCGATAATTGCCCGCTGCCGTTTTGATCCCCAGCCCTCTCGCTCCGAGATACCGCTCCGCGCGACATCTCGGCGCACTATCTCGACGCGCTCGAGGGTCTCATTGACCCCAGACCTTTCCGCGCGGCTGTGGGTCCTCGCTCTTGGCCAACGCTTCGAACCTCCCCACCCCCTCAAAATTAACAAAATTTATTTCGCAAGCCACATTGACTTACAAATTTTTTTTTCAAAATTACACTAGACTCCAATTATGTAGATCTACTCGATAAAAAAAAATACTGCTATCCTATTTAAACGTGAATTGAAAAAAAAATTGAAAAGTGAAATTTTGCGCTTGATATATTTTGATCGCTACTGGGATTGCAATCGTAATCCGAGTCACGATTTAATGCGAAGAACACACCAACAATTTCCGTGGTATATTTCCTGCCAGTCGATCATTAATTATCTCCACTATTCGCCAACGCTGATAATAACAATGATAATAATAACGACACCGGGAACAATAAGCCGCGATCATTGTACCCGCGAGAGATCGGTGTTCTTTAAAAGCCAGAGGGTCCGATGCGATTACCTCTGACATTATGGTGCGCATGCACTCTCATGGGGGTCTATGGGTCAAGCTGCCAGGTGCGCCGGGTCATGATTATAATACTACTCCTACTACCGGCGATGCGCTTGTCCGGAGGGCTCGATAAAGAAGAAAAATGAAAATAAGACGTATGAGAAAGGGGGAGGAGGGTGGGAGGAGAAAGAAAGAAAGGAGGCGGACGTGACTGCTGGATTGTAAAGGTAAACCGGCGCGCAGCTTCGCCGACGGCCAACCGAGACCCCCCCATGACTCATCTCCGGTGAGGAAGACGAAGACGTTGCTGAAGATGCGGGAGAAGAGGAACGCGAGGAGGAAGACCAACAGCCATTTACCAGGTCGCAACGCCTCCTCCTCCGGTCGTTTGTTTAAACTCACTTAACTCTCGACTGCAGTCGTCTCGTCGCGTGCGCATCGCTTTCCCCGAACTGCGCTTATTTTTCAGTTTCGAAAAAGGAGAGCTTTTTTGTTTTTTTAAAAAAATGTCGCTAAAATTTATCGATTTATTCAATGAAAATTTTTGCGTTATTATTTTTAAGAATTCACTGGTCAAAGTCAAAGACATTGAAAAAAAAAAAAAGACTTTTAATATTACGTTATTAATTCTGCTTGAGTATCCTCGATAAAACTTGATATTTGTTATTACTGTTATTAAATATAGTAGCCGGGTCAACACACGACAGGGAATAAGCTTCTAAAAATACGCGTCTTCATCACATTGTGACTGTGTATGCGTGTGTGTGTTTCACATACTTTCGAGTCCTGTCTAAAGATTTATTCCCCTCCGGCTGTAAATCATAATTCAAGCTCGGGCAGATATCTTCGATTCGCTCGGCGCTACTGAAATTCACGTGAATCCTAGTGTCTTTGGACAATTGATAATTCTCCGTCGGAGGATGGATCCTGGGGATTTCGTCGCAATTAACGCCACCGGAAGTAGCACGACGAATTAATGACTAATTAATTTTCTCCATCGGTCCTCAAACGTTTGCCCCAAGGATCCACAAATTACAAGTATCAAATGTTGTCTCGTTTGACGACAGAGATGAAGAAAATTCTCTCGGCTAATTATCATTCCGTGGGAACGTTCCCACGGACTATTAACGAGTTTAGCAGGAGCAAAATAGTACGAAACTCGATGGCTCAACTCGAGACACTTCCCGATCTCGAGGCCGTCGACGAGCTCGAAATCACCGGTATATTAATATAACGTTCTTGGGTGTTTCTCGAGGTAAGCGGCTTCTCTATCGCGCGGCAACTCGATTCTCGTATCTCGTCGTCTTCTCCTGTGTACGCGCCACTGTATATATTCTCTCTCTCTCTCTCTCTTGTACCTCGCGGGGATCCCTGAAGAGCGTTCAGCCTCACTTGGAATTTCCCAACGACATTCTTCGCGTGCCTCGCGAGAGTAACACAGCCGAACGAGTGTAGCAGTAGCTCGCGATCTACTCTCCGGATTGACCCTCCTTTTTCTTCGGCGTTCGCCGATGCGCCGCGCCGCCGGCTTTCCTCCTCTCCCTTCTTCTTCGTCTTCTTGCCTACACCGTTTCGTTCAGGTTCTCCTCTCTCTCGCATACACCTCGTCGTGAGAGAAACGTCCTTTCTGCGCTTTTTGTATCAACCTCATTGGCCATCGTGATAAAAGAGCGCGAGCTCGATTCTTTAATCGAGAACAGATCTTTCCGTTCATCGCCGATTTATCGGAGATTCCGCAAAATGCAGGATAACGAGCATAGTTGCATAATAAACGAGATTTTGTAAATTTCATTTTTTTTGTTCATTAAAAATAATTAAAAAAAAAAATAGTTGATAAAATTGCCTTCAATGATGCTTTGCCGAAGCGTCAAAGTATCGATATAGATCAATCAATGATATCGGAATCTATCGACAGCAAACAACAATTCTGACCTATATACAAATACAATCGATGGAACCGCGTGTCGAGTATCGCGCGCGCTGACACCTGTTGCAGTCCTCGAGAGCGAGTCGAGGATCAACGAGGTGAGCGTTGCGCGGCCGCCGCCGCCGCCGATCGTTTGATCTATAGACGCAGTTGCGTTTGCGAGGCTCGCGCGCGGTGAATGAGAGAGCAGCGCACGGAGCGAAATCCACCCGACGTACGTTCCCGCACCGAGAAGAAGAAAAGAACCGGATACACCGTATCATTTGTTCCATCCATAAAACGAGAATCATTGAAAATTCAGTGTATCCAATTGCAACATTCCCTCAGTGCCACGAGCACCGTACTTAAATCCATTCGAAATTCGCTCCCGTTCGCCCGAATCCCTTTAAGCTCGTACGAATAAAGCCGATAATAAGCCGGCTAAACAAACTCGACTCGCATTGTGTAAAATATCCGCGTATAAGAGCACCTACAAGTATCGGTAATACAAGAAGAGGGATATCCTCGAGGGAGGAAGTACAGTATGCGTCGCAATCCCGGACCTATATACATATATATATATACATATATACATACATATACCTACATACACACATATTTATAATACCGGCGAGAAGCAGCACGTAAAGAGTCGAAGGTAAAGGAGCAGGAGGAGGAGGAGGAGGGGTAACGAATAAGAAGAAGAAGAAGAAGCAGAAGAGATGAGCGTGCGCTGCGCGAATACCTTTGAAGGATCGGGTATCCTCTCGAGACCGAGACCCTCCACGATGCTTCTCCTTATAGTGTCGAGTTCGGGCTCGCGAAGCCGGCTTCTCCTCTCGAGTCCGGATTCCCGTGGATGTTGAAGAAGCGGGGTGAGTTGGTAGTCGCGGTCGTGGTAGTCGTCGTCGTGTTGGTACCTCGGGTCCTCGACTCGGAGTCGTCGCCGGTTCATTGTTGCCTCGACGTCGCTCTCGAAGTTGGCCTCTTGGTATTCTTCACCGGCGAGGTCCACGGGATTCGCGGGTTCTCTGTGCCGCTCGAGCATTATCCTCGTGAGTGTCGTAGCTTCACCGTTGCCACTGTGATAACCGGAAGCTGCTACGAGGTTGCCGCTGCTGCTGCTGCTTGTCGTCGGTACGGCGATGCAAGGCCTTAAAAAAAGCCCCACGACGAGAAGACTAACGAGGGCGCACCTACTGGAGACGAGTAGAGGTCCTCTCGACGTCGAGACAGACGAGGAGCAACCTCCCGATGCCTCCAACAGCGAGAGCACAAGAAAAACGAGCCTCCCCAACAGACTCCCACCCACAATTCCTCCCGAACGCTTTCTCACGCGCTCACGCCACTTCCGCTTCTCTTTACCGTCTCTTTTCTCGCACTCACTCAACTCCCCGCTCGCATCACCACCCTCAACGACCACCACGACAACGTCGACTCTTCTCTTCTCGTCGCTGCTGCTGCTGCTGCTGCTGCTGCTACGACGAACGACGCCGCCCGCGGAGCTCCCTAGTCCGCCGGCGGTAAACTCACTAGCCAACTTACAGACCACCCGCGATCCCGATTCCCTATCGATTACACGAGTTTCCGGTGTGGTTATTGAATGCTCGCCGCCCATAGCCTCAGCCTACATGCGGGTGATTTTTGCCCCGGTTTTTTCACGACCGACACCCGCGCACACACACACACACACACACACGCGCGCACGCACACACCAGTTGTTTATAATGTGTCCTTTTGTCTAGTTCGCTTGCCGAGCTACCTCGCGATGTTGGGCTCGATTGTCTCGAAGAAGCAGCCGCGGCTGCCGAAGGAAACTCGTACTTTTGATTCCCAGAGCCCTTCTCCAAACGCACCTCCGCGCAGCATCGCTTTCACCCCGGGAATCCCCCGATTCTCGTGATCCTCCGATGTCCATAAAAGTGAATATCCGAGATTCCTCGGGTGTTTTCTTTTGTCTTTTCTGTTATTGTTATTGTTGTTTAAGCTGCAACGCTAAGAGAGAGTCTCTCACAGGCGCCGCGATAACAGAGCTTCTCCCTATCAATGCACGCTCTACGATTAATTAAACTCACGCGCGCGCGGAGAAACTACTGAAATCTCTCCGCTTTCCGCGAGACGCACGAGAATCGAAGATAGGGCCGATGCGCCGCTCTCGCACTCGCTTATCGCTCTCACCGAACGAGCGGGCCTCGCGATTTTCCCCCACCCCCCTGCCGATCACCGGAAGTCAAACGATTCGCACAGAGCACGACTCTACTGAACTATGATCTCGCGCACACCACTATGCACACGTTTTTCTTTCCTTAATCTGTCGTTGTTGTTGTTGTTGTGGGTTTGTCGGTACTCAGAGACAATCCAATCCTACAACCGGATGGCCAAGGTGGTCGCCTTGCCGGTCGGAGACACCGGCTCCTCGCTCATCCCGCTCTCATCCCCACGGGGAATCCCAGATTGGCGGCAATTGGATCAGCACTAAACTCAGAACTCGAGTCCTGTATTTCCTCTTTTTTTTTCTATCCGTTTTTTTTTTTTTTTTTTCCACCGAATAATATATGATATTCAGTCACGATAAAATAGCGAATTTATCGATAAAAACAATTGTTGGATGTTTCTCGATAAATCATCTCGAAGTGCACGTCACAGGATATTTTCGATCACTTTCTTCGATCGTCGAAATAAAAATGACCCCTTGAAGATATAGTTCGCGAACTTTTTTTTATATATATATAGAGAACTATTTGTTGTGTAGAAAAATAAAAATGAGAAAAAAAAAAACGTGTGTTCGAGAGACCCTCGTGGATGTTGCCGAGGGATCGAGGATGTTGCCGCTCGGACGGCTGCCGCGTGTCGACTGTTTGCAGGCATGTATCGCCGCGCGTCTATATAATACGTAGCTCCCACCCGAGGAATCCTCTCTCTCTCGCTCTCGGGCCGCAGCAACTCGTTGCTGTCCTGTTCGGTGGCCGTTACGCCGGGGAGCCGTGCGAGCGATAGAGAGAAAGAGACGGCTTGTGTGCACGACGCTCCGCTCCGCAGCGATCCTCGTCGGGTTACATCTCCGCTCTCGCTCTCTCGGGCTCTCGGAGCGCGCACGAGACGCGGTGATTATTGCGTGGAGAGTACGCGCGATGAGATCTCCGAGAGGCTCATCGCCGTTTTCGTCTTTCACTTCCGGTCCTCCCAACATTGTGAGAAACGTGACCGAGCACATTGTATTGTTATGCACCTGCCGTGTAACTCTCGCTGATAAGTACCTGCTCTATGTATATATAGGTCAATCCAATCCACACAACACTTTAAACCTGCGACTCTTATCCTCGAATTCACGTAGCTCATATTTTGTATTCTTGGTCCGAAACTAAAAAAAAAAAAGAAAAAAAATGTCTTATCAGTCAGATAAAAGAATCGTGAGTAAAGTATCGACAAAATCGATTGTAAAATAATCATTGGTCCGATCGAAGAGGTCACAGGGTCAGATGCAGATTTAATTGCTGTGGGTTGTCCCACATATGTATATATAGATATAGAAGGTGTGTTGAGTGGCTCACGGGGAATAGCCCTTCGTCTTGTTGTTGGTCGGTAGTTTTCGTGATTTCGGTTATCGGCTACCGATGATTAATAAGGGGTATCCCCCGTGAGCCGTCGAGTCGCGCGGCGTTTCGAGCTCACGCGACCTTCGCGCGTCGCCGGTTCTATTACCTCGGTTTCCCCGAGACGATCGATTCTCTAATTGTTCGAGAAGTCGCTACCGTCGTGAGCGCGCCGCGTCGGCGGCGGCGGCGGAATAGATAATCGACATCGCGCAGGTGTGTCCGTCGTATCCGCGATCAGAGGCCGGAACTCGGCGGGCCGCGCTCGGCTACACATCGAGGAATCTCACGTTCCTGGGAGCTCGCACTTTGGAAATGCCGTCGCAGGTGGGCGCGGAGTACGGAGAACGATATTGATGCGAAGATTACAATGGAAGGTTTACGACAATGTTAGGAAACTGCCGGTGAGTCGCGGTGATGCATGCAAAAAAAAAAAAAACAAGACGTCGCTGGTTTGGAGGTTATGTGTGAAAAGTGCAGCGACACACGTTACGAAAAAGTTAACATAAAATTATTAATCTATATTAATTACACTAGCATTCGCGTTACATCGAATGTCATATATATATATATATATATATATATAATTGTTGTCATTAGGTAAATAATAATAAGTGCGACGTTTAGTCGATGTTATAAATAGTCCGATCAAAACATGGCTAATAATAAGATTATGACGAACGCAGCCTCCGGTAAAAAGGCTCTCCTCTCAAAAACTCAGCCTTTACGTTCACTCGGAGATTCGGTCGATCCTGCTGAAAGAAAGAGGGGTAGCTCGCTGCGAGTTCGAAGACGAGAGCAGCACGCGCGCGGAGTCCTGCCCGCCTGCCTGCCTTTCACAATCGCACAGGCCCGCGCGGAATAGCAGCGACAGTGGCAGCAGCAGTCGCGGCTAAACGCAGGAAACGTTTCCAGGAAAGACATCTAGGCCCTGGCGAATATAACGTTCTCGCGAACGGCGTGACTCGTGGAATCCATCGCTGCCTCTGCCGCCGCCGACGATACTAACGAACAAAAGCGAAACTGGCGCGACGACACGCGGGACTCTCGACGTGTCCGTGTACCTCGTAGCTTTCCGTGTGTGTCGGCCAATATCCAGGTGAAATCGCTTCTCGCTCTTCGAAATTTCGCGACATCGACGATGGGATAGTCGCCGTTGTGTCATCTTCCTTTTAAATTCAAACATTTATCACACACTCATAAACATACGTACGTACATTTTTTTTTTTTCAAAAACACTTTTCTCAATATATTACCAATGACGTAAAAATTTAAAAAAAAAAACGTGATTTCGATTGAAATCGAATTCCCGGAAAAAAAATTGCAATGCTCATATTTGTATGCATATATTTTTTTTAGAAACACTTTTCTCAATGTGACGTAAAATGTTGAAAAATAAAAATCATTGGAAATCGAAAACAGAGGTTGCTCGTTTGCCGGGGGTGCAGGGGGTGGGGGATTACCGGTTACTCGTCCGGTCGGTCGATAATTCGCGCGGAGAGCGAGCGAAAATGGGAGAGCGACGGCGGCACGGACAGGTAAGAAGGCTCTCGTGCTGGCCGCACGAGCTCATGTGTGCCACGAGGGTGAGAGGAGAATGGGAAGGGGAGGGCCACGATGATTTCATTCCTCTGATTCCAGGACATTATCGAGCGTGAATTCCGAAGAAACGAGCGCGCGCGCGCGCGTGCGACGCAAGAGTTATTCCCGGACGACGAAAGCGCGTGTGCTCGCTTCGGTGGGCCATTGGTTACGTTGCGCGAGATACGTATACGTGTATTAAAACGTACATGGCCCACGTTACGAGTTCCGGAGTCGCTCGCGCTCTCGAGTTCTCATTTATCCGCACGCGTGCGACGACCAGCGCAGCGCCGCCTCCCATCGCCTCCTCGCGATCCCATCTTCTAATGTACTACGCTCTCCGATGTCCCACCTGTTCTCGGGAGCCATTGAATAATTATCAGACCCTCGATGGATATCTCGGAAGAGGTATTTCGCACCCTCTCCCGAGAAATCTTCATTCACTATTCACGAGACGTTGCGACTCTCGAGAACTAAAAATTCATTAGGCACTTCCGGTTGTGCGGTTGATGAATTTGATGATGAATTTTTTGGTGAATTTATTACATTTTATCTGAGCGAAATACATATTCGTTTCAGGTATATTAGCAGAACTTTTTTTTCTTTTTTTTTTAATCAATTTTTAAGGAAATGCCACAGTAAAGTGAGGGGCAGGAGCTTTTTTATGGCTTTGATGACTAGTGATTGCTGTAATTGGGAAGCATATTTACATTCAACTTTGTACATCGCTGCAGAATGAGTTGAAGGAATAGGTACTGCTTCACTGAGCGTAGAAAATAGTATGTTACAGTTTGACTTGCGGTGTGACCGCGGTTGGCCTGCACCACCGACGTCCCTATTGCTGCCGCTGCGGTTACTCATCGATCCTCCTGCGACGCGTGGATATAATATGTATATGAGGCTGTGGAGGTGACAACTGTGTCCGAGGTCCGGGCAGTGGATCATCGCTCGCTTACCTCGAACGCTGCTTCACGGAAAGCTCGTTAACGGGAGTTTGAATCGCTTAAGGGCACTTTGCGCGCGGTTCGCTTCTCGTTAGATCACTCCCAACGAGTGCGGACTCTCTCGCGACGCGTCACGTCGCTTCTGACGTTGCCACTTGCCCGAAGTAACAATTATTTACTTCACTATTCCACAAATTTAATAAATGTATCCTAAAAGAATTTGAGCACAAAAGCTATAAAAATTACTATAAAAATTCTTCAAATTTACAATTAATTTTTTTTATTTTAAATTTAATAAATTTATCCTAAAAGAATTTGATCACAAAAGCCTAGAGTTTGACTATAAAATTTTTTGAAATTTACAATTAATTTTTTTAATTTCTCTTTATTATCGTGTATGATTCAATATTTTGGGAATCATCGATTTAAAAACAAGAAGCTTGATAGTGGCGTCAGTGGTCTTGTCGATAAATCTTATCTCGAGCGTGTAGCAAACGCGAGAATCTCGGGATGCTCTTAATCGTCCGGAAATTGGTTCCTCGGGTTTAATGCGTATGCTGAAGAGTAACAATTCTGTGATGCACTGTGCCATTCCGCTGTAATTGCAGTGGTACTTGTTAAGAGTGAGGAGAGCGAGAAATAGTGGCACGCGAGTGACGCGGGCGTCGTGCGTCTCACCGACGAGCCAGTGTGCTACGATGTACAGTAATTCTTACGTGATCCTGGCAGCTTCGTCGGGATTGCGCAACCGAAAGAGCGAAGCATCAAAGCGGCGCCGACACTATTGTCCACATGCAGCCTGCCGCGGCTCACAGAGAGCGGGCCCTCGCTTTTTCTCGCTGTGTGCCTTTTGCCACGCAGTTAAACGCCACGAGAATTACAACTAAACCGAGAGGTAATCGCGTACTGTAAGAGCGACTAATCGCTCGGGCAGCGCGTAAACCTTCCTCTATTTTCTCGATTATCCGGTGAAACGCTTCCGATTGAATTCTCGACAATTTAGAAAAATATATAATTTTCCAAAGGACATCACGACTAACATTTTTATTTTTCGAAGATTTCTAAATAACGATAAAAATTTCATATTAAAAAAAAATTATGTTTTTTTTTTTTTTTTTCAAGTGAATAATTATTCCATTAATTACTATTCTACATAATCGATATTATGATCATCGCCAACAATGTTATTCATTTATTTCCCCTGTAATATGAAAAGTCCGATAAATCGGTTGGTAATTAATGCGTAGATCGTTATTAATAATATTCGCGTCATAGTCGCGCGATCCGCCCACGATATCTCGATCTCGGTGATAAGCTTTCGAAACTAATAATCCTTATTGCGAAGCCACGCAATAACGACCGTGAAGTGGACGTGAGTGATCGCGTACGCCTCGTCGCAGGATTCGCCTTTTCAAAGTATATCAATCAACGTGACGTTCGTCGGGGAATGAAGAAAAGCGAGAGAACTCGAAGAGACGTTCGGGGATCGCGCATGAGCGACCTAACCTCCAGGAACCGATGCGAATTAATAAAGTAACCGCGTGAAAAAGAGTACCGCACATAAACTATCGAAATTGCGAGGACTTCCGAGAGGCGCGATGGATTAGTCAGAGGCGAGGCCACGAGAGGGTAGTTCCTGGCCGCGCGCGTTATTATTCACCTATCCTCGATCCTCCTTTTCGAGGTACCGCGCGACTACTCGTCGACGTCGTCGTCGTCGCTCCGCACGAATTCTCGGAAGCGAGGAACGCGTACCGGGTAATACGTCGAGGCGAGGCATGATTCACTGCGTGTTTGCGTCGTGGAAAAGTGCTCCGCTGTGGTGCGGTGCTCCCGGCGCAGAGGGAGCTCCCGGTATATTCCGCGGTGGCGCTGCTAACGCCGCCGCCTGTAATAACGTAACGCGCGCTACGTTACGGAGCCACGTAATTCTCCTCTCCGGACTTGTGAGCTGATAACTCGCGCGGAGTTATGACTAAGCCATTTTATTATTTCACTTGTCATTGCCGTGCGCGGCGCATTTGCTCTGTACATATTCTGCTCCTTACATATGTATTTTTGTGGGGATACGTGATGTACACACATGTACGTATGTACGTATGTTTATACGGCGGCCTCCCTGAATACGAGCGACCTCTTATCCCGGAATCGTTTAATCGGGAATTCCCGAGAATTATCGCAACTTCCAGGTACCAGTTCCAGGTAAAGCTATGCGCGCTTCGTAAACGTAAAACGTACGTCCTATCAGTCAAACTAAAGAGCCATAACTCCCCGAGGGCCGTGCCCCTCCTCCGATCGCGTGGGTGGCTCCGCGCACCCAGGATCTTCGGTCTCTCGTGGTCAACACGCGTCATCAACGAGCAAGCAACCTGCTTTTTTTTTCTCCCTTTTTTTTTCATGCTCTTACGTATATTAGACTCGCGAGTTTAATATACTGTACTATTGCGGCGTAATAAAACGCACGTGGGTATGTACGTGTAGATTTTATGGTTGTCTACAGAATTTCACAGCGTTCGTCGATTTAACCGAGCCGTTTAGTCACTACATAAACGTCGGGTCATTCGCGCGTAAACGAAAGTATTTTATTCGTCGTTAATGTAAAATCGTTGATAAAAATAATGTAACAGGTGAGAAACTCGAAGGAATAATGAAAACGTCGATCAAACGCCTGACGCGAGGACTGAATTCTCGTGGTATTATCGCAAGCGCAACGACTATTTATCGCGGTAATAGCGATACAAGCTTGCCGCTATCGCGAGAATCTTGCTAATAAATTCTGACAGCTTCTCCGCTGAGAAGACACTCCTGACAACATCACCGCGACGACTTGTTTCCTCGCTGTCGTAGCGCAGCGTGCATAAGTGTTTGCAAATGCGCTGTAAAATGTAGTCAGTGACATTAAACGAACATTTACGATTTATTTTCTCTCACGCTGCTGCTCGTCGACGTATCGTTGTTATAACTTACACCGATTTTCATTGAAATCATTTAATTCGCGGTATTTCTGATGAAATAAAAAAAATAGAAAAAAATGATATTCAACCTGTTTTCCTTCGTCGCTGAGTCGAGTCGAGTGAATTCCCAACAGGAAACTGCGCAAAGATCCTGACAACGTAAATACGCATACGCACGAGGAAAAGAGTCGCAAAGTCGTTGCGGTGACGCGTGTGCGTTACATAGGAGAAAAGTCGCTCGCTCGGCGGTCTCCTGCTTCACGGAGTCTCTCGCCGCGCGGGCTACTATCGCACGATTTATTTCTTCCTCCGTTAACACGAGCTCTTATCTGTGTACGCGGTCCACGTGACGCGACCGGAGGAAGCGACGTTGCGAGAGAGATGCGTGCGAGCGAGGATCGTTTACGATTATCTCCTCTAAGCTTATTCTCCGCGCTCTCCCTTAAGGCAGCAACAAACATCACGCTCACCGCCTGACTCACCGAATTACGCTTGCCCCTTTTTTTCTCGGAGTCGCTTGACATTTCGGACAAACGTAAATTGTCCGGTTCGAGCGTGCGCGAATTTGGTTCGTTACTTATTGTCCGAAATATCAAACGTCTCTGAGAAAATAATTGAGAATCCTCGGAATTTCCAGTCCCGGACACGATAACAATTCACAGTTAAAACCCTTTTTGTTCATTCGAAAATTATTTTCGTCAACCCGTTTCATAACTTATCGTCCGAAATATTGAACGCCTCCGAGAAAATGAGTCGGAGACGATAATTCACTGGCTTCAATGATAAATCATAGTGAAAAGCCCTTTTTCTAACTCGAAAAATTTTCGTGCAACCTGTTTCACAACTTATTGTCCGAGGAAATAATATTTTCTAGTCGGAGACGATAATTCACTCGGCCCAGTGATAAATCATAGTGAAAAGCCCTTTTTAGTTATTCGTTAATTCTCTGGTGGGCAACGACGTAATTTCCAGCAACACGAATAATATAATATTTCGTTTTTAGAGAGCAAATGGTCGCGCGTGCTCGACTCTCGGGGGTAGACGTTGGGCTTAGAGCCGAAGAATCGACGATAAATCTGTGAGAGCGTGTAACGTCGCTCGGCACGTACGCTCGTAAATAATCGCCGTGCAATCGTATACACCCAGCCGCTTGTCTTCGAGAGAGTCTCTGTCTCTCTCTCTCGAGAGAGAGAGACATTCGAACTGCATCGGAGGCTGTCAACAGCACCAGCCACACTAGAACGACCTCATAGAGAACCGAGAACACCAGCGGCGACCGCAGCAGCGGCATAGTCGTCGTTTTCAGGTTTCGACTCGTCGGTGTATCTATTTCTAAGCCTGTCGAACGCGGCGTCCCTTAGGAGGCAGCGCGACTGCAGGAGAAGCCACGAAGTAGCCGAGATACGAGATACGACAAGTGTTTACAATCCAGAAAACTTCTCGCAGGCCCCATAAATTATTAGCCTCGCGGTTGATACTCTTCGGGTTATTCACCGACCACCGAAAAAGGCTTTTCTACATTTTTTTTTCTATTAATCAGGAGAAGGCGCAGACGTCAAAAGACACAAGAATGTAGAGAACATCATCTCGATTCAGTGAGTAAAGCAATCGTGAGCAATATGCCGAAGTAAGAGAGAAGAGAACAGCTCGATTCAGTATGTAAAGCGATCGCGAGCAACATGCCGAAGTAAGAGAGAAGAGAACAGCTCGATTCAGTGTGTAAAGCAATCGTGAGCAACATACCGAAGTAAGAGAGAAGAGAACAGCTCGATTCAGTGCGTAAAGCAATCGCGAGCAACGCGTACACGTGCTTGCACACGAAAACAGAGCTCGAGAAACGCGACAACGAAGATAAAGTTGTTTCTCAGCTTCACGCTCTTTGCTAACCCTGACCTGGAGGCTACGAAATCACTTCTAATTTATTGGACTGTTAACTTAGTTACGAAAACATCGAAATTATTTAGTAACGCATCGACGATCCCTCCCGCCTCTCGTGTACGTGTACACACACACACACAGATTAGCCGAGTGACGATCGAGCTGCGATTATTTTTCGCCGCCCCTCCACTCGCAGCTACGAAGAGACCAACGGAGGCGGTTATTAAAAATAGAAGTGAGAGAGAGAGAGAAAAAAAAGGGATATTAAAGAGCTTTGAGTTCGTTGGACCTGCCGCGGCTGCGGGGAGAATGACGATTCACCTGGCCCACCGAAAACAGTCGCCTCCTCGTGCAGCCGCTTATTAAAACCACGCTCGTATGCCCAGAGCGCCGGTTTATTGTTCCGAAAGATTTGCGAGCCTTCGCTACCGCCATCTCTCCCCGCTATGCGGTAGGTACACTCGCGAAAAGAGACCACGGCAGTGACCGCAAAGGTGTTGCCGCGAAGAAGATCTCTCTATGTCCAAGCGACGACCAGGACGACGATGAAACGAAACGAGACGGATGTACCTTAATTACTTCGTTAACGACAGAGACCGACCACGAATTTTAGAGTTACGCTCGCTTAATTGTCTCCCGCAGCGCAAAAGAGCGCTGAGAATTTTTTCATGTCTGCACTCGTTAAAATAAATTGAAAATTCTGATTTTTTTTTTAGCCAAAGATTAGTACTTTAGTCTATGAGATTGCGTTTTTTTTTTTTTTGAAAATGGAAATGTTCCATTAATTAGATTCTGGATTCCGGTGAAAAATGGCCATCGGAAATCGCTTCCAAAAATATACACTTGTCCCATTAATTAATGCCAGATCGAATATAAATCCATTATCGCGTAGAACATTCCTCGCTGATAAGGTAAAAGCTTCCTCCAAACGAGGAAGCAAAACAACGATACTCCGATTGCTTCCTCAACTAAAACAGGCAAAGGCAGAGAGAGAAAGAGAAAATCCCGTCTCACTCAAGAGCTCGACAACTCTCGAGTTCGAAAAATGAGAAAAACCGTATGCCGATAGCTTATTTGTCGAGGGAGAGGAAACAGCGAAGCCGGGAGATTAATGAGAGTGAGGACTGGTACGAATGGGGCAATTAAAAGCCTGAGCGAGACGCGTCGAGCCGCGAAGCGCTCTTGATCGACGCGTACACATTTGTGAACTTTTAGTCACGCACACATGCACACCGCTTTCGCTTTCATAAAATCAGGCGAAAAAAAACCTAGAAACCTAAAAATCATACAAAAAAACCTTTATTTTCGTATAACCAACAATTAATATTTATGGCATTTCCAGTAAATTTTTCATATACGAGCAATCGATAAGCGATAAAGCATCGCGCTGCTGTTTTTAAGGAGGTTAACGCGCTAATACGTGTCATGTATAGTCGCGGGAGGCGCGAGAAGCCTTTTCCGATCGGTAGCGCTGCGCGATATCCTTACATCGCGCACGAACTATCGCGCACGCGGGTCTTCTTCTCTTCGATAGGCGTCGCTCTCGAAAGGAGGATCGCACGCGCGTGCGTGCATGCGTCGTCGTCCTGTCTCGACATGTGCGTGGTGCACATGCACTCACCGGGTGCAGAATAGAGTACGGACAGAGTTGTTGGTGGCCCTGGTCATCCGCTCGACGGGCTAAGAAAGAGTTCTACTCGTTTTCAATTACCCGAGAGAAACCACACGCGAACGAGCGTGTCTTCTTGTACAGCTTCTCCTTGTGTCGAGCGCGACTGCCGCACCACCAACAACCGCGTCGATCTTCCTGTCTCGAGCCGTTGCTTCGTGCGTCTCGTCGCCTTTGCGCCCGCGGCGCCCAGCGCCGACGTAGTCGCAGGGATTCTTCTCCCATGCGCGAGAGAGAGAGAGAGAAAGTAGTGCGCCGCTGCTGCTGCACCATCCGGGAGCTACGCGAGGATGTCTTATGTAAGCCGACGTGTGAAAATCCGAGGGTGACTCGATACTGTATACGCGCGGGGCAATTCCACGACGGTGAATGACGTCCACGCGGGAGAGATGGTTGATTTTTTTTTAAACGGCCTATAATCCTTTGTAATGCTCCACTGAGCAATTATCGTTCCTTGCCTCGACATTTTCGATTATTTCGCATACCCAAATTTTTCTTCCGTAAGAAAACTAATGAATTGACTATTGCATTTCGTATTATCGTATATTTCAACAAAACGTTCTGCAATTTGAGAAAAAGTAAAAAATGTTTTTTTTTTCTACATCACATGTTTATCCGTGAAGAGTCTACAGATTTCTGCGGTTGCAACACCATTGAAATCACAATCACGAGTGGCGTTGACTTCTCGGCGCACGGAGTCAATAGCGACTCTGTGTCAAGTACCACAGTCGAGTTGGTTACGCCACCGCGGGACCCTTGAGTCGATCGGTAGCACAATGAAATGATATTTTAGTCCCAGGAAAAATACAGCGTCCTAGATTTTCGTTGCTCTCTCATAACCGAAGAATCTCTATTTTCCCTGGGACGAAAAAAAAAAAGAAAAACCGGAGAATAGGGCGAGCGCACAGGAGTGGTCATCTCTCCTGGAATTGCGCAATATCGGGCGCTCGGTTAATAATATATTATCGCGTGTATCGTCGTTTTATTGCTGAGAGTTCCGCTCCAGTTGTGTCCAACACGACGTGTGCTTGTAATGTACAAGATACGATTGCGAATCACTCATTACACTCATGCGTACAGATACGTCGGTATACTACGAGTGTAATACGTTCATCAATCAGTCGCATTATAACGAAACGTGTATTTCCGTTTCTGCTCGGTTGACTCTGGGAATTATGTATCCGCAGCGAGCGTTATCAGCGAGCCGTCGGCTGGTCCATGCGCTGGGATGCTGGAAGCGCCTGTGGTGTATCGCCTATCGGTTCCTCGAGTCCGCGCGACGATGAGAGTGAAAGAGACAGCGAGAGCGAAAGCGAGAGTAAATCCGGCGAGGCTACGGTGCCGAGAGCGCGGAGGAATCCCGCAGGAGTGTGCCAGGGAACGTCTGACTTGAGGGACTTCGGAAGATAGAGACCGCACACGTCGCCACCGAGAGAGAGACTTTAAATTGTTTCTTTTCTCCCGTCTCTCTCTTCCTCCTCTTACGAAACGAGACTCACGGGTGGCTCCTCATCGAAGTACGACCGCGTTTCACGATCATTACGTTTTCCAGGGAACCTCGCCCTTTTTCCCAACATCAAATGCGCAGCCCTTTGGCTTCCTAATATACGAAGAATTTTTTTTTCTCCATTTTAACGTTGAAAAAAAAAAATATTTCGTCTTGTGTTTAAGAAAAGATTATCACACCCTTTTTTCCCAACATCAAATGCGCAGCCCTTTAGCTTCCTAATATACGAAGAATTTTTGTTTTTGTCTCCATTTTAATGTTAAAAAAAATATATTTCGTCTTGTGTTTAAGAAAAGATGATCACACCTGTAAAAGGTGTAAAAAAAAATGGCCCGACAATTACAATCGCCGGCGAGCGAAGCGAAACACCGCAGCGGCAATGCTATCTGCTTTGGGCTCGCGGCGTTTATCATTTCACTGTGCAATTATGTAGAGGAGAATTTTTTAAGTGAGGTCGTCGACAGTGTCTCGGCAAAGTCCCACTGCATCGCATCTATACTCGAGAGTGTCCGGTGCTCTCAGTGGGACTGTGAATGTGAGAGAGTCGCCTGAGTATTGTGCGGCCCCCCTCTCTCCGCCCAAACTTGATGTCCCGTGACTAGAGGGGCCCAAGGCGTTCGGGATTGGCGCAGTGCAGTGTCGTCGGCGAGGAGCGACCGCAGTGCGAAAATCGTGTGCGCAAAGTGCGCGAGAAGAAAGCACCGCAACCGATAAAACTCGTCAATTGAAGAAGAGACGCTAAACGGAAGGAGAAAAAAGGGAACGAGGAGATGGCGATATTAGCTCGAATGGGACGCGAGAAGCGGAGAACTCGATGCGGACTCTTGACCGCGGGCGTAACGCTCTTTCTTCTCATTGTTTTTTGCAATCGCTCTGCAGCCGCGAAGCGTCCTCACGTAGTTTTCATTCTCGCTGACGATTTGGTAAGTGGCACACGCACGGAGCCGAGCTAACGGGTCGTAGGACCCAATCGAGTGCCTCGCCGCTTCGTACGTCGCTCCGAGGAATTCGTTTCTTTTTTTTTTTTATTGTTGCCTCTCGATACACCGAAAATAAACACGTATGACCCTTCGCCTGTCTCCCCGTGTCTCCGAAAAAGGCACAACGCGTGGGCCGGAGATTTATTTACTGTCGCGGCTCTCGGCTGTGGGAAATTCGTAGTTGGGAGATTAGACTTTCGCTGGATTATCGTACTGTTCTCCAGTGAAGCGGATTACAGCGGTTCGTCGTCAGTCACGAAAAATCATTGTCGTGGCTTGTCGCGATGCATTCGGAATTTCGAGGCTCCTCGTTATCGCTAAGCGCAACTTGAAATTAGGGAAAAACCATGCGGAGTTCAAGTTTTCCTCTTTTTCTTTCACTTTGTGCAATGAAATTTTTTTTTTACAATTTTTTACATCAATTCGCAAAATGTATAATAATTTTTTTTAAACCGATAAAAATAACAGAAACAATGGAATTTTTTCAGGGATGGTACGACGTCGGATTTCACGGTTCAGGCTTGATAAGCACGCCGAACATCGATGCGCTCGCTTACACGGGTCTGATGCTGCAGAATTACTACGTAGCGCCGATATGCACGCCCTCGAGAAGTGCTCTGATGACGGGCAAGTATCCCATTCACACGGGAATGCAGCACGGGGTGAGCACGCTTCGTCACATGTAGGATAATGCGATCGAGAGCGAGAGTATCGCGTGTTGGATTTATTTGCTTATAAATATATACCTGGCAGGTGTTGAAAGGCTCAGAGCCACGCGGTCTGCCGCTCGGGGAGAAGCTGCTTCCCGAGTATCTGCAGGATCTCGGTTACACGAATTACATAGTCGGCAAGTGGCACTTGGGATGTCACAAGCGGGAATACACTCCGACTTTTCGTGGCTTCAAAAATCACGTTGGCCTTTGGACCGGACATCACGATTACTTCGATCACACTGCCGTCGAGAGTGTGAGTATAATTTCATTCGAGCGACGCAGGTTTCTCTTTCATCATCTATTAAAATAAAACGCACGCGATTGCCGAATAACTCAATCTTATATCTTATCTTATCTCCGGTCAGGAATGTCTTCAATGAAAATGTATCTGAATTAGCCAATTACCAATGAATTATCGTCGACGATACGAATATTGTTTTATGCAACAGCCACTCGTAACAATCGGCTTGAATATATTTTTATATTTATCACTAAGGTAAAACACACATTTTGTTTATCGTGAAATCGTTATCCTCAATTACGCGATATACATCAAGCGGGTTAAAGGAAATAACGTGTACGTATTTGTGGTAATTTGAGGGTGATTGGTTTGTACGTTAATGAGAAGCACGGTTTGTGCAAATTGCTGTGGAGTAATAAATCTTGAATATCATAAGAATTTATGTAGGCTCTGGTAGAGCGTTGTTTAATGGGGGGTAAAGGAGGTCGGAACGATTAAATCGAAACAAAGTTTTTGATTGGTGTAACGAGGCGAATCGATTGAGATGGGAACCGCTATACTTTCCCTCGCAGCCTTACTGGGGCCTGGACATGAGACGAGACCTCGAGCCAGCCTGGGACCTTCACGGGCGTTACTCGACCGAGGTATTCACCGAGACCGCGGTGAATCTCATCGAGGGCCACAACGCGAGCAACCCTCTCTTCCTCTACCTCGCACACACCGCCGTGCACTCGGGGAATCCGTACAACCCGTTACCAGCTCGCGACGAGGCGTTAATGAGGTTCGACTGGATAAAGGATTACAAGAGGCGACGTTTCGCTGGTGAGTCGCGAGCCACGGCAACGCAAGATAATTATAAAGAGCCAGTCTCTCTCTCTCTGTCTCTCTCTCTGCCACTTCTTCCTCCTTCGTTTTTTCTTACCTCTTCAGCAAATAAAGCAATGTAATGACGGATGGAGCAAATCTCTATAATTTCGTTACCGGTTGCTGCTATTTCCATCATAATTGTCTACGCTTATTACATAAAGCGTTTCAACCATTCCCGCGACGGTAATTATCTATGCGCTCATGGATTTTTCCGACGTTTTACAGCTATGCTCTACGAACTCGATATTTCGGTTGGGAAGGTCGTCGAGGCCTTGGCCAGGCAAAATATGCTTGCGGATAGCGTCATTGTCTTCTCCACCGACAATGGCGGACCAGCCGCAGGATTTAACTCAAATTCCGCTTCCAATTGGCCCTTGAGAGGCGTGAAAAATACCCTTTGGGAAGGTCCGCTTATTTTCAATGTGTTTAGTCGAAAAAATTGAAAAAAAAAATGATTGATCGGTAATTAATGATACTGGACTGTGGAATTAGGTGGAGTACGAGGTGCAGGTCTCTTGTGGTCACCGCGTCTAACGAATCCTGGTCGAACTGCTCGCCAACTCTTTCATATCACCGATTGGCTCCCCACGATTCTCAGTATCGTTGGAGTTCCGGAAGAAGAGATAAATGCCACGATATCCAGCAGAAATATCGATGGTATGAACGTGTGGCAGGCTCTCAATGAGGACTCGGTGTCACCGAGGTTCAGCGTTCTTCACAATATCGACGATATCTACAAAATAGCTGGGATAACGGTGAACGGATGGAAACTGGTCCATGGTAGGAAATATCGCAACGAATGGGAAATTTTCCCTCGCGCGAAATCGTGAAACTGCGGCGCGTTGATCGATCGATTTGTACTTCACGCAGGAACGACGTACGGTGGTCAGTGGGACGGCAGTTACGCAACAAACGAGGCTAACTGGACTTACGAGGCACACAAAGTAATCGACAGTTTGGCAGGCAAAGCCGTTGCCAGTCTGGGATTTCCCATTACTCATGACAAAATTAGCTCACTTCGGAAAAAGGCTGCAGTTATCTGCGATTATCCCGACCTCAATACCACTCACTGCAAACCCCTTCAGGCGGCCTGTCTCTTCAATATTCAGGCGGATCCTTGCGAGATCAACAATATGGCTGATCGGTAAGGAATCGATAATTGCGCCTGGAAATCAGTGTCGTGAATCTCGTAATTTTACCGAGATTACATCACGATGTGCAAACTTTCAAACAGCTGCAAAAAAAAAAACATGAATTTCAATAAAGACATTATGTTTTTTTTAATTTAGTCATCCGGAAATCGTTGCGTCGCTCCTGGAGGAGCTGAGAAAATGGAACGCGACTGCAGTGCCACCCGGAAATCTGCCCTGGGATCCAAAAGCCAACCCGGAACTTTGGGATCACACGTGGAACAACTTTGACGATTACGAAACTGTGCTAAACGTCACAACGACGAAGAGCTGAGAGAAATCTCAGTCGAAGGCTGTTTTGTTATTTCGTGGAAGAAGGAATGACGAAGAAGGAAATAAAAACGAAGGATATAAATAAAGAATCATGTATCAATGAAATTTATACAGAATACAATTCGTTTGAGTATCGATCGTCCGGTTGTGGGCCATGGTTGCGGCGTATCCACGACAAGTGGAAATGATTCGTGAGCGCGTCTCGCTCGAGCCGGAAGGAGCGGCTAGAATGTGAGTATAGGATCCTCCCGATGATCCAGTATATCTGCAGGTGAATATATATTATTTTTAAATCAATTTCAATTGAACTTTTTAAGTAATCGATATTTTTTTCATTAATGAAATACGAACCTTTAGCTATACTCCACCAGGGCAGGGTGATGTACGTAAGGAAGGCGTTTAGAGGCACCGATTGCGCTCGTCTCGTTTCCTTCCAAAAGTGAAAGGTCTGAGTGAAGCCTCTCATCGTCCAGAGTGGATTGTATGCGCCGTCGTCGAGCTCTGCGGGATTGCAAGTGCAAAAAACAGTGAAATTATTACATGGAAAGTAATACAAAATCCTTCGACTTAAGCCGCCGATTATTCCTAATTGAAAAGTAGGCCAGAACCCTCAGCAAGACCCCCGCGTGAGTTCGCACGATATTTTTTTTGTTTTTTTTTTTTTTTTTTCGCGACGCGGCGAGGAGAGCGAGAAGCTGAGGAACGAGGGGCCCGCGCGCTTAACTCTGCAAACTCTCCTTGTTGCAGCGGGAGAATGAAATAGCCGTAGAGTTTTGAGAGTGCGAGAATAGAATAAGTGTCGAGCGAAGGCGCACTGTAATCCCCTTGAGGGAAATATATGCAAAAGCCATTAGTTATGTTAATTACGAGTCCATCGACATAATCTGCGGTTTGGTGCGTGCACGACATCGATCAGAAAGAATCGGTTATCAATATTATTAATAAAATTTGGAGTTTCGATTCACAGCCTTTCCATTCATCCAAATGTAATATTTGTCTAGTCAATGATTAATTTTGTTTTCCCCCCAAAATTTTGGAATTTTCAGAATGAAAAGGCTGAGAATTGTTCAATAGAAAAGATAAATAGACAGGGCTTAGACAAGGTGCGTCGGAAAGATCAGTAAAGGAGTGAAGGAAAGTGAGAAAGGACGGCATTTAGTATATATATAATCGCGATTGAAAAAAAGCGCATAAGCAAAATCAGCGACCGAGAAATATGAGAAATTGTTCAGAAGTCCAATGAGTGACGACACTCATTGCGGGGGAAGCGGAGAGGGATAATCGCCCATCGATTGCAAAATAGTCTTCACGTTTTTTGGCTCTTTCTTTAAAATCTCTTCGTTCGTTTTCAGTTACGGGGATGAATTTACCCTGAGAGCCGGGGCGGCGCGGGAGCTCGCACCAATAGTAGATAGCAGTTCCGTCCGGAGTGACGCGATGCGGCGGAAGTGGATTTCCGATGATGCTCCCGGACATTGCGCGTCTTCTTCGTCGCCGCGGGAGCGTCGCGCTCTGCCTTTGACCGCAGTCGTAAGTATTGGCTCTGGTGACTCTGGCGTTGGCGTTTCTGTCGCGATCGCCCTCGACGAGACGCGGATGATGACGATTTGCGTTGTCGGTTGGATTGTCGGGCTCGTCAGGCTCGCTCAGTCCATTTGCGAGACGAAGGCCGTTCGTAGCTTCGCTGCCGTTCATCGGCCCGTTGCTTTTTCTTCCCGAATGCACGCCCAATATCTCTTCGTCGCTGAAATAGCGACGTGGACGGTGTCGAGGACGGCGTCTCCTGGGCAGCGGAGACTCATGATTTTCACCAGGAATCGGAATTCCTCGTCGTTCTCGTTGCTCCTCGTCTCGAGTTCTCCGGGTCTCCAATGATTCCTGACGATTCGGTTTGTTTTCCTGGCCAATTCCTCCGTAACCCAGAGGCAATTCTTCCTTTCCGTTAACCAATATTGCTCCCGCATCGAGTTTTTGCATAACATTGTCGTCGGTGAGACATGCGCCTGTGCTCGTGACGAGAATCTCGCTTCCCACTTCAATGTGATGCTGATGACGACGACGATGATGAGGTTTCGCGGTCGCAGCTGGGCTCGCTCCGGTTGCGCTCGTTTGACGCTGCTGACGATTTCCTGATAGGCCAAAGCGAACACGGAGCCCCGTGGGCTTTTTATAATATCACAGAAATTCGTGGACAGTGCGGGAGATGCAGTTGGGTGAGTGTACTCGCACCCTCTCGTCACGGAGAGAAAAGTCGGCGAGGGTTATGGTTTTTGAATGACGCTCTCGATATATAACAATATCTATCAATGAATTCGTCTGATGCGTTTGTGTGGTAGTTGGTGTTTTTTTTTAGAGTCACGAGACGCGAGACCCCGTCGATTCGACCTCCGTCGAGAGGGCGAGAGGGCTACTCTTTATCTATTTTTTCCATTTTTTTTTTTCGTTTTTTAATGGGAGATAGTGTTTTCAAAATTTTTTAGAGCTTGCAATTTTTTTCCAAATGTCAAATCGAATTATAAATTTAGGTGACAATGTAAAATTTTCCAAAACACACTCGTGTCCCCCATTAAACTGCTGGTATTGGGATATTCATTTGGTATTTCATATATACGAGAGGTCGCGAGCACACTCACCACCACCTGCGACGCGTGCCGAGGTCTCTTGATATGCGTCGTCGTCGTCGGCGTCGTCGTCGTCGTCCTCCTCGTTGCCTCTCAGTCTTGAGGATGGCGAGAGTCGATTCTCGTTATTGGCTCTGGTGGTCGTAGTAGTGGTAGCTGCAGTAGCAGTCGTTGAAGAAGCTGTTGTCGTCGTCGTTGTCAGCGAAGTGCTGGAAGGGTCGTAAGCGCGTTCCCTGCGGTTCTCTCTTTTGGGGGTGGCTGCGGAATGCTGGGGGGAAGCTCGTCGTCGTGCGCGCGGACTCCGTCGCGGACTATCCGAGGTTCGAGCCGGGGATGGGCCCCGGCCGCCCCAGCTGCTAGCCTGTCCTTTAGCTACAAAGGAAACAGCCGGCATAGGTCGTGCCAAAAGTTATTAGCAGAGTTGTAAATCCTCATTAATTTAACAAACACAATATACGGTGCATCTCCTTTATCAATCACAATTTCTCAATAATAATCTGTAGCAATTATAAAATTATATGCAAACATCAAGAAGCTACAAAAAAAAAATACTCTTTTTATTTTAAATTAAATATTCACATTTTTTCACAATTTATGCAGCTAATGAAAATTGTACACACTATGTTATAATTGCCACACGTTATTATTATGAAATGATTATTATAAAGCGTATTGTATCATTATCTTCATTTCTACATGTATCAGGCATTTACAACTCTGTTTATTAGACACACGAGATGATTTTTCAGATGGAAAAAAAAATAAATAAACGCGCGCTCGCGCCTTTTATTCAAGCTCTCCTGTCAATTGGTTGTTGTGTACGCTGAGATTGTGCACGATTTTCGTATACATACTATCTCGCATTTTGGTCGTGTACGTCTCATCAAGAATATCATTATCGTTTTTTTTTTAAACCTCTACTTCATTCGTTTGGTGATTGGTGTATTGTGGGTATATGGCGTTTGTGAATTAGGCAGAGATGTATATATATATATATATACATATACACTGATATAGCGATACGATATAGCGTGAGCGTTAGATATGCAGAGAAACAGATGGACGGATAGATAGACATAGAGAAAGATTGGATATCTCGCGCAGACGTCGTCACTCGTTTCTCTAGTATTTTTTTCCCCCTACTTTTTTTTTTTTTTAATAACGTATCTTCCCTCGCATTATATTTCACACTTGTGACTCGCCCGAGAAGGTAGCGACGGGCGAAGACAGCGGTGCGTTCATTTTCGGAGAGAGGAAGCAACAAAAAACCTGGGAACGTGCAGCGGATTAATCGGATGTAAGCGAGGGAATTGAACGGTACGGAGTGAGCGGATAGAGATGCCCATGACACATACACACGCACATACGGACGCACGCATACCTATGCACATATCGGGAGTTATATATTACAGTATTAAGTACGTACGTAGGGAGCAACGAGCGAGGGCATGCATCACGAGGTGCCGGAATTAACGATTGGGAAATATCGTCATTATAATACACGGACACACTACTTTACACGAGTATAATAGTAGTTTTTAAAAAATGAAACGACGGTGAAAGAACGAGGGAGTCGAGAGTGTGTCGGGGAAGAGCGCCTTCGCGTCCTACATTTCGGATTTTTTTTTTTTTTTTTTTTTCATACAGTTATACACATTGTCGCGAGATTATCAAGACCGCGGGTGACTAATGCAATGGCATTGGTGAATATGTCCTTCTTCCTCCATTCCTCAAAGTTTCTCAATGCTCCAAAGCGAGAAAAAAAAAGGAAGAAAAATAAGATATGCTTTTACTGCTGCTACTTCTACTACTGTGACTACTGCTAGCTGCTTCATGTATTTCGTGGTATTTTTGTTATTGAGAGGATAGCTCGGTGAATTAATCGTCGAGCTCTTATTACCGTCACGAACGTCTCCAGCCTCGATCTCGTTGAGCCCGTTGGCCATCGAGTCCAGACCCTCGTTTTCCGAGCGAGCCTTCGTCGCCATTTGGTCCGGCTTCGTTCGCCATCCTCCCCTCACGAAGTTGTTGAGATTCGCGCTGGGGTCCGACAATCGTCGCTGGTGACGGTACATGAAGAGCTCCTCCGCGTCGTCCCAATCCGCGTCCCAAATTGCATCCGTCGCTGAATAACCCGGCTCGGAAGTCGGAGTCTCCGCACCCGAACCTTTTGGCTTCGTTACCGCCATTTCCGCATGTCCTTTGCCTAGAAATATTGCGATTTACAATATCGTTTTTTTTCTACAACAATCATTTTTCCAAGACCAAGCACTTCCCGAAGAAAGTTTCCAGTTATTTTTGTGTAGGACTCTTCAAAAGTTTCAAGAACAGTGAAATCGATTGGATATCGATTTCACTGGTTTCCATGTCCGTATGAACAGCAGTTAATTCCGATTAATTTCCCATAGAGAAATGCAGCAGCGTCGAACTTCTCTCATTATCTGTTTCACGGATCAGCGATCACGTTACCGTGAGAGACACCCGACGAAGGAGCAATTCGATAAGGATTTACGTTGAGAGATATCGATAAAATTGTCGTCGCCTACCTTGGGGTCCCTTCATCCGTACGAATTCGATCCTCTGGGAGGAAGCGCCGGAGAAGAGGCCAAAGGTCATCCGCTGGGCCATCTTCGTGCTGAGGCTCGACTGCGGAGAGAGGATTCAAAATGAATTTTCCGTGGGAATCCACTTGGGAGGAGGGCCTGGATGAAGGAGGCGACGAAATATCGAGGCGAGATATTGGAGATGAAATGAGACTTTTACTCTTGGACTCACCCTAGCGTCGTAAACCTTCTTGAGAGCGTCGTATCTGATAGAACCGAGAAATATGACGCCCTGCACGGCGCCGTCACGGTCGGAGGCGACCAACTCGACGCACACCATCTCACCGTCCCTAACTAATATATCACAGAATACTTCGTCGAAATTGTCGACCATGAAGCAGATGTGCGGATAAGTCATCTCCTCGAGGTCTCCCTTGGCGTCCATCCGTCGACGACTCGGACTCGCGTAAACCTTTTGCGAGTGACGCCTCAGTACCTGTCGATCAACATTTTATATTTTACCAACCGGGGCATTTGAGGTAAAGTGAAAAGAATTTCCAAGGGTTACCTTAAAATTTGCGTCGAAAAGTTAATTCGATGAAATCTCACCTGCAGTTCCTTAGGGCTGGTTCGTGTGCATATAGCGAGAGTGAGCGTATAATCGAATTGATGAACGACGAGATTGAGATAGACCGTTTCCTCCCAATCGATGTCCGGGTCGCCGATCGGCAGCTTCTTGCTGTCCTTACGAAAAACGTCAACCTCGGTCTCGAACTTTGGCACGTATCTCGATGACGTTTTAACGTGCTTCTTGCGCACGAAAAAAAGCAAATCGTCACCGTCAATCGTGTGCTCGGCTTGAAAGAGAAAGTGACGAACGAAGAGATCGGTCCAGTAGGTCGTACCTTGGAGCATTACGAAGCCAGAGTCTGAAAGTTTAACGATTATACCAGTGAATCATCCAATTATCTTTCTGTTTGTTCAGCGATCATTCGCATCAATTATTTTAATATCAAACAAATCTAAGTTGTCAAGAATTTCTAAATGCTCTATACAATATACCCCTTTTTATTTAAAAAAAATCGGTACCGTCGATATTTGTAAAAAAAAAAAGCATAAAGAATGCATCGTTTTTCGCCCGTTTAGTGAGTACCTTGGAGCATTACGAAGCCAGTCTGAAAGTTTAACGATTATACCAGTGAATCATCCAATTATCTTTCTGTTTGTTCAGCGATCCTTCGCATCAATTATTTTAATATCAAACAAATCTAAGTTGTCAAAAATTTCTAAATGTTCTATACAATTTCCCCCTTTTTATTTAAAAAAATCGGTACCGTCGATATTTGTAAAAAAAAAATCATAAAGAATGCATCGTTTTTCGGCCGTTTAGTGAGAGGCAAGGCCTTAAGGACGAAAACAGTGGCTTTCGACGCACGTTCTCGTGTGCATTGTGCAGCGACGGAGAGTTTGAGGGAGGGGCGCACGGTTCGAGCATATAATCGATAGAGAGAAGGAGTGGATCGGCCACTGAGCGTCGTGCAGCTAAAGCAGTTGAGGCCTTCCAGCTCTGCCCGTTTCTACCACTAAAAAATCCAGCATTAATCCTGGGCATTTTCTCCGAACGCGTCTTAATACACATTGCATCCGCTAAGCTTGTATCTACGGTATTCTATCCTTACATACATCACCTGTGCGGCTTATCAGCGAGATAAACCGTAACGAGCGACGCAACGTCGCTCGCGTCGCGTCTCCGCGTATATGTAACGCGAGTAAACGTTAATTAATGACTCACGGCGCCAGGATATACTCGAACGGTCGGTGATTGGGTTCGCCATAAAAACTGAGCGTTCGCCGCATTATAAATACTAATCCATAGCTATACAAACATAAGATTATAAGGCAAAATCTGTTGTACGTGCGTGTAAACAGAAACAGGTACGCAGAGACGAATCTTATTACATATACATATATAAATAATGTATATGAGTAATATCAACATAAATGAGTCATACATGCGCGTAGAAAAAAAAGAGAGAAAAAATCCATCAAAGCCACAGGAAATATCCAGGAGACACCCACCATCCTTAAGTAGCTGGCGCATTTCCTTGGTTCTCTGGAAATTGATTTCCTCGAGTAGTTGTTCGAGCATCGTAGGAGCTCGAGGAAAGCCCGCCGAGCTACCGGCTAAACTGGCCATGGTATCGGTGTGTTTTGACAGCGCTTGTCACTGTCGCGATGGCTCAGCAGTAGCGATGAGCGACGGAGCGTCTTGAGTCGTAGAGCGGGCGAGTGGCGCCGGGCCGCGCCGATTTTTTCACCGTCTCCTCGTACATTAACGACTGATAGATTATGTATAATAGGCGCTCATATTATAAAACTGTAACGCGAAAAAGAAAAAAAAAAAAAAGGTATCACAGCATTCGTCCTACGGGAATGAATCGCGGAGCTGCGTTCACCGCGTGATAACGCGAACACCGCACTGATAAGATCGTTACGATTGCGATTTTTCTTTTCGTTACCAAAGCCTCGAGCTATTACGGACAATTGTGTCTCCCTGTGGCAAACGCGCGCGTCGCTTTTTCTCGCTCGTTCTCGCGACTAGTGCCAGCAGGTACTGCGAGCTCGAGACCGCGAACCGCATCGCTTCTCACTCTCGCTATCTCCGTTCCTCGCAGCTAAGCTCTATACGGGCTTTTCAATGTACAGAGCGACGGGCTCGCTGGCTGGCAACGAGACATCATCCTCGCTGCTCCGGTCGATAACGCGTCGCGCAAGCGCCTCGCTGAGGGCGCTAGCTCGTGGACGACTTAACGTCGACAATGAAAATACCTAATTACTCATATTCATAATTTTTACATTCACCGAAAATCCGCAGAAATTATTTAAATTTACAGTGAAAACGAAATTACGTTAATGTAGGCTAAGGAATGCTTTAAAAAATAGGGATTTAAAATTGCGAGGAATTAAAAAAAAAAACGTGTATATATTTATGCGGTTTCTATGTTTCAGATTTCTTGTTTACTGCGAGCGACTCGTGATTCGTTATCGGGAGGAGGTCAACGCTACGCCGAGATATCCGAGTGACCCGAGCGACTGACCTCTCGCCGCTGACGCGGAGATAGCGCGGAAATGTCTCGATCGCTGGTCATCTTACCGAGGAAATCGGCGAGCTCCCGAAGAGATTTGTCGCGATCTATGGATCGTCGATCTGTAGATATTTTGTGGAAAGCGCGGAAGAAGTGGCGTTGAAGAAGCTAGGAAAACGCGGAAATTTTATGTAATTTTGTGGGGTCTCTTAAAGTCGGATTTCCGACTCGGTAAATTTACCAAACCTTCGCGGCATAACTCGAATACATTGGCGTTTTTTGCCCCTATTCTCTGCTCATCTCCACTGGTGTTCCACTGCGATACGGACCACGCAGTGCGTTTCTTGGTATTGAAACTCGCGGAGGCACACAAGTCTCTCTTATTCCGGCCAGTGTGACGCTTTCCTCCGTACGCGAGTGTAGAAACTTCGCAGAGTGGATTGAATTGTAGGCCGTGAGTTAATTCGATTTATCGCAATCGCGCGGAGACCTTTTATTTAATTTGATTTAAAGGCGTTTGATTTTTGTCATTTGTTCGATATGATTTGAAGATTTTTTTTTTCGTAATATAAAATTTAATATATATATAACAGCCAGTTGAATCGATTAATCGCAATTGCGTGAATTTTTATTTTCTTCATTGAATATTCGGATGTCTTTATCTGAGCTAACGGGGAATTTTTTTTTATATCATAATTAAGATATATAGCGTGGAAAGGAAGGAGGAAAAATTTTGGATTGGGATCAGAAAGCTGCGAAATGGGACCAGCCGCGTGGAAATTCGCGCTTATCCAGGCGACACTTTTCGTCGTCCTGGCGAACGCCGGATGTCCTATGCGACCTACACCCCAACAGGCTTCCGCCCCGAGAACTTCCGGTGACGGAGGCTACAGAATCTCTATCAGCGGCCGGAACCAGAAATACGTGCCAAATACTAATTACGCAATCGCACTTCGTGGTAATTTTATTTTAATACGTCTTCTGCGAGATATCTTTCGAAACATTTGCAAAAAAAAAAAATGTATACTTAATTTTTTAGGACCGCTGATGACGGAGATCCCAAGACAATTCACGCGTTTCACGTTGTCGGTGGATTCGCAACACGCGCCGGACAGTCCAGTCGCTAAAGTGGGCTCTTTTCAACTCTACTCAATCGAGCAGACAATCTTCAACGAAGACTGCGTGAACACCGTGATGGAGGCGACGAATTCACCGAAATCCGAGGTTCAGGTGATGTGGCGTTCGCCACCGGCCGGTTCCGGTTGCGTTGTCTTCACCGCCATGGTACTTGAGGATCCAAACGTCTGGTACGCCGAGGACGGGGGTCTCGTTAAAACTTTCTGCGAGGCGAGACCAGGCGAAATTGAAAACAAGGACGAAGCGACAACTTGCTGCGCCTGCGACGAGGCCAAGTACTCCGTAAGCAATCAATTATGAAATTGGCATTTATCTCTCATCTGCGTCACTTATCTTCCCAGCGACGCTTACAAAACTATCCCACTAATTTAACTAATCTTAAATCTCCGTTTTCGCCTTAAATCGTAAACGTGTGACTAAATTTTCAATATCACACCCACGCACAAACTAAACCTCTATTGCCAAATGTCCACAGCTCGTGATGGAAGGAATCTGGTCCAACGTTACGCATCCCAAGGACTTCCCCTTCTCAGCTTGGCTCACGCACTTCAGCGACTTGATTGGCGCTTCGCACGAGAGCGATTTCTCGTTTTGGGGACGAGACCACTTGTCCACGGACGGGTTTCGTCAGCTGGCGGAATGGGGCTCAGCTTCCGCTCTGGAACTCGAGTTAAGGGCCAAGTCTCAGCATCTGAGGACTCTCGTTAAGGCAGCGGGACTCTGGTATCCGAACGTCAATACGAACACGAGCACGAGTTTCCGAGTGGACAAGAAGCACCCTCTTCTCTCGGTGGCTTCGATGCTGGGTCCGTCTCCCGATTGGGTCGTTGGGGTCAGTAAATTGAACCTCTGTCAGAAGGATTGCACCTGGGCGACTCGTATGGTCATCGACCTTTATCCTTGGGACGCTGGAACCGACAATGGCATCAGTTACATGTCTCCGAACTCGGAGACGAACCCGCGAGAAAAAATGAAGCCCATCACGACGAGTTATCCGGAAGATCCGAGGTCTCCCTTCTACGATCCCACGGGAAAACCAATGTTGCCTCTCGCCCGACTTTATCTCAACCGGGAACAGGTTATTCAGCGTAGCTGCGACGAAGACACCCTTAGACGACAAGTCGCCGAATTCGAGGTCGCTGAGAACACCGAGGACACTTCCAGACGTAAGGAAATAAACTAAAAAATACGTAACGTAAAAATACGTCCACGTAACTTACTCCGATTTCATAATTGCATTGAAACAACTTTATTTTTAACAGCCGAATGTCAGACTACCGATTACACCGCTTGGTCTCCTTGCTCCGTGAGTTGTGGAAAAGGTCTTCGAATGCGTACGCGTTCTTATCGCATGCCGGAAAAGGCAAAAATGTTGCGGTGCAACCGACAGCTCGTATCGAAGGAGATGTGCGTCGCGGCTATCGCAGAATGCCCGTAAGTTCCACTGAAAATATGCCGAAAAATTCAGCATTTCAGATACATTATTCACTACAACTCCTCTTCATGACGGCAACAATCGATGAATCATTTTTATTTTTTAGTGGCGAGGAAGAAGCTCGAGTAGATGAGGGCGAAGTGACATTGACTGGAACAGAGGGTGCTGTTTGCATGACCACCGGATGGAGCGAATGGTCAGAGTGTTCTACAGACTGTGGAATTGGATTCAAAATGCGTACGAGAAGATTCAAGGACCGCATGGGTCGGAAAAAGTGCCCTCATGTTTCCATCGTCGAGAAGGTCAAGTGCATGGGACCACCTTGTGCACCTGGTACCGAAGACGCCATTGATCCAACTTGCAAGGTTGGCGAAAGTTCATTTCTACGAAGCACTTTCCATCCATGATTTTCTCGTCGTGTATCAATTGAACTTTTTACTTGACTAACAGGTAACCGAGTGGAACGATTGGTCGCCCTGCAGTGCTTCCTGTGGCAAGGGAATTAAAATGAGGACGAGACTCCTCATGGTGGAACCGTCGAGGCAGCAGGAATGCTCTTCGAAGGTGGAATTAGTGCAGCAGAGAACTTGCCTCGTTCAAGCTGACTGCACTTTCGACATGGCTACTGCCAAAGGTAAAAAAAAACATTCATTTTTATCCTGTTGCTTCCTGAGAATTTTTTTTTTCTACAAAATATGTGCTTTATCAATTTCCAGTCGTCTGTATGGAGGAAGCGGATGTCGGTCCCTGTCGAGGATATTTCCAACGCTGGGCATTCGATCCCCGGAAGTTGATGTGCGTTTCCTTTGGCTATGGCGGATGTCGAGGCAACAGGAACAACTTCCTCACATTGGAGGAATGCACGAGCACATGTGGAATCGTGAGTATTTCATTAAGACCGTAAGACCAGGCGAAAATTAAATTCTCACTGTGAATAATATTTCGACGAGTGCGAAAAACAAATGTTGTGCTTTAAATTGCAGGTGAGAGCCGCTCTCACGGGCCAATCGCTTCCGGATCCGGTTGGACTCCAGCAGAACCAGATCGTCGCGCCGAAACCTCAACCCATCGATTGTATGGTCACGGAATGGTCTCCATGGAGTCCGTGCAGCGTGAGTTGTGGTCCTGGACGACTCACTAGCTTCCGGATGATAAAGGTAATTCGTAGATCGCTGAAAAAAAAATCCTTTCCCATCTTCTAATCAATCGTAACATTTTTTTTTTAGCGCGAATCGGCAAACGGTGGACGTCCATGCCCGAGAAAATTGCAGAGACGTGCTCGCTGCATGTTGGCACCGTGCGAATAATAAGTGAGCCAAGAATCGCATCGAATAAAAAATACTCTACGATAATATTAAAATCACTGTAGTTATCCCTACAGAAATAAAGTATACTCAAAGTATATAATTTACATACCATCATACGTAGCGTAGAGAGAATTCTATGTACTCCGGATATTTTTAATATAATGAAGCTTTACAAAATTCTATATATTTTTGTATATCGCATATAGATATATACGATATACATTATAAATTATGAGGCGAAATATTTTTCTCGTATATATCTCTTATATATCTGCGGATATACTTTATTTCGATGTGGGAATGTAGCGTAGCTAAAATATTGTACCACGTAGAGATAAAATAAATTAGAGCTTTTCCGTATTATAATTATCATTATAATGTTTCTTTAACGTATTCGTACACGTGCGCACAATTTCTGGCGCGTCCTATAATCCGACAATTAGGTATATCAATTATAATAACGTACGTGTCTGATTCGCGCGGCGAGATGCCAGAGTTCCAATTCCGACTGCGCCGCTACAGTATTTTGATTTTTTTTTTCATCTTTATTATAGTACAATATGTATACTATAGAACTATAAAGAGATACCTAATTATCTGACGCTACTTGGTCGTGACGACAACGGTCATCCTCCAGCCTCTGTCTTCCCTGATCGCTATGTGAGATAATTCTTTTTTTTTCGTTATAGTTATTAGTAGCCATAGTAGTATTTGTAGTAGTAGAAGTAGTAGTGGTATAGTAGTTGCTAATAATAAGACGTACGACAAGTCGATAGTGATAAAACCTCGGTAATGGAACGTTCGTTAAACGGTATGATGTTTATAGGGCATTTCATCACATTTCGACCTGAGTCTGACCATCGATGCTTGTCTTCATTAAAAAAAAAAAAAAAGAGGTGGCCATGAAAAAAAGAAAAATAGTTTGCCGCATTTTGAAAACTTAAAGTCTAAAGCCAAAGTGGGTCGGCATTCCATTCCATTTTTTGAAAAAATTTTTTTTTTTTTTTTTGAAGTTGGAATAACGACATGAAAATCACAGATGAGATCCGAGAGTACGAAGGTCAGAGCCAGGTAAGGTTCGACGTATTTGCTTGTTATTAACGGTTTTGTAATTCGATTTTTTTAAATAGATTTTTGGTTGTGCGATGGGCCGTCTCGTTGCCCGACCCGAGCGTCGTACCATCGTACTGGCAGTTAATCAGAGTGGCCCGTACGAGCCACGCTCGCAAATTGTGCAGGTGAAAAAATACACGAGTCCATCAGCCTCCAGTAGCTTATTACGATATATATATATATAATATATATATATATGTATGTATATATAATATATGTATACTATGTACTACGTCCAATCAGGGCTAGACGAATCTCCTCGCATCTCGTATCTTCCTCTTCATCTTCCGGGCCGATAAACTTTCGCCCCGATCGCACGGCGACCAACGCTAAACTTTTACATTTTACATAAATAACAGAAGACTTACAGACCGAAGAAACACAAAGGACAGAGAGAGAGAGAGAGAGAGAGAGAAAGAGATTTTCGGCGAGAGGATTGTTGCTAATTAAAAACGAGAGCGTCGGCGACGAATTACAAGTATAAAGATATCGCGCCTGCGCGCTTCTTTCGAAAATGGGCATTAATTCGATGAAAACGTGAACGTTGCCGTCTGTTGTTCCGGACGTAACGCCATGTGACATACGTCGCTCAGAGGGAGGCGATATATTTCATTTCAGTCCAACACAACGTGCATTACCATTCACTATCGTTATCATTAAATATAATAATAAAAAAATGAATAATGGAAATGAATTATTCATAAATGGTAAAGAAATGACAAAATTTTGAGTTTTGTGTTATAATTAGTCGTAGGTATTTTACATAAAAAATATTTTAATTGCATTTTCATTGTGTTAATGCCCATCCTCGATTACTTGCTCAATTCGGAACGAGGTTCGTGGGGGCGACCGAGCGAACGTCAATTACCGCCGCTTTGAGTACTACTACAGTGTGTTTGTGTATGTGTGTGTTTGTTTGTGTGTGTTTAAAATGATTTATAGAGATAAACTCTTGGTTTTTCGCTCTCTCACGGGCGACGAAGGCATCGTTGTGGCTCTCGGCGACTCGGTCGAGTATTATTTATTTCCATTTATTAATCTTCTACCCTCGGACCAGAGGATAAAACAAAAATATCGTTTTTCAGAGCCATCCGGTGGTGACATCGTGGCCGGAAATAGGCTCGATACCCGCGAGCCTCTGCAGACGACTCGCCGAGCCGTTTCTCTTGAAGCTGGAGGAGTGGCTGCTGCTGCCGTTGACGCCCAATGAGGGATCCGCTGGCTCGTCGGAATTCGCTGGTCCAGCCTGCGCCCCGACGACGCTTTCCTCCGTCGTCGACGGTGTCAACGGGGGAGTGCCGATTGCCATTGTTGCCGACGTCGTCGTGGTCGTTTCTTCGCCTGCAACATCGTCGATCTCTGGATCGGTCAGTTCGAACGTTTCGACCAATGGCCTGTCCGGAAGCCTGGAAATTCTCGCGAGGCTCACTATTGAGCGCAAATCGGCACAATTTTAATTAATCGATAGCAATTAATATTTCTCATGAATACAAATATAATCTCATAAATCTTAGTTGACGATTTGCCAAAATAATCGGTAATTTGAGATAAAAATATTAATAAAGCAACGATTATTGCCGAATCCTGCTATCGAGGGCTCACCTAGTCTCTCGGTGACACTGGAAGCTTCTCCGGTATCCAGACTCGGTTGCTGACTCTGGGTGACCTCGTGACGACGCGATGGAATCGTCTGGGAAGCCAAATCCGGTCCTCGCGCTGGAACGCTACTGGCGCGCTGCAACTGGCCCTTCGCCGCTGCTGCAATCGCACTCGCGGTCGTAGGAAGCCCCGCACTCGGTGGATTGGTCGTCGACGTGCTCTCGATCGTACTCGCGTTGCCACTCGTCATCGTCGGCGTCGAGGCTCTCGAAGCCGAGAACTTTTTACGTTTTTTTCGGAGAGCCGCGATCGCCGGCCCGAGACCGTGCGCGAACACGTGGTGAGCTTCGTTCGTTCGATGATGACGATTGTCCACCGTTACGTGCTGATGGGAATGATCGTGCGACGACGTCGTAGGCGGCTGGTGATGATGGTGCGATCGCGACGAGGACGGAGGTACATCCAGCGAGGACTTTGAGTCGGAGGAACCTTCGGAACGAGAACCACCGTCTTCCGATGCTGGAGAATACATTGAATCCTCGGAACGCGATCGACCTGCGGATAATCGCAATATTTTCAATTTTTTTCCGGCAAACGAACGAAAGACAAATGGGATTCTTTAAATTCGTACCAATAAGTCTGGAGACTCGTCCAGCCTTGGCAGCTTCGATCAAAGTGCCCCATCGTCTCTTCCTCGAGCCATTCCGAGTGCAACGAGTTTGCCGAGCACAAGTCGCGAGCCCGGGAACGCTGTTGGTGCTGGTGTGATGTGGATTTTTCTTCGGAGTCGCTCCGGGCCCGAATATACCGCTCAGAGTACTGCCGAAGAGGTCGTGATGAGAGCTTTCGGGTTGTGCGTGTTGCAGGGAAGCTATGAACTCGGCGACCGGCGGCAAAGTGCCACTTCCGCCAGGCTGCGGTGCTATATTGAAGCCCTTCATCAGCCGTCGTTCCTTCTGCCGATTCTTCTTTCCGCCAGCGCCTACGACAAATTGTTTTCTTCAGCATTCCACGACAAGAACCTTCGCAACTTAAAATAAAGTCACTCTACAGGAATAGCATGCCGACAGTTTGTGAGCAGGTCGTGTAAGGTCCGGTTTTTAGTCGTGAGATCAAACTTACACTCATACTTATATGCTAAATCATTTTTTTACGCTATATTTCAATAGAGAAATTTTTGCACAGTGCGAACGACACTGCAAGAGTACTCGGCCGGTACTCGAGTAATAAGCGATTTGGATTGGAGGGGAGATTGGAAGGGAGTACGGGGCTCACCGGTACCGGTTCCGGAGGCGGTAGATGTATTCATTCCCGAATTTTTCAATATTTCTATCAGCTCGCATCTGAAAGCGCTGATGTCCTGCTTTATCTCGTTCACGTCGTCCTCTGTAACGCCCTCGCCTTCGGTTTTACGCTGTTCAACAGTCACATATCGCCTGACGAGATTCCTCATTATTCCTTGATACCGGAAGTCCCTTTCCGAAGCCTGCTTCACCTTCCGCTATTTCGTTGCAAAGACACAGAAATCACTGAAATCAGGCGGAATGTCCCATAGACACATTGCGGACTCTTGAGATTATTTATTTACCCTTATTGTTCTCATGTGCTCCTTCTTCGCAGCTCTACTATGACCACAGAGCTTTCGATAAACCCACTGACCGATGTACCACGCGCTTTTTGGCGTAGGAATGATGTTGAACGGCGGAGGAACCGTTCCGCCTTCCTCGAAGTAGCTTATCCACAATTTGCTTCTCGCGAATTTCCACTCCACGTCCGCTCGTTCCTGTTTATTACACTTATAACATTAACAATTTTTTTCTGAATTGTGCACCAAACGGCTATTGCTTCCTAGTCGATTTGAGATAATTCTAATTCCTGGAAAATTTTTCTCAATGTTTCAGACCATTTTGAGTGACGCGAAAAGTCGTGAAAAAAAAAACAATGCCACGGAAACGAGGTTTTCTCCATGAGGAAGCGAGAAATGAGGAAAGAAGCAATCTTACGGATATGAGTTGATAGGAATGATTCATCATGGCGATGAGGAGATTGAGAAGAACCACGATGTTGATTACAGAGTAAGTGCCGAACATAAGCATTCCCCAGAAGCGAGTGAAGACCTTGATGCCATCGAGCTCGAAGCTCTCGAGGTCCACGAGCCCGAAAACTGCCCAGAAGAGTGTCTGAGTTGTCTCGAACAAACTGCAATCATCGAGCGTTTGTGAGACGGCTGCACTACCGCGACTCATTAGGAGACACCACTAGGAAAAATATACGCTTGTGGACGTACTTGGCGAATCTACGCCAAACGACACAGGCATTCGAGTCCGTGGTGACGTTGCTGCTGCTCGGATATAGCGTCGCCGTCGGGCATCGTTTCTTTTCCATGTCCGCATAATACCACAGCAGCTGGTTGAGACCTGAGGGGAAAAAAAAAAACCAGGGTAACTTCTTCATAATCTTGAAAGCTTTTCAAAAGAAACGTACCGTTTGATGTATTATTTAATTCGATTAAAATGAAAGGAACATCATTAATTGCTCATCGATTCGATGCAATTAGATTAATTTTAATTAAGAGATAAGACGTTCGTTGAAGGTCATGTTCTAGCGCTTGAACTATTCATTGATCACTGCCTTCACCTTCCGCGGGTTCGGCATTCCACTCACCGCACGAGAAGGCGAATAGAACGAGTACGTAGAGGAAGAAGAATTTCATGATGTCCATAACCATTCGAGACAGCGAAACTTGAAGAGGTCCCAAATGAGGATTGACGGAGAATATATAGACGAGCTTAAGCGAACTATAAAACGAAAATCGGTAAGAATATCAACAATTTTATTGAAAATTTTCTTAATACGATTGATAGATGGAGTAATTGATTGCCTGAATATATTAGCAGCGGAGAATAATCCCTCGGATATCAGCATAGGGTCCCAGGTGTCCCACTGGTGTCTCTGGAGCTCGATAATGGTCCCGTTGGTCTGCAGCTCGTTTTCCTTCTGCACTCTGTAGTAAGCCACGATTCTGAGGGCCACAGTGGCTACGTACAGTGAATTCGTGACGAAGTCAATGACGTTCCACATGTCATTGACGTACTCCTCGAGGCCCACGTCCCAAAGTTGCTTCACCTCGGACCAGATGAGCCCGGACACCCAAGCGAGAATGAACCATTCGACTATGGTGGGCGCTGCTCCTCTCTTCGTTGGAGCTGGATCGTGCTCTTGAATATCTTGTCCCATCCAGAGACCGATAACACTTTCGATCCTTTGGCTGGCTAGTATCAGCATGACTGCAAAAAATAATGAACTTTCACTCCGGTGAATTTGATAAACCGAAGACCGATCGCTACCGACTTTGGTTGCTCGTTGAATAAATTGATTATTCAAACGCTAGCGCAAAAGGTAACCGGGATAAAATATTATTTATTTATTTAGAAAATATTGCGGAACAAATGGAGATTTACTCACACAAGAATGTGAAGTAGGACGCCGAGTGGCAGATGAATTTGATGAATGGCTTTCGCATGGTCTGACCGAATACGCTGTGAGGCGCGATTATATAAGCAACGCTGAATATCGGAAATAAAAGACCGATGCGCACGATCTCCAGAGCCTGGAGGACCATATTCTTTCGACGGAATCCTGGCAGTCCCTCGTACCAGATGGAAGCTAGCAGTTGCTGCACGTTCGGATGGGCCACGAACTGCGATAGTGATAAATTTCATAGTCTGTACGTGAAGTTAAAGTACAAGCAGCGGGAGAAGCGGCGAGCAACACGAGGAGATTCGCGAATAGAGATACGACGGGTTTGGTTGCATATTCTACACGGGACCAACCGCTATTCCCTTCGGCCCTCTGGCTCTCGACACTCTTGAAAAACGCTTCTGCTTTTGGCGCTCTTACTTGTACACAGCTGGTGCTCATTTCAATGCATCTACAAGCCATTCGCGGCCAAGCTCATCGTCTTTCTTTTTTGCATTACGTTCTAATTACTTCAAATATCAAGGAAAATGAACGTTTCTTAATTCTATTTATTTAAAACGATATTCTCGACAGATGTACTATTAAAAAAATGGTGAAAAAATGATATTTCTTTTTCGTTTCAGCGTGAAATGGCCCGTGGATGTATCGCCCCAAGATGCAACTCCCGCTCACCTTCTTCTGACGTAATTTAATGGCCAACTTGAGACGATTCAGATGCATCCTCTCGCCGTGCTCGAAGGCCGGTCCCGTGGGATCATGGTTCAAGAGTACTTCCAGTTCGTACGAACTTCTCGTGTGGTCCAGAAGCGCTGTAGCGAAATCTTGACACTGTCGCCTCAGTTCCTACATGCAAAGGTTAAAACCTTGTTTCAACAGTCCGGTTATCCATGAATTCACGAAACTGGAAGGAAAGGAGGATCGGAGGGAGGGAGGAGAGGAGCTGTACACAGTTGGAATCCTAATGGTATTTAGCTCGAGGGTTCTCCAGTCACCTGATACTCGTTCTTGAACTCGTGCTCCAGAAAGGACAGTCGGCGAAGTTCCCACGAGAGTTCGAATGCCGTTAGTATGGGATCCTTAGACGACAGAGCTATGAGAGACGGCGAAGCTAGGGCTCTGTACGCATTTATTCGACTCCTCGAGTGCCTCAGCGAATCCTCCATCCGCGACGTCACACACTCGTCGCATCTGTTTGAAAAAAAAAAAAAAAAAAAACAAAAATTCACAAATATTAAGAAATATCGAGTTGTATCACAAACCATCTTTTCCTCTCATCATTTTTCGTATATTGGAAGAAATAGTAACAAAATAAAAAATTGAAAATGAAATTTTATTGCTAAATGAAGCTATTACAATAAAATCATCGACTTTATTTGCTATAAACATTTACAACTCTGATTGTCGTGAATCGAGTGAGCAAAAGGAACGAATGTTGAGGTAATTATCGGAGTACTGACCCACAGCGAACGTCGTGGGGCATCGGCAGAACAGATCCTCGATCGAGCAAGATCTTGATGATCTCGTAATTGTCCCGATGAGCAGAGAGTATGAGGGGTGTGATGTCTGGCGTAAAGGTGGCTGTGTCCGGAGGCAGAGCTTCCCAGCTCTGCAGGATCGATACGTAATTAAGTTGACAGATTGATCGGCACTGCTAATCGTATTTAACGATAATTCATTGTGGTATATACGTGCGATAGAACGTTCGGTGTTTGGCAAATACGTGAGTGAGCGAAGCTCGCGTCGAACATTCGTGCGTTCGAATGTAATGCATACGATTATCGCTTGACATTGTCACACGTGATGGATGCTAGATTATTATTTTCACAACGTGCATTAATAATTTGCGAGTCGACGAGCGGATGGTTTAATTATTAAATGCAATCAGGATCGTGCAACGTCGCGTATGATTGTGATACGTTTGTTCATCCGTACTTCGTCCGTCTATTCGGCAATGCGCGAGCTTGAGGAGCGTCAATAAAGCTCGGTGCTTCCCGTCTCCTCGCTCCTTCGCTCTGATATGAACAATTTTTAAGTGCGAGAGGGAAAGGAGAGGAATTTAATCGGGTAAATTCATCCGGAGCTCGCTGGGCCAGAAAGTCTCTTCGTCTCCTCGAGCTGCTCTCATCCTCGAGGCGTCGAGGGAAACTCGATTGAAGCGCACAGAGCTCTGGAGAGTAGTGGTCGTGGCATGCAGATAGCAGAGTTTATACCTATGCATCCCTCGAGCACGACATGCCGTACACAACGCCTTCTCCTGCTTGTAGTACATACACGTGAATACGTAATATACATATTTAATACAGGATCTTTCGGATGACTCTTTAAATTTGAACCAGAGTTGTAAATCAATATTTAACTGTTCTAGAAACTCTGCAAGCTTTATAAATATGGTATACCAAATATCATTTCAAAGCGCAATATAAAATTGATGTTACTCCAATTTTATATCACAATTGCTCATCATACTTAATTGATAAATTTATGGAGAGAAAAAAATTGCGATTTTTTTGAAAGAGTAAATAATCGGAGGACAGATAAATAAATAAAAATGAAATAAAGAGGATTGTGCGCACGTTGACTCGTGAAGCGGAGTAGCTTATATACACAGTGCAATTTTACGAGCTTGCGGAGGTAAGTATACGAGCTACGAACGGTCTTATTGCAAGCGGACGAGTAGTAGACGGCGTAGCTGCTTACGTGGGGCTCGCCGTTTCTGTGGAGTGTCTCTTCGTGTTCCAGGAGGACCTCGACAGCCTCCACGAACTCTTCGGATATCGCGTGAAGGAGAGCGTCCTTGGTGTCGACCTTGTACTCTATCAGAAGCTCAACCATCTCGAGATTCTCGTTGTCGATTGCCATGAGAAGCGCCGATCGTCCCAGGGGATCGACGCAATTCATGTTTATCCAATCCGTGTCCTGAGCCCGCTGGAGCATCCTGACGTCCACACAATTCCACGACTTTAAACTTCGCCCCTCGACACATTTTTATCGCACGACCATACATTTCGATACTACCACTACTCTCTCTTTTTTTTTTATATACATGTTTTTATTTTCTTTTTGTTTATGGGGTGAACGTGTTTTACGTCGTTAAATTAAATGTATTTTTACCTCCTCACGGAAGCAACGTCGCCTCGCTCCACAGCGAGAAGATACTTCTTCTCGTCGAGCGACAGACTCGCCATTTCCTGATGGGGTCGCACCACGTTTTCCTCCTCCATCATCCCGTGGATGCTGTGTCTCTGCAAAAACACCACAGTCACCGAGTGCCACACGAGGATTCGATCATTCACCGCGTCCCAGTGTTTTTGTAAAGGGTTACGATGGCATTCGTGTCGTTGGTTTTGAGGGAAAAATTATTCTCCCCCTTAATGCGCCCTTACAATTTTCCTCTTCGCTAAATAAAATGTAACAAATTGTTTCTACTCATTGACGAGTACGAAAATTCGACGAAACGCTAAACGAAAATTCATTAAACCAGGACGTTAATCTTAAGCGTTACAAGAGAGTCGAGTCGTTGATTCGCGGGTCGCAACGGCTTCGCCCTAATGTCCAAAAATAAAAGGTGACCGTTGTCACCTGTTAATGCGCCCTTACAATTTTTCTCTTCGCTAAATAAAATGTAACAAATTGTTTCTACTCATTGACGAGTACGAAAATTCGACGAAACGCTAAACGGAAATTCATTAAACCAGGACGTTAATCTTAAGCGTTACAAGAGAGTCGAGTCGTTGATTCGCGTGTCGCAACGGCTTCGCCCTAATGTCCAAAAATAAAAGGTGACCGTTGTCACCTGTTAATGCGCCCTTACAATTTTTCTCTTCGCTAAATAAAATGTAACAAATTGTTTCTACTCATTGACGAGTACGAAAATTCGACGAAACGCTAAACGGAAATTCATTAAACCAGGACGTTAATCTTAAGCGTTACAAGAGAGTCGAGCCGTTGATTCGCGTGTCGCAACGGCTTCGCCCTAATGTCCAAAAATAAAAGGTGACCGTTGACACCTGTTGTTGCGAACGTGACACCCGTCCGAAACGAGGGATATTAATTAATAGCGGGGGTGTCGTGTACAGTAACGAGCCATCGGTGCATCGTGGACGAAACGGCGCGCGTTATCGCCATCGATGTACGCACCCTGTACACCCTCACCGCGTGATGTACGTGGTTGCGGGGGAGGAGCAGATATATTTCATTTCAGTCCAACGCATCGCGCTTTAGCTTACTACCATTATTATTATCATCGTTATACATAGTATAATACGATGGATATTACGTATATATATATAAGCTTGCGGGGGTAAATAAAATGCTGGCGGCTGGACGCGTTATCCGCGGGGATGAAATGTGTTCTTGCATAGTTGGGGGTGTGTCGGTGCGCGTGCACCCTCGTGCTCGACTCTATCCGTCACAGTTCTCGAGTAGCCATCTATGTATATATGTATATATGTACTTATATACATATATTTCGAAAGCACGTGTGGTCCTCGAGGCTTGTGTACGCTCCAAGGGGTGAGAATGCTCGGAGAGAGGGAGAGAGAGGCATGGAAGGAAGTAGAAAGGGATGACAAGAGAGAGAGAGAGAGACAGAGAGAGAGAGAGGGGGTGCGCGCGCGTGAGAGAGCCTCGAGGGTGTGGTCGCTCGACAATTGTGAGAGGGAGCGCCAGGGTAAACACTCGTCCTTCTCGTCATCCTCGTCAACATCCTGTCCTCCTCCTCCTCCTCCTCCTCCTCCGCGTCCTCTCGACATCTCCTCCTCGTCTTGTTCTTCAACGTGGTAGTTGCCCTGCCGGGAGAAGATGACGAGGACACCGAGCTACGTGCTGCATGCTTATCATTAATCTATTGTACCGATGGCTTTCTGGGTTTAATAAAATTTATAGACAGACAATTGTGATTTTCGAGTAAATTATAGTAAACTCTTTTTCATCATAATCGAGTCTTTTTTTCTTTTTTTTATTTCCCCATTTTTTATTGTGCGTTTGACAATTTTAAAAAAATTCAAGCAACTATATTTTGTGTCATATTGAACATCTAAGCTTTTATGAAATTCTTGGCAGTTCTTTTTCTTTGTGTGTCTTTGCCTCAACCCGAGAAAGTCTCGAGAGGGTTAATCGAGCGCACACGGTGAAGCAGAGAGGTCGGCTCAACGACTAGATTGCACACTGTTCGGTACGGAACACGCGTACTCCACTCCCTTCTTACCGTAAGTGTGGAGTACGTGTGTATACACTGTCCGAGCTTTCTCTATCTCCTCGTCCGTCCACCTGGCCAGTGGCTGTCGCATTCACAGCTGCCACACCTCTCGTCTTTCCCAAGTGTGTATACAACCGATGTTCCATCGGCGGCAGTCCTTAGCTCTCCTAGAGATGGAAAAGCTCGACGAGCTTCTCTCTCTTGGATATGAAGACAGTGAAGATTATAGTCTCATGGAATTTCTATTTTTTTTTTAAATCGTCATTTTGGATCTCCAACATCAACATATTGAAAATTATCGATAATTACAAATTTATAGCTAATATTGATATTGATGAAAAATTAAGGGATCATCGGAACGAAGTATTTCTATCGTCCGGCCGATCTCAATAGTCAAATTATAGCCCGGCCGAATTCCATTTGGAGGAATGGCCATCAGCGAATCGAGAATGACCATTGCCGCGAGTGTTACGAGGGTTATAAAGCCTTATGGGCCAGAAGAATGTTCGATTTGCGACGCGTGGGCGTTTCTTTGGAGCTAACGGAAGCCCACATCGTCTGGGACGTGCCATCGAGTCAATCGACTTTGGATCAGCCGAATCGAGAGTAGTCCATGTACGGGGCATTCCGCATGGCTTTTTTTTCTGACCCTTCACCCTTCCAATCGGGACCACAATTTTTTAGACCATTGATACAACTCTAAAAAAAAAAAACTTATTTCATTACATACATATTTTTGCACACTTTTAATTATATACAATTTATTCAGAAGAAATTATCGTCAGATAATTGAATTTGTAAAAAAAAAAAAAAAAAAAATGTGAATAAATCGGAGCTTTTGGATTCACGTTAATGATGAAAAAAACGAAAAAAAATTGCAGGTCCATTTGAAAATCCAGGTAGAAGAAATCAGGTGGAATTGCCCATACCCATATACGTAGATACATCTCATGGGTTGGTTTGTGATGGAACGTGGGGTCTGAGGATAGCGGAGCAAGCGCCGGGTGTGTTGGGGGTGGTCGGGTGTGCGAAAGCTCGCAGAGGGATCGGTGTGTGTTATTCTCTCGTTCGTCTCTATCTCGCCGTCTGTTATAAAGAGCGTTGCGGGTATCTACAGTGATAGTGGAAACTGAAAGATCAGTTGTCTGGTGTAGTATTTCACGGGTATTCTCGCACGAGCTCTCGTTTCTTTCGTCATTTCGCGGGTGGGCTTGCGGAAACGACGTTAAAAGCTTGGAGAAGCTCGCTCGCTCGAGCTTGCGAAGAAGCGTATATATATATATATATATACATATTAACAATCGTTTTCCTGAGTTCTCCGAGTTGATGGGAGTGCATTGGTCGGTTAGAAAGAAGCGGACACGAGGAAGAGGCGAGAGGAACGTGACAAGGGTCGTCCGGATACGCGGTTCAGCGTCAACCCTTTCACGGATGCTCTTACCTTCACTTTCTTGTCAACTTCCGGCTTCTCGAGTAGACACGTCGTCTGATGATGACCATGAAGAGTGAGCGGGGGTGGCGGGGCTTCCGGATCAAAGGTCACGTGCTGCTGCTGCTGCTGCTGATGTTGTTGATGGTGCAGGCCACCACCCCGGCCTACACCCCGAAGAAAACCGCTCGCCGGATTCGGACGCATTCCACGGCCACCGATCGACATCGCGGATCGCGTCATCGTTCTCGTTGTCATGGGCAAGTCCCCCGTGGGTCCACTCGCGTCAACCCCCGCCACCTTTGAATCGAAGAATCTCCCGGCCTCGGCCAGGCTCTCCTCATTCTCGTCCGCGCTCTCTGAAACACAAATACCGATTTATCGATTTTATTCGTGACACGCGACGCTGACGATCAATACATTTCCATTGAAATTGGAGAAATCATTGGGAGCAATCAATTGGGCCAGCCGTTCACTTCGCTCGACCAATAAAAGACGCGAATACGATAAAATCGGCATCTGCAACATATCTTCTCTATATTTTATCTCTATTTTAACATTACCATGATAAAACGTATACGCATCAGCATTGAAAGGCGGATGTTTTTTAAATTGAAATAAAATCTTCTATGAAAGTGGACCACTCGAGGAGCATTCGAGTTCTCTGTTACTCGACAATATCGCCGGTTCAATATCGTACTCGTGAATAAAATGCTGTCACTGCATATTGTATTTCACAATCGGTCCTTGGTTCCATTGTACCTCCGCATTGATGCCCCGCCTTTACACACCCCGTTTTCGATTCACCCGCTCCAACAATGTGAAAAATTACCGCCTCGTTCACATACAAAGCGCCGCCGCGGTTGATAACGACCGGTTCGATTGATCTCCCATTCAACCCTCCCCGTGTACGGCACAGAGATTTTTGACAGGACTTTTACCATCGTTACGAATATACACTGTCGCACGATATATGCATCCCCGCGATTAAGGCTCCACGCCAGCGAACGCTTATCGATAACCGATCGATTCGACGTTCACTCGAATCCTTGAACGTAAACTCTCTTGTATATATTTTTATCTACACCACATACACACTCGTATACTCGTCAACTTTTTTTGCCTACTCTGCCTATTACATCCCGTGTATTCACGGGTACACAAAAAGCATTCACCAATGCGACCACTTTAAAAAAAAAAATCTCTTTGATTAGCCCCGTAAAAAGACACATTTCAGGACCTCGTGAAAGTCTTTCTCTGCCAGTGTTTCTTTGGAAACAATGTATTTTGTTTTTTTAATTCATAAAAAATAAAATCGTTCGACAAATTTGTTTTTCGACATTATTTAAATTAATGAAATTGGGAAAGTACAATTTTTAATTTGAAACGTTGTTTCGAGTGACTGGAATTTTTGGTAATATTGGATTCACAGAATGGGGAAAAAAAAAAAATCCATGGTGAAAAATGTTTCATATGCTTCGAGGGTTACTCCGTGTGATTAAATGGCATTCATTTCGTCGTTACGCATACGAGGCTTAATCGAGAAACATGTGTGGAGCCCGGAGCTGTCCAGAACTGAAATATCCACGGTAATAGGATATAACGTCGCGTACATGGCTCTCAAGATTGGGGGCTCGCCGAGGGGCAATTCGTTTTCACGATCCGGTGAACGCTAAAAGCCGGAGAGGAGATCCTCGGCTAATCCTACTTCTGCGGGTGCGGAATTTTCTGTACCGCCGTTTTCGCCGCCACAACGTAACGGGACCTACGTTCGTGCAGCAGGTCGGGATGATGGATCGACGAATGTACTCTCCTTCGCTGGACTCGTGTAAACAAGCGAATTTCCCGAGCCCCACTGAACGCCACTCGTTGACGTGCGTGCACTGCGTAATTGTCTCGTAAACTAAATGACTTTGTGTGCGAACGCGAGAGGCTACGGATCACCGGTATCGTCGATTTGCGGCTGGAAATTCACTTTGCTACGTTGACTTTAAAACCGATCGACCTGCTGGAAATTGGATTCCCAAATGGGTTTAACATTTTTCACGCTCTTCCACCTTTTCCTCGGAACTGCCATTCAAATTGTAATATCAAAAATGTAAAAATTAATAAAGGAAAAAAAAAAAAAAAATAGAATCGAAAAAATGTCCTGAAATTTTTCACGCAAAAAAAAAAAAAAATCCAGGTAATCCGAAATCCGGTGGATCGTGTGATTGGGTGACTGAGCTGAGCGGGCATATGTTGGATAAGCGAGTGATATTAGCGTGGCGAGGATCGATACACGTAGCGATGAGGTCAGTTGCACCTGCATGCATATTCGGAGTCTCTCTCTCTCTCTCTCTCTCGGAGTCGGGCGTCCTGGAGGAGTTGCCCCGGAGTTATGCCTCGCGGGGTTAGCGAGTCTTCGACCCCTCGACCTCGCGGAGGGTCGTTGTGCCAAAGACGCGTTGCATGTTTGCAACCGCGAGAGGGTAGAGAAGAAGAATGGCTGAAGAGAAGGGGAGAAAAATCGAGGAAGAGAGAGAGAGAGAGAGAGAGAGAGGGAAAGGAGAAAGATCGATAATGTTGTAGTGGAACCTGCGGGCCTACGGTACAACCGCAGCACAATGCACAAATGCATAGCAGGTGATGCACACGTGCTGCACGAGTCAACTGCACTGCGAGGTGGGCGCGAGGGAGAGCCACTAAATGGGAGGAAAGAAAACGCGAGCACGTAAGCTCCGTCACCTATTACAAAGCATCGAGCACACAGAGAGGAGGCTCGATGGATGGGGGGAGGGGGTGGGAGGGGGTCGCCAGACGTAGATCGATGTTACTTTAATCCCCGACCGCTGTGATTGATGATGTACAGGTGTATTACGAAAGCTTCTGATGCTACCTGTAGAAAGGAGCCAACCTGACGCCGGTGTTAGTGTCAGTTCCGCGGATATGCTCTGCGGAACTGACGCTAGCCAACGGATATCTCCCTGCACCCCAGGCCTATTACTGTCTCTCGCGAATAACCATCCCGGATAAGTACTCTGCGAGTTGGTTGACCTCACTGCCTACTCTGTACTTCCAGGAGTATCTTTATACACCTGTTGCTTGATGTGATATATTTATAGGTGTGTGTGTGCATATGATTTATGGATATATGTAGATTTATTATATATGGATGTATATGTACATATATTGCTCGTTGACTGTCGACGCGTTTACTAGGCAAATGCATGAGGAGTGTGTGTGTGTGGGTGTGGAGAACTCTTGGATTATTATGGAGACCTTTCGACACGGCTACTTGGCCTATTCAACATATTCTGTACCCCGAGTCGGGGCTGTTGCGGGCTTCGGGCGAACCCTGGAATGCCCCCTCACAGAACCGCAAGCATATTGCGGGACCACTTTGCTCCGCACAGAGCACAGGGCGGAATACCTTGCGCGAGAGAATCGGGGAAGCTTCGACAAATGATTTTCTGTACCGGCTCTTCGAGGCACACGAAAATCGTGCGAAGAGCCAAGAAATTTCGTTGAGAGATATACGAGTGTATATTTTAGGTTGTTATTTAAGAAATGTTATCGAGATTATAGCGGAAAAAAAATGCCGGGGCGGAAAACGGCTTATCGAAGGGTCGAAAAATCCAGCACCATGAACCATGCATTCTTGCTGCTGCTTAATCTCGCGAAATATCTTGAAAAAAAAAAAAATTGATATCGAAGCGAGAATTACCAGGCCATGTTCTGCTTATTCTTCTCGGTTTATCGTTAAAAATAATCCTCTCGAGACTTCGTACGTTAATCCTACCATGATGAGCACACTTTCAACACATTAGGAGGCACTTGTAGTGGGGAAAAAAAAAAAAAAAAAAAGTGGCCAACACTTGGTAGTTTGTTGGTGGTGAAGTTTCGGTAAGAAATGCTCGTTACTCGAGCTTCCATAGCGAGGCCGGATGTGTACCACGTAAACTACGGTATGGAGAACACTGGCGTCGCGGTTGCTGGCAACGTTTTGCTCCAGTATCCCTCCCACGTCGCCGATCGGCCAATAAATCATCGTCCGGGTTCAAGCGGCGAAGAGCGAGAGCCGCGCGAGCTTGGATATCGCTCTTCTCCAGATACCGCCGCTGTTTTCTTCCTCCCATACTCTTCCGGGTACACACACACACACACGAGATATTTTTACGGGGTATCTCGTTTTGGCTCTTTGAACTTTTCACGAAACTCACGCGCCACTGAACGCGCCACGGCCTCGGCCAAAAAGAACTCTTTCCATCCGCTGACACGGGGAAATTCTCCATTACTCTCGTTGCGCTCACTTGTCCGCGTGGTTAACACCGCCACTGGCGCATGGCTAAAAGAGTAAATCATCGCCAGATGCGCGCAATCCAAACAGCCTGTCGAACCTCTCCTCCTCCTCCTCCTCCTCCTCCTCCTGCAACCTCCGCAGGCTTAACCGAATTTGGACGAGGTCTCGAGGACGGATGTTGAGGCTACGGGACCTGAGACCATTTCTTAATATAGGCGCTTTTCCTATTTCCCCAAGCGACTCTGCGATCATTTTATCGCACATAGCATATCGCTTCGAAAAATAATTTAATCCTACTTTTTTAAAAAATTTATTCGATTAATGCTTTACACAGGAAAAATCAATGTAGCAAATTATTTTGTATTTTGTAATTTATTGCCAGAATTTACACGAACTTCCGGTCAATTTTGCTTACGTGAGTTCCGAAAATTCAAAGCTCTGTAAATTTCACAAATTGCATTGGACATGTCGTGCTTCGCGAGTTTGAAATAGTACTGAAATAAGGTATAATAATTGTGTTAACTTTTTCGACGACTTTCTTCTCGATCGCGTTTTTCCATCATCTCCGATTCCGGGGCCGTTATCTTGACGAGGAAATGGCCCGGCCAGTGCAGGACCCGTACAGGAACGCTTGCAATCCGAGGGCTTTCCTCGAACTCCCAACTTTTAACGAGCCTCCAGCGAGCGATGCAATGGCCAGCGAACCTTTTCGACCGCTGCCACTTTCGACGGGGACTCCCTCCTGCTTTTTGTATATATTTCTATCCGGAATGCCACTTTAATTCGGTAAATAGCTTTTCTCACACAACTCGACACTGTTCGGTGGCACACGATGTCGCTCTTTTGCTGAAGTAGGTGCGAGAGATCTTGATAGCAATACAATCAGGGGCGAATTTCCTTTTTTTTATTTATTTTTTCGCCCTTAAGCCTCTGGAATTTTTCTACCTGTTTTCCTTGAAAAATCGAAGCAAACGTTTATTTAATTAATTTAAATTCAATCATATTAGTATCACTTCATGACGATGGAATAAAAAAAAAAAATTAAGGAAATAAATGTCAGGTAAAAATGAGTCCAAATTTGGGACGAGCTCAGTTACCTGAAGAATTTGAAAAAAAATCGAAACCCAATTATCAGGTCCACATTGTAAATCGAAGAAAATTTGCCGCCTGTCAAAAATTGCCTACAGGTAAATCCATCCCGGTATAGAAAATAGGTGAGTGTACGAAAAGCGTGCGTGAAAGCTCGCCACGGTTGTACATTACGGTGAGATAAAGTGTTGGAAGGTCGGTGCGGAAATTCGTAGCGAGGTTCGCTCGATCTTCCACCTTTTACCGGACGTCGATGCTGGCGGTGGCGTTAATTTAATGAATGCGCGAGGGCGTGAGGGGAAGGAGGGCGAATGGGGGTAGGGGAGGGGGGGAGAGACACGGCTCTCGCTCGACAGGACATAATCGGTTATAGGGTTCTATAGGAAGACCGGAGGGAAAAGGAAGAAGCCAAGGATCAACTCAACTTCCTCCTCGCTCCAATATACGGCGCCTTTGTCTCCGCTTCGCTCCTCTGCATTAAGAACCTCCCGGCAAAGTTTAATTAGAGGAATTTTCGCCCGGACGCATATGTAGATCATCCAATGCAGATTAGACTCTCTTCGGTGAATATTTGTGCTTTGTGACGTTTGAAAAGTTACTGTTACTGTTGCCCTCAAAAAATCGACTTTGCAACATTTTTTTTGCAGCCAATAAAATTTTTATATTATTCAGAGCCAATGTTTTGGCACTAATGATTTTTTTATTTTATTTTTTGAGAGTTTGAAAAGTTACTGTTACTGTTGCCCTCAAAAAATCGACTTTGCAACATTTTTTTTGCAGCCAATAAAATTTTTATATTATTCAAAGTCAATGTTTTGGCACTAATGATTTTAAATTTTTTTTTTTTGAGACATCGAGATCAAGCGAAACTTGATGTTTGTCCATAAAAGCAACTCTACGAACGCGGTAAGCTCTTCCAGTGGAATAAATCGTCGTGCGGTCGGACAGTGAAGGGAACCGAGCAAAGCCGAGCCCACCACATCCCCACGAATTTAAGTAGCAATTAGTTCGTTCGTGTAAGCCCACGATTAATTCGCGAGACGATGCGGAGCGCCCTTTTATATCGGCAATTAAAACAAATAAATGGACCTCCCGTCCCCCGCCGGATCATCAACCCGTCCAGCTTAAATCGAACCAACTATTTGCTTGAAAAGAGAGCTTTAAAGATTCGACAAACCGACCAGAGTCCCGCTCCATTCGATTCTACACTTTTTCCCTGATAAAAGCACTTTTCGATTCCATCGCGGATAAGAATTACTAAACTGCATTTAACGCGATCTCGCAACGTCAGCATTTTCCGCAACGTTACGATTATAAAATTAAAAAAAAAATACAAAGAATGTATTTTTAATAGAGTCGCAGAATTTTTTCAGCCACAATCTCGATTATACGTTTTTTTAATGAACATTTTCGAATAAACGGGTGTTCTGTTTGTTCCGGGAAAAATTTTTCTTTCGCACGGGTAATTACGGAAGGAAATGGAACGTTTTTATCGCTCGCTGGAACGTTAACCAGTCTGGATTATATCGACCGAGTCATTCAATTCGGAAGCTGGCTTAAGGAATTAAAAAAAAACACTTATTAAAGCCCCGACATTGAATTGTACGGTTTTTGTCCCGTTGAGGCCGCTCTCCCAAGCCACGTTACTCAATTTCGCTGCGACGACATGAACAATGAGGAGAGCAAAAACAGCAACTCGAGCCTGACTTGTCTCGAGCTTTCAGACTGGATTAAAACGCTGTTGTCTCCGAAAGAAGAGGAGAGGAGCCTGTAATAGCTTAACGCGCGGAGAGTTTGTCTTCCGCTTTGTCCGACCGGAAGTCGGCGGGAGGAAACGAAGGAGTGAGTAAAATAGATTCGAGTCGAGGGGTTAACTGCCGTCGCTACGACTCTCTTTACGGATGAGTGCACTCGGTGTGCTTGCAGTGGAAGAAATCATAGTTCGATATCAAACGTAAGTCGCGTACACGAAGAAAAATGATATTGATAAAACGACCACATTTTTTTTCGCTTTTGCTAATACAATTTTAAAAAAAAACTATGAATTTGACAAATTAATCGTTTTTGATGTGGGGTTAAAATTTATTTTTCCTTCGTGCACTCCAGGATCGTGAATCTTCGCGTTCCGGTTCAATGTCTCGTTCTTCGGTGTTGCCCGCGGAACGCCACCTTGTAATGTAAGCAGCAATTAACGCGTGCGACCCGTGCGCCGACGATTAACGATCTGTTTGCACTCAACCTGCAGGATAGTACGATAGTGCACCTCAACCACATCGCTGATTGGCAACCGCGCTGTCGGGATCTAAGTGGAACGGCACACATCGCCTAAGAGGCTTGACTCTAGCTTTAATTAGTGTGCACCGCTTTAGAGATAAGAAAAAGGCACAGTTTCAAACGCTGAAAAGCTCTTTCTTCCTTAAATTCCCCGAGACTTCAAGAGATGCACACTAAAATTTACCTTATACCCAAAATAAAAAAATAAAAAAATAAATCATTTGTAATCATGTGGTAATGAAAAACCAACGTGATTTTTTTTTTTAATTCTACCAACCCTTAATTGACTTCTCGCGTCAATTGAAAATTTTGACACGCTTACGAAACGTTCGGTGAAATAAAATAGTCGGAATACGAGGACATCTGCGCTCGCGGACCACGTGTGGCTCTTCGCTTTTCATTTTCTAGCCTTTTATTACTCGCCGAGTTCACCGAGGCCACTGCCACTGGCTGTTCTATGGCCTGGTGGAAAAGTAGTACTCGAGGAAACAAGCGAGGTATATAGGACAGTTCGCTACGCCGGTCAAAGTAGTAACGTTCCGAGCGGAGCGGACGCGCCGAGCTCAAGCGAGCGCCTCGAGCTACGGAACTCGTGATCTTTCACGTTTGACCCTGCCACTGTTGTTGCTCCTCAGTTCACTCGGCTTCACTGTGAACACCGCCGGAGAGACACGCACACAGAGAGACAGATGTAAAGAGGAGCGGGAATGTCTCTCGCGATCGATATCCTCCCCGGCGCAGGAAATGCTCAAAATTCTCGGCATATTTGTCGGATCTGTGACAATACCGGAGGACCGAGTGAACTGCCAACTTTCCTCAGCTTCGCTTTCGCGCAAATTCAAAATGTACATCGTGAATCTGGTCTGGAGTGAAAAATATATATTTTTTTTTCATTATTGAAATGGTGGGATATGTATGTTGTAAAATATTTCAAGAAACCTATTAAAAAAAATTCTGAGCGTAGAGTAGTTTTTACTGGAAATTAAAAAAAAATAAAGGTGAACATCTGAGGCGAACGAGAGAAGCTTTTGATTTTTTTTTTTTTTTTTTTTCATTTTTGTTTCGCGAATATTAACGTTAAGCCCGGGAAATATTTTGTTGAAACAGTAGAGTACACTTTTGTCTCTCGATCGAAAGCTCAAAAGTTCAATGATTCACAGAATACTTAGCGAAGTTGGTAGTTTGAGCCAATAGAAGCGAAATGGCTCTAAGTGAGAAACTATTTGCCGTCGAAACTACCTCGACTCGGTTCATTTGGCATTCTCATGGAGGATTCCGCCAAGAAGGACGTGTTCCCATTGGTCCCATGCAGCGAGAAGTCTGTTGACTGTATAATTCGTTGAAATAGCGGGAGGCACGTTCTCCAGTCTGTGCAAATACGGTGAATGTATGAAGAGCGAGAGATTCAGTCTCACGGTCGTTGAAAAGTCTGTCAGGAATCAATCGGATTATCAGTCGACACCAGCGACGAGTGATAAACTCGATCGTTCCGACTTTCTTCTCATCGTCCTTTCGAATAACGACTAACGAGCTCTCAAGTGCGCATACACTGAAAAAAAAAAAGAAAAAAAATTGTAATTAATAAAAATAATTCAGATATGTTTCATTTGAAAATCCATTCTATTAAATATCATTTTTAAAGATTAATAATTTTTGTGACACTCGAATTCTCGTATAAAATTACATTTTTCGATGAACTCAACGAAGGACGAATGCTAAACTCGATCGTTCCGACCTTCCTTTCATCGTCCTTTCGAATAACGACTAACGAGCTCTCAAGTGCGCATACACAGAAAAAAAAAATTAATGAAAATAAATCGGGTATGTTTCATTTGAAAATTAATTCAATTGAAGATTATTTTTTTAAATTAATAATTTTTGTGACACTCGAATTCTCGTATGGTATTACATTTTTCCGATGGACTCGCACGAGTGTAGGTGGCGTTGAGTGAGGACCATTCTCACCCGAGAAATCCGGCCATTTCTCCGGATATTGGCACGTGGAAATCCAATATGCAAACGTGACGTCGACATAGCCTCGCAAGACCCGGAGATACGCTTTCCGTATAACGTCGCTGATGCACAGTAATGCCGTTTCTGATACAGCCAACTCGAGGATATGCTTTGCCATGTGCTTTCCCGGTAACCGATACCAACGCCACTTCACCGCGCGTCTTCCGTTATCCAGCTTGATAGTTTCGTCCAATGCAATCGACTCCTCCCCGCCGTTCAAAACGAATTGCGACCGCTTTATACTCCACGCTTAAAGCTACCATTCGAGTTCTCCCTTCGACTCCGACAAACTCGAAACTTTTGTTGCCCGAGTAAACTTTAATCTCAAGAATTTAATGTGTATCTACGGGACGCTGAGAATTCTTCGACGGAGTCACGATATTTCGTGGGGAAAAATGGTCACGCGAGTCCTAAGCTCACAGATTTACGAACCATCCAATTTACACGCAAAATGACATTTCATTCGTTGTTCCATAAAAAAGTAAAACCGCTCCTGCTTCGGCAGAGATGGATTATGGGGAGGGGAAAAAAAAATAAAAAATAAAGAGTTGAAAAGTTTTTATCGCTGTGTTCACCGAGCGTGAAGCGGAGTGGAGAACGGTAGCGGAGTTTTAAAGCTCCCTTCGAAAAGAAATTGATCGGAAGTCTGTATAAGCCCGGGCGGCATCGATGACGGTGGTGGGATTGGCGAATAGCGTCGACCCGCCGGGATCTTCGAGCGGGTTAAGAGGGAATGGACAGTGAAAAATGGGACGCGCATTTTGTATACCCTGCGAGGTACAGATATACCGAGAACGAAAAGGGATCTTTTCAGGGATCGAAGGGGGTGGGAAAAATCATCTATATAAATATCGTCTACATCGATTCTGTATTCCCGAAGCTCGACTCTTGTTAGCATACCGAAATAGCGAATGCACTATGTGTACTGTAAGATAAGGGAAAATATTGCTGATATCGTATACCGCCAAACAAGAATTTCGCACAAATATCAGATTGCTTCGCGAACGGTAGAGATTTTTTTTTTTTTTTTTTCGAAAAATTCCATTCACGTTTGTATCTCTCATACGAGACGGAATCTGACGATAGTGTTTTCACACCGATTCGATGCAATTCCGAGCTGCAAGTCCAATGGACATGCTGGTATGTCCTCCTTTCTCTCTCTCTGTCTTTCTCTGGATGCTGCATGCCGACTACGGAATGTAGGGAATCTAGTGTACATTTTTTTCCCATCAGCTGTCAAAGTAGAAGAGCCGGAAGCCAGGATAAAAAAAAAAAACACGTGCGTGCAGATTCGAGGAATGATTTTTGTCCGTATTTGTGCTAAAAATGCAGTTCATTTTTATGAGTCTACAGCATTTTTGTAACACATTGTTGCAAAGCCGTATTTTTAAAAAAGTCTTAAGATTTTCGAACAATTGGTTGTGGGTATTTGAGAGATATATTGTGTTTGTCTTTTTCGATTGGAAAATTGTCGATATCGGTATTGGCACGCTTACGGAAATTACGAGGATTACAAGAAGTAATAGCGATAATGAGATCGCACGGAAAAAATGTTGCTGGTAATAGAGGAAATAATGTAACACCGCAGGCATTCGGGATTCGATTAGGAGCGAACATGGGCTAAAATCATTAATTACACGCTGGCAATGTGCGGAAATTGGGGAGGGGGCCGAGATATGGATGGAAATATAATTCGAGGGGGTGGTGACTACGTTATGCACCGGGGAGTAAAATGGAACGACGAGTACGATGCATGCATGCTGGCCTCGCGCATGCAAGTATAATACTGTGTCGCGCGGAGTGGCAGAGAGAGGCAAAGCGAGGACGTAATGCAATTTGTGTACTCTACCTGTACTCACCGATCTCCTGTACGTTCCTGTCATGGTACCGCCCAGCGAATGACTGAAACACGTAAAAGACATTCGCATTTACAAAAATATTATCAAAAATATTGTTCATTTATTTTCTTATTTATCTTAGCGATGCCAGATTTCTATTTAAATGTTTTTGTGAAAATATCTTTGGTGTAAATTTTTAAAAAAAACCTACGAAAGTACACGGATATATGTAATCACGGTTTTATTTTTTATTTTCCTTACGAATACATAGAAACACGTAAAAGACATTCGCATTTACAAAAATATTATCAAAAATATTGTTCATTTATTTTCTTATTTTTTTTTAGTGATGCCAGATTTCTATTTTAATTTTTTCGTGAAAATATCTTCGGTGTAAATAAAAAAAAAAAAATTTTCGAACCTACGAAAAAGCATGCTGAAGATATTTTTACATCATTTTATGGAAAGTACACGGATATATGTAATCACGGTTTTATTTTTTATTTTCCTTACGAATATGGAAGGAAATAACATAGATTTTTGGTTTTGACATCAACGAGGCATTGATAAAGCTTTTGTTTTTTTTTTTTTTCACTCTCGCGCCGTCAGACACCCGTCACATCCATCGAGCTCACAGAAGCCGAAGAGCAGCATGCACACTGTGCGGTCTGCTTGTTTATTTGACGAGCGGGTAACCACGCGCGGCTCGACTACTCATCTCCAAAGCTCGGGGCGTCCTTCGTTGCCACTCGGTATCGAAACCAGAGGCTCGAAAGATGAATCTCCGCGTAGATCTGTCCGCCCATATCACTGCCGTGCTCCCATTGGCTTTTAAGGAAGCTCTCCTTTCGAGTGTTTCGAAGCTTGGCCTTCCACACCGATTGGCATTGGTACTCGTGCGCAATTCGAGAGACACGCCGGTGGAGAACGTACGTCCGGTACGTTTTTGATTTTCCGGAACAATCGTCAAGCGAAACCGCTGCCCGGGCCACCCACAGAAATCACACAAAAACACATGGAAAGCGCGTTCGGCAGCTGGTGTGTTTGTTTGAAAATAGAAATCGATTTCCCGCGGAATTTCCGTGTTGACGTTGCGCCCCCGATCGTACACTACATCGTACTCTCCGCTCCGGGAAACGTGAGTGCCAAAACGAATCGAAACTCCGCTCGGAAAATTAATGGACGCTCGACGTTTCCACTTTCTTCTTTTTTTCTGTATGTTTTTTTTTTCCCACAATCCTGACATCACTCGCTTTTCTCATCGTATTGTTTTTTAATTCTCATTGATTTTCACACGGGCTGACGACTTCATTATTTCCAATGGGAGACGATTCATTATTTCCAATGGGAGAAAACGAGGAAAAATCCCCCTGAATTGAAAAACTACCCCTCGAGTGGTCGACGTATCGGATTTCGGCAACGGCTCGACACGAAGACGCGAAAGGAGACTCAAAATAATCTTTAAATTTGAGGCTCCCGAACGACGTCACGAGCGGATCAACAGCTGCACCCCTTCGGTTGGAAAACTACCCCTTGTACGGTGAACGTTTTGCATCTCGGCGACGGCTCGACGTTAAATAAATTCGAGGTCGATTTTCCGACTGGAGGTTGAATCTGCGAATCGTGGAAATCCGAATCGGCGAAAAATCGCCTTTTTCGCATAGGATTTTTCTCGATTCTCCTCCTCGGCTTTTTACACCCCCTGACAGTGATTCATTACCTCCAATGGGAGACAAAGGAACCGACGGACCTACTGCCTGTCTCTGACTCTGCTTTTCTTCTCCGCCCTCTCCCCTTCCCTTTCCCCGCGCCCCCCTCGACCGCTACTTCCGCATTCAAGGGTTGCGAACCCTTTAGTCTGGCTCTTTCTCTCTCTTCCGGGTTCTCCTATTTCCTGCTCGGTGAATAAATTCATGAGATATGTGAGGCGAGCTTGGCACAGAGAAATCGTGGCAGTTCAGGCTGCAACTGTAATTTAAAAAATATTAAAAAAATGAATTCACTTTCAGATAAGCCGAAGGAGTTCTCAAGTTCCATGCACTCCATAAGTTTCTCTTCGTTTTTTTTTTTCTGTTCTTCTCTTCAACCGAAGCTTCTCTGCAAGAGGAAAGCACGGATGACTTCCCCGAATCAAACTACCAGCGAATAAATCTCTGTCCAATCTCTCTTACGATCGTTGAACGCGACTCGTGGCTTCGTTGCGGTTTATTCGCCGACGTCCGCGCGCGAGAAAGCTAAATGTTACTTCTACACCCGCTTCCGTTTTCTCCTCCCTATATATAGCTATGTACACAAGTGATATATTACATAGTACATAAGGCATTCTCCGTCACTCCAGCCACTTTTATTTTGCTGACCCTCTCAGAGATTTCTCACAATTGAGCTCATTTTACTACTCGACAGTATTTTTCGTGATTTTTTTTTTTCCTGATTTGCTTCCCTATGATTTAACAGATTTTTTATTATTTTTATTTTTCGATTTTTTTTTGTGATTTTTTTTCCTGATTTGCTTCCCTATGATTTAACAGATTTTTTATTATTTTTATTTTCATATTCGAAAGCGGAACAAGGTAGAAGATTACAGTAAATTTGCTGCTTTTTGAGTATGAAATTAAATTTAACGAAAAAAATCGTTTTCAAATCGATCCAAAATTCGGTTAATTCTGAGAAAAATCGGAGATGAGAAAAAAAAATACAGAGAATGCCTCGTATAGCTCTGGGCATTGCCCGGGAGAGTGTACACAACGAAAGCCACCGTTTCCGGGATCTTCTTTATTCTTGCGTCTTTTCTTTCTTCTTGAGAAAAGAAAAGTTGGTGCGGAATCGAGGGGATCTCCGCAGGGAAGGAGGTAGCTACTGTGTAGTCCGTGTAGGTGTGAGGAGCTTTACGATCGGCGCTTCTGTTCGCGGCGCTACGAGAGATCGAGAAGGAATCGTGCGAATCGAAGGAGTGCCGCGGTCGCAGGAATGAAAAATAAGACTCGCGAGAAGGAATAGCGCGAGGTGCAAGTTCCAAGTTCGTTGAACCGAAACCGAGAGACGAATCGCGAATCTCCAGCCTCGTGAATCATTGGGCACAGGGCTAAAAGTGATTGTGCTCACGCGAATCATTTGTTAAGCTTGACGTGCACGAAATGGGAGCTTTTTGTCCACGTATCGGAAAATATATTATAAAAATTGTTATTTAATTATTCCATGTTGAGTTAATATTTTTCGTACGCAGAAATATTTCGCTGGAATTCCGTGGCTGTCGCTGGAATGAAAAGTAAGTCTCGTGACGAAGGAATAGCGCGAGGTGCAAGGTGCAAGTTCGTTGAACCCAAACCGAGAGACGAATCGCGAATCTCCAGCCTCGTGAATCATTGGGCATAGGGCTAAAAGTGTTTGTGCTCGCGCGAATCATTTGTTAAGCTTGACGTGCACGAAATGGGAGCTTTTTGTCCATGTATCGGAAAATATACTACAAAAATTGTTATTAATTTTTTTTTATTAATATTTCGCTGGAATTCCGTGGCTGTCGCTGGAATGAAAAGTAAGTCTCGTGACGAAGGAATAGCGCGAGGTACAAGGTGCAAGTTCGTTGAACCCAAACCGAGAGACGAATCGCGAATCTCCAGCCTCGTGAATCATTGGGCACAGGGCTAAAAGTGATTGTGCTCGCGCGAATCATTTGTTAAGCTTGACGTGCACGAAATGGGAGCTTTTTGTCCATGTATCGGAAAATATACTACAAAAATTGTTATTAATTTTTTTTTATTAATATTTCGCTGGAATTCCGTGGCTGTCGCTGGAATGAAAAGTAAGTCTCGTGACGAAGGAAGCGGGGTGGATGCAAGGATCGGGGTCGTTGAGCTTGGGAGAGGCGTATGGAAGGGCGAGAGAGAAATTGCGAATCTCTAGCCCCGTGAATCATCGCTCTCGTTCAACGAAACGCTAAAAGTGATCGATGCTGGCTGGAGAGAGAGAGAGAGAGAGAGAGAGAGAGAGAGAGAGAGAGAGAGAGAGAGAGAGAGAGAGAGAGAGCTCCACTCGTTCCTCATCAGTGCTCGCTTCCATCGCGGAGCTCGTCGGCATCGAAAAAGCTGAGCTCATTCATAAAACTATATTCATTACTGTGCGTACGCTTTTGCGCTCGATGGATTGATGCCGACCATGTGGGATGTTTTCATTATTCCCGGGAAAAATCATTCTCAAAGCACATTCTGGCAGCTGTGAGAAATATTTGAAGTTCTGATTCACGGCAATCGCTCGACCGAGATCTTGGTCATGCTTTTATTTATTTTTTATGCTGAGAGAGAGAGAGAGAGAGAGTGGCATTGTCAATTAATTTGGATATGGTACAAATTTTTTAATCAGCAATCAGTACCAAATTATTTATGGTATAAATCTATAAATCGAGTAAACCAAAGAGCAGGTGTGTAATCCATTGGCCCGGTAAGAAAAAGGGTCGATTCCGATACCGTGACCCAGCGGTCCAATCTTCGCTCCCCACCAATGAATTTTTTCCTCGCTTTTTTTTTTTCTGCGAACCACTGGTCCGTAACCCGCGATAAATTGAAGGGCCGCCTGAATAACAGCCCGCAAAAGCGTCGAGAAAATAGCGAAATCAACGGAAACGAAGAATCCCGTAAATGGCGCCAAAAAAACTGTGCGTGGGTGTGAATCTTAGTCTGAACGGGCTCTCCTATTAAATACTCTTCTCGCTTCTGGACCTAATACGAAAATAAATTGGGTCAAAGTTCTCCTCATCATTTGCAGAAAAATCAAATACCTTGACACCTTTCTAAGTCGATATTCCACATAAATAAAAAAAAAAAACCTAAATCTCATGTGCATACCCCATTTAACCTCCCTCCTCCCCTCCACCCCTCAAGCAGCGCTGTTTTTGACAACATTCCACAGAGTCGTTGGCTCACATGGTAAAATGTCATAAGCAATATCCCCGTTCATTGAAAGCTCGACGCACAGCACAGCGAAGAGTTAAAAGCTTTTGTCGACTACGCTCGTGGCGAGTCTCGCAGGAGGCGAAGGAAGGAAGGTGAATACGTGGTCCGGGTTTGGGTCATGGAGTGTCGACTTTGGCGCCACCCATCGCGCGAGCTTAATTGTGGCCTAATTATAACACACACGTGCTCTCCTCCACGCGTTTCCGACAAGCTGCCACGGCGACTGTATCCCGTGGTGCTCCAGAGCGTGGCGAACACATCTGCACACATGCAACCCGCTTCCCGGTGAATGTGAGCAACGATATAATATAAAAGCTGCAAGGTCGAACGAGAAGCTGAAGAGAGAGCGAGGGAGACTCCCACTCGCGCGACTGTCTCTGCATTCAGCACACAAATCCTCTATTCGTCTATTCTCTCCCTTGTATCTCGCACCTATTTCCATTTTCCTTTGCTCCATTTTACTCTTTTGTACCTGGCTGCAGTCTCGTGTTTCCGAAAAACTCTCGCGACAGAGAGAAACTGCTACGGAGGAGACGAGTCGAAGAAGCTTTCGGTACGACGTTGCTGATGGCATTATACCATTCTCCGCAACAGCTCTTTGCCTTTCCGTCGGAGAGGACTCTCCATTACGGAATTTAAGCGACTACCGCACGTCGTATAGACAATGCCCGTGTAATACACAAAGTCACCTGGAGATTGCAGCTTATTTTGACTCGGAAAAGAATGCATGCTGGATTTTATTGTGTGAACTATGTAATCAATTTCAATTCAACAAATGCAAATTACTTTATTTCCCACTATTTTCGAGAATATATAAAAGCATTTTTTTCGTATTATTTCCCGCGCTAATGTAATCACCTCGTAAAGTGCTGTTTAGCATGGAACTCTGGATCCTCTTGTAATTAACGTTTATGGCTCTATAAAATGCAATGCTGGATCCGAGGGAAGAAAGAGCAACGTTACGCTGCGCGTACAGCTTTTTTACTTACGCAGGTGAATAATCGAAAATAATGTGGTGCTTTTTATTAGAAAAATAATACACGGGAACGAGCCTCGTCTTGATAAAAATTATTTCATCAAAACAAAATTTCTTCTCTTTCTCTTGTGCGTTTAAAAAATATATTTGTGCGAAAATATAGTCACCCTCGAAAGTTACCAACGAATGGATGCTTCGAAAAAAAAATTATTTTATTAAAACGAAATTTCTTCTCTTTCTCTTGTGCGTTTAAAAAATATATTTGTGTGGAAATATAGTCAACCTCGAAAGTTACCAACGAATGGATGCTTCGAAAAATTTTTTTTTCTTAAAACGAAATTTCTTCTCTTTCTCTTGTGCGTTGAAAAAATATATTTATGCGAAAATATAGTCACCCTCGAAAGTTACCAACGAATGGATGCTTCGAAAAAATTTTTTTTCTTAAAACGAAATTTCTTCTCTTTCTCTTGTGCGTTTAAAAAATATATTTATGCGAAAATATAGTCAACCTCGAAAGTTACCAACGAATGGATGCTTCAAAACGAGAGACATTGGAGAAAGAACCCCTTGAGAATCGTATAGAATTTCTAAAAAAAATCTCACGAAGTCAGGATTGAGCCCAGCGTTCAACTGCGAAGCTCTGGAGTGCACGTTTGTAATAATCAAAAGAATCGTCGCTGTCGAGCGTTATCGATGAAATAGCGAGCGTTTGCACGACTTTATCTCCCGGCAGACGCCAACGGGGAGAAGGGGGAGGGGGAGAAAAAGAAAATAATGAGGCGAACGCGAGGAAACTCTGATGGACGTACGCGTTACGAGCATTACTCGTTCCTGGGATTTCGCTCTCGTGCGTCGCGCCTCGTGCGACGTGATCGATCGATGTCGAGGATCGTCCGGAGCTGTAAAAGCTCAAGATGCTCCCCGCGTATACGACCAAACGATTTCGAGTGCGACTCGAGAATTCCCCGTTGAAGGAATCTCTCCGCAGTTATATCCACTTTTATTGTTGCTCCGTCTGGGGACGTAAGCAAATCGGAGTTGGAGTGGAAATTCCAACGTGATTTATGGATATCTCGATCGTTAACGCGGTGTCAAATGTAAACCTTGTTGCGTGACATATTTGCTTTGTTGGAAAACGATTTTTCCAATCGTCTCCCTGACATTTTTATTCATACCTACCGGGAAAAAAAAAAATAGATAGCATACATTTTTTTTTATAGAGACTCCATTAAAATTGACAAAGTTGTTTTTTTAAAAAATTCTATATCATAAAATATTTTTAGTGAAGACTATTAAAATTGACAAGCTAAATTGAAAAAAAAAATGTTGCCAACGTAAAAGAGAGTCGATGAATTTTTCCAAAGGAAACTCACGCGGTTAAAGTGGTCAGACCTCTTAAGGCCCGCAAGCTCTTTCTTTATAGCCGCGTTTCTTACAGCGCGCATGTACTACATAATTCATCCGTTTTCGTAAGTACAGAATTTCCATGTAGCGCTTTAAAAAGTTTCAGGTCTCTCCGAGTAGTTTAAGAGCCGCGCAATGCCCCGACGAATAACTATCACCACCTAGCTGATAAATAATAAAATTAATTCACGTTTATTGGCACGAGATAAACCATACGTTTTTTTATGAAATTGTAGAAAAAAAAAATGCCCCCTTCCATTTCATTAAAAAAAAAAACTATAAAAAAAATGTGCAGGACATAATATGTCCAGCTCAGAGCGAAAGCTTTCTGACATTCCGATAAATAATAAAATATTTGATAAATGATAAATAATAAAATAAATGTACGTTTATTAGCACGAGATAAACCATACGTTTATTTATGAAATTGTAGAAAAAAAATTCCCCCTTCCATTTAATTAAAAAAAAAAAAAAACTAAAAAAATGTGCAGGACATAATATGTCCAGCTCAGAGCGAGAGCTTTCTGACATTCCGATAAATAATAAAATATTTGATAAATGATAAATAATAAAATAAATGTACGTTTATTAGCACGAGATAAACCATACGTTTATTTATGAAATTGTAGAAAAAAAATTCCCCCTTCCATTTAATTAAAAAAAAAAACTATAAAAAAAATGTGCAGGACATAATATGTCCAGCTCAGAGCGAGAGCTTTCTGACATTGCGAGTGGTGAATTCCGGAGCTCATTGTGTATCGTTTATGGGTGCGAGTATTATTATCGCGAATTGCACGCCCGCTCGATTGCTTATGCCCCTATAATTTAATAGCCGTACGAATAAAGCTCTCGATGTGTCTCTAATTTTCGCTCGTTCTCTCATTGGCGAGGGAGTGCAGCTCGCACCGTGAAATTCTACGACTTCCTGGCCGGTCTATCGGCCCACCCCCACCACCACCACCATCACCGACGACGACAACGATATATGCATTTACTCGAAGGAATTACACGGTTTTCTCGTTGAAATGAAACCGCAGAACGCTGCCCGCGACACGGCCACTGTACGGAGACGAACGGGTTATTGCGAACAACTGGCTCGCTGGCAAATTGTTCGATTCTCTAACTGGCTCGTTTTCCTCCTCCTCCTTTTCTCTCCCATCTCCCTTCCTTCGTCCTGGTGCATTTCGCGTGTTCCTCTCTCTCCCTCGCACTCTACTTTCGAGGCACGTAATCAGGTTACGCTTGTAGCGGTTTCGTCTACTTCTCGTACACACGACGTAACTCCGTCTCGCTTCAACCAGGACTTGGAGTCTCCGGTACTTTGAGTCGTCGCTGTACACAAATGACTCGGCGCGTATAGCGTGTACCTTGTATTGGCCATCGTGTCGTGTATTCCACTATTCCGGAGACCGGGGCGAGTTGGTAGCGATTTTTATTTTTTTTGTCCTCACAACCGGAAGCAAGAATATAGAATAATGAGCGCGATCGATGTATAATCGTTTGGCAAATAAGAATATGATGATTAAAAAATTTCTGCTTCGTCAGGTGACACGATATTAATTGAAGAATTAAAAAAAAATAAAAAAATGCTCAGTGGTTTTTTTAATTCCAGTCTGTCTGTTCTCGGGTGATCCGGAGTGCAAGGCGACTCGAGGAGATATAAATGCGCACACGTTGCCGGAATCCTCTCGCGTACAATGTAAGAGGTGGGTGTTGTGGTCGTTGGGGAGAATCAATGGGGATGGCGTCAGTCTGGGCCGTATATTCTCGTCCTTCATATAAACGCCGTCGTCGTCGTCGTCGCGCTTTTCCTCCCCTCTTTCATCCCCATCGACTCCACGTGCGTTTCTCCGACCCTCATGGCTCGACTAATAGTATTCACGTGATTTACCATCGGCAGCATCAGCAAAACCACCTCCGCTTCGGCATTTTTACCTCCGTTCCTCAGCTTTTGTACGCAGATCATATTTACTCTTATTCACGATGATGCGAATGCGCTACTGTGACTGCACATTCCGTGCCGTTCCACGAACGCCCTCCTCGTGGATACATTACGATGTACACGCTATCTCCGATACCCAGACACCACATACGGACTATCGCGCTCCGGCGTTTATGGCAAATTGTGCAGAACGTAAACCCGGAGGTGTGTGTTGGACACACGCGGCTTATCTGATGACGAAACCAAACGAACACGCACTCGTGGACTTGCACAACCCTCCTGTCTCGCGTGGGAACGAATACCATATGTGCCAGGGGTCGATGTACCAGTCATTGACCGCTTATCGATAACCGGCATCGATAATACGAATTTTTTCAAAAATCTATATCCATCGATTTAATTTCGTCGAGTGCGAATTTTTTTTTATTGTTTTTAATTGTGCTTTGATATTGGAATAGAATTCGAATAAAGTGGACATTTTGATTATCGATAGACAAATTTTCTAATTAATCTTGCGCTTCAAGATTCGGGATTTCTGAGGGTGGAAAAAAATCGTTGGCGCTGGTGACGAATACCATGTGCGCCAGGGGTCGATGTACCAGTCATTGACCGCTTATCGATAACCGGCATCGATAATACGAATTTTTCAAAAATCTATATCCATTGATTTAATTCCGTCGAGTGCGAATTTTTTTTATTATTTTTAATTGTGCTTTAATATTAGAGTAAAATTCGACTAAAGTGGACATTTTGATTATCGATAAACCAATTTTCTAATTAATCCTGCGCTTCAAGATTCGGGATTTCTGAGGGTGGAAAAAAATCGTGGCCTTCGTGGCCTCGAGAAGTTTTTTTAATTACAAGATCAAAAGAGGATTTTCCTGGAAATTTGGGTATATCCGTGAGCTTCGATCGTTGGCGCTCGGACGACCGCTCGAGCGCGTCTGACCGAACACCGGGCTTTTCCACTGGCGAAAATACCGAATTCGTCGCGCGAGGCCTGCGGACCTTTGGCTTCCCGGGATCTCTGATTTGATACACCGGAAACGTCAAGGGTCTTTTCGCAAACCCTTACCGGGCTTAAGGGATGAAAATTAATTAGTATTTTACGAGCACCCCGCACGTGGGGTGACGACGTTTGACTCGGAGCTGCATTGCAGAATTGTAAGGGCTTCTCCGGGTGACGTCACCCACAATTCCATGTCCCGACTCACGAGGATTTCGAAATTTTTATTTTTTTTGCCAATAAATTTTCGTTTATCGTCACGACACGTAAGCGAATTTCGGCTGATTCGAATTCGCCGTGCGGCTCCCCCTGATTATATAAAAGGCTCGCAAAGGGAGTCGACGCGTTTTTTCGGATATGACATATATATCCCGCACTTTAACGCGCTGCCTTATTCGACGCGATGCAAGGAATATTAAAATGAAATTTGAAGCCCTCGGAGCCACGCGCTTTGAATACCCCGGCACTTTTCTCAATAGCGTATATTTGGAAAAGAAAAAAGTTTCCACTTTTCTTTCATAAAAGCCGCTACGTACTTTTCCACTGAAAAAAAAAAAAAAAAATTCCAAGTTCTATGGTAGTCCCCTGCCGTTAGACGAAAGTGCTCCAAACGCGAGTATTAAAAAAAAAAATTCCGCTCTACTTGAACTTAATTAAAAAAAAAAAAATTTACGTCATCAAAGTTGTGAATTTCTTAAAAATAGAGATAATTTTTTTTTTTAAACCCTGACGTGATCGGTATTCTCGTCAACGTCAAGTGACTTTCCGATCGAAGAAATTTTTTGAAAATCGTGTATGGAAATTTTGTGGAAAATTTCGGTGTTGCCGCGGATGAATATCGAGTGCGGGCGTCAGCGAGAGTATATAACGACGAAGGATGTTCACCAGAGGGCTCGAGCCGGAACGCCGAGAGGATGATTGGATTAATCGCACAGGATATCGATCGATCGTCAACTCGACCGCGGCCTCTGTCCTCTCCGCTGATGGTCGTCTCGCGCCAGTTCTCCTCCTGGCAGTACCTACTCTCTGGCTCTCTGGGCGACGACCCGCACGATTGCACCCCGGAATACACGCGCTGATAGAATGCCTGCTAGCTACGAACATCGTGCGATCACGCCCCCGCCCCCCATCTCCACGATTATTGGCGAAACAAGCTTATCCGATAACAACGACCCTTATGTTCACTTATTAACGCACTATCCCAACAAATAAATTCACAAATTCTTCATTTACCAGTTTTCATCTTACAGCCTGAAATATCCATTTTTCGAGATCGGCAGGGAAAAATTTGTTTTAAAAAAAACATTATTATTTCAAGGATTACTATTTCTAGGGTGAAACCCTTGGCAAAGATGGAAAGGTACAGAAATTTGCAAATTGCTTCCTCATTATTTTTTTAGAGAACCAACAGATAAATTCACAAATTCTTCGTTTCCCAGTTTTCATCTTACAACCTGAAATATCCATTTTTCGAGATCGGGAGGGAAAAATTTGTTTAAAAAAAAAAAACATTATTATTTCAAGGATTATTATTTCTAGGGTGAAACCCTTGGCAAAGGTACAGAAATTTGAAAATTGCTTTCTCATTTTTTTTTTCGAGAACCAACTTCTATGGAAAAGGTATGCCCATCGATTTTGGCTCCTTCAGAGGGAGCGCCTGTAAAAAGCAACAGATAACGACGAAGCAATTTTCCAGGATTGTTTTGGATATGAATAAAATCGAAAAAAATGTTGTGCTTCCCCGAAAACAAAGCTCTCGGAGGAAGGAGAAAGAGTGAAAGTAGAATGAGCGAGCTTTTCTTCTTGCCTCACGGAAAAGTCTTCTCGTCGGGTCTTTTCTCGAAGAAGTTTGTTTGCAGAGACACAAGAGAGGTTGAAATCCGGGAGAGAGAGGACGGGGGCATTCCAAATACGTGGTGTATGTACAGGTTGAAAGTTAGCCGGGAGGGTGTGCCGAAGAAAAAGCGGATAGAGAGAGTCGACATGTGGGTCTGGGCCAGCAGTTTTCTCTCGACGACGTCGACGAGAACCCCCAGCGATGCAGCAATATCGTGTAGCTTTGCTGAACGCGAACGTGTTGCCGGCGTGGCGAGAGTTCTCGAGAATTCTCGACAAAGTCTTGGGCCCTGAAGAGCGTAAAGCTCGGAAACAAAGTGTATAAACTGGCTCGCAGCTGTGCTCGCTCCTCGTGCTACCTTGAACTCGAGTAACACGGGGCATATCGAAGTGGACCTCGGGCTTGTGGACAGTAGTGCCACGAGCCACGAGAATAAACGTCAACGCCGCTCTCCGCATTGTGTCAAAGGGATTTTTCCCGGACGTACTCGCCGAAGAAGCAGAAGCTCCGGCCCAAAGTGGTTTGAGTTTCGGTTATTTCCCAGGCGACACCGACTCGCCTCTCACTTTTCTCCGATGAAAATCCCCTCTGTCGCCTCTCCCGGAGATTATACCCCAAATCTCTTCATTCGCTTCGGCAAATCCGGACCAACCAATCCCGTAGGAAATATAGATACGCGGAATCGTATTAACCCTTTCCGGAAATACGTCCACCGATAATCATTCACCATCGCGTGATGACAGTTTTCAATAATACAAAATTTGAAGGTATTTCAGAGGCAGATACAAAAAAAAAGTGTGTCGAAAAAAAAACTTAAGTATGTATTAAAAATGTATTTTATAATCTGTGGACGAAATAGACGAAAATTTACATGATCGATATGGAAATTGAATTGAATCCTTAACGGGATCAATTTTTCGATGGTAAATGACTGGGCTAAGCGAATCCCATGGTAAAAAAAAATTTAAGTATGTATTAAAAATGTATTTTATAATCTGTGGACGAAATAGACGAAAATTCACAGGATCGATATGGAAATTGAATTGAATCCTTAACGGGATCAATTTGTCGATGGTAAATGACTGGGCTAAGCGAATCCCATGGGAAAAAAAAACTTAAGTATGTATTAAAAATGTATTTTATAATCTGTGGACGAAATAGACGAAAATTTACATGATCGATATGGAAATTGAATTGAATCCTTAACAGGATCAATTTGTTCGATGGTAAATGACTGGGCTAAGCGAATCCCATGGGAATGGAAAACGGTTTATCAGTGGATATTCCAAGCATGTTCAATAATCCGCCCGCGCAAAGCGACGAGACGATGGAAACGAAACAATATTTTCGAAACCCATCGAGGTATTGTAATTGAGGGATGGTCGATTATCGTCCCGGATATGCAGGAGGCAAAGTTTTACATAAAATCCTCATTACGCGATGGAGGAGTGGAAAAGTTGTCGGTGGGCGATGAGGGGGTGGCTGTGACGTCGAGGGGTCGATGGAGGATAAAAGGGCCGTTGGCATCGAATCTCCATGACGGCGAAGCGTCAAAGACTCGAGCACCGGCAACGACCGCGATGACAAAGCTTCGAGTGCGCGTTTTCAGAGATTTCACGATGGTCGATAAATCGACGATCAGAGAGCATCGAAGTGGGGGGCGGGGGTGGGTGGGCAAAAAGTCGAGAGCCCGGCTTGTCGTATAATGCTCCGCTCCGTGGAAACCCTTGCCATCTAAGAATCTTCCAAGGCGCTTGCTTAGTCATCTTTTCCATCCATTTTCCATTCTCCATCAGTTCCAGCGCATTTTCCATTTTTTTTTTTTTTTTTTCCAGAGTCTATAAACTGGATAACCATGAATCGGGACTTAAAAAAAATTGGTACTATTATTTGTACATAGAAAAAATTGGACATTCCAAATGACGAAAGTACCTCATGACAAGAAGAGCAAATAATTGATTGCACCAACAGATTTAAAAAGAAAAAAAGGCTATAAATCGAGAGAGAGAGAGAGGGAGAAAGCGTTGGAGTGTATTTTGGGATTGTGGTTAGTGGGATTACGGGTCCAGGCGATGTGTTAGGCACGCTCGGACTTCAAAGAGCTTTATAGTCGTGAAGCGATATAAGCTTGGGCTCGAATCTCACTCTCGGTCGGGGGAAGGCTGAAGGAGGGCGGGATCTCTGGAGTTTGTGTGGTCTAAGCGGCAGTGGATCGGGTAATAGGTGCATTTCCTTCTCTCCGCGTTAAAGATATATATCGGCGGGCAACCTCGAGCTACAAGGTGTATGTCTTAGTTCGAAATTGCAAACACAGATGTAGAGTATAGGTATATAAAAGCGCGTTAGTGGGTGAGTCGCTGGAGCGAGGCTGCCTCCGGGTTTACATAAACATGCCAAAATCAATCAAACGCGTCTGCCCTAACATCGCAAGACAGCGTCGGCTCTAACTCGACTCTCGGGAATATATACTTGATTGGTTTCTCCCGATATTCCGTTTAAGGAGGATCCAACGACTCCGCGGCGATGCGTTCTGCTTTTCACAAGATTGCATCTACCTCGTGTCAAACGCATCGCTAAACATAGTCGGGCTATTGAATCGATTGCCTTCTGCTACCGGATTCATAGTCCAACGTACCCGATGCTGAAGAGTCCGCTGATTAGGTAGCTAATCCAACTAATTATTCTGGACGATTAATCAATTGGACCAATTAATTGTGATACCATTCGTTCGATCAGTCGGATTTGTATAATTATTTGTGTGATTTTGAATCAAGTGGAAAAATACCTCAAAATTTATTGATCAAGGTGTAATATTTGTATATATTCGAGGGGAGTGGAAAATCGAAGCTAAACAATTGTACGCTTTACGTACTTTGATTGCCTTCTGCTACCGAATTAATAGTCCAACGTACATCATCCAACTAATTATTCTGGACGATTAATCAATTGGACCAATTAATTGTGATACCATTCGTTCGATCGGCTGGATTTGTATAATTATTTGTGTGATTTTGAATCAAGTGGAAAAATACCTCAAAATTTATTGATCAAAGTGTAATATTTGTATATATTCGAGGGGAGAGAAAAATCGAAGCTAAACAATTGTACGCCTTACGTTGCCAACTATTGTATGTACACGCGTTTTACCCCGAGAAGATGCGCCAGCCTGACCACAACCTCTCGTCTACGTCGTTACCCACTTGAAGCCTCTCGGCCACCACTCCAACTCACCACCCACGCCCACACTTTCTCTATTAAATTTCCAACACTGTGAGACAGCCCGCGCGATGACGAAGCCAACGTTCTCTCGAAGTTCGAGCCCCGGAAACTTGGAGCAACAACGATTCCTCCCGAGCCTTCGCAGCCTCCCCCTCTCCGGTCCACATCCCCCGGAACCCACTCGACACTCTACATAGCCTCGTTTACCAATATCCCATTATAACTATATACTATTACGAGTAACACGGTGTCCAACTGCCGCCAGCCCCGACGATACAATATATCCTGTGTCCAGAAACCCTTTACTTTTCTCGAGGTGAACGCGAAAAGCAAAGCTTCCAACGTCACGTTTTCAATTTATATCCCAGCTCACCAAAAGGAGTTATCAACTCATAACTTTATCGTCGATAGCCCGAAGAAAAACAATTTTAAAAAAAAATCATGTCATTGATTTTATTAAATTAGCGAAATTATTTTGTTGCTAATTGAAATTTGAATAATTATTATTAAAGTGTAAATTTTGTTATTTTGAGAAAATGCGAAAAACGCGACTTTTCATACCAGGGGTGAAAAGTGCTACTTTCGTCCCCCCCGTGCTGAAAAGATCCCCTTTTCGCAGCGCGCCGCTCGCGAAAAATGTCTTCCGTGTACTCGGCCCATAAAGGTAATTGCACTTGTAAACAACGCGTAGGCTGTACAAAAGCTCTTATCAATCGATCATTCCCTTTGCCAATATCACGCACCTTTTTTTTATTTTTTTTTGTGTTTCTCTATATTCACCACGTTATCGAATACGCGATAGGCAATACACATTCGTTACGTTGTGCAGTGCATCGCGTAGTTGAATTCCAAAATAACCAAGTTTTTTTATTACATCCACTCTAGTGGGTCTTGTTTTATCGAGGAATTGGTACTAATTGGAACGAAGAAGTTTTATGGCCGAGTCTGGGCATCACCGGGCGGTATAGCCGCGAAAAAGTACCGCGAAACGATTGAAACTTTTGCCCCGGACAATCGGAAATTGATAGAACCCGAATGGTGACGTATATATATATATATATCTCGAAACGGTCTTCGCCTCGGTTTCGCTTTGTGTTCCCGCGCGAACGTCCTGTTATTAATTGTATCTATCCATCCTGAAGGTATCGCCAGTCCGAGTGGGTTGAGGCGACGTTAATCAAGGATCATTACACCATTCGATCATCCGAACGCCGCATCCCCTCAAGTGCCGCGCGCGATACCGTGACACCAATTTGTTGTGGAATTATAATTAGCGGACCGCGCGATTCAATGTAAAGGACTCCTTTGACCGGCCACTGCAACCAATTTATTTCTACTTATTAAATTAACACGCTTTGACACCTTCACGAGAATTCGCTGTAATAAAATGCAATAAAAGAATGTGATATACACTTTACAACACTTCGCAGTATTTAATACTGTCACCGGAAGTTGTAAATTAATTTAGAATCTCCGGGAAAAATTTTGCATACGAAAATAATATTTTTCGTGAAAATTGAGGATTATCTGAATTCTGGATAAAAAATAGGTGCTTAATCTTACGGTATAGTGAGTGATTATCGTAATTCGTTGTACGAGCCTCGAATTAAGGAGTCGTGGGTGCCTTTGTTATTCTTGAATTAGCCGGAGCTTTGGGAATGCGAGGAGGGAAAAAAGCGCCCCGAGTAATTTCAATTTTCTCGCAGACTCTCAGACACAGTACGTACAATGTAAGAAGAAGCCACTGAGAAGGCTAATGTACTTGGGACGCTAATGTCCAACGGGGTGCTTTGGTAAATAAGCGTGCTATAAACATATTACGAAAAGGAGGAGGAGGATCGTTTCCGAGAGAATGAGCCTCGCAGTGAGAAAGCATTTCTCGGAAGCGAGGGAGAAAGAGAGAGAGAGTGAGAGCGAGAGATAACGCGTGGACGAGCGAAACTGAGTCCCAAGGGCGTACCGCCGCAGTAGCACCCGACATCATTATTCCCACGTCTCATCGACTATAATAAATGAGAGACAGCGTCGACATAAGTTTTACCAAAGCGCCGCGATCATTGGACATCTCGCGGAGACGTATTCCCTCCAATTTATAAAATCCCACCCAATTTTATCGCAACTTATTCCCTCTTCCCACCTCAATCCTCATCAATACCTGTAATACATTAAGATCAATCCGATCGGTACTTGAATAATAACGATTTATAAGTCGTTCGTTTCTTGACCCATTTATCACTGACGTGTAAAGTAAAAATTCCACTTTCATTGTTTTCGCATCTTCGATTCCATTGTTATTATTTTCAGTCACCCGAAGGTGATTTGAATGTCGAAAAAAAAAGAAAGCAACAAAAACGTTTCGAAGTATTCGAGAAAATCGTATTTTGTCATTTCGTTTTCGAGTTCCTGGATTTGCATATAAAATGGAAACTCAAACGATCGAAGGGAATATCCTGTTTTTTTTAACGTCACATAAACTTCAGAGGAATCGAAGGAGGAATAACGACATTGCTTTAATTCAGGTCCGATTGTTTCGACGTTCTTGCTATATATATATATATTTTTTTTTTCTCGAACGTATATTTATATTTCGCATTGTTGTTCCGTATATCGTAGCAGAGACATTGCGCGAGTGAAAATGAGTTGTTTGCGGCCGGAGAGCCCGACGGAGATTTTTCGTGAGGGATGTTTGCTCGACGGTATACAAGAAACAATGAGCCGCCGTTATCGTGAGATCGAGAGAGAGACAATGAAGCTAGTGATGCGAGTGTCTGACCTTGACTTTGCCACATCGCCTGGCAGCGATCGATCTTGACTGTCTCCTTAACGCCTCCAGAGAAACCGATTGCACCTTCTTTCAGTGCGATCGAGGCGCGTCAGCCGAGCGCTTCGTCACCGTAAAGACTCGAGGGAATCCGTTCCCCCGATTGCCGCTGCAACCTTTTGTTATGCTCAATTTTAATCCTCGCTCTTTTCACAATACGATTTTCAAGTTAATCGAGGGACGATCGAGTGCCACTACCGACGACGAAGCATCGATCGTTCCAATGCTTTTTGCCGGGGCGAGATCGAAGAGAAGTGGAGAATTACGAGGCCCGCGTTGCGAAGTGAGGCTGCGGAGACGCGCGCGCGCTGCCCCCAAATATCGCTCGGGGTATCGCTCGCGACGCGAGCTGGGCGGTGACTGAGAGAAAATCGAGGCGTCGCGACGCTCGGCGTCGCTCCCACCCTCCGCACCTTCTCCGCCGCTGTTTCTCCTCTTCTCCGTCTCATCCGCGTTGTTCTCTACACCGCGATTATACTCTTATTCCTCTATCGGCGATCCTCGATCGCTTTTATCTCTCCGACTCTTCGAGCGGCTTCCGGTCGCTGATCGTTATACGCGCTTTCGCCGGAAAAATTCGCACCCCGACGGTCGGGTCCATTCAAAGGATCCATCGAGGAATTTTATTCATCGAGGGAAGAAAAAATGTGATAGAAAAAAAAAAACAAATACGTGAAAATTAATTACCCACCACGAGGGCAGCGAACCCTTCACGTGACGACATCGCCGTTGCGAAGGTCGCGCACCGGAAGACGTAATTGCACCCGACACGCGACAGATATATGCGAAATTCGGGTTTTCAGCCTCGGAAATATTTCACTATGAATTTTTCGCAATTTATTGGGGAATTTTTTTTTGGTTTTAAGGCTCTGAAATATTTCACTATGAATTTTCGCAATTTATTGTGGGATTTTTTTTTTTTTCAAGAAGCTTCTTCAGCTTGTGAAAATTATTGCCGAGGGTGGAAGTAATTAATTTTTAACATTGTTGATATGCGAAGGTCGAAGTTACCTCGGTAATTGATTAATAATTTTTAACGCTGTTTCGGTGAAAATTGTAAAACAGCGATAGGATTAATTATCCGCGGGAAAATTTGGGATTAATCGCTCGGTGTCGGAGAGTGCGTAGAGCTGCGGGAATATGGGTAGGTTCTCTCGTAAATTGTTACAGCGTGAATTGGGAAAAGCTCGGTTGTCGGAAATAATAAAGAATGTAATAAATTACCGTGGAGGGTGACAAGCGAAAGCGAGGCTCGGTTGGAGGGCTGATCCCATTGTCGAGTCGCTAAACCAAATAACTTACAATGTCACTTTTTCTCGAGGTACATACAGTTATCTCGCTTGTGGCACCTGCTCTGTGCCAGAGATGAGTTATCTCGGTCTGTGCCATCTGGTAGCTGGATTACAGAATGCGGCTCGAAACATTTCCAGCCCCACGATCGATCAGGACGAACCGACTGATGTTACGTTCTCCTTTTTCCGATTCACCGCCCGTCAAATTCCACAACGACAATAGTACAAATTCGCAGTACGAATACTCGAGAAATATTTCACGATAAAATAAAAATAAAAATAAATTATCAATGTCATTTTAAAGATACATTAATCTGAACCGATTTCAATGTCAGTGTCGATTTTTTTTTTCTAAATAAATCTGACATTGTAACCAGAGATGAGTAGAGAGATTGCCAGTGGCGGCTATTTTTCCCGTTTGCACTTTTGATCTTCAGCATCCGACGCGCCATCCGCGGAGAGTCTCCGAAGCCAGTCCACCTTTTTAATTGGTCGAGATATTTCGAGGCATATCTGCGGGTAATTTGAACGCTCGAGAGAGAGAGAGCTCAGTTTACGTTTGCATCCACCGCGCGGCTACTAATAGCCACGTTTTTTTGTTTTTTCGTTTTAGTCATCGTACGGTCTTCGGCGTACCACTTTGAGCCTTGCTCGAGCTGTAAAACTTAATTTGAAACGCTCAAGCTAGCTTCTCCTCTACTCATCTCTGTTGTAACCATCGGATGTGATTCTCGGCGGATGCTTCTGTGCTGCACGATCAGCTGTGCAGCTTCCGGTATGTCGTGTCAGTTGCGTAATAGTCGCCATACGGTGCGGCGATATCGTGTTTGTTGTCGCGTGTAAATCTCGTGTCTAACCATTGTTCCAGTGAGAATTCGACTGAAATTCACGTTTGATCGTAAATTTAGGTGCCATGGCGAGCAGCAAATCAATCTGCTCTTATGGGGCGGCGTGTTATCGCCGGAATCCCGAACATTTTCGACAAATGTCACATCCTCATCGTAAGTACACGAACATAACCTGCAACCGATTATTCGCGGACCTGTCAAACTTTGTATTTTATTCACTAACGAAAGGTGCTCTATTACGAATTTATCAATTTTCAATTTTCATCCTTAGTGGAAAATCTGCTGGATGAAATCGCTGACGATAAGCCGATAGACGTACCGGAAAAACTGAATTTCGCTTGCACCAGTCGAGCGTTGCTGAAGGAACAATTGGAGGTCCTTCGCACGACCAGGCAATCGAAATGCAACAGCGAAGACGAGAGGCCCCGAGCGAATGTCCAGGGAAACAATGCTACGGAGAACGATACTTCGTTGCGCTCGCAGACGATAAAAATGTTGAGAGATTGCGGCGAGCTCCCGGAATACGTTGCGCCGCAAGGAATGTTTGCGGAAAAACACAAAAACGCTGCGCCGTACTATATTTTCTTCACGGCTGTGCAGAAAGCGAGGCCAACTTGGAATCGGAAAGAATCGGTGACTCTGTCGGAGATTCTGGACAAAAGTCTGGGTAAGATCGTTATGAGCTTACACCTGAACTTTGTCGTCGACTTGGGATGGATATGCAGTCAGTACATGCTCGCGGAGCAAACAAGGGACATGGTTATTTTCTACGGAGATCGAGTTGACGAATCGCCACTGCCTTCCAACATTAAAATGCACAAAATGACCTGTCCTAATAAGTTTGGCTGCCATCACTCGAAATTCTCTATTTTGCAATACGACGATGGGGGAATAAGAGTTATCGTTTCGACGGCAAATCTTTACAAGGATGACTGGCACCTGCGAACTCAGGGGTAATTAATTTTGTGATATTAATTGTTATTATTATGTATCGGATGTTTCTTTAATTCACTAATTTCTCGCAGACTGTGGATGTCACCTCATCTTCCTCGTTTGCCAACAACCGCACGTGACGCAGACGGTGAATCAAAAACGGGCTTCAAAAAAGAGCTTATCAACTACCTTTCGCAATACAGCGCCGAAATGGATCGATGGAAAGCTCTTGTTAAGAGAGCGGACTTTTCTTCGATAAATGTGGCGCTCGTTTTCTCGGTGCCGAGTCAGAATCGCACTGATGTCGAGAAGGACCGCTGGGGTTACAGAAAACTGGCGACTTTACTGAAGAAGCACGTGGAAATTCCGGATAACGAACCGCGCTCGACTATCATAGCGCAGGCCTCGAGCATGGGCAATTTTGGCGAGTATAACAGCTGGGTTGGATCCCAACTCGTCAAGTCAATGTCCAAGACAACGCGAAAAGACGGGGATGTCTCGTTAAAAGTCATTTTCCCTACCATCGAGAACTACAAAAGCAGCTACGACATGCGAGAAGCTGCAAATTGCTTGTGCTACAGCGAGGCTCAACATCTCAAACAAGCTTGGCTCGGACGTTATCTTCAGTGAGTGTTTATTTGCTTAAGCCAAACAATTTGGCATACGAAATTTCCGAAAATTTTTCCCACAAATCGTAAATAAAATGTTCACGGTTTTTCAAATAAATTTCTTTACAGTCAGTGGGTCGCAGATCGCAATGGTCGCTCATCCGCAGTGCCGCACATAAAGACCTTCACGAGAATCTCCAGTGATGAAAGCAAAATTTGGTGGTTTTCTCTGGGATCTGCGAATCTCAGCAAAGCAGCTTGGGGCTATTATTACGGACAGACCGTTTCTGTGCTAAACTATGAAGCTTCCGTCGTTTTTCTTCCAAAGTTTGTGGTACGCAGCCATCTACGCGGTAGTTAAAAAAAATCATACGAATTACTGAAACGATTTTTTCTTTCTCATTGCAGATTCCCGGCGCAACTAGCTTTCCGGTTACATCGAATCCTGACAACAAAACGCCGACGTTTCCAATACCGTACGATCTACCGTTGACCCCGTACAGGAAAGAAGACAAACCCTTTGTCGCCGATTTTTTCCAGAAAGGAGATCGTGTTTTTTCGGGCTAATCTTCCCCATGACCCGTTTTAAATACGGTACTGTGATTTCGTACCTGACCACTTGAGTATTACTGTTTACGAGAGGAATCCACAAAAAAATTCAAGTCAACAGTACCGAAGAGTAGCAACTTCCATACGTTTTTTTGTTAAGTGCTCATTTTCAAGTCCCGATAAAAAATTGGGAAACCGCTGATCGAAATATTGTAAATCACAAAATCGGCTCAGACAAAACTAGTCGTTTACAATATGCGATCGCGAGATTTATAGTTTACATTTTGAACGAGTATAATAACAAAACTACAACGCGAGCTGTGATCATTTGATAATTATCAGAGTATTCATGATATTTAATTTTCTACTTATTTTTCGTTGTGTGTACCATAGTTTTCTTCCTGTTAGAAAAGGTAGTCCTTGCATAGCAAAACTGCCAAACCAATTTTTTAAGACTGAAAAAATAAATACATCGGACAGAAGAAAACTTGGAATAAACTATCTTTGCGTTGTGATTTTCCAAAAATAATCATTAATATACAACTCTCGTCCATTCGACCATTCCATTTCAAAAAAGCGTCTTCTTTTTATATTAATTTTAAGGTGTCACGATGCGCACTTTAATTTTAAAGCCTATTATTTTCACGCTGTGTTATGTTAACGCGCTGTATTATGTTGCGTTTTTCTTGCACATGGAATTTAGACCTGAGGCTGCAAATATTTCGTTACATTTACAATAGATCCATACACTGGCCGTTGTGCGCCTTTCATTCATACGGCGAGTGACGCATTCGCGCAAATTCTGGATTTCCGACCGTCGCGCTTTCCGATTAGCTTCACTTGACACGCAAAAACGCCGCAACGGCGTTTTATTTAAAAAAATTTAAAAACAAAAAAAATGTCTTGTTAAAAAGATTTTCGTTATTGAAGACAAAAATAACGAACAATCGCTATTTATGGAAGCCAATTATTTGAACGATTGTCACGCGTTTTTCCAATATCGCAAAGTTTGAACAAGGATTGCGTCTTTGCGCGCGCGCGGTGGCCGTAATCCCCACTTTGCGAGCTCGTTCTCTGCCCAGTCGCCGAGCTGTGCGGGTCGTTATTCCAAATATAATGTTTCGCTGAAACATTGTATTTGATTTATAACGAGAGTCAATATAAAATATTACAATTTTCTACTCATATATCAGCCTTAATATCCCATAGCTCACGAGCTGCATAAGGAAAACGTGAACATTTCTACAGCCTGGAAAAACCATGCGAGAAAAAGTCCCGTATCGCGGGATAAGGATGTCGGAATCACTAGCACATATATAGAATCATAGATAATTGCAGTAATAGTATACATTCCTCTCTCCAACACAGCATCGCAGCAACTTTTCGCAATGGGACATACAACCATTTGCAATCCCTTTCAGTGATGCTGGACTCCCGAGAAATGGTGAAAACCCGTTGAGCCTCGAAGCGTGGGAAAAATAAATTCCGCCACTGTAAAAAAGAAAAAAAATTAAAATTTTTGCGTGGGTGACAAAAATCTCCAGTAACATTTGTTAATGTTACAAAAAATAAGTGCATGAATAATTTATCAATAACATTGTATTTTGACCTTATGAAATATCTATTCGTCGGAAAAAAATCTGGACATTGATTAACCACTTCTAACAAAAAAAAAGCCTCCCAGTTCCCCCACAGAACTTCCGGTACAACGAAATCTCCGGTAAATTTTGAACACCGCATATCTCTCGCCCACAACTTAATAGCCTATATAACATATATGCAAATTTACAGACTTTCGAGATTTCAGCTCATCTTGGGTAACATCGAGAAAAAACCCGACCGCAGAATTCCCGGAGTAGACTCCAAGAGCTCCCACTTCTTCTCGATCCTACCCCAAAGCGCATTTAAAAAATGATTCTCCGGAGGAAATATGCAAATGCAGTGGAGCGGCGACTCGTAAACCACGCAGAGAGATAAAACGATAAACCGGAAGTCGTGTATCCTTGGTCGAAGACCTTGCGGAGTGGAGGAGACGCGGCGGCGAGTGACGTCACGGTGCCTGCATATCGCAACCGGACGATTGGCTTGGTCAGCCGAGCAGCGACAACAACCACCCCACCTGCAACGAGCGAGCAACGTGCTCGAGTGTGTGCTGCTCGTTGACGCAGCACATACCTACTCCGAGAAAGCATAATCTCTTGTCCGAAGGCGCGCAGGTGCGAAGGTTTTAGCGAGCAACGAGCGCCCGTGTGTAGAGTCACAGCCCAGTTGCACACACGCGCGCCGCGTTTTCGCTCTCTTCTCGCAGTGCGCCACATCGGTTCACTTCAGTCTGTTAAATGTCGGCAAACCGGCAAGGTGACTTATACGTCCGAGACTCTTTTCGCCGTCGCTCTCCTCACTGACGCAATTCTCTTTCGGCACAGCCGCATAACCACCGCCGTTGCCGCACTCCGCTCCTCGTGCACATGCATTCCACTCTCGCGTGCGGCGCTCCAGTCTGACCAGAGCGCAGACTGCACTACTTGCAGGCTCCGCGCTCTCGTTAGTCTAGTCTCGGAGTCCTCTTCCTCCGGGCGATACCGGAAATAGTGGTCCGACCATAGAGGGTCGTAACTACTGCCGACAGATTAATCACTCGCTAACCACTGGCCAACCACGGTATTCTCATATGTGAGTGTTACATTTTTCTGTAAATCCGAGTGTCGATGAATCAACATACATGTTTTTTTTTTTTTCTCTTTGCTCTGGTGATGTTTGCTCGATAAATCAGTGCTAAATTGTTTCGTAAATGAAAGTGGCGATGAAGTAAGAGATTTTTGTTTTCTCGGGATGGAGGTTCCTGTTTTTTTTTTTTTTTTTTTCTTCGCTTGTTGAATTGTTTTGGTAATCAAAGTGTCGATGCATCAGCGGAAGAAATTTTTTTTTTTTATTACATACACTTCCTGTTCCGGATCTCCACTACGTTTGCTTATAATTCACGTAAATTTGAAGAAGCGACTGGACGACTTGCGCTCATTCAGCCAGCGCACGAAGCGTTTTATTTACTTTTTCACGTTTTTTTTTTTTTTTTTTTTTACCTTCGGGTACGTGCGCCTGCTGCACAACATACTCGGTATGGTGTTACACGTGCCCGGAGCCGAAGTCGAGTCGGGAGGCACTTTCACTGTGCGTCTCTCGTGGGAGGAATCGGAATTGCTCTGGAAATTAAATCACCGAGGCGACGCATCGCGGCTTATGTCAATCGATAGTTTCTTTTTTTTCTCCCTCTCTCTCTTTCTCTCTAAATGTTGTACTGTGATTTCAGAGCTCCTGCCGGTGGAAGTGGTGGACATTTTTCGGACACCGAGAGAAGGACGAGAAATGGACACTCGGGGAGGGATGATGGTTACGATGCTCGTCGCCCAGGACGAGACTCCTCAAAAAGTCGACGCGGACTTTTATGGATAGTGCGGCGCTCGCTGCGGTATCGGCTCATCGAAAAATTCTCTCGCACTCGGCAAGGCGGTTTATTGATGAAAAGCACACCCGGAAGGAGCAACAGAGGCAGTGGGAGCGGGAGGTTGCAGACGCGAATCGATAAGTCCGCCCGGTGACTAAACGGCCGCGCTGAGGCCTCTCCGTATGCCTCACAATTTTTTCGGAGCGTGTAGTGCGACGCTTTTCGCCGAGAGGACCGGACCGGCCCCAGAAAACAGTGTCGTGTTTTACTTCATATTTCCATATAAGCCCGAGGACTGAAAATAAGTAAAATGCTCGCTTGCTGGGTTCTCACCGGCGTTTTCGGAGCTATTGTTCTCCTCTACGCCCTCATCGAAGTTCACTATTTTTTGAGGATGTTCGTCACTGTGTTCTTCGCAAGATTCTGCAAAAAGAGAGTTCATATACTCGATGAAACAGCTGTTTATGGTGGGTTTTATTCAAACACCGTTGCTTATCCATTCATTCACTTGAAGTTTTTTTTTTTTTTTTTTTTTTCCCCAATTACGTTAATTAATTGTAGAAAAATGAAACGAAGGAACTTTTAAATGATTTGAGAAATAATTGGATAATCGATTTTTGTGAATGTAGTCAATTATTTAATTTTTTTTTGGGATTTATCGATGGGAGGAAAGAATTCATTTCAATTTGTTGACGTTAAAATTCTTACGAGTATGACTCAAAGGCATTCAATGAAGAGACTGCGACTGCAATTTTTTTCGAGTCAGCAGAAAGTTTGATATAGCAGGCCTTGAACCGTTCGCCACGACCGCTACGGGCCCTCACTCGTTTCCAGCCCTCCAGCGCCGAGCCAAATCTGGAATCCTTACAATTTCTTTACTTATCTCCGTGCAATGTCAACCTTGACCTATGCCGCTGTCCGGCTGCTGGGTCAGTAGCGTGTGGCGTGCATGTGACTTGCTTCTCAAATATCGACTTTCCTAAGTAAAGCTGAAAGAAAGTAAATTGCTTCTCGGATCAGTCAAGGCTTCGCTTGAAAATGTCGAAATTCAAAAATCTCACTTGGTAATGAGGAAAAGGAAACATTGCCAGAAAAATTCTGAGTTACAAAATCTTGTAGATTCGACAGAACTTGAAAATGCATCATCCAAATGAATGATTATTATTTTCCTCCCATTACATTTTTTTTTTTCGAATTCCATTCAAATAATTCTTAAGTTATTTATTTTAAACGTAATTTCATCAGCGTAGCAGTCACGAAAAAAAAAAAAAATTGTGAAAGAAAACCTTCATAACTACCTTACGAAGGACTTGTGTCATAATTTGTTTCGAGACTATTTCCTTGTAACCTTCGGAAGGTAGTGAGACAATCTAAAGCAAAACTTTCGTTACACGAATGTCTAAAAGATATTAATTTTACTGCCTATATATTCTTTAGGAAAAAAAAATTTTTTTTTGTCAGTCTGCACGGGCAATCCCTCGAGTTGTCCGTCCTTTCCCCTCGTCGCGGTATTGCGCCCGATCGATATAAAAAAAAATCACACGTCTCAAGAATTTATTTCCAAAAGTAGCAAAAAATCCGCAATTTTTTTCCCTCTTTCGCGTGTTTTCTCATTAGCCCACAGCAATGTCGAAGAGTGACATTTTAATTGGTCGTTTTACGAGTGAAGAAGGTCAACTTCGAGTGTCAATAATTCGAGTCGAAGCCAGACAACCTTTTTAAAATTCTACAAATATTTATACAGGATTAAACATTAGTACGCTGATTTTTTTTCAAGTAAAATTTTTCAAAAGCAGTTCTCCTCCATTCCAGAAAAAAAAATTCGACTTTTTTTTAAAACACTGCACTTTATTGCTATGTGATAAAATTTTAAAAAAATTTAAATTGAATTATCATACCTACCAAAGATTTACATATAATTCCAATCTCAGTGCATGTCCCTCGAAATGAAGAAAAAAAAAATCGTGTTCTCTCGCAAATTCGTACTTCCGGGGTAATCGATGATAAGTGCCTGTTGTTTATTTTTCATCTTATCGAATGATTTTTGTTTATACAGGAATTTGCACAACGACGGACGTGGACACGTTGCTCTATCACATGAACAATGCGAGATATCTTCGTGAACTCGACTTCGCACGAGCGGATTTCTACGAGCGGACCTGTTTGTACCGTGAAATATGTTCACAAGGGTCAGGAGTGGTTCAAGGCGCAGCCACGATCCGCTACAGAAGATTTCTCAAGCCCCTCTCGATTTTTAAGATAATATCGAAGGTTGGTATCGGTAAACGACGATATTTCAGTCTCTCCGAGAGAGTCCTCGTTAACTTCGGTAAACAGTAAACGAAGCGCGTGACTCGTAGCGCAAAGATTTGCACGGAATAACTAAAAGAACGGTCGAGTGTCTCCGGTTCGTTGAATCGTGAGCGAAATTGCCCGATTTCGGCTTATCGCTAATATCTTTCGTTCAAGAGCCTCTTGCACTTTTCCCGAATTTTTGTCTCGGCTCATCTCGTTTATTTCTTCCTCTCTCCGTCGCCAAAGGCTCGCGGGTCTTTATGACCCATTCGACAATTTAAAATTCACCTCGCATATCCTCGAGTCGTCGCGCTCTAACACCTTATTTATTGTCTCCTATTCTCCATCCGCAGTTGGGTTCAAGGTGCAGTTGTTGGCCATTTAAAACGTTTGCAAAGTGAATAACAATCGCACTCACGTTTATTTGCCGATTATTCTTTATGTTTTCTTCTCTTTCGTTTGATTAATGAACTTCCTATTTAGCGAAGGTCTTAAAAAAAAAAAACAAAGACTATAAAAATCGAATCATTAGAGACTTTCCGCTCGTCCCATCGCCACCGATAATTACAGTAAGCGATTCGAGCTTAATGAATACAATTGAATACATCGACTGACTATAACTCGTTATTGGAGACGATCCGTGAATGTGGCTATGAGCTAATGTTGAATGTTGCATTCCCTCTGGTATTCCCAACTCGTAGCATTTTTCCATATACCTCGTAATGGAAGGAATGGGTGTTACCATCCGCTGTCCGACCTTCGGTTGAGTTTGCGAAGCGGCGATCGAACCGCGAAAACAATTTGTATTTGCATTAATAAGCGATTTGCATTGCTTCTGTGAAGGCGCTTGAATAGCAATGTCTCATGTTTTCTTTATCTTTTTCGTTCGGCAGATTATTTACTGGGACGAAAAGTCGATATTCATGGAGCATCGCTTCGTGACGCCCGCCGATGGATTCGTCAGAGCAATTGCTATCTGTCGACAACGATTGTTGGACTGCAGTGCTGAGGCTGTTATGGGAGCTCTCATAGAGCGAGGAGTCAAGCAGAACGGCAGCGTCGAAGTTGGCGTCACGCAGGTACCAATAACACCTCTCAATCACCGTCAACTTATTGATCTTCGTGCGTACACGCAGGCGTAGACGAAAAAAAATCAATCTTGTATTTGTAAAGCTTGGAACTTTGCACGTTGCATCTTCGAATCGGAGTAAAAAATAATTTTATGCCCGAATTTACAAGGGCATTGGAAGATCATTTATTTCGAATATTTGTTATTCATTTACTATTTATGGCTGAATGATTACGGCATGTCACGGGGGGGGGGGGGGGGGATATTTTCCTGGTCGCTAGGGAATTATCAGCTAATTTTTTTTTTGGTGGAAAAATATGTTTTCTGGATTTACGTGATTGCACGATTTTTATTATAAATTCATTGTTCGGGTTGGAATATTGGATTACGAAAATATTTCCAAGAACATTTGTCAAAGATGCGGGAACGCGCGACCAGCTGCGCTAAACTCGTTAGTCGATGTGCGAATGAGAAACGCTAACCGCGTGACTCAACTGGAAAAAAAATCCCGCGAGCATCTTTTGTTTATTCGATAAATCTCGGATGTAGAGCAACAAATCACTTTCAGAATTCTGGCCAAAAGCTTGAGTGTATCTTGTTCGATTTGTTTCTTTTCTCAATAATCTCAATAATTCATTTGCCGAAGTGAAAATTTTTTAAAAAATTCTGCGACAAATATTTCTTTTTTGCTCTGGTATGCAAATATCATGTAAATTTCAAAGCGTTATGCATAAACTGACCAACTATGTATTTTAATTTCATCTGAAAGTGACATATTAGAGTATTTAACGCTGTATTTTGTGTAAGTGAATGTTACTTGCCAATTTGACAAAAAAATTGCCATTATTTATTTTTTATCGTTAGAAATTCATTTGACCTATTATTAGAGGGCGCCCTGAATTATAAAATTACAAATTGAACATTATTTGAAGAAAAGAATGAGTGCAAAGGTTTTATAATGAATAATTTTCAACAGATACCCCACGTGAGGCCGTCTATACCTCCGGAAGTGGCGAGATGGTTGGAGAGCAATGAGATCTCGTCGGCGACATTGAGGCAACGAGAGCCAGTGCCTCCACCTCCGGTTACCGGGGATTGCTGACCCACCCTGCGGGACCAGGAGGTGTCCGAAATCGAGAATGCGTGCAACCAAAGCGAAGCTAACGTTCCGAGGCTCCAGGGTCTCGAAAGACAAGCGATAGGCGAGCAAAGAGTATTATACAGTAATCTCTGAGCGTATCGACACTGTCCAGCTTCGACGAGAGCTTAAAAAACCAACAATATCAAGAAGAAAAAAAAAAAAAACGGCGTATGACGTGAAAAGCTGATTAGTGGATGCGCCTCGACGAGATAACCGTTATCGAGAGTGAAAATGCTCATCGAAAAGCCTTTTTTTCGACGTCCAGTGCGCGTCACTCTCGGCCACTCGTACCTGAAGAATCCTCTCGGCGAGGCGTCCAACGAGTCCGAGAATAAATTAAAAAACAAAAAAAAAAACACAGACATTAAAGGCTACAGGGTGCACACAGCAGAATTTTCACGAGGGTCCTAATCTCTTATCATCTATTGCTATGACACTCTGGAACCGCGGTGTAAATAAACCAACAATTAACAATGTATATACACAATTTAATTTCAATTGTTCAATAAAGAGAGTCGGTGATGCGTTGAGTTGACATTCGTCCGACAAATCATTGACATTTACTTTTGAGTCTCCATAAACGTAGGCAAAGTTCACTACGCCGATGCCAACGACTCACTGCCCGACTAGACGTAGCACCATGAATATTTTATATCAAGTTCGCGACCCGTTCAGCTACCGCGGCTCGTTAACATCGTCGGTCAACGCGTCGTTGTCTCTATACATGTGGCATTCTCCACCGACTCGGACAAGGCCTTTTTGTTTCATTAAAAATTAACTATAATAAATAATTTTTTTTTATTACTTGAATCAGGGGAGAGAGAGATTCGAAAAAAAGTAGTTGATGAAGAATGCCTCATATTGCGTCCGAATTGCAGAATGGAGATAGTTTTCTATAGTCAGAAAAAAAGCCTGACGCAGATTCGCTTCCGTCTTTAATACAACGACGAATGGAATTTGCCGATGCGAGCTTCTTTCTTCGTAGTCGCCGTTTTCGTATTTCCTACGAAAGTGTGAGTGCGTGTTCGAATTAACGAAGGTATAATTCCACTGTGGAAATTTTCGGAGCGGCCATGAGACGAGCGAAGGAGGTCATCCAGTTTCTTTTTTTTTTTTCGTGGCCCTGTGGTGCATAACACAAGTTCTGGTACACCCAAACGTCAATTCTGCAACAGGTTTTGCCGGCGATCGAGTCGTCAATGACTCTTAGGAGATTGTTGCGTTTCCTTCAGCTCGCAACGACGGAACCTGTTTGATTCTCAGCGGAGCTCACATGCAACAGGCGCGCGTCTCGACGATCGGGTGGGGATAACCGAATATGACCGTATGTGGAATCATTATTTCGTTTGCGTCGAATTTTTTCGGCAGCTGGAATTTTTTTTATTGTGCAGATAATCAACATTACATACTATCTTCATTATATAGCGAAAAATTTGAGTTTCTCCATCGAATGAAATTTTTTACTCGCATGGAAAATCAAAAAACGATATTTTCAAAAATTAGATAAGATTATAAAAAAATATTTTAACGATAGTTCATCGGCGATCGTCGGATGGTCAATGATTGTTATTAAATCGCTCCTGCTTCTTCAGGTCCGATCCGAGAAACCTGTTTGATTGTCAGCGGGGCTGAGATACAACAGGCGCGCATCTTGAAGAGGATCGAGTGGGGATGGCACTGTTTGTCGAAGAACCGTACGACTACGTAGCCACAACGGAATCTATGGATACGTCTACAGTCTGCCGCTGTCCAACGACGAACGAGGATCGCCCAGCTCAGCTGCAGTAAAGCTCCAAATAAAATAGTACCAATACTCACCCAGATCAAAAATGACGTGCCCGTGGAGCTGGTTCACCATCGCAATTCTCTACATTCTTTTCGACGTCAATTACTTCCTGAGAATCATTTTCACCATCGGCTGGGGACGCCTCTTCCAAAAGAAGAAGAGGCTCTTTGACGAAACTTCGATATACGGTGAGTTCAATATCAACGATTGCTAAAAAATTGTGCAATTCAGACTTGAAAATGAATCAATCGTAAGTGGAGGCAATATTATTATCTTTCGGATTAAAATAATCAGTGGATAAATATTTGGAGCCTCAGACTCGGAAGAAATGAAGCCGGTAGATTTATTACAATTTTTTAATATAATTTTTGGGAACATATTGTATTTAATCCAATTACTTTTACATCATATTTGGGATTAACATATCGGTAAAAAATATTAGCCAATAAAAAATAGTCTGTTAATGTTATTTTTTATTTATTGTTCATTGAGATTGTGGCGATGATCCCAAAAATTCCATAGCGTTACTCTGTACAACTTTTACAAGTCCGTGAACGCATTTTCACGTGCTCAATGTTGCGACGTCGTATGAGGATAGTCGGGCCGGCATTGATAACGGTATACTCTAGTAATAACTGTCCGACGTCTGCCAACCTGTTTTCGAGTGACCTTTCTTCAAGTTCAGTGAAAACTTGATACCATGGAAATATTTACTTTTGTTTTACACTCTTTTTTTTATGCTGGATATTTTTCTATTAGTTACATGCATGTGTGTAATGTCTTAAAAAAAAAAAATCTATGCATACGAATAATCTGGAGCATTGACTGTGCATTTCACTCGAAGAATTTTTTTGCATAGGGTCAACCGAAATGAGGAGAGTTCAACACCCACGTAGCATTGTAATGAGTTACATAAATCCACGATCAATTTGACTGAATAATTATTCATGAAATTCCCGCAGGTCTGTGCACCAGCCAGGATGTCGACCTCTTCATGAAGCACATGAACAATGCAAGGTACCTGAGGGAACTTGACTTTGCCCGGTTTCATTACTACGACCGAACAGGCATTTATGCGGAAATCAGCAAACGAGGAGGTGGCGCGGTTCAAGGTGCATCGTCAGTCAGATACCGACGAGCTTTGCCCATCTTTACACCGTACAAAGTCACTACCAAGGTATTATTACGCTTTTTATTGAGTTCCAACGAGCGGGGAAGTAATCGAACAGCTAATAATCGATATTCATAAGAAACCATCTTTCTTGTACGTACGTCAGACAATTGCCAGGTATCATTGGTAATTCCTGGAGAATTCCTCATTACAAAATTAATTAAAAAAAGAAAAAAACGTACATGTGTGTGAGATATTCCAGGCCAACTCGGTGAATATTTTACCTTGACTCCTTCCAATATAATTAATTATTTTTTATTTCATCGTTTCGGCCATGAAAAATCACTGGATGTTAAAAATAATAATTTTTCATACATCAATTGTCTTTGATGATTTATCTTTTATCTTATGTCCTGAATTTCAGCTACTTTTCTGGGACGAGAAAAATTTCTATCTGGAGCATCAGTTCATCAGCATCTCGGACAACTTTGTGCGTGCTGTCATTCTGAGCAAGCAAAGTGTAACGGGGCTGAAAGTTCCGGTGTCGGAAATCGTCGCGAAGGTTGATCCCACCGCTCAATGCCCGCCGATGTCAAAGGAGCTTGAGCTCTGGATGGGCTCGATGGAAGAGTCCTCCCAGAAGCTGAAGAAGGCAAAGTGATCTCAAAGCTACAATCCACACAGAAGACTATGACGGCTCGAAGGCTTAAGCTTTTTTTTTTTAACTTATAATGTTGGTTATTAATTAATAATTAGTAACGCTCGTGGGTGTTGATCGTTCTCCACGTTCTCTATTCTTGCCCGACATTCGTTTATTCCGCCACTGGGTAACTGTTGTTTCGTTGTTTTGTTGCCAAACCGCGGCTGATAAATAAAAGTCTACTGGTTATTAAGAAACTAGCGGAGCATTTATTTGCCACTTCGATCCGAGCTCTTCAACAATTCTTTTCAAACAGTGCCCACGGAAAGTTTCTCCAGCCGAACTATAATTTTGCTATGTAAAACTCTTTTTTTTTTTAAATCCGCCTGCCTAAAAAAATCTTGTATAATTATCTTCTGTCAAAGATAATTAACACACAGTTGATTTCGCCTTCGCTTCGCGTATTTAAAGCAAAGAGATGGTGTTTGTAGCGCGATTCCTTGTGCGGTGAAGATCAGGTGAAGGAAACGACGAGACCGGCTGTGGCAAGAGACCAGTAATGATCTCTGTGATCAATTATGATTTTATTTAATTAAGAAAAGTCATATATCAGGGAAAAAAATTTATTTTATTTTTTTTCTATCAGTGAAACGTACCTGATAAGTTGAAAATACAATAATTGAAAATTTCACTTGAATTCAAAATTTTATACACCAGTTTATGCAAAGTGCTTTCTGGGAACATTGTACAAAATATTTTGTATACTCTGGTTTTTGAGAACGCGGATATTTTTGAATTGTTAATAATAAACGTAAAAGCGGTGAAGGAAACGACGAGACCGGCAATGGTCTCTGTGACCAATGGCGAGCAATTATGATTTTACTTAATTAAGAAAAGTCATATATCAGGGAAAAAAATTATTTCATTTATTTTCTATCAGTGAAAGGTACCTGATAAGTTGAAAATACAATAATTGAAAATTTCACGTGCATTCAAAATTTTATACACCAGTTTATGCAAAGTGCTTTCTAAGAACATTGTACAAAATATTTTGGACACTCTGGTTTTTGAGAATGCGGATATTTTTGAATTGTTAATAATAAACGTAAAAGCGGTGAAGGAATCGCCGAGACCGGCAGTGGCAAGCGACCGGTAGCGCCTGAATACCGAATAACGAGCAACGCTGCTGTCGCTTCTCTCTCATTCGACAAAGTGTGTGTAGGATCGTTGTGTGCGTTGAGGCGCGCGAGTATCGCGCCTCTCTTCTCGAAGAGCGATTGTTGAGAGCCGAGGCATCGAAAGCGCGCGGTGATTCAGTCGCGATTCGTAACTCTCGTCGACGCACCGATTTTTCGACTGCGCAGCTTCCACGGGAACCTGGGAGTCCGGTATTTCTTAAATCGAGGGTAAGTTCATTTTTCCTCCCTTAAAAAAAAAAAAAAAAAAACGAAACGATGAATTGCCACGAAATCTCGCATTCGTTGAACGAGTTTTTACGTTTAATGTTTATTTTGCATCATTATTTTTCCTGCTGGTGATCTTTAGACGTTCGCAATCGCGTCATCGACTCGCGCATTTGCCGATCGCTTATAGTGAATAATAATGTAACGTCGCGTGTGACTTCGCAGTGCGACCTCGCGTCGACAAGTTCATTGGTGCTTTTTTTTCTTATCTGAACCGCGCGAGCTTCTGGATGGATAAAATATTGTGTATGTACACATTGACACTCGAGTAGGTAATAAATATGCTTCAAGAGACTATGTCGCTCGTTCGTTCTGCACTTTGCGCGTGAAAGTATCCAGCAGAAAAATAACTTGGCTTCTATAAGATTTATGGGAAAAAGTCGCTTTAAATTTTACGGCTCGTTTTTATTATTCGTTGCGTTTCGAGTGCCGCTCGAAACTCGATCTTACTCGTCACCTCGCCAAATGTTCTGTCACAATCAGCTGTCGCGCGCAAAAAATTTTTTGAGGCCAGAGCCGACGCTCAATTAACTCGCATTAGCACAATCACGAGTGCTGCAAGTGTAACGCGAGTTGGATTCGTAATTCCCTCGCATGTATATCGGCTAACGTTATCAGGATTTCTGTGACGCAATCGGCGGCTCAGCGCTGCGTAATCAAGGCAGAGCTGCTGAGAGCGCTCGAGAGGATAGACTGTCACTAAAGACGACCAGATTTTTTTTTTGTTTATCTATATGCTACGAAAATTCGAGTCTTATCTAAATGCCATTTTCTCGGAGGAAATAAAGTTGACAACGATGCCAAAATTTGTATTATAGTTTTTTTTTAATCTGGAAATGCAGGAAAAAATTTATAAATAATTGTGATATAATATTGGCTCTCGAATTCGTCATTTTTTTTTTCATTAACGCTTTCTTATCGTACCACACATTTATGTAAATGTTTAAAAATTTTTTTTGAAAGTATTTTTCACAAAAATTTTATTTTTTACATTTTGATATTTGAAGAAATGAAGCAGCGCAATATTTTTTAGTTTCGCGAGAAATAATCCTTTAATGAATTTGACATAGTTAGCAAATTTACCGCAGCTAGTCGATATCCACGACCTACATTTTTACAACAAAATCCCTGTGCTCCTATCCGATCCTTCGTCACCCGATACTAGGCGTAACGGATCGCCGAGTATACACGAGCTCTCTGGAGTATTGAATTTTCAATAGGCAAACTCCGCGTGGTGGAATATTAAAAATTGCGTACGGTAGCAGAGAGCGAGCATTGATCCTTTTATTTATTTTCTTACCGGTCGCGTGGACATGCGCCGCTTGCGTAATTCAACCAACACCGCAAAGATAAAAAACGTATCGGCTATTTTATTCAAAACCTTTTTTTTTTTTTTTCAGACAAATTGAATAAACGTCAAAATTGCATGAACCATCATTACCAAATTCGGCAATAATTATGATAATTTAATAACGTAATCATATAAACACAAATTGATTTATTATTGAAAAAAAAAAAAAAAAAAAAAAATTTATTGCAGAGGCTTCAGACGTCGGGAACAATGTCCTGTCGAGAGGGTTGCGACTGTGAGATTGCGTCACTGCATTAGCGAGTAGGACGCGTTAATAACCTCGCGATTCGATGAATCGGGCCGCTGTGCGGTTGCAGCTCCTCTCGGTGTTCGCTGCCGGTGCAGAGGCACCGGGAGAGCTGTGAGCTCGGGAGAGAGAACCGAGGCGTAACGTGTGGGGATCATAGATGATTGCAAATTGGTTGGAATTGGCAGGAAGTCGGGGGGACCGTGGACGTTGTTCTCGCGGTGGCGTATAGTTCTGCTGCATATGCCTCGTGTCCCTACAGCTGTGCACCGTGTGCTCCTTTTCCTCGATAGGGCCTGCACCGTTCTCTCTCTCTTTCGCCTACATAATCTCCATACGTCCTTGCGCGCCGATTCTCCCATCTGCACCGGCGGCTGCCCGCATTTCCAGACTAAATACTACAGTCTACAGATCTACCGATGCGCTCTCGTGTTCTGGTTCAACGCATGGAAAATGTCAACGTTCGCTACCGTTAAGCCCAACACCACGTGTCAGACACCGTCGAGTTACAATCCATCTAATCATCCGATGAAAAAAAAAAAAATTCGCACATGCAAAATAAATAATAATAGCCTTCACTTATGATTATTAACATTTTTCTAGGTGGAGTAATTGCCGCTGGAAACTCACGAGATCAAATTGCGTTAATTGAGTAATTCACTCAGCATAACAATGTCATTAACACGAGTCCATTGCAACAATCGATTCCGTCGAAGTAGAAACTAGCTTATTAAAAAAAAAAAAAAGTAAAAAATGAAGAATGCAGCCAATGTATTCCGAGAGTTGTTCAGGTGGGTCAAGTGCCGACGGAGAGTAAGAAGGTGAGAATCGCGTAGCGTTTCTCTGTATGTTTAGCATAGCTACGACGATAGATAGCGAGGATAGGTGTGGGTGGAGTGGTCTAGTGTTGTTTGCTTGTCAGCACGGCGAGCACACGGAGAGAAAGAGACAGGGTCGGGCGGCGCGGCGTAGGTGGGAACGGACGGGAGACGGTATACGCGGTGAGCGTGCCGCGGCTGCTCTCCGATGTCCCGTTACGAGACCTGGAAGGCCGGAGTGCCGCGCACGGGCCATCGAGTACAGTAGTGGAGGATCCGGACGATCGGTCAGCAGTTCTCTCGCGATAATGCGCTCCGCTTGGACTCTCATCGCATTATAGACGATTACAATAGTAGGTAACCGCTGCGTGCGCGCTTTAAACGCCTCCGTTCGACTTAATTCATAATAGCGGTACTCGTTACGCTAGTTGCCGACGAGCGCTCGCCGTAGTTTCGCGCTTAATTTTTCGTACTACTTTATTATTTAGTGCGCTACTCGTCCGTGTGTATTGCACGTATATATATGTACATATATGTACTATATGCGAAGCTGTGGGACAACACGAGCGCAGTTGCGTGCTCCGAGGTCCGTGGGCGAGATGGACAGATTCCCTCGTGGTGATGTCGCGTGATGAGCTTCATCCGCCCGTTAGTTACGCGACGCGTTACGAACTCTCGTGCGGTGCAGTATATACGTGCCCGTGTCCCGACGTTTCGTATTATCGTGGTAGGTGTACGCGATATATACGACAGTTTAGCAGAGAATGACATATCTATCAAGTGGCAAGACAAATACCCCCCCAATTATATCACACTGTTTACCATCGAATCAACCGGCGACACGATACTTCATTCATTGGAAGTCCCCGAATAACAATTGCCAATGATTGTCGTTGTGACTGTTTTAACGAGAAGTCGAAAGTTTTTACTAAAACACGATCGCATATGACAGGAATTTAATTAATGCGGTAATTACGATTAATGGAAGGGAAATTGTAATTAAAAATGACTTGTAATTACTTTTGTCCGTGAAGTTTATGATAATATTGATGGTAATGATAATAATCACACTGTTTACCATCGAATCAACCGGCGACACGATACTTCATTCATCACAAGTCCCCGAATAACAATTACCAATGATTATCGTTGTGACTATTTTAACGAGAAGTCGAAAGTTTTTACTAAAACACGATCGCATATGACCGGAATTTAAATAATGCGGTAATTACGATTAATGGAAGAGAAACTGTAATTAAAAAATGACTTGTAATTACTTTTGCCCGTGGAGTTTATGATAATGTTGATGGTAGTGATAATAATAATAATACGAGGAGGTGGAGATAAAAGACAATGAGTTCCGGTTTTTCGGAGTGGAGTCGATTTAATTTGATGATTAACGGATCATTGACCGTGACGATCGGATGTTTAACGCTGATGGGTTTTGTATGTTTTTGTTGTTTCAGGAAATACCGACTGCCGGTTTTGGACAGAGGGATATATAAGAGCTTGACTGGAAGCTGATCGCGATGGGCCGCACAGGATACACGTGCGTGAGGCACGTCTTCTGCTCGCTGAACGTCCTCATCTGGGTTCGTAAACACACTCACTTGACTTGTGAATGAAGAAAATAAATTGATAGCCCCGGGAATGTTTCGACGGTGTAAAAATAGTTTGAAAGTCGGTGCTGTGCACACACCGAGCGCTGCGCGGCTCAAAGAGTACGCCCCCGCACTCGGGAATCTTTGAGCTCCCGCGAGCCTCCTCCATTCTTCTCCGTCCCTTTGCCTTTGGGTACCGATTCACGGTCCACGCTGAATACCAATCGAAAATAATTGTCGGCGCACACTCTCGTCGAATCCACGTGAATTCATCATTCGCGTCACGCGCCAACGAACCTCGTGCAATTGTCTTTTTTTTTCAGTGGTTTTACACCGTACAGGGCAGACCACAGTGTCGTGGAATTGTGTACAACGGGTTTCCACGTAGCCACGAGCTTTTCGTATCATTTACCGTTGAGAAAATCTCGTTTACAGTGCCTTTTTATTGACCAAGACACAAATGCAGTTTTGGACTTTCTAGGAAAAATTTCGCTTTTTTTCACTTATGCGTTTATGTGTTAATTCCGAATTTTTCCGAAATAGATTTTTGTATTTTTGTTCTTTCGATACCATCAATCGTCACCGAATTCTAATTATTTTAATTACTTGAAAAATTGGGGATACCGTGAAAATTTTTGTTAAAATTGGGATTGGATTTTTGTGGCTGCCGGTTTTGCTCCACTCTCTGATATATATATATATATATATATATATATGTATATGTGTATATTAACGGAGATCAACTTTTACCGCGAGCGAATATATAATCTCGCCGCAAGTAGGTGACCCACTGTCTTACCTACGGGATAATTGCAAATGAGTCGTAGTCGTAGAAAACCGCGAGCTGCGATTTAGTCATATTACCATCATTGGATTGATGCTTTCGAGCAATTTGCGACATTAATTTTGACAATAGAAAATTTACCCGAACGCCTTGAGGGATTTACACATTTTTCGATTTTTTTCTTCCCAAAAGTTTCGTTCGATAAAAACGATAGAAAAATAATAATAACTGGATTCCTTACAGCTTTGCGCCTGCGGAGTTTTGGGTGCGGGTCTCTGGCTGAGATTGGCATATTCCGGTTACGCTGCACTCGTACCTCAGTACAGCTTTGCATCGGCTGACTCGGTTCTACTAGCTGGAGGATGTGTTACCTTCGTCGTTGCCTTTTTCGGATGCTGCGGAGCCTGGTTCCAGTCGAGGTGTATGCTCATTACGGTTAGTACTCATTTTATCTTTCCCAAACTAAGCCCATTTTTTTTCACCTCTCTTGTGATTTTTTTTCGTTTTATTCTTTAATAAAGAAATTTTTATTTTTATGAAAAATAATTTTATTTTCATTTCACTGGATTTTTATACAATTTTTTTAATGTTTTTTTTTTTATATACGTTTTTAGTACTTCAGCTTGGTGATACTCGTATTCCTCGCTGAGTTTATGCTCGGCGCTCTTGCATTCGTATTCCGCGAACATCTCGCGAGGAGCCTGAAGAGCGAGTTGCTCTACGGGATCCACAACCATTACAACGTGACAAGGGAGCCTGGCACTTTGCCTGCTGTCTGGGACGATATCCACGAGAAGGTAAAAGAAGAATCTTTCAAATGTATAGAATTTTTATCGGCATTGAAGTTATGAAATCATTTTGATTCGTCATCTTTGACAGTTCGAATGCTGCGGTATCCGTGACTACACCGACTGGTTCCAAATCGAAGCCTGGCCAAATGAGAATCGCGTGCCCGATTCTTGCTGCAGGGAACGCAAACGTTATTGCGGACGATTGGACCCGGAAGAGAAGAACAAGGACCTCTGGCACAAAAAGGGTTGCGCTACCGCGATACAAATGTGGCTCGTCCGGAGACTCCACGTGGTCGGCACCGTCGGATTGGTCGTTGGTTTTCTCCAACTTTTCGGCCTCGTCGCGAGCATGATCCTCTTCTGCACCGTCAGCAGCAAGAGGTCCTCCCACACTTACAAGAGTTACGACACCGCCAACACCTAGGAACGCGCGTGGATCCCGGCATACGGGATCCACGAAACTAACGCACCGTCTGAGGAGACGGTCACATGAGATGGTTCGAGGAGTTCAAAGTCCACTGGTGACGACCTGTCATCCGACGTCAAAATATCCGCGACAAAATCTCCAAAAATATCCGCGCAATACGCGAGAATTTTCTTATTTTACTCGCTCAGAAAATTGTCAATTAGCCGAATATTTTTTTGGGGATTGCAAAAAAATTATTTTTCACTTCCTTTTTTATATTTTCATTGATGGATTAATTATTTAATCTAATGGTATTTACGGAGGTTTTTTTTTGGTTGAGATTTGCTATTGCGTAAATATTGTGAGGATATTTCATCGGGGACATTCAGTCGCGAATATTTTGGGCTTGGATGATTTGTTACTAAACCGCGCAAAGTACATTCCGCAGGATTGCGTTATTAAAAACGCTTCGTCGATGAGCTGTCAAGAATTTTGACAGCGATTTAAATCCTGCATGAGAGAGCCAAATGTAAACTCTCGAGACGAGAGAACGATTATCCGAGGTACCAAAACCGCGAAAACGATCGCGAACAGCCCAAAGTTACTCCCGGAGACTCATAATCCAGATGCTTTAAATTCCACTAGAAATAATGAAGAAGTTAGCTAACAAAATCCTTAGGTAAACACGAATTTAAGAGGCCCATGGAAAATACTAGGCGAAATATTTTCAATATACGAGAAAATTATAATCGCAAGTAGGCGAAATTCTAATAAAAATATTTTTTCATTCTCACAATGATCAGGAATCATTTGAGAACAATAAAAATATTTCATTGAATTAAGAATAATAATCATAGATAATTAAATGAAAACAAAACCATTATTTTTGCCCATTTAAAAAAATTAGTCTGTTATCCAATCTGGAAAAGCATTCAGATTCTATTTTAATTCGAATACTGCCCGTTACTCATTACGAATGATTATTTCATAATTCATTATGCAGTGTTTTGTCTGAGCAAAATTTCATTCTTCCAATTACATTTTTTGTCAGGGCAAGTGAAGAGGACGATTAAGTATTTTACCATAGATTAATTTATATATTACGTTATTTATGTCTACAACTAGAGCGAGTGCGTAAGCGAGTAGAAGGTGATCGAGTGCTGCGAGTAACAATTATTTCAATCAAATATTCATTAGTATTATTGAAACACTAGTGAAAGATGATGCAGAGCGAGTGATTGACCAAAGTGTAATCGTGTGTATGTCAAAGTGCGAGAAAATTTTTTTGTAGTCAGAGCTTTTTTTTGTCAAATACATATTTATTACCGTTTGCTATGAGTATAGAAAAAAAAAATTTGGATGTCTATATTTACAACAATACTGAAGGCCTTTATACCTGAACTAATTACTGAAGACCGACCAGTCGACCTCCCAATTGATTGAGAGCCTCGGTGACACCGCGTGACGTTTTCTTCGCGGTGTCGATTGGAAACTGTATTGGAAAATTAATTGGATGAGTACATGGACACGTACGAACTTTCTATCCCTCGCAACGACTGGATTATCCACTTACGTCAACAACAGCGTTAAGAAAGTTGCTCAATCCCTCCAAACCGCCGACCAATGCTCGCCCAATTCCGATGAACTTGTCACCAGCGTTTCCGTACTTTTCGTCCTCCTGAATTTTGTCGACCAGGGGAACGGGCTTAAGATAGTTCTCCAGCAGTCGTCCAATCGGATTTGGCTTTTGTCGCTCGGCCAACGACTGAGCATTTTCGCTCTCCAGTCTCACGGTTTCGCGAGTATTGGGAGGAAAGAAATTTTCGAACGGCGCGGCACTGGCGATGGAATTAATGGCTGTTGATCCTTGGGCGAAAATGTCCTTTTTCGCTTCTATCACCGATGCCACGTTGTTTCGAGTCTCGCTCGCGAATTCCTGGGAAATATTTTGTCGCGTGACATCAAATTGTTTTATGGCTTATCGTTAACACTCATTTGTAATCAAATCATGCACGTCTATCGCGAAGGAGTGTTTGTATACTGAGCGAGTTGTCGACGATTTCAAAACTCGTTGAGGAATAACTTGAGTATTCATGCCTCATGAAACTTTCGTGCAACGACTTGGATGTCCGTGCTTAATGTTCTTCGCTGTATAAAAACGACAGTACAAAGTGCAAATAATTTATTGCTTGTTACAGTCGACTGTCTCGACTGGAAAAAAAAAATCTTTGTCCTGTCATCAAGTGTGTTAACCACGAGAAATGTTTGCAATATAAAAAATTATTATGCAAGTTATTATATACAATATACATAGATAAGATTTCTGCACGCAAAGAAATTGTGGTATTCGTGACAATTATGAACAATTATTCATTATTATTCGTGTATACGATCATTTTAACTCCAGTTATATCCAGTCACCAATACCAGACCATTTTCTCAGTGTGACAAAATCATGTGTTGTCATTAATTACCTCCGCTCGCTCGGCAATTACGTTTCGGGTCAATATAGCCGAATTGATTAATCTCCCTCTGCCGAATCTCAATGCGTCTCCCACTCGGCCTAACAAGTCCTACAATAGACAATTTTGGATGCTTTCTCAGATGAGCTTTCTTTATTTTTCCGAAATAGGCCGGATTTTTGGAAAACCCTCGAAAATCTGTCACACTACGATGCTTATATTTATATAATTTGTGTTTTTTTTTTAATTACCATGCCTTGTTCCCACTTGGTTGGTTGATTGGTGTTCTCCGGTGAAGTGTCGAGACTGAATTTTGTCGGTGGTTCCGCTGGACGTGCTTTTATCGTGGCGACAGTGAAAACCAGGAGAAATGTGCATAGCGATTTCGGACTCGACATTGCACTGGTGATATTCGCCTAGATATTTCAAAGATTACCTAAACACCTGTTGAAACTAATAGTCAACGATCGTTGACCAGAGAAACCGATGCTCGATCGATCGAAACACTTGAGTAATAATTTTATTTGACTTTGTCAATTTTTTTCTTCTTGTTACTGACTAGACGATGGGAATGCAAACTGTGACAGTGACTTGACAACTGTGATTGAACCGGCAGGCAACTTAGTGCCGTGCAGAAACCGACTAACCGATTTCTTCGTGGTCAGACCGTCGCTTCCACTGCTATACTCGACGTTACGAAATCTCGACGACGTAGCTTTCTCTTTTAATATTCTTTCTCTCTCTATCTCGCCTTCCGAAGTATGGAGAAGTCACGTTATCGGTTGTTACTATTCCGCGGTGAATGAGGAGATCGGATTGGAAGAACACTTCTTCGGGGTGACCTAAAAATCGTGTTTACGATCATAATTATGTAATGGGACGTAAGAGGAGAGAGGTCCGAATAATTGAAGTTAGAAATTCAATGTCATAGCTTAAAAAAAACGTTCGAAAAGTATTACCTTATTTCATCATTGAAATCGGAACTTCTTGCACTGAAAAATCGTTAGTAAAATCGGAGAAAAAAATCTTACATTATTCATTGACATAATTCTCGACATGAACATGTTTTTTTTTGGAAATATTCGTGTCATTTGATGCCATGGGAGATTCCCGACGGAACCGCAATCGAGAATTAAGTAACCACACGTCGAACCGATCATATTGCGAAATTAATTGACTCCTTTCACCCGCTATCGATAAGGATAACATGACGAGATTTTTTTCATCGAGTTTCGAATGGCCACTTTTATCAACGGTTATTGAGGAAATATGTTTTCACGAAATTCGAGAAAATCGGCAATTTTTCCACCGGAAGTCAGATCGGTAAGCTGCATTACTTCTGTGGAAAATTCCGACCTTGTCATTATTTTCAATAATTGCAATTCTTAGACGCATATATTTGCTTGTCATTATCTTGTCTTTATTTTTCCCAACTCGATCTCCATAAGATCTCCTCGTACCGATACAAAAAACTGGATATACTGGTATCACATATACACATATAGATGTACACATTCGGTCGTATCAAATAACAATTTGGTGCGTCATCCTCAGCCAGTTTCACCGGAGAACACAGGACAATGTTCTCCATGGACCATTCAGGAATATCGTAATTAGCGATACCGGTCATTGTACCCGCGGTAAAAATTTCCACAAAGGAAGATAAGTAGCTGCAGAGATGTCTCTGTTAACCCGTAAAAGCTAGTGAAGGTCACGCGAACCGGTAAAATAACAAATTGCCGAATAACGCGACACATAAAAAGAGGTAAAAAAAAAAAAAAAGTAATATGCTAATATTTTCATTTTAATGACTACGCGACATGAATACGAGTAACAGTAAAAACTGGAGTATTAAGCTTAAGTGTCCAAGATTCTTGGTAGCGTTTCGATGACGCAGATCCAAGACAAAGCGTGTCTGTGAATCAGCCAGTCTTGTTATTCAGCAGTTGATTGACGGCCGCGAGAGTGGAGATGGGAATCTGTGGACAATTATAATGTGCAATGCAAAAAAGAGTTCGGTATAATTACCTCGTGACTCTTCGCGTGTCCCGCAAAAGCAATTATTGCTTACGTCCGAAGAGGTTACGAAAATATTTATGAATCGACGAATGTACGTACGTTGAAGATGTCGTCAAAGAGGGTCGTGCTTTTTGGCTTGGTGACAGCGCCGTATGGTATCTTGGCAGGAGGTGCGACTGCTGGACGATCCTCGTGACTATTTCCAGCTTCGATTCCGCCCTCGATACGCGCGGATGCTGAGGCTGCAGGTACTTCAGCAACTGGTCCAGCGTTCGCCGTGATAAATTTGTAGAAAGATTTCCTCACGGGACTGTTGCGATAACGTTTGCGATGATATCGCCTCGAAGGATAAGGCACCTCGGAATAATCCGGAACGTCAGCGCCTAAAAAGAGATCCGATATTCAGTGAGGAAAAGACAAGGCATAAAAAGTATTGTTGAATTACTATTTGGACACAACGAGGGAAAAATTCTAGGGGTTGAATGTAAAACGTGCATTTTAACGAAGGGTCAAAGGTCGGAAAATGTGATTCCTACAATTGGAAATAAATAGATTGGGGAAAATTGTTTTTTTTCTGTTTATGAGCAATGATTTCCGTGATGATTTGTTTGTACGAATGATTCGAAGGTATTTAATGACTGATATTGAAGGTACTCAATAAAAAGCTTGTTCAGTTTTTGTTGACTTTATTCATAAATAATTATTCCCCTTTGCTACATCATCGTCATTGGAATCTTACAGTTGACTAATTATCATTTGGCACGTGCGTGACGCTGATTTCATCTCGAAAAAACCAACGTGTGTGTGTGATTACAATGGTGCCGGATACTCACCAGCGACAAAACCATTAGCCCCGACTACCTCGTACTTTGGACCCGGATTACCAACTTCTCTCGTCACGAAGCCGGAAGAAGCGTCACTCTTAGCGCTTGCCGCAGGGAGTTTGAACTCCAGGGTCGTCGAGGCGTCCTTTGTCCCGGATTTGGACAGATAGACTTTTTGTCCGGGCGGTGGGACCGATTGGATGTGGCTCACTTCTTTGACAGCGATTTTTGTCGCACGTCCGTCGCTCGCTCCTGCGAAGGAATTTCCTCTACTGCTACCGGATGCACCTGCGTAGTTTTTAAGTCGGATTTTTTTTTACATGGATTCGCTTTTCGATGTGTCTCTTTCCGTCCGAGGATTATAGCTTGTTTTCTTTTTTATATCGTTTGGTTTCGTATAGAATCGATGGAATCTGGTCATTTTTTCGTACGTCTGTTTTTTTTTTAATTTATTTATATTTTATTTTTTGGTATCCTGTTTTTGGCGCTTGGTCCTTTTTTGGATGTTTACAGGCCTATATGGTGCCTAGTGCATAATTAAAAAGCTATTATTGAGCTAATTAGAGGAGCTACCATCGAGGGAACCACCTAGACCAGCAGCGGCTTCCGGTCCTCCGGCAGTCGCTCCCGCGTAGAGCCCACCACGGGCTCTGCCTCCGGAACGCGCAGAACCATCGAGAGATCCACCAAGACCAGCGGCAGCTTCCGGTCGACCATTACCCAGACCAGCCCTGGCGTGCAAACCTCCCCTGGCCGTGCCATCCTGGCCGCCCAGAGCCCCTCCCAGTCCAGCGGAAGCTGAGGGTCCCCAGGGCGTCCCAGCGCTGGCGAAGAGTCCACCTTTCGCATCCGAACCTCCGAGCAGTCCTCCCAGTCCGGCTTCGGCATGGTAGCCCGCGAAATTCACGCGAATTCCTCCATTCTTGAATTGCAGGAACGGCAGCTGCAAAAGATTACGTTGCGTTACATACACACCGGTCGAAGAAACCGCGACGTAACAAATATGGGGAAAGTCTCGTTAAGGTAGTCCTGGCGGTACAGTCCCACATGAAAATATAAATATATTTACAGTGCATTCGATATATAGACAATTTTTTTTTTTTTTTCTAACTCGTCAGGAAATATTTCACCGCACTTTTGTCGGGCAAAAAAAAATCAAGCGTGTTCACGATGCTGAAGATGTTGATTTTTTGATATCAATGAATAAATAAATTTTAAAAAAATGATATTCAACTGAACTGTATCTGTGGAACTACCTTAATCGCTTAACATAATCTGGCGTACCCGGCCGTTACCAGATTCCTCCTGAGGGGGTTCGTTAGATTGCGACATGTCGAAGAGGTTGCGCGTGTGTTCGGTAAAACTTGCGGCAAAAACTCGTAAGGAAGTGCGCTCGACTGGTCGTCCACGTCGCCTGCTTATTTATTTATTTTTCTCCTCAAGGTAAATGCGTACATAAAAACTTGTCGACGACAGCCGGTGATGACAACTGTCCTTTGTTGCTCAAACCGATTTACCGGGTAATCGTTAGTGGACGTACACTCGGTAGGCGCCGGCTGCGAAATTGACGGACGAGCTGAATACACAGTGCTGCTTAATGATTGTCACTGTCAATTAATAGACGCGACGACCGTGACCGATCGCGAAATGCAACTGCCGATTTTTCCACCGTGACCGATGGCGAAATGCGTCTCCGCGTCGTAACGTCAAATTTCTTTGGAGTCTCGGGATGATCTGCATTTTCAGCGGCTGCGATTTATCGCCGGGCAGCACGAATCGACCGATTGATCGAGAATGTGGTGGGGGATTTTAATACGATAACTTACGTCAATCGAACCGCCGGCGTCTGCACTTTGTTCGGAGGTCGCGACCTTGTCGATACCATGCTGAGGTAAAGCCGCTGTTAGAACCACGAGCGCCCAGAGGAGCGAAAGGAGAGCTTGGTAATTCTTCACCATCTTGAGGAAGACTGAATGAGACGGTGGCGCGGAAGCCACCGAACCACCTAGAGCTCAGCGACTGCCTAGAAGGAGCAGGAATCGCCGGAGGCTCGCTCGGCAAGACCGAGGTATGCCTGGACTTTTGCGCGAAGGTGAGACAGCAGAAGACCAGTCGAAAGCCGCAACAAATCCAAGGCGTGTCGGTGAATAGCATCGCTCGCGTGTGTTGAGCACTCTCGACAACCGGAGAAGGGAATAATTGCGGCGTCTTTGCGGTGGGGACTCGTCGTCGAACCAATCCTCGAGTCCGGAGGGAATCGGCGGCTCGAGAGCAACCGGAAAACAACAACGCGGACGCATTCACTGGAAAGCTGCGTTTAAAAAATTAACAAAAATATGAGCCATCGTCTCTGACGCTGCGGACTGGGAAAATTCCAGGCAGGTACGTCGTGTCATATTGGCTTTACTTTACATTTGCTCGTCGAGAACTTTGCCCCGATAAAAAAGCTCACGCAAAAGTAACAAAGTGTCACAAAGATTTGACTCAATGTGAACTCGAATCTCGATGAGCAATGTGGTAAATTATGGCGTGAAAATTGCAGGGTGATTCGATATGTTACAACTTTTGGACTTAACGTAAATTTTGTTTATTTGTACCTGTTAAATATCAAGGCCGATTTTTTGTAAACACTATCTGCAACTGAATATCATCGAGAATTCGGAATCCGCATATTATTTTTTTCCTTAAAATTAGCAATGTAAATTTGCTTCCCAGAGCCGAACTGATTATGGGTGCAGAGTATGTAGCGCATAAAAGCATCGGTATTACAACATTGCTCACAATGGAATCGTCGCGATCGCGAACAAAGGCCAATTCTCTCTTCGTCACTCAATTATATATTCTATATTACAAAATCCTTATTCTATATTCCACATTCACGCTCATTTATACAATATCATTCGTACTTTCGTAGTTTCTATCGGCAAATTATACGCGCTTGGGTTGCACTCAAAGAGCACGGAATTGCGCGATGTCCCGATCGTTCCGAAATTCGGAGCCCGGTGCTATTTTGTTTTGAATTTTGGGGTGTCCGATTGAGGGGTCCAATTGAAATGTCGTCTGGAGCCACGAGAATACTCCAGTTCCTCCGGACGATTGAAAAGGCGTGTCGTGAAATTGCTCGTGAACCTCGTAGCCGCCACCATTACCACCATGGCCCCCATTGCCACCGAGCAAACCACCATGAATACCTGAAAATCAATAATAATCTAGATAATTCTGTTTAAAAAAAAAAACACGATTTTCTATTACATACCACCGAGATGTCCAGGCTTATGGGGTTTATGTGGTTTTGGTAACTTGATCGGTTTCAACGGGCGTTTTGGAGGTTTCCCAAAAATCTGACCGTGACCATGATGATGACCACCACCACCGACCAACAGATCCGCAAAGGCGGATGCGACGTCGTACAGTCCAATGGAATGATGTCCACCGCCAAGGAAAAATCTTTCCTGCTCCGACGACTGACGTCGATCGTGATCCAGAGTCTCTCGATCCATCAAGCGACGTCGATCATGATCCAGAGTCTCTCGATCCATCAAGCGACGTCGATCACGCTCCAAACGCTCCTGATTCATCATACGACGTCGCTCACGTTCCAGACGCTCCTGTTCCCGGAGCTGCGATATCCTTTCCCTCCGCTCGTCCCGACGACGGTCCAGACGTTGGTTGCCAAATCGTATGGGATTTTGGTCCACGGTGTCGTTTTCAATATTCAAGCCAGGTCTTTGTGGTCGCTCTTTGATGTAATTTCCAACAGCGTCTAGAGTCATCACCGGAATCTAGAAGGACATTTATCTTCTTAGTTACTTTTAGACTCAACTCAAGTAAAAAAAAAAAAAAAAAAATGGACTCGAAACTTCAGCTTGAACTGGAACGACGAAAAGTACAGAGAACACACATTCGTAATGCGCCTTTGTAAGACATAATTGGCTACTCTGAGAAACCAGGTAATTTTATGAATCAGTTGGTGTGTCACATCGCGTGAACGCGGATTTTTTCTATTTTTACTTCTCGCTCCTAGGCTTTCTGCAAACCTACGTCGAATATTTTGTTTATGGTCTCCGTGTTCTGCGGGTAAAATGCCTGCGCTGCAGCCGACGTTCCCTTTATCACTGCGATCGGTATCTGCTTGACAATTAATTCGAAAATTATTAATTGGCCTGTTCAATTTTTACGAAGGTGGGGTGAAGCAAAAGCTGCACAGTCGTTAGACTACCAACAGTGATTGGTCACGATATAGTCAATGAACCATCAAAAATATTTTAAAGCTGAAGACCATCACAAAAAAAAGATTATTAACGATTTCAAACACTTAAAAAAAAATCTTCATTAAAATTTTTAAAACCTACTTTTCTTTGGATTTGGAACAATGACATAAAAAATCAGCGTCCAGACCAGAAAGCTGTAATTAGTGCGAATTGGCTCAGTTACAGCATGGTAATTAATTTCAAGGAATAAATTTATCGCTGTACTTTCTTTTCAACATTATTCGCATCCGGTGATAAAATAATGATATCAACAGTCATTAACGTGACCGGCCAATCACTGTACGGTTTATCCTACCGACACGGAGTTCACCGTCTACGAAACGATCTCACTTTGAAGATGTTCTCTATGTTAGAACCACCTCCGCCGTTCAGAGGTCTTCGAGTCCTGTATCCCGAGTCCTCAGGCTCTCTTCTTCGATCACTGAAGTGGAAACTCCTCTGAAACGCGATAAACACTCATTAATTATGGAACACTCATTAAAGTCATCGTATGAATGTACACACTCTCGATTCACACACACTCACCTCATCCTGGGGCAAAGGATCGCCCAAAATTTGGTGAGGAATCGCGACAAGCACCGCGATCGCCCATAACACGATCATTTCCACGAAAGTTGAACAACTTGCTCTGCGTGAAGTTGCGACTATACGAATCAAACGTCAAATCCTCGCGACCCTCGAGTTCTCGCTGTTTATAAGAGCGCTGCTTCGTTGTAACCCACGCCGAAATTTATCAGCCAATCGTCTCTCAGATGAATCGCGAAGACAACTTTCTCCCGTCGAAATTACCTTTTATTTCGCGTTGAACGATAAAGAGACGCGTGGGACGAGGTTTCCGAGGTGACGCAGGTCGCTACACATTGGATAAGTTGCGCAAAAGCTATGGCTACTATTTTTATGGCTCTATTCGCGCTATTGCTCACGAGAAATAATTTCAAAGCTAACTGCGTTGTTGTTCAATGCGAGATTACAAAAATATATGCGAGGCTCTACTGTACAACGAATACTCGTTTATTCACTAAAAACTAAAATTTTTCTTGGCAAGTTATAAGAATACGTATATACACAGCTGATGACCGATCGATTTTTATGTACAACTTTGTCGAGGAAATTCGATTGAGCGAAAAATCTTTGGAGATCAAACGACGTCGGGATTGTCCTGAAGAAAGGGACTTATCTTGTTGCTCAGATCCTGTCGAAATTCTCGGACATTTGCCTGGGATTGCTGAAACAATTAATAGCGATTTTAATGAGCGTGTTAAACGAGTCTGCGAAGTGCTTTGCAAATTGCTTCCTCATTATATTTTGCACCGAAGGTAAGCGACCATTGTTAGGAAATATGCTGATGAATTCTCGCTTTCACTGTTTCAAGTACTTGACTGTGAGGATCATGCAAAAAATTAATTAATTCATTTCATGAACAAGAATTCGGTAAGATGAGATAACAGTATTTTTTTTTCCTCACGTTGAGGGCATCCTGCCATTCAATGTTAAAAAGGCGAACGAGTCCTCGGAAGTTCCTTCGGATTATTCCCTGGAGATCGGTTCTCGTCAATCTGTACGGCGCTTCGGTTGTCGTTTCCGTTTCTTCCGTAGAACTGGAAGCTCCCGTCGTCGTTGGTCGTTCCGTTGTCGTTCCATTTGTCGTCAGGGCTGCGCTCATTCCACCTCGTACCGTTGTTGTTTCGGGAACGAAATTCGCCTCCACGAGGCTGCTGATTTGCTGGATCGCTGAGCGGGTTTCATTGACAGTCTGCGAAATTAGGAATCATTTGAATAATTTTCATCAACGATCATTCAATTAATTTCGAAAGAAGGAAGAGAATGTATATGGAAAAAAAAAAATGATTTATGAATCGATTTTTAATTAATGATAGCGATACTCACTTCGAAAGCCACTCGAGCAAGGGTCCAAAAAAATCCGGGCCTCTGTCTCTTCACCTGCCTCACGACTCGCTTCGCCTCTTCCGTTATGTTTGCCCTGGCGATCATTCTTTCTCCGATACGATCGAAATTTTCCAGCTCCGATGGAGTAGACACGTGATAATCCTTCGACATGATTACTTGGAATAGTTCCTCTTCCTCTTCCTGAATTTCTCGGGGGTCCTCGATCACTTGAGGGGGGAGGAATACGACAGTATTGGGTATCGGTACGTTCGATCGATCCAGGTAACTCGGCGCCATCAGATACGATCCACTGTCGTAACCTCTCTCTTCGAACCTTATCGAATTTCGCCGTGGCTGATAAGCGCGATCGTCAATGGACCGCGATTTTCTCACCTCGTCTCCTCCCACTTCCGCGAAAATTGACATCAGCAGACATGCCAACGCCAATATTATCGTCCGATCAAGAGACATCTGAAAATTTTTCTTGATTCACTTCTGCACTGGGAAATTTTTTTTTTCTCACCCTTCTATACAATTTATCGAGTATTTCCGTATGTGGGTAAATGCACCGGTAAAAATCGGTCTGATAATTTTATTTGAAATTCGTACGATCAAGTTTATTGAAATAAAATGCAATTGAATCATATGAATTTTAAAAAAAATTCTGTCTTCGCGATAAAATTGTTTTTTTTTTTTTTGTAGAATCGAACCCATCAAACCGATTTCTCTGGGTGAGCGATCCGCCGACTCCGGTCTCTCATTCGCAACTGCAGGCAATATTGGTCTGTCGGAATGTTGCGTGCCGCATATAATACCCTCTGTATTACGCTGCCCTGCCCTAGAATCGGCTCAAAGTTTCGGCTGCCCGCTTTGCGACACGAAAACACGTGATATAGCGCCGCTCGCGTGGACCGCTCGCGCGTGCCCCGAATAATTGCCTGCATCAATTTCCACCGCGGAGCATGTGTATAGCATTGACGAAACTCCGACGCCGGATCACGATCACTGTCGTTCACTTTTACACTCAAATAAATCGTGATAATAGACCAAGCGACTAAATGAAAAAAAAAAAAAAAATCGTGTATTACATTTGCAGCATAATATTTTTCTTCACTCAACAGGTGCAAACCTTTAACCCACCGTCGATAGTTACCAGATTTTTCGATAAATTCACAAGTTGCGCGCCGAGACTACGATTGGCTCGAGAGTTTCTAGACAACTTCCGGGACGCTTCCGCGACCGAGATTTCCATCGATTACGAAGATTATTACGTGCGTCGGTGACCGGTAGTGCCGGCAATGCACTTGTGTTATTCTCCGAGCGAATTACCTCCTCGTAAACGCTCACCCGTCCGCTGCGTCACTAACGGAATTATTGTTTCGCGGAGAAATCACCGCAAATATTGCCTAATGGGTGTGATGACAATATTATTATCTCCTCAGTTTGATTGAAATAAAAATTGTCGTCGTGGGAACGACGCGCTCCACTATCTCGCTGAGCCGGACACGAAGAGTGTCTATCCGATCTGACTCGAAGGGTCAACGCGAAATTACAACAATTATCAATACTCTTTACACATTCGTGTATCTCTCGCACCTGAGAGTTTCATTTCGACACACCTGTCATGAACCAGTTTTTTTTTCCACTCTATTACTCCCGAAGAAATCGCGCAGGACTTTTGCAACTATAATTGACGACCGTTAAGGAAAACACGCAAATTTCTTTTCACTAATGATCATTAAAATAAATTATTTTCTTCATCGCCATAAGAACACAATTTTTTCTCCTCAAAATTAAAAAAAAAAATTTTCAGTCACTCCAGTGAATAATAATAAATGAAAAAATGAATTCCATTCGCGATGGTGAAGATCGGTATGAATTGCCCCATTAACTCACATAAATAGCCGAGTCGTTTGTACTTTGTACTCAATTAATTTTCCTGCGCTATTTGCGAGACGACTTTTTTCCACATGGATTTGAACCGATTGTCGCTCGCCACGTGAGCATGATCTCCGCCGGTGCGTTTGACCCGAGAGATCGGTCGTCGCGGTCGCCGTGCAATATTCTAGAAATCCTTGTAACACTTTGGTGTTGTCGCTTCTTGGCGAACGAGACGAGACGAATATCTTAAGGAACCTCGGTTAGAATCTGCTCTTTGCTCCCCGTGAACTTACGCAACGCGTTCGCGGTACGCGTGACCATATCTCGCGTGTTTCTCCAGCGTCACGTTTTTTCTTCTTATTTTTTTTTTTTTTTTATGGATTATTATCGTATCTCGCACCTCCGAACTCGCGGTGTTACCTGGAGTCGTGCCTTCGGAGAATCGCGGAGCGGACTGACGCACCGATTCGACGCTCCTCCGACCCCGTACTATGCATAGTCTCTTACAGTATTCCGTAACGGCAGCAGGGCGAAAGAAAAATGCACTCAACGGTGGAGGTAGAGAAACCCGCGAGGCTATTGTACTGCCAAGTACAAACTCCCGGTTAAGGTGGTCCTAGCGGTTCAACACTTCGTCCCGCTGCGACATTCTCACAGATTATTCCAAATCTCCGCCTTCTCGATAGGATAAAAAACTAAATATTGTCAAAATATTGTGAGCCATGAAACCATTTTTCTTCTATTTTTATTTTATTTTTTTCGCAAGAACAGAATTGGTTAAAAAAAATTCTAAAAATATTTATTGACATATATATATATATATATCTATTAATTTAATTTAAACGAAGAAGTGTTCCAAAATATCTGTGTACCTTACGTTTTACCAAACTGTACCGCTAGGACCACCTTAAGGATACGCTCTATTGATCACAAAGCCACAGCTGCTCACACTCTGTAATACCGCGATTACCGAACGGAGTTGTAAGCCTCCTATTACTTTCCAACTCTTGTTGATTTATTATATAAATAACGACTAATTATTAAGGGGGTAAGAATACTGGCCGTAAGAAAATACATTTTTAATAATATTTTCCGCTGCTTTTTCACGAGGGATATGATAAAATATTAAAAAAAATTTTTTTTTTTTTTAAGTAGCAATGTTCAATTATTTATGGAACAAGTAAACAATACTCCGAGCTCTAGCGTAATGCAATGTTTACAACTTTGTTACCGAATCCTCTCGATTACGTTTGTCCCCGATTTAAAATAAACCGGAGTACGCATATAGGTATACAAGGCGACGTGTCTGAGAAAAAATCGCGTGGGGTTCTCCCAAATGACCCGGCGTCATCGGCTCCGCTCTCTTATGTAATTTACATCATCGTTTTCTCGTAGAACTCTTATGAAACCGGTATGCCATAACGCTGTGGGTCCCACCCGAAAGGCCCGCATATAGTATAACTCAAAGAGTCTCCGTCTCTGCGTTTTGTTGCAGTACGATATAATTTTGGAGTCACGAGCTACATTTTTTCACTCTTTGGTCAGAGTAAAATTTTTTTTTTTCAACTCCGAATATTATAAATATTTATGTGCCGAATGTCTTTTTAACCTGTTGCAATTCACACTCGGGGATTATTTTTTTTCCTCGTAGATAAACGTTGAATAATCATATCGACTGTTTAAGATTTCCCACGTGAGGTTCCACTTCTGTTGCGTTCGCACGTAAGGCATTAGTTTTAAACCGCGAATAGTGAAAGTATATAGTAGAGTACGAGCGGCTCCGCGGATATTGCGCTGCAATGGTCCAACGAAAACTGCACCTTTCGTGCGAATCCACTTAACTATCAAATGAATCGACTAACCGTGATCAAAGTTGAAGCGTTCAACGAGTTACGAGCACCAGGAACACGAGGATACTCCAGGTATTTTTTGAGCCTTCGAATGACTTATCATTTGTCCACACACCCTTTCACTCGAGTCGATGTACTTCACTGTTATTAAGGGTTGATGATGAAAATGAAGAAAAAAAAAAGTTGACTTTGGGATCGACACCTGGTGCTGCAGAGACTAGGATGACTGCATCTCCTCCGGTGCTTGTCGGAGCTGATACTAGCGAGATGAGCCGGCAAAAGGCTCTCGGGCTATCGGGACTTACGGCCCTCAAGGTTATCGACATATTTACGAAAGAGTTGGGACATTCGTGCAGCAGCCCGGTGAGCTGTACGAAAGTGAAGCCGGCTCTTCCCCACTTTATTGGCTTTCCGCTTCGGCCTTGTCACGAACCCGAGGTCTTACACCCTCGTGGATATTCGACAGGTGTGTGAAAAGAACAGACGAATCAGCGAAGTGTGTCTAAAGCGCTGGTCCTCCCTCCTGAAAATATTTTTCACAGAATCCACGACAGCGTTGCTCTCGCTTTACACTGTGACTCGAGACACTAACACAGACTCTACCCCCTTCCCTTTTTGCTACTCTCCTTCCATGTGCCTCTCAACGTACTCGGTAATTGAGCTGGTTAGATCGTCAGATGGCGACACGATTATCGGGAGCAATCGATATCGATTAGTGAGAAGAAATTCAGAGCTTCGTATTACCTTCACATTTTTTTTTTTTTTTTTTTTTTTTTAAAGAGAGAAAAGCGATATGAAAGTACGAAAAAAAAAATTAGTGACGTTTTCAAAATTTTAGCAGTGCTTCAAGGGATTTGTTTCAATATCTGTAAGAAGTATTTTAATTACTTACTAATCAAGAGTTTAATTAGCAAATGTACAGTACAGAAGAATCGGGTTGATTAGATAAATGCGTTATCAGGTGTCTGTTTTATCTCTATAACAACTTTTAGTGGTGAGCATTTCAAAGTGTCTATGAGTATGACACAACGAGGAAAGGATTTAAGGTGATATTAATCTATTTCAATATAGGCATATATAAAAGATAGTGAATTTTATTGTATTAATGATAAGACATATCTGCGTAATGATTTATTGATTTTCAACAGAAATATTAGTTTCAATTCAGATGAACGATAATAATAATTGCAATTGATATTCGGAATCGTTAATCATTCGTAGTTTAGCTAAATGTTGATGAGAGACTCATTTGTGATATTTATGGCTTCGGCTTGAATTTACCATTTGCACATTTAGCTTCTTGTGGCTTAGTGCACAGCTTCAAAGTTGGACTGAAGTGATGCCCTGGTGGACAATTGAAAATGTGCGCTTCGCCGTTCATACACACGCAGTACCTCGTACATTCCTCGTTCGGTAGCTGTGTGCCTGTTGGCGGATCTTTTTCCGGACATGAGCCTATGCAACCGTTGCTCAAAGATATCTCTGGAATTGATGGCCGAGGAGTCGGTGTTTCGGGCGTTGGCGTTTCCGGAGATGTACCGACGTTACATTCACCGTGTGAAGGCAAATCACAGATGCCCTTCAACTCGTCGTAGGCCAGTCCTGATGGGCAATCCTTAACGTGGCTAATGCCATTTATGCACCGACAGTATTTAGTGCAGTCTTCTTTGTGTGGAAGTGTAGGAATGTATGATAAGTCACTTCCGCTGGGGCAATTACCCTTACAAGAGCTGCTGCTGACTGCAGGTGTCGTTGGCGTTTCCGGAGTCGGCGTTTCGGGGGTCGTTGGCGTTTCCGGAGTCGGCGTTTCGGGGGTCGTTGGCGTTTCCGGAGTCGGCGTTTCGGGTGTCGTTGGCGTTTCCGGAGTCGGCGTTTCGGGGGTCGTTGGCGTTTCAGGAGTTGGCGTTTTAGGAGTCGGCGTTTCCGGAGTTGGTGTTTCGGGTGTCGGCGTTTCCGGGGTTGGCGTTTCGGGAGTTGGTGTTCCCGGAGTTGTACCTACGTCACATTCACCGTCTGAGGGTAAAATACAGACACCCTTCGACTTGACGTAGACCAATCCTGGCGGGCAATCCATAACGTGACTAATACCATTTATGCACAGACAGTACTTAGTGCAGTCTTCTTCGTATGGAAATGTAGGAATGTATGACAAGTCATGTCCGCTGGGGCAATTACCCTTACAAGAGCTGTTGCTAACTGCAGGTGTCGTTGGCGTTTCGGGACTCGGCGTTTCCGGAGTTGGGGTTTCGGGTGTCGGCGTTTCCGGAGTCGGCGTTTCCGGAGTTGGCGTTTCAGGAGTTGGCGTTTCGGGAGTCGGCGTTTCCGGAGTCGGCGTTTCCGGAGTTGGAGTTTCGGGTGTCGGCGTTTCAGGAGTTGGAGTTTCAGGAGTCGGCGTTTCGGGAGTCGGCGTTCCCGGTGTCGGCGTTTCGTGAGTTGGTGTTCCCGGAGTTGTACCTACGTGACATTCACCGTCTGAGGGTAAAACACAGACACCCTTCGACTCGACGTAGACCAATCCTGGCGGGCAATCCATAACGTGACTAATACCATTTATGCACAGACAGTACTTAGTGCAGTCTTCTTCGTATGGAAGTGTAGGAATGTATGTTAAGTCATTTCCGCTGGGGCAATTACCCTTACAAGAGCTGTTGCTAACTGCAGGTGTCGTTGGCGTTTCGGGACTCGGCGTTTCCGGAGTTGGGGTTTCGGGTGTCGGCGTTTCTGGAGTCGGCGTTTCCGGAGTTGGCGTTTCCGGAGTTGGGGTTTCCGGTGTCGGCGTTTCCGGAGTCGGCGTTTCCGGAGTTGGCGTTTCCGGAGTTGGGGTTTCGGGTGTCGGCGTTTCCGGAGTCGGCGTTTCCGGAGTTGGCGTTTCCGGAGTTGGCGTTTCGGGTGTCGGCGTTTCCGGAGTCGGCGTTTCCGGAGTTGGCGTTTCCGGAGTTGGCGTTTCAGGAGTCGGCGTTTCCGGAGTCGGCGTTTCCGGAGTTGGTGTTTCGGGTGTCGGCGTTTCCGGAGCCGGCGTTTCCGGAGTTGGCGTTTCCGGAGTTGGCGTTTCAGGAGTTGGAGTTTCGGGTGTTGGAGTTTCCGGAGTCGGCGTTTCAGGAGTTGGCGTTTCGGGAGTCGGCGTTTCCGGTGTCGGCGTTTCCGGAGTCGGTGTTTCCGGAGTTGGCGTTTCAGGAGTTGGAGTTTCGGGTGTCGGAGTTTCCGGGGTTTCCGGAGTCGCTGACGAAGATGTGGTATGATCGGGCGACTGACATTGAGCTTTATCAGGCCAGTCGCAAACTTGTAGAGCGGCATTAAAGTGAAGCTTGTCGCCCAGTGCATTAGCGAAGGGACAGTCCATCTCTACCTTTTCACCATGACTGCACTGGTAAAACTTAGTACATTCTGTCTCATGCGCCAGATATACCGAGGCATGAGGTGAATCAAATTTCGGACACTCCGTTGGAATTTCAATCTTAAAGTTACCGATTCTGCTCCGTTCAGTTTGTTTACATTCGACATTTCGTGGCCAATCACAAGCTTGCAGAATAGGGTTGAAGTACAGTTTATTACCCTCCAAATTCATCGGACATTCCTTAAGGTATTTCTTGCCACCACTGCATTGGTAATATTTCGTGCAGTCCTTTTCATGAGCCAGACTTACCTTTATATTTCCCATATCCCCCACGGGACATTCGTTGTAAATGACTTCATCTGCATCAGCCACAAGTGCAGAGCCCAGGACTAATGCTCCCACCAGTAGCAAATGCATCACTGTTTGAACATAATAAATTCAGTATACATATTTACGTAAATTCAATTATAAAAAATAATCAAACACGAAACAATTATCCATTTATTCAACAAAATTATTACTCACAACTTGCGTGTGTCATTATATCACTCCGATTATGACTGGCAGATGGAAAAAAGGTAAGTGAGCTCACCGAAATTATTAGTACGGTTATATATTTTTTCAAATTAGCTTATCTGCCGATAAGAAGGACTTATCATCGGAACTGATTTGGCGGAATGTAGTACGATTGATATTTCGCAATAATAATTTTTATCGAACGCCTGGATTACTTGGATTTCGAATAGAGCAAACGTACGTTCTTGAAATAACATTTATTATCACAAGAATATATATTTGCCGGAAGGTTGAAGGTTGAAATAACATTAATTACATTCAGCATTGAAAATGTGTTGCCAATTTTATTGCAATAATAACAAAATTATTTTACACGATGACACAGTTCCGTATTTTCAAAGAAAAAGTTATTGAACATATGATTTTATCTATAAGTCACATTCAACTTTGTCAGCGTAGTCGCAAATTCCCGACAACACATCGAAGTACATTTTTGGCGGGCAATCCATAACTTTGCCAACGCCTCTTTGGCACAGGCAATATTTGGAGCAATCCTTTTTATGCTGAAGCGTGGCGACGAAATCTTCATTGCCGGTAGGACAGGAACCTCTGCACTGAACGGTCACGTCGCAATTTGCGTTTTCAGGCCAGTCGCATCGTTGCAGAGCGGCATTGAAGTGGAGTTTGTCACCGAAATGGTTTGCCGGAGGGCAGTCCATCTCCCATTTCCGCCCGTAACTGCACTTGTAGAATTTGGTACAGTCATGCTCGTGGGCCAGGTGCACAATGTTGTCCATTGAATCGAATTTCGGACACTTTGTTGGAATTGTCACATCCGGATCGGCCGCCACTAGCAACGCCAGACCCAATACTGCCACAGTAATTAGCGTATGATCCATCCCTTCGTTAAGTAAAAATCACAGAATTATAGCGACAATTACGGTCCAACCGATATAATTTTTTTTTTTATTGAAAATCAGAACTTTGCACATTGCTTCCTCATTTTGTTGGTCTGTATTTCATATATATTTTTTTATCAGAGTGACATAATTGAGATAAGACCTTATCATGCAAGCGTCTTTGTACTCTTGAAGAATGAGGAAATGTAAAAAACAATTGAACTGCAATGTATAAGTTCAAGTATGAGTTCAGGTGAGTCGAATTTCCATTCCAAAAGTAGAATTCATATGTAACAAACACATGGTAAATTTGCAGTTGACAGTGTGTTGGAAAAGTTATTATAATTTCATTCGTCCTGAAAAACTGTCAAACAGAAACGAGAAAATCGCTTCTCTTTTTGTCGTTTACCACCGAAAACATGTTTTCACAGCACAGTCTGAATGTTTTTTATACCCTCCGTATATGATTTGAAAAAATAGTACGGATTACTAAAATTTATCGAATATTCACTGGCCGGGAATTATTCACTCGTCTAAAATATCGATACTCACACTGTGGGTGCGCCATTGTGTTCTGTCGCTGACAAATGGAAACTGAGGAATGTAGATAAGGGAAGTGCGAGCTCCTTAAAATTCCGAGTACTTTTATACGCTTCGATATGCAGCTTATCTGTCCATAAGAGAGATTCTTTATCGGCATAGATTTGGCGGCTAACCGTACAATTTATTTCTAGGGGGATTTTATTTTTCTTGGTCAAACTCGTAGATCAAGGGCATTTACCATATCCATCAACGTATATTTATTTATATCGATCAAACCAATAAGTTGCGTGATTCGACATTGCAATTGTTGATTGTATTATTACGTTAAAAGCAGTCATTTAATAAATAATTAGCACAATATGGAACGGAGAAACGAGTACATTGTCTCCAGTTTGACATGCTCGTGTGGCAAAGTTCAAACACGGTACCTTCGTGTACTTCATCACCAGTTGATGTTTCACCGAAGGATAATATCGTTTTTACTGCCACAGTAAACATTCCTTATTCCCACGGGGTTACTTGTAACAACGTTTGAGCATTTACTTCCGATGTCCGACGGATATCTGTTAAAGTACGAATAAAACGTTGAGGCCTCGTCAGTTAAGCTCGAACTCCTGCCGAGTAGGATAAAAAAAGAAAACTCAGTTTACTTGAGAGTGGATTGTGGAGAGTGGATCATGTGTTTCATTGCTTCTGAAATGACGTGGTACCAGGAGATAAAACCTTACTTCATTAGATCGAAAATCCGAGGATTTTTCCCCTTTTCCTATGTCGACGGGCATCTCGTGCAATCAAAGGTCGCTTATGGCCTCACAGTTATCGCAGCTATTTATGAAATGATGATCATTGGATGGGCAACGAATAATCTGATTCACTGGAATAAATTGGCCATAAGGGAAGCTTTCATCATCACTTACTCTCTATTTTTGGGACTCGCTTTGTCTCACACGTCTTATAAATGCCTGAAGAACTGCATCGAAATGAGAGCAACCATGGATTTGATAGGGAAATATGACGACACTGTGAGACGGAGTCCAGCAATAAGGAAGATTGTCATTTTCAGCTGGATGACCATTGTCGGTTATCCGATTCAAGAATTCGGCAAGGCCGCAATCGATTACAACCCGGAAACGTACGTTGATACACTGTGGTTTATATCAATTATCGAACGGTCGCTGATTTCGACTAATATGCTTATGCAATTCACTGCAATCGTATTTTCACTGGCTCGTCGGTTTCGAAAATTGCATTCCTTGGTCACTTCAGGTACTTCACGTCACTTCGGGTTAAGTGCTTTCGATAGATATGTCATGTAGATTTATTGGATTTTAATTGTAGATGGATCAATAATATTAGATGAGATAAGCAACGATTACCGACCACTTTACCTTGAAGATGTTCGTCGTCTTCATGGTTATCTCGTAACAGCTGCAAAGAAAATCAACTCCATGTTCACGTTCCCTTTATTGCTTTGGATTTTCATCTTATCGACCCAATTGATCTGGTCAATATACGATCTTTTGATGTTAAATAATCCTCTCAACATAATCGTGAGAACTGTTTTGTATTTTGGAGTTGATTTCGTGGTCCTGGTCGTTCTCTTAATGGCTTGCAACGAGGCATCGACGCAGGTCAGTAATACCAATAATAATTAAAATGTAGTCTCAAAAAAAAAAAAAAAATTGAAGGTATAATATTGTACACCTCAACTTGTCCCAGGCGAATAAACTAGGACACGTTGTTCTTTCCCCAAATTCGGGCGTTCTTCGACTCAGTTTACGGCACGAAAAATATGTAAGAAATGTTCTCGGTATTTACAATAGACATCAAAGAGTTATGAAATTATTGATCCAGCAGCATATAATTTTAGAAAAATTTCTTGACCGGACAATATTTCATGCTGAATCCACTTCACTTCTCAGCGGCGTGGGGCTTATTATGCGTTGACCTGCAACTTCTGTACACCGTGAGTTTCTCAAATGGGCTAATCCATGCGAAATTATGATACAAAAATGGATTAATTTTTTTTTAGCTCTTCGGAGGAATAACCACGGTGCTAGTTATCCTCTGTGGTTCGTAAAATCAGATGGTGCCAGAACCAACGGAGTTAATCAACGACTTCATATAATCACCTCGTTTATTGTCCGTGTATTGGCACGTCGACTCTTCAGCGTTGAAAAAATAATCCACTTTAAGGACATTTGATCAATATTACAGATCGTAGATTTGTGACGTGGAATGTTATCTTCACTGAACTTGCATGTCTCGTGAACATTAAATTCCACGTAAAAGGTCACTTCCCATATTAGAACCACAATCTACTTATACCCTAGGGTATCCATGCGTGGTGGTACACCAGAACCATAATCTACCGTACCCTAGGGTATCCACATCTGGTATCCCACATCAACACTTCCTAGATGATGGTTCTAATCGTCCTGCGCGCAGTTAAAATTCATCCTCGAGCATTTCAGCAACTGGAGACCCAGCAGAAGTGCGCTATTGATCCCATCGAGCACGAAACCTATCGCTGCAGCATTGAACTTGGTCGGAAAGGCCAACAGAACGTATGCGCAAGTAAATAATAAGCAAATAAAAAAATACGAGTGTACAAAAGAGACAGCATCTCTCTTATCCTTCGGACATGTCCTACGTTGAAACGTTGAAAATTCCAATTCAGAAGCTTCGAAGCCTCCGACAAGAACACATCTCACGTCAAGTTTATGAGAAGTGCGAAAAAAATGTCATTCGTCGATGAATTGAAACCCTCTATGATGGTTGCTCGTGTATGTGGATTCGCGCCGTACACTTTTGGAAAAAATAATTTAAATATATCACCCTTCATGGTGTGTTATTCATTGATCGTCGCTGCTGTCCATGTCTTCGAGGTGCACAGCTATGTAGCATCCATTGAGCCTCCGGCGTGGGAACAAAAAGTCACGAAGGTGCGAATCTTGGCAACAGTTCTGGTGATAATCAGCGTTCTACTTAGCGGCTTTTCATCGATATTTCGGCATCGCCGATTCTTCAAGTTTGTCCAAGAGGTCAGCAAGTTTGACGCGATGGTTAATCTCAACCCCATAACGAAAAAATGCACAGTGATCGCCTGGTTCCGATCATTGGTAGTACCCATTTTTCACGGGATCATAGTCATCGTCACGGTTTACCTCGATCCCAAGATCTCCTATTGGCGCACCATCACACATAGCATGTCATACACTGGTATATTTGCAAATACGTGCAATTATTGCAATATAACGATTTGTCTCCTGCGCCGATACCAACATATCAATAGCTTTGTACTTTCAGGTTCGTGAAAAAATTTAAATAAAGCTTCGAACTTACAGAAAATGGGATTTATTATAGAAAATGTATGTCAGCAGAATCAAGCCCAAAATTTATCCGGGAGTCATCGAAACTCCGTGAAATTTGGATACTCCACGATCACCTGACCGACGCTTCCGAAGAATTTGATTCGATGTTCAGCATGCAGATGCTCTCGTGGATCTCTGTTTTTGCGGCTAACATAATAACTCGTATCTACAAACTTTCGAGTGGTGTAAACAAAGACATTGTCTACGATGTCTCCATGATTCTCCTCATTGTTTTGCTACTGACATACATCCTCGCCACGTGTCATGTTACCGCTGCTGAGGCAATTATCATTTTTTCCAACTTTGTACATTTTTGGCGTATATCCTAAACGACAATTTTTTAATTGTATTGTCATTAGGTGAACAAAGTTGGGACGAATTTGTATCAAGGCAACCCAGCATCCGTTCCGGAAAATCTTTACTCACAAAATGAGGTTTGGAAGTTGGCATTTAATTTTCGAGCCCGATAATTACTTCGCGCCTCTCAATTTTCCAGGAGAGCATTTTGATTGGGCAATACTTTGCACTTCGGAGATTCCATTTCACTGCCGGATCAGGAATACTCACGATCGACCTGCCGCTTCTGCTAACCGTTAGTAAAAAATTTCACTTGTGTATTACCGTTGAGTAAAAAAAATCCAGTGAAGTGATTCTTCTTTTGAAATTTTTTCTGAACTTAGATCCTCGGAACGATAACCACGTACCTCGGAATTTTAATAAAGCCAGGATCAACGAGTGGCGTACGTGAGTAAATAATTGTAAAACTCCTGTCAATGACGTGCAAATAATTCACCAAGTATCACAGCTGATGTTGCAACCTGAAGAGCATTTTTTTTTTCTTCAACTTCACGAAAGGCAACCGGGATTGAAACAGCAACTCTTGAAACGATAACGACACAGCTGTCACCGCGGTAAATTACAACGTGTGGTAATAATCTTACATCATTACAGTCTGGCGAACTAATTAATTTTTCCTCACAGCGTTTAAGGCTATTAAAATTTTTTATTAATTCACAAAATTGCAAATAGACTAAGCCGATTAAAATTTCCTGTAAACGATGTAGACATAAAATAACATGTGGTACCCGTATTATTGTCGCTACAATTTACAATCTTCTTCCTGGTGGTGGACTACGGTCGCGACTCTGCACCTGAGATTTTATGGCTGTGCAGCAGTAGCACGTTCTCAACTGTCTTAGATTTTCTCATAAAGAGGCACAAAGTAATGTATACAACGGCTATAAAATCCTACACATCTCGCATGTCCTACAATCGAGTATCGAGGAAGCGGATGGACGAGACTAAAAGATCAACGACCTTGTGGTTTATCGTAGTCTCGCGTTTAATATCTAATAATTATTTATGGCTTGACCGCAGCCGCAGTCGCTGCACGCCTTATTCTCAATCACTGACGTCCTCTTGTCTCTCGACTATTATTTTCTTCTCGTTTTATTTACACTTTCCTATTAATAATTATCGTGCCTGCGAAGACGTTGGAACTCTATCGACACTGAGAAAAAGGCTTGTTTGGGAAAACCAAGAATTATGTTAAAAATTCTACTACTTGATTATGTTCATGAATAACTTGAGAAATTCAATTTAAATTATTTTGAAGCTTCGAATCTACCAACTTTTGCTTGGTAGATTTTTTTAGTACAATTAATTCTCAGTCCTGCTAACCAAGCCTTTTTCCACGAAGGTATTTTGATCTCCCGAGCACTTGAGCAATTTGTGTTGTCCTTCGTCGATGAGGTCCATCGAAGATCCAATTTTACTTGGGCCGGTCGGAGGGCAGTCCCTTTATAGCGAAAGCTCCACGGAAGAAAGGCTTGAAGACCTCGAGCACGCTCTGCGTCCGGTGGGCCGTGTTCTAGAAAATAAAATAAAGGAGAAACGAGAGTATCGTATTTTCAAGGATCTGCTGATTCTGCGGTACCACACGAGTTCGTGGAGAACCGGATGTGGTGAAGTGGAGCAATAGACACTCGTGACTACCGGTGAAAGGCGTCGATAATCGACGTCCTCCGAGACTTACTAGAATGATGCTACTGAAGATTTTGCTGATGTTTGTAATGAGGGTAAATCCAGAGCCGAAGGCCGGCGGAGGTATGTCCAACGATACACGCGTTCTATCGAACTCAGGAATGTCCTCCGTTGTCGTCGTTATCCTCTCCTGCGCATACAAACAGCCAGTCGCTCATAACATTCACATATGTGCTATCATTTTTTTTTAACCTTCTACTAAATTGTTTCATAAGGAGGTCATTAATTTTCGAGGGGAAGAAGCCGCATAAAAATCAATTATATTTGTCGATTTATATCTCATGCTGTTGCTATTGATATTCATTTTTAAACTCTGCATATAGCAGTCAAAAATTTATTGGCCACATATTTCTAGGTAATTCTAAATGGGGGATGAAATGTATCCCTTCGGAGTGATTTAGTATTTTTTTTTAAATTCTTAGAGTGATAATTTGTATAAAACTTCAACATCTGCACTCGAATCTATGCTGCGAATTAATTAAATGCCGATTATTAAGAACGAGCATTCTTTTTTTTTTTAAATGAAATAACTATAAGCAGATGAAATCTCTGGTGTCTCACCTCGAAAAAATTTAGTTCGGTTCTATCGACTGTATTCGCAGCTTGTCATCACCTCACTCAAAAAAATAAAAATAAATCGAATGCCACCACACTGAGCGTGCAAATTACCATAACTACTAATTTGAGTGGAGTCCAACAGGATCAGGATTATTATTTCAGGTGGGGAATATTCTCTTGAAGGGAATAAGAGTATCTTCATAAATACACGAATTAACTCACGGATAACAAAGTCGTCATTTTATTTGACACCAATATTATCATCATCATAATAATAATAATAATCATAAACATTCAATCAATCACAACAGAAGACACGACTGTCATCGTCGGCGTCGTCATCATCGTAGTAGAGTATCTTGCCTCGGAGTGTATATTTTTTTAAGATTTCGCTATATTTACATAATTTACAGAAGTTTACTATTAGTATTTACAGCAGCAGCTACAGTGTTTCAGCATTTGATGAACGTAACAGTCGCTAAGATAACGATCGTCGTGAGATCCCTGACTTACGATGGTAAACCGAGAAAAAAAAATGTATTATTGAATTTATCAATTACTCTCTTCGATTGAATAAAATTTTTTGGGAATGCAATTTTGTATTTGAAAAAAAAAAAAAATGATTTATCCATTGAATGACATTTTTTTCTCAGTGTACTTGTGATAAAGTGAGAGTGTTCGTAGTAGTAGTGATAAGAAGGGGTCGTGCTGTGGTAGCGGTCGCAGGGTGGAACAACAACTCGCGATACCTTAAGGGCCAGGGGCATCCGTCTCTACTGTTTTGCTGTCTAGAAAAAAAGAAAAGAGAGAGAGAGGGTAAAGTACCAGAGCAAATGGTAAGGTAAGTTGGGTGTCCGATTTTACACATCCGAGTGAAGCCTCCGATGACGGCTCCAAAGCGATATTCAAAAAAATTCCAGCAGCCCACAATCCATTGAACAATCTGTTCTCGGTGTTAGAAAAAGCAAAATCGCAGATTGTCTCGCTGACTTTTGGCAAAAAAAAAAAAAAACTGCCAGCGTGCGCAAGGATTGTCGATTAAGCGACGGATCCATTCATTCCGAGCCGATTGTAGGATGATCCACTTAATTAAATGTACTGTACTGTACGATCTACTGAGAATGGCTACCTTAATTTACGCTCAAATGTACTCAATAAAAATTTTATATAAATTCGATTAAATAAAGTGGGCAGTACTTTGAGGAGAAATAGATTTACCACTATTCGATAAGCTGTTAGCTATAAGGAGTATTCTCTTGGCGGTCGATTTTCGTATGGCTGCTGCAAATTCTCGCGGATGCAACAATGGCATTGGTTGGTAATTTCTACGAGGAGGGGTACATTAATCTACGGTACTCGTCGTGAAATAACGACGATCGTCAGACACAACTACAGTGGCAACAATGCGAATGCCAACTGAAAAGTGACGATTTATCATTTTTAGTTGGCGCGATCAATTTTTAGTGGTTGCCACGAGTAAAAAATAATTGCGCGGCTTAAAAATGATTGATTTGTCATTTTACGGTTGACAGGACTACTGCGATTTCTTTGAGTGTGGGGTGAGTAAGCTTACGAACGGCTCGAATAGAACGAAGAGAAATATAGAGAGCGTCGAGACTATGTCATTACAAATATCGTAAAGAAATGTAATTTGTTTTAATCGTGGCTGTGCAACGTGGAACGTCGCACTCCTCGCTATTTTTTTACTCAATATGGTCCTACCCCTCCACCAAGGTTGGCAAATGCCCCGAGATTTATTCCAGCTCCTGCACCCGCGCTCGAGCTGCTGCCGCCACTCGACGAAGAGCTGTCGTCACCATTGCCAGAGCTTCCTGCGCTCAAGCTGCCGAGACCTCCGCTTCCGCTGCTCAGGCTCGAGATAAAGCTTCCAAGTATGTTTCCGGATCCACCGCCGCCGCCGCTCGATCCACCGTTCGAACCTATGATTTTTAATTATTTGAAAATACAATTATGAACTTTGTGCACATTGTCCACATTCGTTCCGTCCGTTCAATGAGGCGTCCAGATCTCATCCAAATAAAAAAATGTTCATTTTCAAGTAATGTCAAAAAATAATTTAAAAAAAAAACGAATGTAATGAATGGGCAATAATTTGTCCATGTGGATGAGCGAGTCTCTAGCGTACCGTCCTCGTTTCGATGCTCAGGTCCATTCTCACCTGCGCCAGCCGAAAGGCCTCCGGCTATCGAGCTCAACGGTGCGAGTTTCGAGGCGAAAGCTCCGGTTATCCCGCTCGATGCTCCGGACAGGAAGGTCGTCGCACTATTTATGATTGGTCCTATGCTCGACGTTCCCGCTTGAATTTTTTGGCTTATCAAGTTTCCGATAAACTGACTCGTCGCTGACTGTGTGTTATCGATTCCGTACGCGGCGTTTTTCGCCTTGTTACCCTCGTCCAGAACGCTGATCGCTCTCGTCTTGGCGTCGAGGAAAGCGTCCAATTTCTGGGAAACATTTATCACATTCAAAAAATTCGGAAACATATTTTTCCCGAGATAACAATTATCACAGTTGCCATTGTATTTTGGACTGTTCATCCACGATAAAAACAACGTTAGTTCTTTCCTGACAAATTGGGACTCGCGTGTGACGGTTTTGTGTAATTAGAGAAAGTTGAAAAATGTTAATGCAACAACGGAGAAAAACGAAGGAATGGAAGATGCGGAACGGCGAAGAGGCCGTGAGTCGTCCGCTGAATTGAAATCGTACAAATTGGACGGAGAGTGCTCAAGAGTTATTAGGGAACAACGATGCACCGGTAGAAAGTTAAGTCTCCGCGTGCTGTGGGCTATTCGCCGGATATTTATGATATTCTCTTGAAGTGTACGCGTGCCAAAATAAAAAAAACAAAGCACAGGTCACTGTTTAAAAAAAAGCAGATAAAAATAAACAGTTGTTTCGTCATAGTATAGTAATTTTCGTGTTGAAATTGTTTCTTACCCCGAAGACAAAATTGATGATGCCATTAGAAACTCCAAGTTTGATTATACCGATCTTCCTCTTCTCTCGGTCGCCGTGCTCGCCGTCTTCGCTCAGCGCTGGATCCTCCTCATTTTGAAATACGTACACCTGAAGACAGCCCAAATTTATAAGGTTTCTCTTCGGTGAAATTTGCGCAAAAATCTACGCAATCTACGCATTCAAAGTGCTTCATCTTTTTGAATAGTACATTTCGACAGCCGTTGTTAAAAAAAAAAAAAAAAAATTGCGATGATTATTGCGTAATAACAGCTATTAGCCCGCAATTCCGCAAACATCTCACGGCGTGAGATTTCACGCCGAAATAAGTACGCGACGTCTGTGATTGTAGATTACGACTGCAACTGCAAACGCGCCCGAAATAATTCATGAAGTCATTAACGGCGACGGTCAAATGCGTTTTACGAAATTATTAAGCGCCTGTCATTGAATTTAGATCAATTTGCCAATAGTATTATTTTTTTTTTTTCCTCTTTCGTTTTTGCGGCTATTAAGTACGATGTGTTATGAGTTATTTTTTGCTGGGAAATATTCGTGTCGACGGACTCTGACACCGTCGCGGAACTCCTTCTCTTTTTCATTCTCTCCCTCTCCCTCACACATACGAGGCGGTCTCTCATTCGTGTGTGTTATAAAGTTTACGTAATCCCAAACGAAAACCTTATACATGAGGCCGCGAGGCTGTTGCACGTATACGAAGCTGAGGCCACGCTCGCCATCACCTTCTCTCCAATATCTTACGTTACATACGTAATTTCTCTTGGTCGACTCGGCGGCGCCTTCGACAGCCGCGACTTCGCACGGAAGAGTCTACGAGAGCGAGAGTGAATCTAAGAGCGAGAGTGCCACGTCATTCGTCTTCCCTTTTTTTCGTAATACTCATCGATACGCCTCGAATTCATTAACTTCGATGTCAACAAATTTCCAAAATCAATACTTACGATTGTATATTTATTTTCCCGATTTTTTAACAAAATTTTCAATTGCACAAAATTTTTTCTTTCCACCCCAATCCATTTTTTTTTTTCACTTAAAAAATTGAAGACGTGTTTAAAAATTATAACAATAATTTTATGGGAGTTTCGAGCAACGATATATGATTTTAAAAGAATGATATTTATTGCTTCTCGTATAATACGAATTAGGATTAACAAAAAACTAACGTATATGTAAGTATCGCGTAATAGCAAAAGTTATTCAATCAATTCACTTCCTTTCCACTAGCCGGTTTTACATAAATTTATTTCCGACATACGTAACAGCGCGAAACATCGAAAAAGGGTTGACGAAAGCGGAAGCTGATGCGGCGGATGCGTTTCGACAATTTGGGCAGTAATGTGCACGTGGCTTGGGGTGGAGCAAATTTGCACGAGCCACGCGAGAGTTAAAAGTCTCGAGAGTGCTTGGCTGGTCCATAGCCCGAGTAAGCGCGAGTGTGAGTGCAAATGCTCAACGACTTTCACTCTCGACTTGCTGTTCCTCTCGTTTTCATCTCCGACACACTCTCGCTTCGGCTTCGGATCATCATCCAAAGTCGTCGCGACTAAAATAGCGATAACCGACATGAAAAAAGCGAGCGATTCTGTGGGTACTCACCTCATTGAGTGGGCTCATATCATCATCGGCAGCTCGTTTAGCGATGGGACCGGCTGCGGCGATGGCGAGGGTCAGGAAAAGGGCACAGACGAGTAGAGCAGCCCTCATGATGATTTTTCAAAATACTATTTACTTATCGTCACGATTACGACACAAATATCTTCGGGGTACGTTGACTCGGGCCTGTCAGTAAAAAAAAAACGAAAAAATAACAAAATTAATAATACATAATAAATAACTCGAATCAACCGCAGACACCACGACGAAACCTTGAGCGTCATTAATTCATCCGGATTAAATGGATCACCGTGAGTGAAAGGTAAGTTCTTATGGCGAAAAAAAAAAAAAAAAAATCCCACGAAGAAGTGAGCGCCACGCTAACACGCACACATCCGTTTATTTTTTCGTCCGACGGTATATCGATAGCACTCGCGGTTTAAAAAAAAAGCAAAAAGATCAGTGAAAAAATCAATATTCGGTCAGACGTGTCGATATTCGCAGCGCGAGACTTACGTGCAATTTGAGGGTGAAGAAGACGTGTCACAGCCAGCGAAAGGGGTTCAAGTTTTTTGTCTCTACCAGGGATCAATTTAAAAAAATTATTAATAAAAAAAAAACAATAAACCAAAATGATTATTTTGTGAGAGAAAAAAAAAATGAAAGAAAACGAAAACGAGACAGCGAAGCGACTCGTGGGTGCGCGAGACTCGCTGACGATGGTACGGACGGACGAGAAGAGACGCGTGCCTTGCAAGGTGCGAGACTCGTTTGCGGCAGAAGTCGAAGGAGAGCCCGAAGTCTTGTGCGGTGTGTGACGTGTGCGCGGGGCTCTCGGCTCCTCGATTGCACGTCGCGAGGCGAGGGGAGAGACACTTGCTTCGAGCCGCCCGGGCGGCGAGGGCACACGCGTGTTCAATCTTACGGGCGCGCACACACACACACACACACATACGTACACGCATATGTGTACGTACAGGTATTTGTACTATGTATGCAATGTAAAAGCGTACACGCCTCTGAGTACTCGTTTTTATTGGTATTGGCCGAGTGAATTGAGCACATCCAACGTATGTGTATCGCGAGAGAGGCAAAAGTGTACTCGGGGATAGAAGGAGGACTTCGCGAGTCGCGGACTTGCCGAGCGCCGATTTACCTGCGAATCCGGTAACTCCTGCGTCTCCTGCGGCTGACCGGCAAACGTGTAATAGCGGTGAGAGAGGCGCACGCACGTTCCTTAAAAGCCTTTACGAGCCCGCGCGACTCTCGCACTGCCACCGACGAGAGAATCTGTTGGGGAGAATGTCGCGAGAACCCGAGACGATGCGGTGGCGGGGAAATATGGAATCGGGTTTCGATTATTACCGAGGCTCCATCGATCAATCGCTCGAGCTGAAATGGATTATGGATTCGCGGCCCACCGCATTTTATCGAAGGCATTGTCATATCCGCAATAATCGCGAGTCGCAGATCACGAGCGATTTGCAATGGCAACGGCTAATTTTTTTTTAATCTTTAGCTGCTTATTTATCCTTTGAAAAAAAAAAAAATTGTTTTATTCAACTAAAGGTTCAAATTAATTTTTTTAATTGTATTTGCAAAAAATGCAATGCTTATGCACGTCATGCGATGATCGATTCGACGTCGTCGATGCATAAATTAAGGTGTCATCGATCCCCTTCAAAACTCATTTACGATCGCCGCTTGTGGCATTTCTGTGGCGCAACAGTTTTTTTTTACTTCGTTATCGGAGAGGATAAAATGTCATCTACTCGTGAAAGTAAACTTTCGAAGATTTTTGTTTATCAATTTTTTTTTTTTAGTTGAAAGTTTCCTTTTTTTTTAAGGATGGCGTCTAAAAAACTTTCGAGATTACAAAATGATTGTTGCTGCATTCTCTCGTGAGTGGAAATATGTGCATCCCTCGGGCGATGTGAGAATGGCAACATTCTCTGAAGCACTTTTTTTTTAATTACGGCAAAACGCTCGAAAAACGCGATAAATATTCCCTATTTATCCATCATTCTAGATATTAAGCGACTCGATTTATGAGTTTTTTTTTTCCCCCATTTACCAGTTAAAACGATTGTTCATTTCCATTATAACGAAATTAAGATTTTATCGGAATAAAAATTATGAAACAATTAGGAGCTCGAAAGACAAGAACAATGACTGCAGTGAATCACAGTAAATAACCAGAAACCTGAAAACTTCATGGTCCGAGTGACTCGATTGAGCTTCCAAACTGGAAGACCCGGATTTCAATGTTTCATCTCAAATTGCTCAAGCCCAATTGCCCCTAGACTTGGACAAACAACAGGATATCCGGAAATCTTCTTCGAGAGTTTCGGTCGTCAACTCGAAGCCCAGGAAAATTCCGACTTCTCGTAATATTCCGAGTCAGTCTCTCAAGTGTATGGCAACTTTGTTGGGCAATCGCTCAGTGCAGCAACGCTCGCGTTCGTATCCATAATCTTTGTATATTTGCAGTAGAATTGCGTACGTGAGCTACAGCAGCGGATCGACCAGGCCCGTCGCTCTGCTTCTGTTCTTTTTTTCCTCATGAATTAATTCCGTTCACGGATTCCCGAATAGAAAGGATCAAGGACTCCCGCGGGCATGTCGCATTAATTTATTCCTTTTTATGGGAGATCGTATTGAAGAATATCATTATACGCGTACGTATATGCCGACACGTGATTTGCACAACACATAATATTCTAAAAATGATTTTTCACAGGGTTCATAGTACTAATCGTTATAGCAGGACGGTCAACTTCACCGAATGTTACGTAACATGATATAACGTACCATTATATAGGAGTCCAAACGCTTTTGAGCCATTACGAACACGTGTTACCGGCAATTTCGGACAAGTTTGACAGGTACGTATTTTTAAGTGCCTGGACCACATACAAAAGCGTCGATCAGTGACTCGACTGCCCGATTAGAAAAAGGCTCAACACACCGGGAGATATTAGAGGCTGCCATGTGGGCCATTATTTCGATTATGTATTCTTTAGAATCGTTATAAACGAAGTGGAAGATTAATGAGTCGGAGCTTATTTTTGTGAAAATAATTAGAAAGTGGCCATTACGAATAATGTCATAGGAAAATTGTGTCCAAACGGTGAACTCTGTACTCTGCACCAAAAGAATTTACAATCGTGTCTCGTGACCGTTAAGTAACACCGAGTAAATTAATATTCATGCGCATCCAAGGTCCGAGATTCGTGACTGATTATGTTTTGGGCTTTTAAAAAAAAAAAGCGAAAGTGGTAGATGCTAATAATTCTATAGACTCAATTAGCTGAGTACACGAAGATACTGACAATTAATAGTTATCACTCAACAGTTTTCTCTGTAGAAAGTTACGACGAATGGAATTTCGAAGAGGGCTATAAACATTAACTTGGAGTGTTTGTTCCTTCTTCCGGATTAATTAATTAATCATTTCAATTAAGAGTATACTCTCGATGAATCTTTTATTGAATCAGTTGGGAACGATCCAATTTTTATTTATTGCAGATGTAACTTTTTTTTTTTTTTTTCACATTTTGTTAATGACGATTTTCGTCTACCGATCGGACGATCGTCTCGTGGTGCCGCGTTGCGTAGAAACTCGCAGACATCAATACGTTCTTTCCCGAGGATCGTAACTGTCGTCCGTACCGCGTCTCGCTTGGTAACTTTCCAGAGTCTCGTGGAACCGTCGATCGGCGATACCGCGGCGCGATCGTCGGTTCAGGTAAGAAAGGGGTGCGCGGATAAATGAGCCTCCTGAATGTGAGACTCCCGAAGATGCGAGGAGCGAAAGTCACCGTTCTATTATTACACGAGTGTGTAACTTTCCAGTAGACAACGGGAGCGATGGAGAAAGATCGAGGAAATTGAGCCGTTCTGCGGGGGAGGAATTCGCGATCCTTTTACGTAAAACTTTCAGGATCCTCTCATGAGGTTGCGGTGAGAAAACGAAAGTGGTCCATCGCGCGAAGTTTCCTTGTAACCTCAGCGGTTGGAATTAATTGCGAGGAGAACGTCCGTGTGAGTTCATCGACAACGTTGCCAACAATACAATTTATTTAATCAAGAAAATTTTTTTTTTTTAACTATACGTTGTTTTTCAACAAAAAAAAATGTATTCTCTTTTTTTTTGCCTCTTCAAATCGAATAATAATGGTTTGTTTTTACTTACGAGAGCTGCCGATTTCTGTAAAAATTCAACAAAACATTTTCGCAATAATTTCTATGAGTCTACGAAATTGCACTTACCTGTGCAGACAGGTGCCAGGTACGTCGTATATTCCTGTAATCGGATATCGATGTGCTTAACGATCTCGTTGCAAGGTGCAGCTCGCGACCTCACCGAGGTCGAGGCGTTTCCTCTCTCTTTCTTCCTCCCGGATAACGCACACGTCGCGTCCACGAGCCGTTAATGATTTCAGCGGCACAACGAGGTCAACGCGCGCTTCGCGATCGGCACCTTCACTGCCGCGGGCACTGCAACTACCGATCCAATCGCGTTCACACCTCGACGTTTCGCCGCGAAAGGTATCGAGGAAAAACACTGAAATTTCTTCTCGACATAAGCGCCGATAATGACGACACAACTATTCGAACACAAATCGGACGTATAACAAATGAGGCGAGACACGAGCGGTCGATCGATCGATGGACGATCGGACGATTTTTCACTACACCAGCCGGTATATCGGTAGCCGATGAGACGCACCCGTTCGCGACGCCCGCACGCAAGAAAGTTGTGCCCTCGCGGGGAAATTGGCCGTTCTTGTACCGACTATACCTACTACCGTGTACTCAGCACGGTGCGGTTTCTCGGCACACGAATATACGCACCGCTGTGGCGCACGAAACGTTAGAGAGGTGTCAGCCCGGGAATCGAACGGCCAAATAAAAATAAGGAGAAGGAAAAAAATGGCGCAATCCTATTAGTCGCGCCGTTGTTGCGTGCGTTGCATAGCGACCACAGGAAATACTAATTGCGTCAGTCGGGAGCGTGATTGTCCGATCGATCGATCCTGAATTTTGAGTCGTTTCGATCTACGCAACGTAAAAAAATAATTTTTTTTATTTAGTAATAATTTTACATGTGAAAAATTATTTTTCAACTTTTATTCATTTTTTTTTTCTATTATTCGTTATTAAAGTACCTGCAAAAATACGTAAGAAATCATAAGTTCTGTTTATAATTTGGCGTTGGAAAATTTTTTTCAGTGCTTTAAATAATTCGAAAAAATAAAATCATGTTTACCGGAGTGAAAAAAAAAATATTCCGTGCAATACATAATATTCATAATTCGGTTATAGGCAACTTGTGATCTTGTAAAATTTTGCATATTACATAAGGAGAGGGAAGTCCCGAAGGCGGAGAGGCGGATATCGCGCGGACATTAAATCCCCGGCTGGTATTCGAGACTCGGGAATACGTGGAACCCGAATATGCGTTGTCTTTTACTTTCTCCGGTGTGACGTAGCACACGCGAATCGTTTAAACGAGCGAGACGACCACGAGGAACGAAAGGCCTCGCCGGATCTCCGCGGTACACATCTCCGTCCGGGTCTCGTGTGGATATTCGTGTGTGCACGCGCCGACGTCTCGTTACGTGTCGTCGAGTGCGTAAGAGAAAGACGTCGAGCGGAGTAACGTAATGCCCATTGCCGTATCATTTAATAGACTGCAGCGTACACATCTGTTACACAGCTCCGCCTAGTTTCTCATGCACTTATCATTCTATAATGCGATATCCCGGATTTTCCGGTTGCGGGACTAACCGTAACGGATCTTGTCTATATCACGACAATTCTTTTTTATTTCTTTTCATTTACATAACACTGTGCACTTATTCCATACATTATCTACCCAATAATAATACAAAAATTGTATGAAACATTTTTTTTAATCTAAATTTCGAACAATTTTCAACGTGACATAAAAAACTTCAAAAATAGTGAAATTTCTTGAAAAAGTCTTGAACGATTTAAGGATATATTTTTTTCCCCGCGTGAATGCCGTGTTTTCGTCGTGAAGTGAGAGAAAAAAAATTCGGCAACGTCAGACATTAAGCGAAACTTTCGCCGAAGCGCAACAGTCGAGCTCGTCAAAGCGAAATATGACAAAATCCTGGGACCATTCTCATTTGGCTCATTTATCGAGCCACGAGTTTGGTCTACCGATCCCTCGTGTTGCTCCGCAATTAAATCCCGGCTCTTTCGTAATACCGGTTTAACGAGGGTTCGCGCTAAAAGCTTCGCACGCCGGAGGACTGCATGTAAAAGTCAGCCGAACCTGTGGGGATTGCCTGTTCCTTAAGGAGGACTCTTTGTTAACACTTGGACGAAATCGTGCAGTCATCGTGGGCTGTGGGTTGTGGCTCCTCGAGTGGAGAACGTCCGAGGATCCCACCTATCGTTAATAATCCAGTTATGGAAGTTGTAGAGTATATGGCGGCAACACTAATGAAATGCAGCTAGAAAGTTATCGCCGCCAGCAACGGCAGGAGCTTGGCTAGGTCGAGGGGCAAATCCGACACGTACGGTCTCATATGGATCTACGATTCTTTTTTATTTTCATTACGCAACCGTAATCTCTGCTCGTACAATTTTAATATTAGCATATGCAACGAGACTAGACATACACGAGCTACAAATATATCAGCTCGAAAGAGAAATAGGAAGGAGAAGAAAAAAAAAAATCATGATGTACTACAAACAATAAATGTGTCTAATGAAACGAAGCAGGAAAGAAAATGTTGGCGCGACCTTAGACCTTGCGACTCGCCGCTCACGTGCTCAGCTTCATTTCGTCTGTCTACCTTCTGCACCTTGTTTAGAATTTCGTTGTTGTTGTTGTTGTTCGGTATGTGTGAGTATTCATGAGAGGCGTTTCACCGCGACCTTTCACTCTCGATGAAAGAAAGCGAAAAAGTCTATAATGTAATCTTGCGAACGTCGTAAGAGGCTGTGATCGAAGTATGGAGACGCAACTGTGTAAAAGGGATTACGAAAAACAACGCCAACCGAGTTCAGCCTCGAGTTACACGTACACGCGATACCGTTGACACAAAAACACGTACGATAATCGTTGAATAATTATACATCGGTGATCCAATGGCTTAATGGATACACGTTTAGCATTTTATTTTTAAAGTGGCTCGCTTTAGTGTAGCGATTATTAAGTAGGTACCAAAGTCGTTTTTAACACCTCGTTGACATGTATTTTTACTAAAATAACTTCGAGTATCGATGCATTCATGTTTTTCGGTGATTAATTACTGCCGTTTCTCAATTAAGGGTTTACGATAATTGTGAGATTGTGAAAAAATTTATGTGCCCTGCAGAATACCGATCTTATCACGCTGGCTGACCCCGTCTGACACTATCGTGGTTGCACTACTTGCGAGCGCCGGTTTTGTCGCCGATCCTGAGGACGAGATGTGCGTCCTCGTTTATCGATACTACATATGATGGACAGAAGCTGAGATTATACGATGCTGGGGTGAAATTGTTTGTCGATCCACTTGACTACATTCTGGAGCACGGTGATCCACTTATGTCGATACGAGCGTTACGAAATGTGCGGTTACAAAGGTGGCGTCTCAAGAAGCTAAGAATCATCATCATCATCATCATCATCATCGTCTTGTCCCACTCGTCGATCCAGCTCGACACACGCAGGTCACCTTCGATTCACTATAAGTCATGTATGCACTATTTCTCAACAAAATTATGGCTGAGATAAACAAATGTTAATTGAAGCATCGCTGGGCGACGTATGCGTGTGTGTGCTCTGCAATTACAGGTCCTCAACTGAGAGATCAGGGTCCAGTGGCACGCTGAAAAAAAAAAAGAAGTCACGACAATGGAGATGTAGTATGCAAATAATTATTCGTGGCGTGAATTATTTAGCCCGAAAATAAATTATTATGTTGATAGTCATGAGAAGATCGGTATGTGACCTCATAAAATTAGATTCAGACATGAATTTTTTCTGACGGTTAAAATTGTTGAGTCGCATTCATATGTTCGACAGACTTTTAGTTCTGTGTTTTTTTTTTTTTTTTTCTTTGTATTTATTTTACAGCCATTAATGAAACTACATTCCCCTCGTCTCGTCTCGTTGGTCTTTGAAGCTATCGCAACGGGGATTATCGTCACAAGTTAGACGAGAATGATTTGTGGGTAAGCGTACACGTTCCAGTTGTTGCAAATTATATTGCAATCCGGCTCGATCACCCGGAGAATGATCGAGAATAATAATTGTCGATCGAGAGCGTTCGTACACGCGTGTCAACGAACTCTTTTCGTTCTTGTGCTACAGAGTAACGCTCCGAGTTGCACAATCATAACGTACAAGTTTTTCAACAGCAGATTTATACGACGGTATCACTATTTTTTATATCGCTAATTGCATGTTTTTTTATTTGTACGAATGAATTCATAAAATAAAAACGTCTGCGTTCACAATAAAATTCTTAGAGATTTTTTTTAAATATTTAATGAGTAACGAATTTTAGAGATAATTTGACGTGCGTATCATCGCCGCATAAAATGAAAGTCTTTAGCGTTCCATAAAAACCTGAAACACTTTAGTAACGTGAAATAAACTCGAGAGCAGCTCGAGATTATTTCTGAAACAGTTGAGAGAGCAGCTAATAAATTCAGACTGTCTTGCAATTGATGTGCAAATGTGATTTCACCGTGCGCAGTACGATCTTCTTTTTCACATTTGACCTTCGTCCACTCGATCTAGCCTCGATAGAGTCGTTACGAAAGTTTGATGAATCGTCGATAATCGACTCTCGAGCACGGCGAGGTACAAAAAAATGACATCGTTGAGCAAGCCGAGGAAAAATGGCACGCAAATCAAAAGACATACAAAGATACTTAACAACCGGATACCCGTGCGATAAGATCGCCGGGCATGACCGTCTCAGAAAAGCTTTTCACCTCACCACGCGCAACATTACGTTGTCTCGTATCAGGAAACGCAATTATGCGTTCGCCTCAACTGTAGTATGCATAGAAAATAAGCCATTTCACTTCCGGCATGACGCCCGATAGTTATGCCACTTGTGCGGCTCCATTTATCACGTTAATTCATTTTCTGATGAGCCGCCGGAGGCTCCATATAAAAACGACTCTTTCTTCAATGGAACACTAAATCTTTCTCTGAAAATCCCGCACATCCGGATGGGATCCTGATCGAAAGTCGAGAGGATATCGTCGATGACGGGAAAGGCTCCGAGATCCGTGAGAAAGTCGTGACAAAATTGGAGACAAACAAGTGACAAGACCGCGTGAATTCAAAGAATTAATAAAATCAAAAAAACCCCTTTACGTAATTAGCTCCTAGTATTCTTGGTAAATTGCATAAATAGCCGGTAGTGGTAAGCTGCATTAATCTCAGGATAAACATTGTACGAGACTGTGATATTACATCGATCGAGCTACAGGGTAAAATTGCGACGGTCTTTTTGTCCACACTTCCGGGTTATAAGTCTGTATATGCAACAGTATGCACGATCGTACTTTGCACCCCGGAAGTAGCGAGAGATATGCCGGACATATAGCTATTACCACGTGGGCTCACGCGACACACGCGAGATACAACGTATTTTCTTTGATTCACGCTCGTCGATATGTATTTCCGTGGTGCCGCTTAGCTAACTTAACTCCGCAGGTATGTCGCTCGAAGTCGTGCCACTCGGAGACAGCATAATGCATAAATCGAGGGGGAAACCCCACTTTCCTCGCGATCCTTGTCACGTAATCTCTACGATGAGGGAGACTCGTGAGAGCGTGGCTCGATAGAGGATTGATTATCACATTAAAGTAAGATCCTTTCTGGAGCAGCCAAACAGATTTTCTTTATTATTCACACATTGTCAGTGGGTTATTAAAGTGGATTAGATTCTAGTGGATTTCACGAATGGATCCCTCTATCCAGACGGCTTATCATCGTGAAAACCTCTTCTTTGGAAAAAGAATCGTTAATTTTTTTAAAATTTTATCCCGGTGGTTCAATGAATTTTTTAGCCTACCTTTAAACCACCAAAAAACAAATGATGCATATATGAATTAAATACAACGGTATAAAAACACCCGACTACATTTTTGTGAATACGTTACGTCTTTTCCGAATCAGTTAATCAACGAGAAAGTTGCCGTCCCACTGACAAAACATTGATTGCGACCTTTGTGCTATGTTCGAGTGTAACTTCGCGGTTCCTATCCCGATGATTGGCCGTACGGTGACGGATGTGGGGGACCATAGACGGGCTTTGGTTCCTCCGAAGAAGAAGATCCAATGATTCCAAATACCGCGTTGACGACCGACGAGCCAACCTGAATTCCAGCTCCGAGAATATCCTTGATGAGGTTGGCGATGAGTCCGATGGGATTGACACTGTTCGCCGGCACTGCGTTGCTCTACAAAATATGATAATTTAAACAATACCTATTCCTTAAAATATTTGGAAAATTAATGTAATGAAAACAAAAATTTCAGCCACCATACTCACCGTTCCATAAGGCAGGTAACTCGAATCACCGTTACCATGGGTAGCTGCCGCTGGCAATGGTCCCTGTTTATGCGAATAGTGCGAAGATAATTATTAATCAATGCAGTTAAGGCCAGAGAGCGATGTAACGATCGAGTTATCACACACGCCAACACTCACCGTCGATTGAGGTTGAACGTACGTCGGAGGAGGTGGCCGAGGTTGAGGTCCTGGAGGAACTCTCTGCGGTAGAGTGGAATAAGGTCTTCGGGTCGTGTGATGCACGATTCTCTGATGTTCCACGATGTTCGCGGCGACTGGCTGCTGCTAAACAACATAGAAATCGAACGTGTACGTTTGGTTGAATAATTACAGCAACCAAGAAGGGCATTTATCAAATTGAACACAGTTGTAATTTACACGTGGTGAGAATAGTCGAGGCATTTTAAAATAAAATAATTAATATACAGAGCCTCACGTTCACCGGTCTTATGTGCGGATTGGCCTGCGGTCCAGGAAAAATGAAGCCCGCATTGGTACCAGTGTTGACACTACCAGCTTGAATGGGGCCCTGAGTTGGATTAAAATATTTTATTTAATTGAGTTATGTAATCGAATATCAATTATGCTCCCGATACCTGGATGATTAATCATCAGCCACGGAATGACAACGTCATGTTAAATCATCAAGTTTATGATCTTATTTCAAGAATACTCACCGCACCGTAAGGCCCATACGCTCCGTAAGGTTGTTGCGGCTTATCGGAGCTCAAACTACCGCTGAGACCGGCGCTAGTGCCGGCGATAACGCCCGAGAGAACAGACGAGACGACAGCCCCGACATCCAGTCCTCCTGGCAGACCAGGTCTCAGTTCCTACTCGAATAAAAAACCAATTGATCTAACGAATCAAAAAGCCCACGGAAAATTCCATATTTCTGCGATTAATATTGCATTCAATTCGAAACACGTACTTTGCTCAGAGCCGCGATAATTCCTGCGACAAGTACCGACAGGGGAGACATTTTTCCATGTTCCGTGGTCTGGCGGTAAGCGCAAAGTGGTCACAAGTCGATTGGAAGGAAAAAAAAAACATGTACACATAATTATGACGCCAGCTTATTACGAACTCGTGAAAGGAATAAACTATTGATCATGGAAATTCAACTTGGCGTTCTGAAAAGTGAACGGAAGAGCAATTACCTGGGTCAATGGTCCAAGAACTGCTGAGATCAACGTCACCAGGGAAGAACCTTCGCCCTGCGGTGGCTGAAATTAATATCGACATTGGAATTGACATATCCACGGGAGAGTATTCTTTGCTGGGCCAGCTAATATACCGAAAGCTAATTTGCCTCTTTTGTTGGACTAACAAAAGAGAGCTGATTCGCCTTTATTATTTTTGGACTGGCAAAAAAATAATTTGCTGTCGGTGACCAGTGATTTTTCTCGGTACGATTATTGAAATCAATTACTTATCAAGGACGCAAGGTTCAAGAAAAAAAAATTGAATGCATGTCGAGGTTGCGGGTATATTACTTACGTTGCTAATGGTGCTTAGAAGGGGACCAATCAAGGGACCGAGAACCGGCCCTATAAGAGGTGCTACCAACGCAATGGCTGGTCCCAAGATTGCAGCTACGTCACTACCTTGGCCGTCCTTGCCCTGAAAACATTAATGTCCGTTTGTATGATTCAGCATCGTTCAATTATCGCACTAACTATCGATCCTTCCATGGATCATCGCAACCGGTCAAGCAATTGGCTGGTTTGCATTGAGAATAGCCAGGTCAATGCCAGCCACCAGGTCATTCAACTCACTCCAATAATTTTTGTCAGGATCGGTCCTATCATTCCCAGAATATCGGGAGCATCAGGATCATCGCTAGGCTGCAAATAAAATTATTTTTTAAATATGCAATATGAAAAATGTGTTCAATTCGACGACTTTACGAGATTTACCTCTGAGAGTCCTTGAATCAACGGCAAAGCGGCTTCCAGTACTTCCCCCAAATCCGTCTCCGTATTCGGCTAAAAATGATCACTAGTACCAATAATTGTCGTTGAAGCAATTCTACAGTAAAAAATTGATAATGCGTGTTTCTCGATCATCAATGAATATATGAGGCATATTATAATCTGCAATGATTCTTACGTCACTGATATCTTCGAGAATTGGAATAACGAGAGGTAAGAGATCGGTAATCGATCCCAGCGATCCCATATCTTCCTGAAAGTATAAATTGCGCCTGATTAAGTAACCATGAATGAACATACGTCTACTTCCGGCACAGTGTCGTTATTAATGATGCCTTCATACAAATAATTATTGCCAAGCTTCCAGCAGTTATGATTGCAGTTCATGATTAATTATATTTACCTCCTCTTCTTCCTCGTCGTCAAATTCTTGTCGTTGCGATGTCTCGTTTCTCCGTTGCCGCGGAGGCTGCTGTGGAAATGACAATAATGAGATTCAGCAGTTGGTGAATCGTTCGTTAGCTAGTCAACAAACTTTCTTTCTTAGTTTTAGGTCGTCGAAAGCGAAAATTCAGCGGACAGCGGAAAAGTATTTCGATTTTATTGTCGGTATGCACAAGATGAGCGAACGCAACTTGCAAACGCCGAGAGAAAAACCTTACGCAACTCCCAACACAAGCTGAAGAGTGTGTTCCAATAAAATTACGGAGCCTTCCCGGTTGATCCTGCTTAAGTAAGAGGTTACCCGCAGCGTTAAGAGGAAAAAAACAACAGTAAATCCACTCTCTAAGCACGTGGATGAATTATCGCACGTCCATCCGACGTGTGAACCCTTCTCGTCAACGCCGCATAGTATCAAAATCATCAGCCCCGCAAAAGTTTTACAATTATAATTGGTTGCTGCATCATAATTGCGAAAGCGAGTGGATGCAATAAACTGCATCAGGAGCTCAAAGTGTAACGTACATACATTTTAATGATAATTACTATATTCACTTCTCGGTAATCGTTCAAAGATTGCAAAGCGTTATCCATTTATGTAGTGCTACTCGACACCTATTTCTTCTATTCGATGAAAGGTGAAAAAAAATAAATTACGTACATCTTCAAATTGAATTAATGGCGGAGGCGTAAATTTCTCAGCAGGTTTCCTGGGTCTCGATTTTTTCGACTGCGATTTCGTTGAATCGGCTTTGCTCTCCTTGGTGGTGGTGGTCGTGAATTTTTTGGTGAATCCCAACATCCTCAGCAAATCTCCCAAAGTGGCGATCTGCCGTTTCTTCGAAGGGTCCTTCGTCTTCGTGTCGGCTTGAATTTTCTCAAGGACTTCTCGTCGCGGATAATCCCTCTCGAAGTAGGGTGGGAACTCATCGGGAGGATCTCGAGTTTCCGGAGGAGCGGTGCGCGTCGGTTGATTCAAGTTTTCTCGGGTGATCGTGACGATCGCCTCAAATGGAACGGAAATCACTGGAGTCACCTTTTTCTCTTCTTTATGACCGGCACCCTTGGCAGTCCTGGACTCGTCGTTGTTCACTCGAGGCTGCGAAGTTTGTTGAGCAGCAGCCTGCGAGTATTTTCCCGAATTTTTGTCTCTGCTCTCTTTCTTACTTTGCTCCCTCTTCAGCTGCTCGTTCTCCAGGTAATATTTTCTAAGAGCCTCCTCCCGGTACCTGGAGATTTGCGCATCGTCCAAAAACAGTGGAAGATAGGCATTCAGGTTGCCTTGAGGAAGTCCATCGCGAAAATCGTCGTTTTGACCTGCTATCAAGGACTCGGCGTAACCTTCGGGATCAAGGAGACTGGCGTAGGTGGAAACGAGTGCACTAGGAGCAACGGGTCTTCTGGGTTCGAGTCTGGTAGTCTCGTCCCTCTGCTTGGAAGGTTCCCTTTGCTTGGACCTGGTGTCTTTGCTCGAGTCCTTCGAATCCTCTCGATTTTTCGTCTCGACGGGTTCATTGATAGACTCGAGAGTTATGTCGATTCTCGAGGCCATAGATCGCATGGCGTTCCTCGCCCAGGCGACGAGGTCGTGCATGCTCGTGATTTTAACCGGAAGCTTGAACTCAACGAGCTTCGGAGCCGGAGGCCGATCTTGCTGACGATTGGAGCCTGGAGAACGGGGCGAAGGTGCTTGGAGCGCTTGATTCACCAACGCGAGGATGAGCAACAACTTCATCGGACCGAAATTCGGAGCCATTTTTACTTCCGATAGGTTTAATTGATCTTTTAATCGATGAACTACACACTTCCAGGCACAACACGCTGACAATACGCGATCCCGATTCCTCAACGGCTGAGGATCGACGAGGAAACAATGGCTCGATCGGCCTGGCTATATAGGAGCGCATCGCTGCCTGAAGATAATTAGTGCCCTTAGCTCCTTCCGCGTGTGATGTCGTCGTACTCGCGGATCCGCACATTTTTTTTCATGCTTCGCGAGCCCCGCCGATATCGCTAGGTATATCGATGAAGCCACACGCCCATTCGGTGCTTCATCTATATAATCGTGATTACGCTGATCGCGAAAGTCCTATTACGCGCCGCGTGTCGGAAGTGCATGCGACAGCGAGTCATTACACCCGCGACGCATGCATCGAGCGCTGCCTTGAACAGCACGAACCTGAAGAGCCCGAAGAACCATGGCTGACGTGAATTATTTTCTTTGTCATATGCGGACTGTGAGGGCAATTTACATAAAAATTGCTGTGTCGCTTTTGTTTTTCTATGCCAAATGTCTTCGGAACTAACGACACCATTTTTATCGCGGTAATGGGTTCGATGTCTCACTCCTAATGAGCCTCAGGAAGGCCGTGATCCTGAAATGTCGATCTTGACTTCCCGAGACATCTCCTACGATCTGCCGGCTTTACCCGACAATGCAAGGACGCTTTCGACACCTTTTCCCTCCAGGTAAGTGCGCTCGAGTAGATCGCGCTGATGAGGTGAGAGGCGCACGCGTTGCTCCGAGTCTCCGCGCCAAATAAGCATGCGAATGAGGTGATCGATGAGCGGAAAACTCCCTCCTCAAACGTCGCGAGGATTGGCCGCAGTTTCGACTCCTGAAAATGAATAAATATCGTTAATGTGGCGAGATATTTGTAAGTGTTGGTAAATTGGCGAATTCTCGGGAGACGTCGCTTTCATTTATCTCCACAAAGGCGTTATAAAACATACGTACATCGAGTGGAGTGACCGAGCGATTTCGTCGCTCGCGAGTATGTCCCTTCACTTTTTTATCGGGGCCCAATATTATTTTCGCCTGTCGGACTCACGTCACAGCCGTCGTAACTCCAGCCACGTTTTTTCCTCATTCGCTATAAGTAACCAAACTTTTTTTTTTTATCCGGACGCTTGTATAGTATTTACACTTCTTTACTCGTATTGCGGTACAAATTTTCTTCAGCTCGGTGCCTCCGTCTGGCGAACGCTCAATCAACTATCCGAGCGTGCACTTTGTTCGGCTCATCGAATACATTGAGTCGGTAAGGTCGAATAATCATAATTAGTATACAAATGAATACAAAGCTACAATTTAAATTGTCATATTAAAATTGACAAATAATTTTTCATTTCCTGACTAAAAAATCACGAAAAAGCAATTATTAAGCTTTTTCCTACGAGGAAAAAAATTTTTTAAATGTAATCTCTTCGTTACGGGTGATCCTCTCACCTCCGACGAGTTGCTATTCAGCGATCGACCTCCCTCCCGATTTCCCAATCAACCTCGTGTAGTTTTCGTATGAATTAAAAAATAAACCACCTGTTAGGCCTCTAAATGCAAGGCAAACAACATTCACACGGTTGTCGTCCATGGTGCCTCAGCGGCGCTCCAATTGGAGGCCCGCTTTCGGAGCTCGGAGACACGATCTTTCAATGAGGAAATCTCCTCCGAATCGAGCAATACAAATTATCGAATTCCACGGATTTCCTTGTAGCGACGACGATACCCGCGGAGTGGTACTCGATCGAGTGGGCCAAGCAAGTCGCCACACGATATTACAGACATTAACGCGAGCGAGAACAAACGAGCATTATCAGCCCCAACTAATTCCGTGTCGCTTTATTGTCTCTTGGTAATTCGTGCGCGCCCGTCTACTGATCCGTTTCGCGACGCTTCGCAGCACACGAGACTTTCTCCCGCGAGACAATGAATCCCCTGCAGCTTAACCACAATTCGCCAAAACGTTTGAGCTCGGTAATTGCTCTGTGTATGTAAATATCCGGCATAAAATTGTGGGGAACGATAGAGACAATCTCAGAGTCTTATCATATTTTTTTACGGATATTTCTCATTATTGTTAAAATTCCAACAAATTTTACAAAATTTTTATCGATCAAAATCTCGGAAGAAATTAATTAAAAAAAAAAAAACAAAGTTTCGTCCATGAAAAGGCAACAGTGTAATGATAATACAGAGCGGAATGATATGTTAACGCGCGTTCGTGCTAGCAAAAATAAAAGAGCGCGGTTTCTATACGACAATGTAGACTCGGACTCTCACGACACGATCGCAGTTCTCGCATGCTACCTACAGCCGCACACCGCTTGACCTTTTCTCTGGACTTCCACGCCAGATTACGGTAATCGTCCTTGTTAAGGTGTCCCGATTGGTGTCTTTGTTGGCAGGGAAATGTTGGAAAATATCAGGTTCACGACATGGGCTCTCTCTCTCTCTCTTTCACGCGTTAATGTCGTGAGAGCCCGAGCGTACATTGTTGCATACAATCCAAGCTGTTTTATTGTTACACCTCCTTGATAAGCATGTGAACAAAGTATTTCGTTCTTAATAAAACTACTTCCCAATGATATAAAGAATTAATTTTTTTTTTTCGCGCAATTTCTTTTCATGTTTGAAGGCGGACGATGGAACCGCGCAGCCTGCCCACAAAGTCCAATCTCCGTACACAATATGTGCTTGTTTGTCAGTTACAATTTCGTAGGACGAGAACTCAAGGCCATTTCGACATTGGAACAGCCTTTGCGTAACTCTCCCTCGCTGGAAATGTAATAGCACTATGTAATTCCTATACGCGTTACACTTTAGGCAATAAATAGAATAGTGCGGCATATCATTACTATATGAGAGAAAGAGTTGTCAGAGCTGAAAGCCGATAATACGTAGGGGAACTTCGACAACCTTGCCACACTTTTTTCTGGCTCGTTAATTTTTATTTCAGCGGTACGTTTCCTACAATTCACCCTAATTAGTGCCTTCTTGCAGCACTCGAGAAACCCATAAACATTTGTATATTAACCGCTGAATATTAGTGCAATTACATTTTTTCAAAGGATATCTAAAAAAACCTGTTATTATGTGAGGGTTGCACAAAAAAATTGCGTACACGCACCTTTTTATTTATTGAAACTAGAGATAAATTATTGGGTTGAAAAAAATGAGCTTAGCTCGGAATGTACATTGGGACGAGCCTTGACAATGGCTCTTTCTTTCTCGATGCCGATCCATCGTCTTTTCCGTTGTGCCTCTGACAACCGGCAATCTGGAAAGTTTATGGCTTTTCTCGAAACCCGGCGCGTCCCGCTCCGTGTGACAGGAGCGCACGCGCCGCCGTTCCGGAAGCGGAGGAGCGTCAAGTCGCGTTACGTGACGCCACGACTTGTTACGCTCTTGATTCCCTATACATATGTGTATTCTAACTGATGCACGTGCTTCTGAGCGCAACGCTGATTATAATAACCAACATAGCGGGTAAAACGTAATCGAAATAAAGAAGGAGCTCCTTCATTGTAACGATAAATAATAACCATTGGAAGAATAAAAATTAAGTACAGTTATTACACAAACCTCTATTGATTTTCTTGAGATTTATTTTATCGATAAAAAAATTAAGAAGAAAAAAAAACTGTTGTAACCACAGAGACATTGAAACGCCACTCAGCTCGGCTCCTAAAATGCAACCAAATTTAAAGCCCATAAATTTCCGTTCCATCTGTTTCGGCGATACGTGGATAAATAGTAAAAAAATGGGACATTCGAGAATAGCGAGGCTCTTAGGCAAATGTACTCGAGACGCACGCACACGGGAAGAGGCTCGTTAGACGACTCACTCGAAAGATTTGACAAGGTAAATGATAGAATGAAGAAGGAAGCACTCAGATTTACAGAGTCGGACGGCGAGGCAATTGACAGTGACAGGCATCACTGTGTTTCGCTGACGAGATTAATGGCGCTATTGGGATGATATTTTCCGCGGGATAGAGCCTCGCCTAATGATTATGTGTCGGCAAGTAGCCGAGAGATTATGCAAAAAAAAATGCAAATATATAGTTGGTGTTTTTATTTTATTTTCCATTTTTATTCAACGATTTAAAAAAAAACAAAAATATTAATCTCCGAGTGAGCGATCGTTTCGATTGAAATTTAGTGGCGTTACGAAACTCACGTCCGCCTTCCGATCGAACGGCCGATCTCTCGTTTCAAAATTTCGATCGGGAGCTCGAAGCGTTCTCTCTCCGCGTGCATTGATGTCACTGAATAATGGCCGGCCATGGGCACTCTAATCCATTATGCTAATCTCAGCAGCATCTCGCGTGAACCGCGAGCCTCGGGATTCAATGCCCCCGATAAAACAGCTAAAATTTCGGCTTTCGAAAAAAAACTGCATATAGATAAATGAGTAACCTTTTGAATGAGTGATTATTTTTTTATCGCCGCGTGTTTTATTCAAATTAATTGGTTCATTCGCAGCGTTCACCGCGAAATCCGAGCTTCGAAATTCAATGACCCTGATGAAGTGCCTAATTTTTGACTTTCGAATGGAAAAATGCATGCGGATAGTTATACTCATAATTCGCAACAATAACGAGAAGTCGTGAAAATATCTGCTACTTTCTGCTACTTTTGACAGACGCGTTTAATCGGTCACTTAGACAAGTGGCAACGATGATAATATCTCGGTATGATCCTGAAAACGGAGGCGGCACTTCGTCACGCCTCGTGATTGCGAAATGGAATTGCGGGAACCGCGAGCTCTTCGTGCTTCATAGAAAGCCTGCTGGAGGGTCTATCTAAGGTCATTACCGTCTCTGTGACGTAGCTAACGTAAAAACATCGTTAGCGTTATTTGTTTCAGTGGAGATCGGTAATCCTCGTGAAAAATGATATCGACAGCATTTTCATCCATCGGTCCTGCTGATTAATCCGTCTCGTCTGTCCCGCCGGCTTGAGCCTCCATCGCAATTGCTGCTCGCGACGACGATTGGCAAATTCAAAGAATTTTCGTCCAGTCTATCCCTCTCGCTTTCTGTATATAATCCATTATTGGACATACGGACATAAATTTCGTGTTCTATTGGGTTGCGTTTTTACGTGCTCGATTAAACGTGACGACCTCTCTCGCGCTCTCCTCCATCGTAATCCTTTGGCAACGAGCCGAGTGGACCACGATCATCGTCCTCGACGTCCTTCGTTTCAATTTCTCTCTGTAATTCAGGACCGACCTCAGGTTTCTATGCAAATTAAAAAATCGGGGCGGCTTGAAAATCGAAACGTCGCTCCACTGAAAACAATCGGTTCGCGATATAATCATTATCTATTTTCATAACGGTTCTGATATTGTTTACACTCATTTTTAATGGACCAAATTATTTGACAAATGCCATGGAATTCCTGGAATAATCGTAAAAGCATTTCTGTAATGCTACCGGATTCACAGAACATTTTATTAATATTCCGCGACGTTACGACTCTCGCATTTTATAACACCGTAACGCGACAATGTCTCGTGACGATAGCTTTATTGCCATGACATTTTCTACAACTGTAAATAACTCATGGCTGTGGCATCGAATTATGGTAGAATTTATACCATGGCAGAGATGTTTTGCCGAATTGTATCGTAGTGTCATTTTTATCGTAGTGAAATTAATGGTTCAGTTGTGAACGTGCTCGACGAGTTTCAGCAGAAAATTCCATTACTCAGTCACGTTCATGGAATCGTTTGCTACGATTGAATACAAAACGTAGAATTTACGTAGAATTGATGTCCCGAGAAAATATGAAGATTAAAAAATTGTTGACTAAGACATGCATCGAACTTGGTTTTTCATCATGGTAATGGCTCCGGTAGCAGGGATGGTGGATTATCTCGGGTCGATGGTCCTGAGAATCCCTTCTTGCTCCTCGTGGCGATCCTCGCGATGATTGTCGGGGGCTCTCGGAGGCGTCATGAAGCAGCGGCTGGGCACCACCGGGAGATCTCGAGCCGGAGAAGTCAAGTGTAGCGTGGAGGTGGCGCGGGCCCCTCCTGCTAATAAAAGCGGCTCACTAAGCGCGGCCACACAGACAGTCACAGCCAGAGCGAAAGAGCAGGAGCGTCGCGAGCTCCCCGCAAGTCCTCGATTCCGAGTTTAAGTTACCACGAGTTCGGATATCCGTGTGAGTGGTGAGTTCTCGGGTTAATACAGCATCCGCCGCGTTACCGTCATCTTCCTGCTTCCTCATCCAAAAAATTTCGTCTTCCTGCTGAAAAAAGAGAAAGAAAAAAATTAGCGATTTTTTTATTTGAAAAAATCGAAACTATCTTTTAAGCGGCAAACAACGAGTGAACGTGCATTTCATCATTTGTGGAATTTTTTTTTTTCCTCCAATTCATGAATCGGCTGTTTTTTTTTTTTTTTAATTCGTCCAAAAGTGAACCGGTTTGCCTCGCGAGTGTTTCTCGATTGTAAATCGACTCGGCGAATCGTCAATCGAGGTCTGCAGGTCCTTCTTGCTCGTCCTCGAACTCGTGGCACACGCGCGCGCACACATCGCTACGAGCGTGCGTGCTGAATCTATATTGCCTTCGATTGTGATTACCTCACTGTCCCGTCGTGTGTATATAAGATAGGTTTTTAAAAATTACACACGACCCCCTTGCTGTAATTTATTTGCAATGCGGTTAAATGCTCTCTCAAACGATACGCGTCGACGGTAAACACAAGGTGCAAAGTCTGCGCTGTTATTAAATTCATGCAATTAATGTCGATCGAAAGTGAATCGAGAGAAAAAAATGTTATGACCTTCGGTCAGTGATCCGAGTTCTCGAGCTTATCTATGCGTTTCACTTGAAATCTATTCTATCATATGTACCAACAAAAACGATACTGTTAAATAGCACAAAATTTTCGGTGTCTTTTGGCGGAAAAACTTAAGTAGAAAGTCACTGTTATCCTTTCACTGAGCGAAGACTATTAAAATGGTCTTTTTTATTCTCTCGCCTCAAATTACAAGCTAATTAAGCGGACACTAATTTATTTGCCATAAAATATAGTTTCATGTGAGCCAAAAACGTTTGTTTATTCAAATATTTTATACCCACCCATTAAATTCACATTAATATTTTTATCTAATATACGAGAAATTAAAAGCATAAACACTCTAATGAGGAAAAAATCGACAATTTCTTTGAATACTTTTTTGGACCCGTTCAGATTCGAGAGAAAGCAAATTACGCAGTAGGGAAAAAAATTATTTCATTTAATTAGGGGAATGATAAGTAATATCGACGCGTTTTTTCGGGAACCGAAAAATTAACGGCGCCCACCGTAACTCCAGGCCAGTCGCCTCGTTGGCCGAGACGGTATTCGAGACTTTCAATTTGCTCTTCGAAAGTGATAGTCTTTCCTGACGGCGTGCTCGAGAAAGGCGAACCGCCGGTCTCTCTCTCCTCCAAGACTTTGTACGGCTGGTCACTTCATCGGCTTCCCCACACAACGCTTTGTCTAAAAAATCCTCGCTCGCATTGTCCTCCACTTCGGAACACCCTCTCCGTGATTTTCCGCGTGTTTAACGAAATTTTTCTTTTCTCTTCTTGCAGCAAAATTTTCTTTCAACGGATCATATCACAAGAAGTCATGAAGTTCACAACGATATTGGTCGCTCTCGCGGTCTGCGTCGCTCTAGTCAGCACGTCGCCAGTTCCTCAAAACGAGGGACTTCGATCACAGGTGAGAATCAGTGACAATTATCATTTTTCGTCCGAGTTATCGGAGTGAATCTCAAGAGGCTAACACAGCGAAGCACGAATAACAAATACATCGGAGCATTAAATTTCATTTCTCTTTTCATCTCGTTAATATCGAGCGTGTACACTCGAAACGTGGTGACTTTCACCGGAATTCGGGGAGTGCAGGCTATGATTACTCAACCCAACGAGCGATCGTTCTCGCAGCAGCAGCAGCAACCGTAAAAGCGCCGGTAAAAGCAACAATCGCTTTTCGTTACACGCGTTTATCGATTACGCGACATCGTGATTCACGGTTTCTCCGAGCGTCCGCTTCCTGAAGAATTTTCTCCATCTCGAAAGCCAAATTCCTGTAAAATATTTCATTCATATATCAGTTATTGGTCATTATTTCAATCACATATGATGGAAATAGAGGAAGTAGCGATTGAATCTTCAGAGAGATCATAAAAGGCCATACATTTTTTTTTTTTTTTTTTCTATTGTATACAATTTTAGATTCTGTAATAGATAAGAAAAAAATTAGTATTTGTGAATATTTGGATTGATTTCTGTTCCGTGAGTTGTCTCGCTTCGAAAGTGCGTGTTATTCTGATGTTTATGCCAAGTTCTTCCGCTCCATACGTGCTCGAGAATATGCGAGGAACTTGATCTTTACACCGGCTAGCCGAAGAGAGAGAAGAGTCGCGCGCACGTGACTCGTCTGGCACACACGGTGCTAACCTACTAGCGTCGCGTTTTACCGGCTGGATGACGTTCGAGTGTTCGGCTCGTTCCACTCTCGTGCTCGAAAGTAGCGCCGCGTCTTTTCCAACTCGTAAACCGTGCGCCGCGGCAACTTCTGCGTTCCTTTCGAGATTATCTTCGAGAAGAAACTCGCTCATATCCTCAAAGGAAAAAAGCAAAAGCTCAGCGCGCTCTGTGCGCTCTCCAACGCAGCCTAACCGACCGCTCTTTTCGCGTAACAAATTTTTGTTTATTCTTTTTTAAAAAGTGTCGACGATAAAGGAATCGCGAGAAATGAAAAAAAAAAAAAAAAAAACTTTTATTCATTGTCGAATGAGCTAGAATGACTTTAACGAGATAAACGGAGGAAATAAAAATAAAAATGGAGCGACTTCGAAAGTAATGGGATGCAACTCTAGCCGAAAGATCTGTCCACGCGATTTCGAGGCGGACGCGAGTACCAATTTTCGCGAAAACACCTCCGCGAACAGAAAAGTGTCACGGGGAAGTCAACGGAGCGCGACAAGCGTCGCGGACGAGATGAAAAATATAATTGAGCCGGGAGATATCTTGTTCGCGCTTTTGGACAGGGTCTGAAGCGCAGCGTCTCGACGTCGTCTCCCTCGTTGCACCGAGAGTCGCGGGAGAGCGAGAGCGTGCCCATTGTTACGGACAATTACGGAAGGAGCTTGCGCACAATGTGCATTGCCGCGCGCGCGTTCGCCAAATGATTTAACGATTAACTCGCTTCCGTTCCGTTGGATACTCGCGCTCATAGGTACCCCTATTTCTAAATAATAAACGAACGTTATAATATACGAGGTCGTTCCTGGGGATATTATAGATAAGCGACGGATGGAATAACCGCCATGTGGAATAACGCCGTTGCGGTGTAGTGTGACGCGAGCAAGACAGCGTGGGTCGTGCGTTCGACGCGTCATCAAACTCGCTCCGCTACTCCGGTTGCATAAAGTACAACTCCCAGCCGAGTGTGCGTTTCGCGCAACGATCTGTCACGATTCTCCACCGAAAACACAATTCGGCCAACCAATTTTTTTTTTTCGAATTCTCCAAAATTTAATTTTACCCCACAGCAATAATATTTTTATCATATTTATCAAATTTTTTGCCAACGCGACACTCAAATGAGTTTTCGAAATAACCAAAATTTTCTGTAGATTTGATTTGATAATTTGAATTAAAGGAAAAGATAAATCTGCAATCATATTTTCCACTGTTAAAAAGATTTTCCACACAAAAATATATGAAGAGGAAATAAAAAATCGAGCAGGTGGTACGAAAATTCCAAAAAACAGAAATGACAAAATTTTTGGCAAACTTTGAAAAATGGAGAATTCGCGCAAAGTGTCGATAAGACCAGGGAGGAAAAAAGGAGCGTTTTGCCCGAAGTAACGAATGAGGCGAGTGACGCATGGACTCTGACTCTGACCGTCTCGTATCCTCTCGCTGAAAAGAGGATCGGAGCGCAGGCCGTGGCAAAAGCAAGAGCGAAGGTGGCAGAGTCGAGGCTCACGCGCGCTTTCACCTTCCAGCGTAGTAGCGGCCAGAACTCACGAAGTGCGAGGTCACCGGACACTTTCTTCGCTCGATCGATGCCCGATGGGAAAGTGAGACCGGCGAGGATTGCCGAGCCAGCCGCTCTGCGCGCTTCTCATCTCCAGAGCTACAAAAAAGCAGAAATACCCTTTTAAAATTTATATACATCCTCATATACATACATACATATCTATATATTCATATTTCTTAAGAACAGAGAAGAGGGAAATAATCATGCGTGTTGAAACATACGTACAATACGATCGGAGAATGTGCGAACGTCCAGACAAAGTTGCGGTCGCGCTGCAGCACTGAAGTAGCGTAGAAGCAACGCGAGCTGTGTACAGCTTTGAGGGAAAGTGGACCGAGAGCAGCCTTATAGTTGAGCAACGTCCAGCAAGACCGTCGCACTCGGAGAGATACCACAGGGACCGTTGCTCCTGCGGATAACGTTCAGCGCTTTATCGACCATTTTATCCAAGGATTGCAAAATCATAATTACAGCCAGCCGTCATTGAGCTCGACACATAGATGCATAAATATGTACGCGAGCGCCGGGTTCACTGATGTTTGACTATGCGACGTTATAAGTCATTGCCAATGTTTTTTTTTTTTTCTAAACGTCTTATAGATGGTGAATATTGACAAAAATTCGATAACGATAAAAATCGGTGTTCGACGAGAATTATTGCGTATCCTTATGAAAGTAAATTAATATTAATATATATGAGAACACATAATCTGCATAGTTGAAAATACAGCATGTTAATTAGCGAATCATGTGCATTTTTTGCTAGTGTTGAAATATCCGCTGTTATTGGTTACATTAGTTGCACAATTCCATGCTGTTTTTTTTTTTATTCAATACCAATATAATATTGTGAAAAATATTATATTCAATAATGAACAAAATGAGGAAACAAGTGTACGGCACTAAATGTCCAAAATCAATTGATTACTTAGCGGAACTAATGGCTCGATTGGCACAAATCCGAGTAGCAATTATCCGACTCATATTAACCCATAAAATTCAGCGAACCATATTCCTCCTCATAATAATCTCGCGCATAACGAGCGTACTCTATTTACTAAACAAAACGTCGGCTTTAATGTTTCAGGCGCTGGAACGATTGGTGATGGTCGAGGGAGACAACGCGGAGGCATTGAGGAGTAAAAGAACTATCGGCGTGCTGCGACAGCTCTTCCCGGGAATATCTCAGGTAAGTTTTACGGCCGGTAGCAAAATGACTCGCAACAACGACTGATCGTTTGTGTATTTAGATATATCCACCGAGGATTTTTATCGCGGGGGGATCTTCGTAGTCCTCGCGCGTTGTGTCTGCCTGTGGCGAGCGTACGCGAGCGTACACAACATTCCGAGCGAGAAAGTAACTTACTTGGCTCACGCTGGCCCGCCCTGCTGCTAAGCTATACCTACACACAGTTGCCGCTCGTGTGTACGATTTTATACGTGGAATACGTTCCTCGGCACGCACTCCAACCGCATTTATGTTTATTAACTCGCCACGCGAGGCTCGTTACGCGTTTCGCGCAGAATCCTCACCGGCTGCATCGCAGCTGCTGCACACTGTGCATCTTCCGCAGCTAAATCTCGCCGCTAGATATTCCCCAACGTGGAGATAATCTCGGTGCAGCGAAACGCAAACGCGCGTCTGCCACGCGCTACCGGAAGCGACGGAAAACTTCCGCTCTTCCTCTCGTCTCTTTCTCCCGCACTTTCGTCTCTGTAAGAGCCTCTCGAACGTCGTATCACGATCGGCTACCGTTTTAATCGCGTGATGAGAAGGAGAATCTTTCGCGAGAAGAGCAATCTCATTTACAGACGGTGATGCCGGATAACGCGCGTGCTTTTAATTCCGCCTGTTTTGAAAAAATCCGTGAACATAAAAAAAACGCTTCCTTCGGATATCCTTTCTTGCCGCAGTCGTGATGACTCTTTTCGAGCGCCACTTAAATGTACTTATAACGAACAGCGAACGGCAGCTCTTTTCTCGCGCCGGAGATTTATGCTCCGGTAGCGTGATTGTTCAATAAAAATAATATATCGATTACGCCAAGTGGCGCGTGGCTCCACTCGTTCGCCGAGCGGACTGCAAATACCTCTTTGACTCTCCACTCAATCGTTTCGTACACACGGCCAAGGAAGTGGCCGCTCTAATGCCAAGTGTTTCATTCCGACGATTAGCTTTGCGCAAAAAAAAAAACGTCCTCACGATATTTCCGCGATAAACATTTAAAATTCTCGTAACCGATACTTTTAATTGGTCGATTTTATTAGTCGCTCAACGAACTCACTCGTGGCTCATTTTATTCCGCACCCTCGGGCCACTTTCCTGCACCGAGTGTCACCGCAATCGCTAAATAAGAAAATTATCGATTCGCGATCTCGCGCACGTCTCCGTCACGACGTTTTTCCTCTCTCTGTGTATTTTTTTTTATTTTTTATTTCGGACTATTCCTCGTTTTGTATTCTTACAGAGAACGACACATTTTCCCTCTATCTCGATTTTTTCGCGCTGCGGGTATTACGGCGACTAGAGAAAAAAAAATAAATAGCGAAATTCACCGAGTCTTCCGTCATTGTCCTAGACATTTGTTTCCCCCTTGAGCTACTTTTTCCAGTCAATGCTCTCCGCGCCCGCGCATATACATAAGCGACACACGCTTGCGGCTTTAAGGACAGATGGCTTTTAGTATAAAATACATTCGTGATGCATTTACGTGAGGCGCATCCTTGGGAATAAAAATGCGCTGTGTAGAAGGCTGTGTGGATTGCGCCAACTCCATTGAATTCTGTACTGCTACGCAGCGATAAGCGGCACTCGACGTCGTTGCACTCAGGATAGCGGGCTCGTTGCCAATAAACGGTATATATCTTCGCTAGTTTATGCAACGACCAGTCAACTGCCATTCACTCGTAGAATTTAATAGCAACCGAGGAACGAGGAAGAGAAAATCGAAGATCCGATTTTGTCGTGATGAGAGACGAGAGTATTTATAATTCTTCAATTTCTTCACGTTTAAAAGTTCGATCGGTGCTCATAGAGTTGCCGCGTGTCCGATTTGATCAGTGGCACGTCCCTATCTCGTCCGGAGACAGCTAAGACCTGTTGTTTTCTAGATAGTCGAACAAAAGGTGAGCGCAATTACTTCGGAGATCATCAGGATCCTCGGGCCGGTTATTCTGCGAGGTGTCCTTGGAGGGGGCGGAGGAGGCGGCGGCGGCGGCGGTGGTGCAAGTGGTGGAAGCTCTAAAAGCGGTACAACGGTTGAACTACCGATACCCGATGACGATGATGATGATGATTCATCCTCGGCGATCCAAAGCAAATCCAGGGTATCGATATCTTTGCCGACCTTTCCGCCGGACGAGGAAGACGATTTTACAGAAATCCCAATCGATGCTTCTTCGACAACGACAACGACGACGTCGACAACCACCAGCACTACAACCACGGAAGCCTCGGTACAGAATCGAAAGAGAAGGAAACGACATGTGGAATGGAATCGATCGGCCAGGGTCTCGGCACTTTTCAATTTTCTCATTCTCCTTCGTCATATCCGGTCGATCCTTGTGAATCGCAAATGCGTCACGCACTATAGACTCGGTCATTCGGGTGGCATAAACCGACATCATTGGTGTTTTTTTGTTTTTCTTCATCCGATCTCGATTGCACCTTTATATATGGTTGAAACGACTCTGTTGTCGTTCTTCCACTTGCATCGTCAGCGACATTCCTGCGCGTCGTAGATCGGGATCTTTGACGGGACGAGATTCACGTACTCGACGCATCTCACCCTGTCGTCGGGGTGGGAAATCTTCACCTTCTCTCGCTCCACAAGAATCTCTCTCTCTCTCTTAATATCTCTTCCTCTCTCTTCCTCTCTCTCTCTCTGTCACTTATTGGTATTTTGGTTCTATCTCCTACATCTTTGCTCATGGATAATGGATATATATTATTTTTCGGGTCATCAGGTTCTGGCATTCGTCGGATCGAGGAGATTCTATTGGTTTTAAATAATTATGTCATTATTACACGATTAATATGTGGAGAATCGTTTGGTGCGCAAAAAGGGGCCGCGTGGACCGGACCTCGTCGAACTAAATGTATGAAAAGATATTCGTTGGTGAAGTTGAGCAACTAATATCCTTTCGCAGTCTCTTTCAACGATCCTGTCATTATTAATATCCGCGTATCTATCCAACGCTGGAATTTCACTTCCGCCTACTGATCTCGCTCTCGTGACTTTTCCAGAACGTTAATCCCGAGGCCGAGGACCGACTGACCCAGGAGAGTGCCGAATCCCAGAACAACGAGGTACGAGTGCAGTTTGCCGATGATCAGTCGAGTGCCGCGGCTAACGAGGCCGTGGAATCCGAGCTCGCGCCACTGGAGGACATCGAGGTCAGTGACGACGAGAATCGCAACAAGAGGTTCCTCAACTTCGGCTTCGGAGCATCCGGAGGAGCCGGCGGAGGCGCCAGCTCCGGAAGCGGTGGCGGATCCGGCAACTTCCTCTTCGACATCATCAGGGTGAGTTTCCATGGCCCCTTCGAAATCTCTTTTTCCCGACTCCGATCTGAAAGTACCAATTGCGTCTGATTATCACTCTTCAACCTCCCAGCCACGAAAAATCCACCTACATATGGCCCATTCCATGCCAATTCGTCTTGAGCTCTCAAATCTGATCGGTGATTCTTATCTCTCTTTACAATAAAAATAATGGGGACCGTAATTGTAAAAAAAAACAATTAAGCGTTGCCGAGTTAGCCAAATCTGCTCTTTCCTTTTGTAATCAAAATAACAACATGAAAAATCACCGACCAGATCCCAGAGAGGTCGAGGGTCAGCAGCAGATCGAATTAGTGTGGATTGCACCATATATTTCCTCCTTCGTTCTGCAAGGCTCGAGCCTAATTGCTCCTGGCGCTATTACAAACTTCCGCGTGTGACCAACGCTCTCGAGAGTCGCGAGATTGCGCGAGAATCGCTATAGCGGTGATCGTGATCGTGTGAAGACACTGTTTAAGATGGCTACTGCGCTTCACGCTAATTAAATCGGTGCAAAATTAAAAAAAAAAACCTATATATATTTTTTATTCGGATTGAAGAAAAGTGTAAGAAATTTTTGTTGATAAAATTTATCATTTGTCTGACTAACGCAATTTGTAGTAGCTACCTTTATGGCAGCAGAAGCATTTCGCACTCGGAGACCACAAGGGCACGGTGAAAGTCGCGAGTCCAGCGCGGTACCGGCTCTTTGAATTTACTTACACGCGTCACAGACGAGTCCGCAAGATGTCCGACAGGACTCTCAATACACCCGTCATTGTTCATTCAACACTTTTCGAGTGACTTGGAATTTGTCTCTTGTTTGCTCTGCCTATTTGACTCTCACTCAGTATAAATAAAGTCCTCGACGATGTTATTCATTTCGCGTATTTCCGTCCCGCAGAATATTTTTATGACCGCAGCCGAGGTCCTAAATAAAAAATGTGTTGTTTATAGAAAATTTCCTAATTTTTCTCTTTCTTTTTTTTCAACGCTCGCTTGCACACTGCTTCAATTATTGTTATTTTTACTATACAGAACTGAGTCAATGCAATTAATAAAAGAAACAAGCAATTTAGTGTTTGTACTAAGACGAGAAATTGAAGTGGAGAAATGTTTGACAAAGCGTAAATCGAATTATAAACCCCAAAGTGAAAAGGACGTACGTGTCCAGATGAAGCAGCTGTTGGTTTGCACGAGCGGAACAGTCTTAAACTGCAAGAGGCACGATCGTTCCGTCTAATTTCACAACCCACCGGGCTTACAGGTGCAATAGCGCCATTCTGATCGGCAAGCTAACGTTCGAATCGCGCTCGCTGCTCCGCGATTGGCGGAACGAGTTTTTCATCGCGCGGTATTGCACGACGATGCTATGCATAGAATCGAGTTGCTCGCTCTTAAGCGATTATGACACGCGCGCGCGCCTCGCTACGTGGTTTTCCCGGTTATTCCGCAGCCCCGTCTGAGAATTCAATCTCGAGTAATCATCGACCGAGACCAATTCCTTTCAGTGCGCGAACACCTTCCTTCCACAAATTTCCACAGTCCTGCAACAATCAACGTTGACCCTTCCACGGGCGACGCTTGTAAGCGTTTTTATTTTTTTCACCAAACGACAGGCCGTAACTACGAATGTCTAACTATGTCAACGATTAACTCTTTTCATTACAGCAATTTGTCCAATACTTTTATCGTTACTTTATATATTCTCTTACGATTAATTATAAATATCTATATTTAATCCAACTCAAGAAAGCTACGACATTTTTTTAAAACTTGTGTACAAACTAACGAAATTCCTTGCAGCAATAAACCGTTCAGTGATTTTGAAGGATTAGGTAACAGGAGAACCGGAAGATGGAAGCTCTTCTCTCCCTCCCATCGTTTCACCAGAAAGCATCACAGGAGGCAAAGAATATTGAAAATCTCTCATTGAGAAACAATCATAGAAAAAAAAGAGTACAAAATCGTCGAAGAAACGATGATAATCCAACTTGAGAAAGTTACAACGACTTGAGAAAAAACAAATTCTTTGGAACAATACAAACGTTCAGTGATTTTAAACTATTAGGTAACAGGAAAACTGGGAAATGGATGCTCAGAATCCTGTTTCTCTCTCACTTTCACTCTCACTCTCTCATCGTTTCATTCCAAAGAATGTCACGGGAATTGAGAAAAAAAAAATGATTAAAAAAAAACGAAGAAAATGTGAGGAAAAACGATGATAAAGAAAGCTCGTCTGTCTTCTTAGCAAGCGGCCGACGGGGCGGCTAGAGCGGCAGGCACGGTGTACCGCGTTGTAGCGGGTACGCAAAGCCTCGGTCTAGGTCTTAGCGCGACGCGTGACTTGGGTCCCGCGCCGGCGGCTACACCCGCCCCCAGTGCCCCCGCAGCTGCCCCTGCGCCCGGTGCCCCAGCAGCAATGCCTGCTGCCCCCGCAGCTGCCCCTGCGCCCGGAGCCGGCATGCAACCACCGGTACGCCATTCCTTCCGACAACCGCCAAAACAACCACTGCCATTCTCATATCACCACCACCGTAACGCACTCTCATTACTCTCACCCACTCATTAGTTCTCATTGCACACACATTAACCTTTTTTTTTTTTTTCTACAGTTACAGTTATACGAATACAGAATTTTCAACCCTTTAAATCGAATTTTGAAACACGAGTTTAGACGACAATAATATTGTGTAACCAATTGATGGTTCTGAGAAATTAATTTAATCTATTTCAAAAATATCTGCGCGTATGACTAATTAAAATGATTTAAAGGGAGGTCTGATCTATGACGCACGAGTTCTACTGCAGATGCAGTAGTCACGGTCGTTACTGATGAGACCCTCATCTCAAATGACACTCGATTACAATTCATGTCACGTACGTCATTTAAATCGTCATTATATTCTCGCAATAAATCTCCATATCACAAAAGCCTGTGCACCCTTATCTATCGCTTGACAAAGCATGTTCGCTCACACCGCACCCTCTAATGATTTTTTATCTAACTTATATAACGCACGTTACTATCACTCGTTTCATGTACGTTCTCGTTATCTCTGTTCGCGTCTCGCTCGCGGTCCCTCTTAACACTCTATCTCTTTTTCTCATTTAACAAAACTGACAAACATTTCCAACCGATTTTCAACTCTCTTAAATAACTTCTTAAATTAACGTTTTTCGAAATATCCAGCATGAAAAGCATATTAATCGCGTTTTAACTCTCCTAAATACACTCTGAGATATCGTGGTAATCGTGGAAACTATATGTCAGAACAATTGATTCTATATCTGTGCAACTCTTTTAATGGTTCTAATAACTCTTTCCAACCGTTTGTAATAACTGCCAATGAGTTACCGTAACGTCTAACTAGTTACGGTAATAATTTACTAGTTGTAATAACTCCAGTATATCTTTTAAATATGTACTCGAAGATTTTTTTCGCTCAGAATGTATAGTTACCAGTACCCGATTTTTCTCCAAGTGTAAGCGCTCGCTCTCTCTCTCTCACTCTTTCTTTTCCTTTCATGGATATGTACCGCGCATATCCATCGGCGCGTCCAAGTATCATCCGATCGTTCCACCCGGCCAACGGTCCCGACGCAACGCTGACGACCACCGACTTGTGACACTTTCTGGGGCGTTCCCGTAATTAACGTACCAGTCGTACGTTTCGTCTGCTCGGCCCATGCTGAAATCACGAGATGCACCATAGTATATTTTTGCAGCAACGCAGTTTATCAGTAGAATTGTATTATCGGTCGTAGTAGCGAAGCACAAAGGATTGAGGAAAAAAAAAAAAAAAAAAAAACATCCATTATTTTTCCACAACAATGATTCGGAAGCCGACTCGGCCTTACGTTAAACCATCGAACAGATTTCCAAGCACCTGTCGAGCCTTCAAATGCTAATATACGTATTACCAGCTATTTAGCTATTTAATATAATGCAATGCCGATTCTCCTGCCCGCATCATTCTCAATCATTTCTTGGTTTTTTTTTTTTTCTTTCTTTCCACTTATGTCACGATAGAGGATGGAGGCTTGAGTTCGCGGAGTTACTTTGTGGTAAAGCACCTTGTAAATAGGTCTCCTTGCGGTTACGCTATTGTATCTTGAATTGTAAATTTCATTGCGTTTATAATAACTTTCCGCGCGGTCGAAGCGTCCAGCCTCTGTTTAATAGCAAAAACGGGGATCACTATTTTTGTATTTTTTTTTTTTGTTCCTCCACTGTCGTTTATCACTTGCTCTTATCTCGCACTTATCTATCACTCGCTCTGTTGTCTGTCGATTTTAACGTAATGTAACAGTATACGTAGGAACGCACGTTTAGAGGAGCTCAGTAGCCGCAGGATCCAAGGGGATGATGATGATGATGATGATGATGATCATTGCCGCAGATAAGAGGATCCGAAGGATTGTTATCTGCTGTATTTTCTTGTTGATGATATTTGTTGTGTGCGACCGAGAGGTGTAGCACCGTAGTGTCGGGAGCGCTGGAGCTGTGGACGTCGAGGTGCATATACTATATATGTATGCTACTAAGTATTATAAATGTCGTACGACTCATAAATGTAATACACAACACGGTATATGCACGCGTCTATCTCTGCTCTTTTGCTCTATTTATATTATTACCTATCACGTTAATAGCAAGTTGTTTTGTGATGTAGCTCCGCAAATGTCCCCGTGGTTAATTATCCGAGATCCATAATCCACACTGAAAAAAGATTCCAAGATATTCGATTAAAATTCACTTCAACATGTAAAAATTATGAAAAAAACAAAAATGTTTATCCTTCACCTGGTTTGGAGTTAATTTTCATTGAACCATCGTGAATCTCAGTCTCAGTGCACCTACCCAGTCTCAGCGGTCCTCGCACGTTTCATCATTATCGTGATTGACTCACGTGCGAAGCTTGCGAAGACACGAGACAGCTTTCTTTGATCTAGCACGGTTTTTGTAGATTCGCGCCTAGCCGCCGCCTCTCGACTAAATTCCGTCGTGTCGAATATATTACAGCTCGTCGCAGGAAGCGGAAGCTCACAGTCCAACGACGTAGCTGCTGGTGCCCCATCGCCTGGCGGAAGGAACGACGGTACCGCCGAAGCTGTTCCCGGACCCGTCACCAGGCTCTTCGTCATCGCCAACCGAGGAATCTCCAATCTCATCCAGGACCTCATTCTCGTAAGCCTCGCAACAATTATTTTCCGCTCGTTCATCGAAAATTTGTTTTTCATTAAAGTCCTGAAATTACCTAAAATCCATAAAAATTATCTCACATTTTTCTTTTAATTTCTAGAAAATTGGATCCTTCAAACGAAATTTCTTCAAAAATGGTTTTAAAAAAATCTCGAAGGGAACTTTTTTTTAATAAAATTTTTTTATAAAAGACTTTTTTCCAAGAGTTTCGTTTTAATTTTCATGATTTTTGTGTGTGGGTCCTAGTATTTAAAAAATATTTTTTAATCCAGACTTGACGAACAGCGACTCGAGACGAGATTTAATAGTGGCAACTACAATTGCGCGATTGTCCTACCGCTTCTCCTCTATACAATCAACTCGCGCTACAATAGCTTCACATATGATAACACCGGAGTTATTGCATCGCGGTTAATTGCACCGCGGGCGAAAAATCGCAATTGCCGTCGCTCGAGCACAAAGCGAAATTAACCGATTTCTTCACTCCTGATGCTGCAATCACTAATAGAGTCCACGAGAGAAGGAAAACGGGTTGTAGTAATAGCGACAAAGTGTATAAAACTCGATAAAACGATTATCTGGTGTGGATCTGACGATCGTTGCGATCATAGTGGACTAATTATCGCTCGCCGATACGAGGAAATCGAAATCGCACAAACGATATTAAATCTTGCATAATAAATACTTCACGAGATTTTTAAAAAGAGCCTCGGGGCACCAAATCCAGAAATCGTCAACCTATAATAACCGAACACCTTTCGATCATCGCTATAAACATAAAATAAATATTCACTAAAAATTAAATTAATCGAACGAGAGAAATTTCACGTCGAGTCAGTTTGATCAAATACATTTTTAATACAACAATTTCATAGTTACATAGATAAAAAAATGAAATAACTGCCACGATTTCTCCGACGGAAACCGGCAGATTTTTCTCCCGTGCAATAATCTGAGAAGGAATGCATGTGACGTTAGATTGCGGAAAATATGTCGCTCGTTTTTGAGCCGAGCCTCGAGGCGACGAGTCCGCATCTCGTCACCCGCAAGATGATCGAACAGGCCTCAATCGCTGGACACCAGAATGTCCGGTGTTCCAGTTATAAACAGCGAGGATTGCGCAATATTCGGAGCGCTCGTCGAATCGATGGAAAGCAAAAATGTTGCGCGCGACTTTCTCTATGAAATAGCTCGTCCGTTTGCCCCGAGCGCGAGCCACGCGGGCCCGATCCAGTTATGCAAGGCCCACTCGTGGTGGCCACTGTTCTCCGCGGCGCCGTCCGAGAAACGCCTTTGGCCAGCCACCGGCAAACCGACACTCTCGGTGTCCCCATAAGAGAGCCGCCCGAATGAGACCCACCCAGATCTCCCAATTACCGAAGAAACGCGAACACGCGCGGGGACCAACGTCCGCACACACGTGTTCCTTTGAAAGTCGGGCTGTATCGCGAAAGGCCCAAAACTAAAGTTCATTTACGTAATCGACTCTCGTAGATCTCCCTTCCTTTTCGTGAGAACTTCGCTCTCGATAACGTTATATCAAGGCCGACAAAAAATTGCGACCACAAGCGCTCGACAGAATTTCATAATTGATCGTCACAAAAAAAAAAAAAACAATCTCTCTGTCGAGATACACCAGATAGAGAATAATACAGTAGACAAAGAAATCTTAAAAACGTAAAGAGGCAATTTTCAATTACACAAGCATTTCTGACGAGATTCCATCCTCGCCGCGTGACATTAACGACGTTCTCATTGAAAATCGTACACGTTCGTTAAACATTTTATTGGCTAGTTAAACTCGTCACTGTAATGATCGATCGAGCTTGAGATACGAGCCGACGAAAGATTTCATAAATACCTCGTGTGCGGCCGATAAAGCGTTGACGACGGGAGCACCATTCGTTTCCTTAATTATTCCAACATTGCCACACACACACACACACACACACACAACACATGCCCACGAAACAATAACACTGAACAGTCGCCGCGACTTTCGCAATGACGTCGCGGTGCAAGAGTTTTAGGAAGGCGCATCGCGTACGCGCTCCCAACGACGACAACAATACTAACCGCCCCCGGTTCGAGCACACGGGACAATAAAAAATAAATGCACAAATCCTTCGTAACGCGCGTCATTAGAATGTTGGAAAACAAATAAAGGTCCACTACCGAATTACACACTTGCCGCTCGCACAAGTTCCCGACTCGCATCCCGGACGAAACAAACGAAAACAATTGAAATACCGGTTCTGACGCGACGCTACCGAAATTACCGAAGACCGAGCGCGATGACGTTACGCGCAACGAGAATTGCGATTCCAAGGATTACGACGGTTTGTCTTTGTTTACAGCGCCTGGCCGCCACCAGCGAGCGCATCGTCAACTTTAAGGCACGATTGATCACGTCCATCATCTAGAGGGCCAATCCGGAGGAGCGGCGATCGCGGCTGACGTTCAAGTCGAATAAATAACGCCGAGTCAACGAGACGAGATGACAGTGAGATTCGCCGGGTGTCGCGAAACACGTTGAATCCTGCCAGAGCTCAGGGGGGTGAGAAAGAGGACGACGAGGATTCGAGAGAAGAAGTTGGGAAGACGAAGACGCCCGAAACCCACGCGCGGAGGGTTACGGAAGAAGACTGCCGAAGATCCGGCCAATCACAACGGTGGAGGACTTTGTTTTTTTGTTTTTCTCGAATATGGACAACTCGGGTACGACGCTGGCAACGTGCTGTCATTTGTATTGTTTTCTAGTTTTTTGTTCGCGTCGGTGACACACTCGTATCGTCGTTGCCCTTTGTACCCGAGATTCCATAGGAAGTCGAGAGAGAGCGACTAAGTACCGAGCCTTTCTCTGCGCTCGCCCCCCTGACCCTTCTTTCCTCTTTATACTCGCATTCTTAATCTTTTTGTTCACTATTGTAAAGCCTGTCACACAATGCACAGCATTAAAAACAAAAGGAGAACAAATTCGAAATTTCTATCGATTCATCAAAAACAAAATTAAGACGTTTTATTTTTATGGTAGATTTCATACTTTTTATTGTGTATCAGGCTTTGAATCATGAGAACTGGAGTCGATTGAACGGACGCGGCAAAAGATCGGTAGCGAATCGTCGCGACCTCAAAACCAATGCTGTGAATTTTTTTTTTGTACATAATTGTAACTCGATTCTCTTCTTCTTCTTCTTCTTCTTCTTTTTGCTTCTGCTCTGCTGACGGTTTTTTTTTTTTTTATAAATCAAATAATACACAACTATTGTGACCTTTTAGCAGCGTTAACTGCGTGTTCGGCCTCTCCAGTCCGGCGTTCCTATGTAATGAAACAATTAACGAAAAAACATCAGAGTTCGTGCAGCTAAAGACTCGCGAGGAACTCGATTGTCGCTGCGGCTCGAGTTGCGGCACACACGATAGCCACGTAAATGTTTTTGAAGGATTACGAGACAGCGGGTCGAGCAGTCTGCCTCGACACAATAATAATTGCGGATAAATCCTTCTACCTTTGTCTCGTCGTTCGATCGCACCTCTGAGACAGACGAAGAACGATTTTATCGGCTTTTCATTCGCAACTTCGAGGCGCGATACGCACTCGTCGTTGAATACAATCAACTGACCCCCCCCCCTTTTTCTCTCTTTGATTTGTATGTAAATCGTCCCCGTTATCTTGTAGTGTAAATAAATTTTATTGCGATAAGAGAATTAAGATACTTGGTTTTATTTTCTATCTTTATTATGGAACCCGCTTGGTTATTAATCGCGTAAGAATTTTACAGGGGGCTAGGATCGAAGCAGGTCTTCGAGACTGCTTGCATACTGTTGCGTACATATATATATATATATATGGTGTATAAATATATTTATAGAAATGTTTGCATACTAGCGATATAAAAATTTCTGGTAATAAATGGAACGTTTTTTTTTTACTCCCGAAATAACTTCCTCGTGGCGGAAGCTTAAGCAATAATCGGTCATGTGTAAACGTGTATCATAAATATATGACAATATTCCGTGAACATATTTAACATTTAAATCACGAAACTATCAGATATGCAAATTCGTTATTTCCTTATTGCGGCCGGCTTTATAAATCGTGCTTCTCTCGATAGCAGCGCGTACGTACATTTTCAAGGTCTTCCACTTTAATCTGAAATCTTAAAATTTTATCTTCGGTCGTAACTTTTCGTATAAAAGAGAGATGAAACATTCTTTATTTTATATTTTTATAATCACTTGATTTACGACCTTTAATAGCTGCAATCGATCGATCGATCGATCCGCTGGCCTTGCTAATTGATTGAAAAAAATATATTTTCTAAACTCCGAGAGACATGCATTGCGAAAATCTTATTAGTACTTTATGCAGAATACGATATTGCTATCGACATTTGTTTATAAATTATGTATTAAGCGCGTAATACAAATTTTTATCCGAATTAACGAAATTGGTGTTTGGCACAGACAAGGTCGTTGCCACAGAGAAAAGTTCAATTTTTTCTTAAATTACTCGAAATATCACATTTAAAAAACATTCTCGCGTTCATTCACACCATTTTTACAATTGCCCTTCTCTACATACGCAGATGGAAATAGAATTTATCCAAAATCCGTCGAAATCTCTTAACTCGATGAAGGGGAGGGTTCAATCCGCGAGGAGTAAATATGCAATAAATATGTGTTATTATCAATCCACTTCGTGCGATTTATCAGCGATGAATACTCGGGCGTGTTCGGGAGGATGTAACGATGTCCTCGAGGCTCCCATGTAGTTATTTTGCTCCATGGAGGACAGCCAAGCTCCCAAGAGTCCTGATTGACATTCACAGGAGCCCCAGCGTCGTAGCTATGGCGGGGATACCAGTGGCTCATCTTCCTCTTCGGAAACGCTCACGTAGACAGGATCGCCAAGGCGGACAGTTCCGTTCGGACCTTTCAAGCCCAGATGAATTCCCATTACCGGGCTTTCGCCAGTGTAAGGTCGTAAATGAGGATCTTCGATAAGCCTGTACCTATAAAAGTAAGTCGAAGATTAATATTTGATTTGCATTTATTAAATTAATTTTGTCAAATTGATTTATGGTATTAGTAATAGACTAAGACTATTATTCTTTTCTAGACTCGAAACTGAAGGAGGCCTTGAAGAAGACTCACTTCCGCAGTGTCTTTAGTGGCTCGAACTTGGGATGTTTTTTGCCAGTCTCGGGATCAACGGTCGTGAAAATGCAGCGTGTTGTAGGTTTTACGTTGCGGAATATGACCTGGCCAATCTTGACCCAGTCCCATTCATCCTCCTCGAGAGGCTGAGCACCTTTGACGACAAAATTCGGGCGGAAGTGTTGCGGCGTCACGGGATCCTCTATTCGTGTGTTGAGGTCGGCTATCGAGGCCTCGTTCATCATCGTATAACTCGTCGCGTCTGGAAACGCGCCCTGAATATTTTTAAACAAAGAACGTTTTGATAGAAAGAACATTTTCCAGTTGCCATTGAGAGCAACAAGTAGCAATTACAACAACTAAAACGTGATCCTCTTACCGTATCGATACTCTCGGTGAGCGGGAAAGGCTGGTTTTTCGTCCGTACTTGCCGCGACGGTCGTTCCAACGGATAATAGACGAGTCTGAGCCCAGCGTCTTCCTGCAGAAGAAAGCGGGACAGCCAGCGTGCAATTTCTTCGCCACAATCCCGCACCTCGATCGCCTCTCCCCATACCGATGCCCGGATACTCGCCCCGCGGATTTGAGCGAGATCGATGCTTATCGACATCATTCCCGGCGCTTTCAGAGTCAACACTGAGCCCGCGACGCTCGGAGATACCTTGTGAATAACTGTCCATTGATTAAATCTACATGGGTACTTCGTGCCGGAAATTCTTATCGCCGATCGGATGAAGATACAACGATCGAATTAGATTTTTTTGTTTATGAGAAATTATACAATCCATCTTCATTTTTTGAACGATAACAGTAGACAGTAGAAAGGAAAGCACATTTTCACCTGGACCATTCTTGGCATTTCCCTGCCAGTGACGAATTTGCCATCGAGATCGATAACCATGAGAGTCCGATCTCTGAGCCATCCAGATTTCAGACCGAGGACAGTGCATTCCATAGAATTCTCCCGAATAGCACCGAGAGATTTGACCGGAAACACCATGAGATCGCTGAGTTCTCCGACCTTTCGCCATCTCGATGGTAACTTGTGTTTTTGCTTACGGGACCACCACCACCAAACGAAAAAAGCCGCGGTTCCGGCTCCCACAGCCAACGCGGATACATAGGCCAGCCTCGCTCTGTCTGCAACACACACATATACGTCATAATATACCACTAATACGTTTTTTTTTCCTAGTGCTAAATACTCACAAGATTAGCGCTATCGTGACAAGACCTCGCTACATCTCTAGTATATTTATCACGGGCCTATTTCTTATCTCCTCAGTGTCTCACGGCAAAAACTCATGACCTCGTTATCTTTCACATATTTGATATCTCAAGCTTGTCGAAAATTGGAACGTCATTCAAGTGACAAGGCTTGAAAAAGTAAATCATAATAATAGCTTTTCTTCGCTTTCTACTTAAAAAAAAAAAAAAAATCGCAGAGAAATAGTGAACATCCAAATATGATCACCGCCGGTGCATCGATATTGTTCGTTTTATTTAACGACTCTTGACGTGTACAATAAATCACTAAAGCGAAATTCTGACACAAATTATGCATGCAGATCCGATCGGATATAAAATGTATAGCCTATGCTAATTACGAAAGCTGGGCGTTTGATCGGAGCGTAACGTCTGGGTGAAAGAAGCGTGAAAGAAAATCTGGCGAATATTAATCCTAATATTTCTTCTCATAGCTTTACAAAGCCTTATCAACATATGAAAATGCACTAAGATAAGGTAATCGATGCCTCTAAAATACTGATAATAAAAGACAGCTTCCTGTATTAAAAGGAGAATAATATCGCCATTTAATTACACGGCTTAGAATCTATTAAAATTAACGGTTGTAACGAATTGACAATAGCTCTTCCGTTCTCAAAGGTATCATGTTGTCTGCCGAGCGCTCGTCCGAGCTTTTCCTGACGTTATTACCGTTTTCCCTCGTTATATGTACGAGTAAAATAATACATAATCGGCGTACTAATGACACGCGAATAGCCAGGCACTCGCAGAGGCTTACGCAGCAAGTATAACGGTGCGTTGGGTTTACTACGTACGGCAGATGTTTCAAACGAGTCTCGCTCTCGCACATCGACTTCGCGATACGACATAAGAAAGCAAAACAACAACAACAAAAACGGAAATTAACGCATGGAATTGCAAAAAGAGTACATCCGTTTACTGTACGACCTTATTTAACGTTTAAATTTTATACAAAAAATTAATATGCTTTATAGAAAGCGCCTTCGATAAATTATCTAAATTTTACACTTGTAGATAACGAATAATAAATTGAATTTGCATATGCAATAAGTCCACCTTCGCCTCGATAAAATTACTTATTTATTATTCAACGTATGCAGGTATATATGTATATATGACGTCGAGTCACGTGGAGTCCTACGTGCAATCAATAAACCGAAGCCAAGCCGGCTGCTGGGCGTTGCACTTGATGCCGGCGAAATTCAGACTCGAATTGTCCAAGCTTTTTCAGTATATTTTTTTTTCCCTTCATCTCCTAATATTTTTTCATTAAAACGCAAAAGTTTGAGGCCCGAGTGGTATAAGAGTAATGAAGATATATTTTGGAGTATTAATGAGAAATTTATCGCATGTTGACAACGCAAGAGATATTATAAATTGTAAACATACCCATGATAGTTTTCTGCGTCCAAGCACTTTTGAAGCGTATTTTCCGTTTAACGACTTATGTAAGACCTTCAATAAGAGGAATATCTCGCGCTGGCGGTCGGGAGAACACTAAAGGGGAACTGAGCTCTTGGCGCATAAAACGGCCTTCTCCCAACAAGGATCATGTACCGTTATCAATGCGTACTGCTCTACTCTGCAAAATCGTAAATTCATTGTAGTAAGAGGTGCGTAGAGATTAGTGGGAGACGGACTCGAAATGCAGTAACACGTGCTCCCAGAATCTGGTGATTTGTTTATTAACGAATCGTGGCCGAACAGATTTGTTATGAAGAAAAGTCAATTTCCACGTTAATATTATTCCGTTTGGTTCCTATTGGCTTCTATAATCAAGCTTCTGTACAACATTAGAATATAAAAAAATATTGAAATATAATCTATACGCCTATGCATTAAATTCCAATTTATCTCCATTATTGTTTATATTAAATTCGTAGTTTCTCGTGAGCTGGCATATAACGTCTAATTCAAGTACGTGGTCCACACGATATTTTACCACGAGCGCAGCAACCTTCGTTATCGATAATCCATAAAGAAAATAAGGCCAGAGGCTTTGGCCAATTTGTGGTAGATGACTTTGTGTGTCACTGTTAAAACTGGATCATCGCAATTCGACTGGAGCGTGTTTATTCACGGGGACTCCGACGTAAATGGGATCACCCACATGCACGACTCCGCCTGGTCCTTTGAGGACAAGATGAATTCCCATCGCTGGACTTTCGCCCACAAACGCACGTATTTTGGGGTCTTTGATGAGTCTGTACCTGCAATAGAGACAGCCGATGTAATCAACGTTGCTTAAAAAAAAATTCTCGCAATTACAGTCGCTTTAGGGAGACTAACTTCCTGAGTGTTCTCAGTGGCTCGAACTTTGGATGCTTCTTAGCGGTTTCTGGATCAATGGTCGTAAAAATACAGCGAGTACAAGGCCTAACGTTTCGGAACATGACCTTCCCGATCCTCACCCAATCCCAGTCATCTTCAGCGAAAGCATGAGCACCTTTGACCACAAAATTTGGACGAAAATTCAGCGGGCTCACGGGGTCCTCGATTCTATTATTCAGATCGGTTATCGAGGCGTCGTTGATCATCATGTAACTCGTCTCGTCTGGAAACGCGCCCTGAACATTTTTACAGTTATAATTATAAAAAATACATTAATATTCGCCATTCTCGTACACAGGCCGATGAAGAATCAGAGCAGTAAAAGAAAGTGGCAATCGTCGTACCGTGTCCATTTTTCCTACGAGGGGAAAAGGCTCGAATCGTTTCCGTACATCCCGCGATGATGTTTCGAACGGATAATACACAAGCCGAAGACCATTATCAGTGTGCAGCAACAAGCGGGAGAACCACTGCGCAATTTCTTCACCGCAATCCAATACTTTAATCGATTCACCCTGAATCGACGTTCGGATATTCTTGGCCCGAATTTCCGCCAGGTCGATGGTTATCGACATCATTCCTTCCGCCTGTAGCGTCAACACCGAGCCAACAATCCTTGGAACTATCTTAGAAAAAAAATAGATCATTTTTTATTATATCTAATGATTAAGGGCGAAACATTATTTTTTTTTTTGTACACCTTTAACGTAATTCAACGAGAAGAAATGATGGAACGTTTTTAGTAAACATTTACCTGGACCATTGCCGGGTATTTTCTCGCAGTGACGGGCTTGCCGTCGTGATCGATAACCAAAAGATTTCTGTCCCTCAACCATCCCGATTTGAGACCGAGAGTCGTGCATTCCATGGAATCTTCGTGTATGCATCCGAGCGATTTAACCGGAAAGACCATCAGGTCTCCGAGCTCTCCGACCTTTCTCCATTTCGAAGGTGGTCTGTGTTTTTGTTTACTCGACCACCACCGCCAAATGAAAAAAGCGACGGTACTGGTTCCCGCAGCCAACGCCGTGACATACGCTACTCTCGTCCTGATGTCTACACGACGATAACATCACTTTTACTTCTTTCCTCACGAGATAAATAAAGAGGCTAAACAACTAAATCCTCACTATCTGTATCAGTAGAGCCTTTCATTTTTTATCACTGGAATCAATACCGTCCGCTACAAAATTCGTGGCATCCCACGCTTTTATCAAAATTTAAAAAAATTAAAAAACAATTTTTCATCCGAATTGGAAATTTCAACGAAATATTTATCGCAGAAAACACAATGTATAATTTCCGCGAATATAATCTGTTGAGACCGAAGAGCTATTTCTCCTGCGGCAAATGCACATGCAGCAAGTGGCTGCATAATTTTTCTATAAATAGAGATTTGCAAAGTCAACTGTATTTACCAAGCCGGCTGCCAGAAATAACACTTTGCGTTACCGCGACACGATCGTGAATTGGCTATACGTTATGTTTTTTTTTTCTCACATAAAATATTGTTATACAAGTGAGAATATGATTGTGATATTTCTCTGAGATCGCAGGAGGATTACTATGTATATACGTATATATACTTACCCATAACTGACTTTATCGCATCCGTCTACGCACTTGGGAACTCTATTGCGTTCATTAACGAGTCGCGGCGATGTTCCAGAAGGGGGAAGAGCTCTCGTTGACGGTCGCGAGGCAACTAGCGGCAAACCGGCGGAGACAATACGCCCGAGATAATGTGCCACTGCTATCTCTTCACATTGCATTTGAGCTCGCTTTCAGAATTTGCTATTATTGTAGAATCTTGTTATGTTTCCGCAAACAACGTCATTCGATTGCCACCAGAGTTCAAGTGGATCTCAAGGGCAAGGCGAATGACTTCTTGGCGTGTAAACACTTCACAAAGCATATGTATATGTATATCTATATATATATTGAAATTGAAAAAAAAAAATAGACCGAAACTAAAGGATGTCGATTTTTTTTCTTTTTTTTCATCGATGTTGAGAAGGTATTAAATTTTCTCATTGGAAAATCAAATGATACCGAAAGTCAGAATTTTTTTCGAACTCTACGCCGGGACCTTCTTCATCGATCCGAAGCAAAGAATATACCTGACTTATCGTCGGGCGCAATGCTACACGCTTAAGCCGCCAGCCCATAGATGCCTTGTCCCCTCTTTGTCAGAATGAAGTGAAATAAACAGTACTCGTACTGTCGTCAGTAACGAATGTTCAATTGCGACTCTCCAAGCCACTTCAATCGCTATTATCAGTAGGGGAGGATGCCTCTGACGTTTCGCGATCTCTCTGTCGAATGATCGAAGATCGATAATTCCAGCAGATGTTCGTATTGGAGTGACACAAAGTTGATCCATTTTCGTTGCACCTTGTAAAACGATAGCGAATGATACGAAGTGTCGGGTGAACTGCGCTATCGTTTTAAAGATTAATACGTTCCTGTTACTCCGAGGGTGAGTCATTTTAACGTTCAATATAGATCACTTTGAGCTCCCAACTTTGGTAGCAAACTCCGAGACCCTTTCAATTTTTCAGAGCGTGGTAAACACTTTTTTTGCCTCACTTGTTGCCTCATTGCTCGTTGAACTACTATTTTTTTTTTATTTCAATAAAAATGTATCGTAATGCTCAATCGAGACACATTCGCAACTTACAACGTCCAATCGGTTGACTATGCCGCATCACCACCTGCGTACCATTGTCGGTATGCGCATCGTTTCATTCCCATGTTTCGGGATCTCTTCTGATTTATTGGTGTTTAATCTTGTCGCTATGCGGCAGAGTTTATTGTATTACTGCGATCTGCGAGAGTAAAAGATTATGATTTGCATGCGTCAACACCTTGAATTCTTGTACGTCTGGGATTTTTGTCTGTCGTAATCGAAGCTCTTGGTTCTATACTTTCAGAAGCCATCATGCCGCTTCTCTACAGTCTTGTGTCGCGAGGGACCACGGTGCTGGTTAAACACGCCACTTGTGGAGGCAATTTTGAAGATGTCACTGACCACATACTGGCGAAAATTCCACCGCACGATCACAAGATCACATATTCACAAGGGCCGTATCTCTTTCACTACATCTGCGAGAAAGGAATCATTTACATGTGCATCTCGGATGATGTATGGCCTTTTATATGGTATTCGTAAAATTATACATTGAAAAAAAAAATAACAGAGCTTAATTGTACTTTTATTTATATAGGATTTTCAGAGATCCAGAGCTTTCCTCTTTCTCAATGAAATCAAGAGAAGGTTTCAAGCTGCCTACGGCGAAGGTATTCTCACTGCTTTGCCGTACGCCATGAACACAGAATTTTCTTCAGTATTAGCCAATGAAATGGTAAGAATTATTTCTGCTTTCAGCCACTAAAAATCCAGATAGTCTCGGAACATTTTGGATATGCATAAAAAATAATTTGCTTGAATTTCTAGAAACACTACAGTACTTCCAAAGACATTGATACTCTGTCGATGGTACACGGTGAGCTGGACGAGCTTAAAGACATAATGGTCCGAAATATAGATAACATAGCTATGAGGGGAGAGCGTCTGGAGCTTCTCGTAAACAAGACTGACAATTTGACCGCAAGCGTGAGTCTCGCGATCAACGGAACTTGGCAAAATTACGGGGCTCGTATCGAGCGCTGACGCATATTTATTTTTTTCGTTACAGTCTGTCACGTTCCGATCTACGAGTCGAAATTTGGCACGATCGATGTTCTGGAAAAGCGTTAAACTTTACGTAACCGTTGCCATCGTACTCGTGGTAAGTTTGTCTGATAAAAATATTCAGGAGCTTATATCGGATAATTGAGAATTCATTATTTTGCAGATCGTGATCTATTTCATTGTCTCGATGTGTTGTGGCGGTTTGGGATGGCAGAAATGTGTTGGAAATTGAGTGGCTCGAAGCACGGATATTCTGCGCGAGTAAAATACGGAGCGCCGGAAAAAAAGGATTAAAAAAATGGGAATCGAGTTTCATTGATCTCTACTAAAATTGCGTACATTCTCTCATTTATATATATATACATTAAGAGAGGGCATCAAAGAAAAATCGCGAATAGGTGAAAAAGGAACTATGTATATATCGCAAACATTCGCATAGTTATACTATATATATATATATATTACGATTATACTCGTAAGTTTAAGATTTTTAAGAAAAATAAATTGGATGATTTAACTCGCTTAAGAAATGGCGCCTCTTTCGGTCGATTCAAGTACTACGCAATTTATTATCAAAAAGTGGGACAACTCCCACCAAATGATTGTTCCAGGGCTGCAAGTATAATATCACGCGGTTCTTGTATTTACAGACTGACGCGCGACCTTTCCACATCATCTAATCTGCACTTGTGTAACGATCGCTCAGAGGAAATGCAGTTTTGTGTTTGATAAGCTTATGGTTCAGCTCCGGAATGTGACGAATCTCTTCTAAGAAACAGCTATTGAAAAAAAAGTTATTAGCGAAGTGATGTGCTAAGCGGACAGAGTCGCCGTGAGTGCGAGTGAGAAAGCCTCATCGGCGGTCAAAGTGGAGCGAGGGAGAAGGAGAGATAAATGAAAAACATCACGTTGAAAGCTAGTCTTTGACTTTCCAATTGGCATCTTCTGCCAATCGCTGGTTCACTCGATTCCTCCTTCACCGACGACAATTTGCGTGCGTAGATCGTTATAGATCACGGCATATCGCAAACCACCGGACGTCAAGAGAAACCCAATCCTATGCGGTTTTTAACGACGATTATTGTTATTATTGAGGCAACCAATCGTAATATTAGACTCGCGATAACGCATAGTTTGACATATGGATGAATTCCTGCGTAAAGTTCTCCGCTAAACTGGAACCGCTACTATTTCGCCATAAAATTGAATAAAGCAAAGTTAATAAGTTTGTGGAAGGTGATGCGAGTGCACGTGGGTGAAAGTGCGTCGTACAGAATGAGCACGCGACGCCCAATATTTAGTATTATTGAGAGGAAATGAATTTTTGTCCTCAATTTGTAAAACACGTACGATGTATTGCGGATCGTGTGTACGATTGATGCTGTTCTTTAGTTGCGTTGCGGCAATAAATGCGGACAACAATGAATGCAAAGTAAGTTTTACTTGCCTGAATTTCAAATTGTATTCCATTGAAGAAGGTCAATGATTGCAATTAACAATGTTTCATTTCTCTGGAAATTATTCGTCCTCTCTAAAATTGGACTTGAGCAAAGTCACTGTACTTCATTGTAAAGATATTTCGTTAAACATATACACTATATAACTTTCAATTTTATCGTTTTGTTTACTTTTCGAGACTTTATTTTACGGCTTATCTATAACGAGGTCATTGGCAAAGCACAGAATATAAAGTAGGAATTTAATCATTCATATTCTACATTAATGCGGCACCTAGATAATTCTGCTCTAGCCTTGAGTCGCCGGAGCTACTACAAATATTTTTTGTAAAATTGCTCTGTCATGATTTTGTATCACGTTTTTATTGTGTTCATTTATTTTGTCAATAAACTGATTCACAGGGTTTTAATGACATCGGATGCGATAAAAATTCCAATTTTTCGATAACAGACAGGGAAGCAACGGAAAGCCAAAGATGTCCCACAGAGAAAGTCGATGACATCAACTTTGTGGTAGAACACAGCGATGGGCCTAACTGGACCGGTGAGTCCCAAACACTACTGAAATGAAACTTTTAACGATTTTATAGAATTCACACTAGTCAAATTGGTGCTAAATACTTGTCATTGCTTTTTAAAAGGTTTCAATGGGTAATTGAACATAGTTAAGGATGACGATCGACAAATATTAGGTAATTTGGCAACTGAAAAATAAAAATTCATGTTCCATTTTTGCATCAAAGTGCAATAAGTATTTTTACTATAAAATTAATACAATGGCAATGAATTGTTTTATGCACAAAATGAGTGTGGCAGTATAATTTTTGGTAGACATCCACTAATACCACAAAATATAATTATTATGCATGTAAACTTTGCATCAAATTCGATAATCCAATCCGTCCAATTATTTCCAACGATGCATGATTGTTTTTAATTTGTGTTGAATTTGTAGAGAACTTTGAAAGAATGTATAAGTTATCTCAAAATCCCATTGGATTTTTTTTTAACTGAATAAAATATACACCCTTGAAAATGTATGTTAATCATTGAATTTCTTGCAAATCCTGCACAATTAACATTTCTGTAGATTACATTAAATTTTGAAATAACCATCACAAAATATCGGCACTGATTGGTCCAGGGTGAAGTTCTCCATGCTTTATAGTAACGATAAAAAATATTCCGTCATTTATAGAGTCGATAATTCTGTTGTAGGTAAGGTGCGGGTAAATTTTACCTTCCCCAATGTAAAGTGTAAATACAAGGTGGCTTTGCTGGTGAATACATCGATAACCAGGAAAGAAGACTGCAATAACGAAGTCTTCCACAAGACTAATTCCGTTAAGGAGGAACTGCACACGGATGATCAAATCGTATGCGTCTCAGGAAGTTCGAATGAGAGCTCAGCGCCTCATTGCCAAGTAATAAATGATTCAAAGATATAAATAATGCGGCGCGCGAGCTACAGAAGCATTTATTTCTATTATCATTTTACTGCAGAAAAAAAAATTCTCCATAGGCTACACGCATGTTTTCACAGGATGCTATGCCCTGCGTTTTGTCCTTAACAATGGAGCCAAGTATTATGTGCGCGGAAGCGCCTTCCTCACGACTAATTTTAGCCGCACGGATATCATTCGACCGAGATTGGGATGTCAATATTCCGAAAATGAACTTGTCAATGGAATTAGGTAAATTTTGTTTAAGCACATCTAACGATGGGAGAAGAGATGACGAAAAAGAGTAAAATATCGAAGGTTTTACTCACAATAATCATTGTACTTACAGTGAGGCAGACGTGAAATTTAAGCTGGAGATTGCAGCACATGCCAGTATACCACATTTGATTTTGTCATATACACCGGTGCAAAACTTGAGCGGCACTGACCAAAATGCTTGTTGCAGTAAAAATAAGTCGCACTCATGGACTATTAGTACGGTAATATAATGATTAATATTATTTATCTACACGTTATGCTGCATCGTACGTCCTCGATAATCAGAAATAGTGTATAAAAATGTTCTCTCTATTCCAGACTGGAAATGACGCGGGGCTTCTTCGAAACTGCACAAAGTATGGAGATAACAGGAACGAATCCAAAGTAGATTGCGAGTTGACAGTGCAATTACCCCGAACTATTGGCTATTGCTTTCACATCGAAGTTTTGGACAAACGGTGTCACAAACTATCCATATGGAAGCCAATACAAGATGAAGAAGATGCGTGTAAATCGACTATACGTTGCGAGAAAGATAAAGTCATTTCGGACAGTATGATCCACAATGATTTGATTAGCCTGGACTACGTATTTTTTCTACCAATTGCCATTGCCGTTATGCTTATCATACTCATAGTTACATGTACTATATTATTCGTCTACCGTTCGCATTCGCGTTATACCGAACAACGTGTATGGACGAACACGAATTTGAGAAATCTAAAAATCACCACGGAAATAGATAGCGTCGAAACGACCGATGACGAAGCTATGAAAGGAAGTAATAACAGCAACGAAGGGGATGCAATAATACTTTTGTATGCTCGAGGGTCCCCTACTTTTATGTCACTCATGTCGGAGTTTCGAGAAATTCTCAAAAACCATTGCCATTGTCACGTATGTAACTTTTGCCCAGAACATGCGACACGCTTTTCCTGCCTCGTAACAACGACTTTTTTTTACTGTACAATTTGCAGGTGCACGATTGGTATGCGGCGGGTGAATGGGACGCTGTTGCCACAATTGGTCCTTCAGCATGGGTCGCTGATTTATTGAGACAGAATCACCGGGCAATTTGGATAGATACTCCTCGAGCGAGATCTCTGATCGACGGGCAGTGGAAAAATAATCATCCGAGCGAACTCAAACGACCTTATCAACGATGTCTCGCTGAAGATACTATTAGCGATTTTAGGGATATCGCATTGCCGAGCGTACTCGATTTGGCCAAAAGAAATGTTACACCAAACCCAGCACTTCAGTACAGCAAACATTTTGTCGTACGGTAAGTTACAAAAAAAAGTCCACTCCACTTTTTGATTCCAATAGATTAACCGAGTATTTGTATCGCTTTTTTTTCTGTCTATAGATTAGAAGGCTTTGATACTACGGCCAACAGAAACGAAGATCCTTTTGAAGATCTCTCACCACACACACGTTACCTCATTCCTCATCACCTTAGCGAGTTGTGCTCGCATATGTGAGTTCTCGATATTTTTTCTCCACAAAAAAGTTTGCACAAGTTTGTGTGATTAAGATAGTTTTATTAACACAATTTTTTTTCAGATCATCCTGGCGTACAAATGTGAATATAGAGCGTCTAAAATCTGAAGAAGCACAATTTAGAGAACGCTTAATTCAAATAAAAAACAATAATTCGTGAGAAAAAAAATTGTCACTATCTAAAAGGTTATACGGATCAATAAATCATAGCCTACATTTTTAATAACAATGTCGAATTCGCTGTCTCGCGATCGGTCACTTTTATCTCGCATCGTGTCAATCAATCGGTGAATCCGTTAAATTGTCTGACTCAGAACATGGAATCAACTTGATAATATTTATGTCTTCCAGCTTTGATCTCATTCAAACGATCACCTTGCGTTCTGTTGTCGTTACCGGTTTCGTTTATTTTTGGCTTGCACTTAACGATATCCAGATCCAATTTCCTATTACCCGGTGAAGATCTTACTTCCGCTCTAGTCGTTCTGGCTCCGCGTGCCATACACAATCTCCCTGATAGTGTTTGTACATAAAAATCAATGCAGGATTTTTTTTTTGTTTATTTAATTTTATAAGAATTATATGAATAATAATAGACGCGTTCGTTACCGAAGATACTTGTGATTCCCGGCTTGCTTATATTATTTGAAGCCCTGGCTAAATTTGTATTTTCATTGTACATTCGATTCCCAATAGTAGCAATCGATCCATTGCCTGAAACAGATTTTTTTTGTCGCACTACACGTTCTTGAGATTGGAATTAATCTTTAAACTATATTAGAATTTGTATGAACTAATGCCTGGAGATTTTTCGCGTTTCTTTGATGTCAAAGCATCTTGCCCCATAATTGAATTTATCTTTTTCTCCAGTTTTTGCGCTACGGAGTATATCCCTCGTTTGTGATGTAGGATCATGTTTCCATCTCCGTGATGCTTCAGTCTAAATAATTAATTAAATTTTTACTTTCATTCATTGATTGCATCCGGTTCTCTGAGTTTCGCGCATTTGGAGGCAGCGAACATTTTTTTTTGCAAAATAATATATGGCACGATGAAATTTATTGACCTGTATTGTTGACCAGCGCGTCGGAGTTCACTTTCCATGCTCTCGAGCCAAGCCTGCTGATGTCCGATCACCGAACCCGGTCGACAGATTCTCATCCAAGCGATTGCCTCCCTCGCAGACATTCCATAATGTTTGACCAAATACGCAGCTATAAGCGATCCTGTTCGGCCAAGACCCGCTTTACAATGTACCGCAATAGGTCCGTTGGTACTTTCGGCGAGATGAAGAAATTTATTGAGAATATGACGCGGTGGAGAGCTTCCATCGGGCATAAACATATCGTAATGATCGATTCCTGCTCTTGTGAATCTTGACGCTTCGTACGATTTTTTGTTCAATCTCACCACCGCGATTACACAATTTTTCGTAAAATAGTCAATGTAACGTTCGGGCGGATGATAAGCCGTTCCAATTTCGGTGCTTGGACCCGTAAAAGCGAGAAATTTCTGCGGTAACATCCAATTGAGATCACCGTTTTTCATAAGCTCGTATTTTTCGTACTCCGCGAGATCAAAGTCCTCGAAATTGAAGAAACCGAAAGCCGTAGCTTTGTGAATTGCGCTCAGACAGTCTATACTTGCATTAAAAATGTTCATCCGTTGTCATTGTTTTTCGGGTTAAGGATAAGGAACATTTTTTTTTTCTTTTTCAATCCTACCTTGCACTCTGATATTATAAATTGACACTCCCATTGAGGCATCCTGAAATGGTTTCAGTGGCTCGGAATCGAAATCATCTATCAAAGTTGCAAAAGCTTCTCGGGGATTTTTCTTCAAATAGAGAATCGCATAGGACGCTATCAGGTAAGCGGCGTTTGCTCTCTTCTGTTGATTCTGGGATGTGTAATGGACAATCTGTTTGTGGCTGTTTGCCGGATTTCTCAGTTTCTTATTCAATTTGCAGCAATACCTGAATTGAAGATTTTTTCAATAGGTCGTATGTATTTTATTGGGAAAAAAAAAGTGCCTATTTTAGGATACACATGAGTTTAATTTACTTGTACAGACAGGCGAGGTTTAGAGGGCCGAAATCGTTATAAAAATTGTTGTATACCAGCTCGTTGTCGATATTGAAAAAATGTATGCCCGCTATATTTCTCGGCTCTTTTCTCCCAGTTGCAAGTGTCGCAAAGTACAATTTATTTTTTATGTACTCCGCTACGCACGTTATGTCCGGATGATCGTAAACTGCGTTCGCTACTCGATAATGAACATCGAAGATGTGAATATTTATAAATTTGAGGATAACGGATGCCAAAATCACCTTCCATCTTAGCATCGAGAATACGATCTAATTTATGGGACAGGTGCGGTAATTCTGGAGAATCTTTCTTTCTGCGTAATCCATGTCTTCTCCTGTGAGTAATTCTCATATTCGTCGCGTCTGTGCGTAACATTTTCACGCTCTACCCGAACCGAAATTATTTCAGCTTGCCGAATATTTACACTGGCTAAATACTCGATGATTTTGCGTCCCGAATCGATGACTCCATTTTTTTCGTTCTGACCAACGTCACACACGTCGCGAGTCGATATTATCTCCATCCGATGTCGCATTCAGATTTTTTTGATATTATTGTACATTATACATTTTGTGGGTAATAAAGGGAAAATAAATAAATCAACAACTCGTTATCTTTCATCTTACATTGTCTATTGATATTATTAAGTAAAATTCAAACGAGATTACAACGCAATCTTTTACGTAAGTACGTATTACAATGATTATTTCATAGCGCTATATATGTTGATAGTTGCGAATCAAGAGGGAGAAAGAAATGTCTCATTCGTAGTCGAGATTCAATCGAATCGATATCGTTTTTTCGTTTCTCCTCAATAAATAAATTTTCCATTTTGTTTACACGATGTAGCTATGTCATCGTAGAATATAACGCTACAGTAGCGTATGATATGTTGCGTCGACCATATAGTACAGTACACATAATATAAGTACAAAACCGTGATCGAGAATAATGTTATTCATCGATTGAAAAACAGTTACTGTATTCTCGATCACGGTTACCGTTGGTTGGCCATCCTCCCGAATTCAATTAGCCCGTTGTCTTGTGTGCAGCCGCGTATTCATTTTTAAAAAGAATAAATAAATGATAAGTCAAGAAAGTTGTAAATTGTAGAGAGAGACAAAAATTGAAGAAAAAAGAGAAAAGCCATAATTGATGGGGAACCTTAACTTTGTTAATCGTTACCATTATTATTTTTTTATTTTCATTTTCGAGCTCCAATCTATATAGAAGATGCGCGCTTGATCAAGCCTGACCATTATTTGGTATAATTGCATTTTTTTAAATATCATATTATCCCATCGGAGGATCCGAAATATAGTGTACTACGATTATTAATTTTCATATTCGTTATTTACATACGATAACTCTTGGACAATAAAATATAGATCGATTGAATATTATAAACTCTCTTTTATGTCGTATTGCTCTGCGTCTTGGGTTACATAGTCGCGAGTACCATACTAATCATTATTATAACTATAATTGTAATTGTAATAATAAGTTGTAAATATTAGTAGAGAAAAGGGAGAACAAAAATAATCTAATGATTACGGGCACCTTCGTAATTGCAATCGGCATGCATCAAACGAAATTGGAGACTCAAAATAATAAATATATAACCGAAAACATGTATGGCTATATTATTCGAATCGTTACTCAAAACGGTTTCTCTTTGGATTCAAGTACCACCTAATTGTCCCGCGTAACCTTCGTCACACTCTCTGTCGTCAACCTCTCGTTGATAATATACTTTATATATATGTATATCTGGGCCATATTAACTAATATTTTCATCTATGCATTTACTATCTACTATCTTCGAAGGGGGAGCAGGCGACGCTACAATTGACTTACGAGCTAATCGCGAGACGTAAAACTTTAGCTAATTCGAACAATTTATACGCGTAATTGTGAATTTATATACCAATAGGATAAATTCAATGAAAAGACACGTGGATTTCGTGTCGTATTCAAACGGCGCACACTCTTAAGTATATTCTACAGTTTCCAAATGTGCTAGCGAGACTCCTCTCGCATTTTTTTTTTTTTTTCTTTTCCGTTCTCTTTATCTCTAATAACGTACGTAACTATTGTATATCGTGTCACATCTAAAATAGGCTACCAAACAGAGTATATACATATACACACTATTGCATGCACACTTATAGACACACACACACACACGCACACACGCACACGAATACACAGCACGTACGAAGAGAAATGAATTATAGGCACAACCGACGAAGAAAAGATAAAAGAGGAAAAAAAAGTACGAATTTTCTGTTGCATGTCATATATTACTGTCTATATTGATGTAGCCAGATTCGATCGTCGAGTAAGATGTAAATCGTTCGAACCCCTTTAAATGTTCGTGAAATAAAAGAAGGCTCGAAGCCGCACTCTGTTTACCGGGCGGGCGCGTTTTGTCTTGTCTCGATGATTATTTTTTACGATTTTTTTTTTGTTGGTTTTTATGGTTTTTATGGTTTTTAGTGATTTCGTTTTTCTTCTACGTAGTAGTTATATCCCGGGGATGCCCCCCGCGTGTCGTGTCTCGAAGGATCGACCATTATTCGCGGGAAGTCTAATAGAATCTGTAAGGCACGATCGTGAACGAGATTCGGGGGTGAATAAATTTCACTCCCGCGGGGCCAAGAGTCACCCGGGGCTTCCACTTACGATATATTATACAATAATAATTGTTATTCTTTGTACAGTAAATTCTCCAGCGAGAATCAACAGTCGGCCTCATTTTAATAGGACTTTTCACTCGTCCCTAATTATGTTAGTTTATTCAGTCGTGATTCCTGTTAACGCCGAGAAGCTTCGCCGCGTCATCGGCCGATGCTAGGAGCACCTTGTCGATGATGCTCTTGTCGCGAATACCGAGGAGATTGGAGATGAGGTCGTTTTCGGTGTCAGTTCCGTCGTGGGAATGGAAATGTTGCTGGGCGTTTGCCAGTTTTCCCGTGAGAGTCGTGAGCTTCTCGTAGGGATTGAAACGCACGAGGGAACTGGGCGCGGCGTCGCCTGTGGCTACTGTCGCCACTGTTGGCAAAGAGATCCTCTCCTGAATCCGAGACTCACCGCTCGTCGTGCTAATCAAAGATGCCTGCTGCTGTTGACTTCGCGGAGTTATCGTCGGCGGTTGCGATGGCCCAGACTCTTCGTCACCGCTCGTTCCCACGTACATACTCGAGTCCGCGGACTCGTGCTTCTTTCGATGTCGAAGCATGCTGTGCTTCAGAGTGAAAAGTCGGTGGCAGATGTCGCACTTGAACGGCTTGTCTCCGGTGTGAGTTCTCATGTGGCGTCGGAGATCCTCCGCTGACCAAAAACGACGCATACAGAATGCACAAACGACCTGAAAACGAAAATTCGATCGTCAATTAATATTTGATACTTTGTGGAAAAAAAAAGAAGAACAAAAAAACGTCTCTTTACTATTTATAGAATTTCTTCTCGGAAGAAGAAAAAAATGAATAATTCACCTTTCGATTGCTGTAATGCGACGGTGGTTGCTGTTGTTCCTCCGGAGTCTCGATGTCCATATCGAGCGCTCTCCTCTCAACGAGTATCTCGTAGGAGCGCGTGTGATTGATCCTGATGTGTTCGAGACAATCTTGACGTTCGGAGAACCCGCTCTCGCACAAATGGCACTTGAAAGGTACGTCGGTTGGCCCGGGCGATGACCTTGGCGATGGCCTTCGAGATTTGGAGGCTTCGCTCGTGTTGGTAGGGTTGTTATCGGCATTTTCCGTTGCGGTGTTGTCCAACGCGGAAGAAGCGGCATCGATGGTTTCCGTAGTTTCGACGTTATCGACGTGTTGAGGTTGTTCCTGCTGATCAGTCGTTGTCGTCTCGACATTTTCAGGCTCTCTCACGATTTCGTTACATTCCATAGGCGCTTCCGTTTTCACGACAACTTGAGTTTTTTCAACTACCTTCGAGTTTTCCAAATTCTGGGCATGTGCTTCACCGTTTTCCATGACCTCCGTATTCTCCTCTTGTTCCATGTTGTCCGAAACTCCGGACGATTGACTCTCATAGCCACTCTGATCGTTATGCTTGTTGCAAGTCATTGGACTATTTTGAGGTTCGCTGGTAACCGGTGACTCGGGCCTGTTGGATGTAAAACCGCTCGGGTGTTTCGATGATGTGTGCTTGTTAAGATTGCCAACGGTAGAGAAGGTCGAGCTTGGGCACAAGGTGCACTTGAAAGGCCTTTCCGGCACGTTTCTCATGGCGAACGCATTGCTGTTGGGATTGGAGGGTTGTTCCTGTGCTTCCGGTGACGATGAATTTCTCATTCGACGACTTTTGTTCGCGTTGTTCTTGTGTTTCCTCAGCAAGTGACGGTCGCAATTGGATTTAGTCGTGAAGAGAAGTGAGCAATGCATGCACTGATACGGTTTTTGTCCAGTGTGTGTGAGGATGTGACGTCTGAGTGACGAAGTCCACGGAAAAGGTCTCTCGCAGTACGGGCATATAACCCTGTTTGGTGCCATTGAGTAAGCCGACTTCTTCTTCTTCTTCTTTTTCTTCTTCTTCTTCTTCGACGACGAGTCCGAGTTTGCTGAATTAGCCGAATTGATGGAATCGGATTTTTCATCGCTGCCGGAATTGTTGCAGTCGCTGGTGGAAGCAACGAGTCCCTCCTCGTCGCTCATGTATTGCGGCTGAAATTGTTGATACTGTTGCGAAGCGTTGTCCAACAATTCCGAGACACTCGCGAGATCGGCCGCGCCATCTTCGTTCCTTTCGCTCGTCGTGTCGTCGCGGGAGCATTGCTCGTCCTTGGCAATTTCCGTGGCGCACGTTTCGCTGGGCGCGCAATCTTTGGAATCATCCTCTTGCTCGTGTTCGGCGGCCTCAACTTTGACCTTGATAGTGGACAAATCATCGGCCGAGCAATCGGCTTCCTCGTCACCTTCGTTCTCGTCGTCATTCTCGACGCGCCTCTTTTTGTGGTTGGCGATGATTTGTTGAATCATTTCGCAAGCTGATCGTTGCCGTTTCATCGGCCCCGAGCTCGTGTCCTGATACAAATTGCTACCCTCGAGTTTGCCTCTCAAGAGGCTCGTCGGGCGTTCACTCTCCACCGTCTCCTTGTTGTCTCCGGTTTCTCTGTCATTGGCACCTTCGTCGATGACCAATTCTTCCTCGGTATCGTTTTCCTCGATCTTGTTGCCCTTCAACTGTTGCGCGAGAATCGCGTATTTCACTTGATCGGAAATGGCATGTTTTTCGTAACCGTCGGATAATTCTCCGATTTTCGGAAGGATGCTTGGATAAGTGAGCGGCAATAATTTAGCGTTTTGCAAAAGCGTCGGTGACTTCGCCTTTGGTCTTCCTCTGGTCGAGTGACCTCCTCTGGCCCTCATTTTCCAGTGGAACGGATGTTGTTGTTTGACGTGTCTCTCCATGTTGCTTCGGAGTGTGAATCGCGCGACGCAATGGTTGCATCCGAACGGTCTTTCGGTTCTGTATCTTCGTTGTTTTTGCTTTGGTATATAAACTCCGTTCTTGAGAACCATTTTTAAGGAATTCGTTAACGGAGACCTGTTCATCTTTTCTCTGGGGCTGATAATTTTTTTGCCCAACTTCAAGGACACGGGACCGTCGAAAACGCTCTGTTTGTTCATCGAGTGTGCGGTAATATCTTTGCCTTGAGGATAGGCACCGGTGTAGGCGGCGGTACTTCCTGTCGGCGGCTCAACGAGAGTTCCACCGCTGGTCAATTGCAATCCGCGAACCGATTCCTTCTCCAATCTATCCTTGACGGCGAAATCCTGGCTGAACATATGAGGATTGAACAAATAAGGCGGAATAATTCCAGCACCGACAGTCGGGAAACTTCCCAAGTTGCTGTATATCATGTGAGCGCTTGCATAGAGAGCTTCGAACGAGGTTGCAGGATTTGGGCTTTGTCCAGTCTTCAAAAGAGCCTGCGTAATTAGAAATCGATTAGTGGCGTCGTAAAATTCTCGTTGATTTCTGCCGATATCCTCGGAATTAACGGCCGGGTCAGCGGCGTTGTTGTCGTCTTTTGATTTTTTGCTCAGATCGAGAGCGTCCATCGAGAGATCGAGCGGCGCGTCTTCGCCGGTGGCCGACGCGGAATTTTCAACTGGATTCGGTGCCGCCGCGGCGATGGCCACGGGATTTTTCTTCAAGTCCATAGGACTAGCTTGGATTCTTTGGTGCGCCGCATCGGATTTGGTATCGCTGACTAGAGAAACGCTTCCGTCCTCCGAGGATCTCGAGTCCATGTCGTCTTCGAGTTTGCCACTGAAATCAGAACTCGCGATGAGTTCATTGCGAGATTTGTCGTTGTGCTGGCTCATTCTGTGGCTCTTTAGATCGAGGGAATGCCCACTACGACTCGGTGTTCTCGATAAGCTCTCGGATCTCTCGTAATGGCCAAGGGAAGAGATTCCGCGGGATGTTTGGATACCCATCGGTGGCCGAATGTGTCCATCGTCCGAGACGCTGCCCAGATCGTGCTTAGCTTCCATAGGCATGCTAGGATAGATGGCCTGTTGATGGGAATACTCGTCACGCTCGTTCGGATAGACTAGACTCTTGCGTACATCTTCGCGAATTCCACGTGGCGAGCTTCTCCCCAGTGAACCGTCGTTCGTGTAGTCCTCGTGGGGATGATAAATGAGAACGCTCTTAATGTCCTCGCGCGTGAGCTTTCCATGACGATTTCTCACGTGCCTCTCGCAGTTTGCTTTAGTCGTGAAGGCATAATTACAGAGAGAACATTCGAAGGGACGATCACCATTGTGAGATCTCAAATGTCGAATGAGAGTGGCTTTGTCGGCGCTCGTGTATGGGCACATGTTGCAAGGATACGGCGATCCCGGTCCCACCCCCATATGGGAACGATTGTGACCCTTCAGTGCTCGTAAATTCGGAAATACGGCGACGCACAATCTGCATGGAAATTCCCCTTTGAGCTTCATTTTGCGGAATTGGGCGGCGAACGCATCCTGCGCTTCCTCCTCTTGATGATATTCGGAGGACGGTGTGCCGGATGATCCGGAAGAGCCAACGTTAGGATTTATCTTAATCTGATGTTCCGGTGTGCTCGCGTCGGATCGCGGGAAGCTTTGGAGGATCGGTCCGGATGTTACCGATATGATGCTCTGTATATCGGCGAGATCCTTGCCCTCCTTTGCCTCGGTGAGTGCGGCTTTGTTCTGCAGATCGAGACCCGCAAAAAAGTCGTCTCTTCTCGAATGATCGTCCCCGATTACGCGAGTTTGGGCGTTCGTCACTCCGCAGTCCATCTCGTGAGCATCGAGAGCCGATCTGCATGGAAAAGCGCGGAGACATTTTCCGCACTGAAATTTCGCGATCTCACCGGAGGCCGGACGATGCAACGATTGCTCGCAAACGGCACGCGCGATAGCCGGGAATTTGTCGGAGGAGAAATCCACGAAGGTAAGATCGTGAAAGCCCACGATGGAATTTCGTAAATTTCTCGCGTTATTGCCGTAAGGATTCTCGTTGTGGTGGACCATGAATTTGTGAAGATTAAGAACCCGGTGATTTTTGAAGGATAAATTGCAGGGATCGCACGTAGCCGGGAAGTGCGGATGGTTTCTCTCCAAGTGAGTTTCGAGAAGAGCGATCGTTGCGAAATCCAATCTGCCGCAAACGGGACAGCTGAGGCTCTGGGGCTCCATCAAACTGGCCTTCATCTCGGTTCTCGAGTTTCCGAGAAGAATCTTGTGATGCCTCTGACCCTCGACGTCCGTTTCCGTCGAATCCCGTTTTCGTTTGCCGGAAAACGGCGGAGAGTCGCGCCGTTCGATGAAATCGAGTGAGCTCGTTTTTGCTATTTCGTTGTTGTTGTATTCCTCCTCGACGTGGCGACGGATGTTAGACGGCTTTTCCGAGTCGCTGCTCGCCTCGGAATCCGTGTAACTGTTGTCCCGAGGCGAGAGACCGCCGTGAGCGGTTCTCAGGTGTCTGTTCATGTTGCCGTTTGTCGTGAACGCCATGTCGCAGTATTTGCACTTGAAGGGACGTTCGCCAGAGTGAACGAGAACGTGACGGTCCAGTGAACTCGCCGAGCTCAATACCTTGTGACAAACGCCACACGTGTAATCGTCCTCGCCACTGTAATCGGTGCTGCGCGGTGAATTGTGACCGCGAAGATGATTCGATAGTTCGTGGGGGCTCGAGAGAACTATCGGGCACGCCGGACAGGAATAAGTACCGTCCGGTTGATCCGCTCCCTAAAACAACGACAAAACAACCAAAATTATTTTCTCATTCGCGATTATGAAAAATTCCAAATATTTACGAAAAATTCATGATATTACTGACCAATGGCGATGACGCGCCATCTCCCTGTGTATCATTGGTGTGTCGATGCTCTGTTGTCTTCTCATCTGTTGTTGTCGCTCCTGCTGTTGTCGTAGTACTCGCCGCTGTAATCAGAAAAACGATATATGAATACATCTTGTTTGTCTCTCGATGATGTCGTGATCCTCGTGTATCAGTGGTTTAGGTATATTCTGTTTATACGCCTCGAGTCTACACACACATACACACATAAGATCTAGCCTCGCTAACGTCGAGAAAGATAATGATCTCAGTGCGTCGGAGCCGTGTCCGACCACTGACCATATCCCACTTGACGAGAATCGAAATAGCAGCACCGGGAAAATCTCGCGCCGCATTGCGGCGTCTCTGCTGCTTTCGCTGATTTTCAGGGAAAAGGATGTATCGCGGTCTGTGGTAATATCTCGCATCTCGCACGATCTCTACGCGATACACGCTGCCTTTTTCCCTTATACACACCGTCTATATATCTCATGGTATATTTTCCTCTTAATCGAATCGGGCGCGGAACATCCGGTGTACAATTTCTGCAAAGACGCTTCGACGTTCTTCGCGGAATACACTCGCCGAGAGTACACACGATGATTCAGAGAGAAACGACGATCTCGTCGCGAGAATTATCGCAAAGTCCCTTCACCATTTCTGTCTCTCTCTTTTTCCTTGCGCGCCCAAGAAGTTACGATCGACGAGCTCGAGATAAGCACGCGGTTCCGAGTGAGCCACTCTCCTCTGGCGATTCTTTATCTGCCGAGGAAGCGCGATCGATCCACGGCCGCGTATCGTAGAATCGGAACCGCGGAAAACCGCTCTTCCTTCCGTCTCGCGTCTTTCTCGCTCCCCGATGCGACAAAGAAATGCGTTTCGACGTATGGCAATTTTTCGCTAATCTTATTGACTACGCCTCGTTCCTCGTAAAATTCCTCTTGTTATTCTCGCGCCAATATCTCGGCTCTCACTGAGAGATCGACGATTCACCGAGTATTATATAATAACAATATCGAGGAGACATACTCCGCGGGCACCCGCAGAGCTCTACTGCCGAGGAGAGATCCGCTGACGCGTACCGGAAGCAGAGAACGGGGATACAGCCGCGGAGATGCCGCAGCTACGACTCTGCCGGGACAATAACATTTATCAGTGACCTCGCGGATGCGAGTTTTAACCGCAGAAAATTCTCGACTCACCCAAAAGCCGTTTTAAAAATATTGAAAAGTCACGAGTTAAAATCTATTTTGTGTCTCACTATTGCAGGACATTTCGATGGGTAATCAATCATTTTAATATTTAATTAATGTTGTGTATTTAGTGAATTTAATGATAATGAAAGAGCTGCAATCTATTGACCCGAATCAATGGAAACTGGATTTTAAAGCTTTTAAATGTCCTCACCTACACCGAAGCTTTTAGCACGCACGGGCTTTGCCGCACAAGTGTAACGTAATTATGTGCTCGAGCACCGCGCGCCCCGGCAAAGCGCCGGCAGGTGATTTTTATTCATGTGCTTCGCGGCGGTTGAATGTTTGGCCGCGTGAATCATGCGTGCGAGCCATTACGCCTATATACCTACTGCGGAGACGCCGCGCACATGCCTACATATATCTATAACAACAGACGCGCGAAAAATTATAATAAACTATAATAGAAATTTGTATCTATGGGAAAAGCAATTTACGCTTAAGAATTCTCATATGAAATACCAATTTTATGTACACGCACTCGACATTTTTTCAAATACTATCATTATCAAAAAATGAAATTACAAAAAAAAAGAAACTTGCGAGAAAACGGAAAATTGTATTTTTTATTTTTATCATGCCGCACACGAAGAATGACGATCCAATGGGCTATCGAATGGCGACCGGTACATCCGTCAATTTATTACATTAGAAAAGGTATTCAGCGATAGGCGCTAGCCGATAAAAAAAATTGATTCAAAGATAGAGGTATCGATCTTGATGGGTCATCACGGTAAACCGGTCGCGTCATTTTTTTTTTTTTCCCCGGATAAAAAGACAGAGGAGAGGAGCCTTGAAAGTGAGTACCAGTCGCCGCGTATGTCACAGAAAATCTCGAATATTAATAGGTTTATCCAAGTACTGTCAGTCAAATGGGTGAAACGTGTGACGGGTAGACAGAAACACGAGTAACGATCGGGCGGCACGTGTGCTGCGCCTCGTCGCACGATTAAATAATTAACGAAGTGGACACACTTGAGGGTGCTAAAGATATTTCGTTACACATCGACCTTCGCCCAGTGCATATTCGACGATTGCAAGATGTATGGGAATTTTTTGAATGATTTTGTGTGTTCCAATGCAAAAGAGTGTCTACGATATATTCCACGTAATTTTATCCGCGAATGAAAATTTTTGTTGCTCGAATATTTTGAGAATTTCGATATTGATATATATCTGTGCCGATAGTACATACCAATACAAGATAGCGACGAAGAAGGCGAGAGTGAGAGGCAGCTTTGTATTCTTTGAGTCACTGGTAGATTAGCACATGCGCACATTTGCCGCTCGAGTTGGTCGCGTGACCAACACGCCGGTATAGCAAAGACTGAACAGCGCAGAGACTGCAAGGTACGATCGAGGCGTACGCCACGAGTGGGATGCTGCGCTCTCGCTTCGCTCAACGGAGTGGGGGAAGTAGCTACAGCGACGTTGGCGGCGAGGGCGTTGCCCCGTTTCCCCATTGGTTCCTCTTCATCTCCGGAGCTTTTATCTCGTAGCCTCTTCTCGCTTCTCGTTGCCTCCCCTCGTTCTATACCGCGCGCGCGCTTCGACCGTAAATTCTCACAGCGATGTTCCACACTCCGCGGCTCTCGCCCCTCTCCTTCCTTCGAACACCGCGCCAATCGGCTTCCGGCAATCAGACACTTGTCTCTCTCGTCGTCGAGAACGACCTCAGAGCACCTCTCGCAGCTTCACTCTTTCCCACTCTTCGTCGAGTCTACTTTGCCTTCTCCCATGTATATATATATATATACACTCTGTATGTGTATATAGATGTATATATTTATACAACGAGGGCTCCGCCCTCGCTGAGCTTCGCTTCTCCTTGCTTTATGAAATTTTTCTGTAATTCAAGCTGTATCGACGAATCCACTCGATTAATTGTCCGGACAGTTTACGGAAGTAATTGGTGGTTATTCGCCGATTTTTCTACACATTTAAAAAAAATTCAAGTAACCCGGAGAAAATCGATGTTGAAGCGCTCGATTCGCTTGGAATGCCCTATATATCGTAATCAGCGTCGAAATTGTTTTATAATACGGTGAGATATATACGTGTGTTCTCGAGGTCTTTCCTGCCTCCTCGTTATGCGCTCTCGATGCTCCGTTACACCCACGCCTATAAGCCGGGACGACGACGACGACGACGCGGCACTACTCTCCGGGAGAGAGAAACGAGAAAGGAAAATGGCGCTTGTATCCTGTACATATAAACGGGCCGGCGGTCCTGGCACAAGCACCACCAGGAGAGCTCTCCGCTGTTACTCCTTCTCCTCCGCGTTCTCTACTATAAACCATGCATGTAGTAACGCCACATGCGAGCGGCTTGTAGCAGCTTGCATGTGTTTCGAGAGCTGTAACCCTGACAACCTTGGACTCACCCACCCGGAACCCCCATCCACCCTCTCGAGCGCTCCCTCTGCGCATGTATCTGTCGGTCGGTCGGTCGGCCGTCCGTTCGTCCGTCCGTCCGCCCGCCCGCCCGTCCGTATGCCTGTCTGTCTTCTCGAAACATACACGTGAGTGGAGCTCTGTGTTTGCGTTAGCTCGGGCACGCACTCGCGGGTGCGTAACGCACGCATCGCGTGCTCGACACTCTTCCCTGCTCTGCCTATAGATTCGCAGATGAGGTACCAAACGAGCGACGATTTTTTTTCTTTCCTTTTTTTTTTAGCGATGAATTAATCAACACTACGAATCCAGTCAAAAATGTTATTCCCCGCTTCGACTAAGCCGGCATTACTGCAACGGCAATTGCGCTTACATATACTTGGATGTTGCGACATTATTCGATGTTTCATTCCACTAATTGTCAGTCGATTGAAACGAAGAGATTCGCTGGCTTTCCGCCTGTCCTAATGCACGAATCTGACGGCGGTGAGGCGGCGAGGCCCCTTCAATTAAACGAGCACAGCAGCAGCCGCTGCGCGCTATGCCGCATCGTTTGAAGGTGGTCGCATCGCATTGGCGGATATCTATAAAGAGAAGCGTGCAGAAAATATCAACCGGTCATACGTGGCCCAACCGAGTTTCTCCGCATGTCCTAGCCAAGCTGCTGAGTCTATAGCTTGTAGAGCACGATACCCGAGGTTCACCCGGTGCGCTGTTCGCTAAGTCACAGACGAGTCACTACTATATATATATATATATATATATATATAAAATGCATGCGAACTGCTTCTCTCGCGCTCTGGCCTACAGCCGACTATAGAAACGCAATCTATACCTTTGTGTGTAGCCTCGTGCACCCCGCGCCACTCATTCTTTCAAACTTGTTCGGCGACACGTCGAGCTACGTGGAAGATTCCTCGATGTAGGATATTACCATTATCAACGACCTAGTTCGGCCTAGTATGATTAATGATTTTAACAAGACGAGGTTAAAAACAAAATAAAGTGTGTTTTACCGGTTTATGGAGAATTTTGCTATTCGGATGAGAGAATAAATGAAACGAAAGAAAAAAAAGAATGTAGAAGGCTTTGTAAAATGTAACCCAAAATGGATGAGAGTCCATTTGTACGTTCTTTTTGCAACGCCTACGCCTTGCAGCGGCTCTGCTCTCCGAGCGCATCCCCGGAGCGACCCTTGTTGTAAATATAGTACAGTGGGGGTCGCTCCGCCAACGGCGAGGGAGAAACTCTACCGAGAAACGGGGAGAAGCGGCCGAGCATAGAGAGCAGCAATAGCAACCACGCCACGCCCTGATTCTCCTTTTCACGGAAGTCAAACACCCTCCGTCGGTCTCTCCAAGGTAGAGCCACCCCCTCGGCTGCTGCTGCTGCTGCTGCTGCTGCTGATGATGATGATGGCGTCGCAGAGTCTGACTCTGCAAAGACGCCATATTACTCGCTCTATCTTCTCTTTTAATCCTCACGATGATTCATCCAATCTTCTCGATAGAATTCCTATCGTCGCCGAGGAACAACAGTGTAAAATTCTAATAGAAAAAAAAGAAAAAATATTCTCTCGCGAGCCTCGAGAGCTTGTCTGATAAGAGACAAAAGCATCGGTAGGTCCTTATCTCTCACGGTCTCCTCGCGGAGCGAGCTGCAACTCTGTTTATCGTTTACGTTGTTTCTCCACGGAGAAACGCTCTTTCTCTCGCTCTCCCACTTTTCGAATGACCAGTTTGAGATTAGAATGTTGACACGTCGCGCTATGTGACCCTCCGTATCTCTCTCACGGATCGGAAACACCGTTTTCGATTTTCGTCTCCTTCAAGCGTCTGAAAAAATTGAGAGACGCCGAGATGTCCTTTGTCGAACTGTAACGATTGAATGAACAATACGAAAGATAAAAATATACGTTGTTGCGGATGGTGACCCGTAATTTTAAGCGCGTCGTTTCACCCCCCCAAGTATCCCCTCCTTTGTATCCAATGTTTAGAATCTTTGTCTCGCTCGTCTTGGCGGTCGTTTGAAGGTCGTAGACAGTTAAACAGATGGAAGGCACAGCGAGAGAAAGAGAAGGAAGATGAAGCCTCTCCCGTGACTCGGCGCGCGGAAGATCGATTTGTGGTATGACCATATAGCACGTCAAAACATCGAGGAAGATACATATATACACATATATCTATAGTTACGAGAGATGGGCAACTGCGCGTCTCCTCCGTGAGCCATTTCACTCGAATTCCGCGAACAATGCGTGACTTCGATTTCAACTAGCTCGACAGAACGGACACCGAGAAACCCACGCGAGAAATTCATTCTATTCTATATTATTCATCATTTGAATGTACCAAAAAATTCTACACCCGAAATGCAAGATTTTGTAGATGCAGTTGTGACATTGAAGATATCGTCGAGAGCCGGAAGTCTCGTAAATCGCGTAATTTTTTGTTCCATGCTTATTTTGAATGAATGTTATACGGGATTTTTTTTTATCAATCCAAAGTGTTTAAATGTGACGGTGTATTACAGGAAAAAAAAAACTAGTCACCGCATTTTTTATAATGTGTTAAATACTTCGCTACGGTAATGTTTTCCTAATGTTGCATCACTGCGTGAATAAGCGGACGTACCTTTAGTAGAGTAATCCATGCCGGTGTGACCTTAAGGTTCCTTAAGGTCACGAATCTTTGGCTGGAAAAGCGATGGTCGATTGTTCAGCAGGTTGATGGAATCTTGCCATCTAAAATTCGCTCACTCGTTCTTCTTAAAACAAAACCTCTCCTCTTCCCGCGCGTTTTTTTTTTTCCCCCTCGCAACGCGGCTTAAGGGCACTGCGTTAGTCGCAAAGTTTTTGGGGTGTCGGTGGACATAGTTTATGATCTCAGGTGCCGCGCACCACCTTGGCAGTTTCACTAATCGCGATGAACTGCCTCACTCAAAGATACTTCTTCGACCCTTCCGACAATCTTGCTGCCGAGCCCTCTTTAAAAAATCCATCTCGGCGTTGTCAATATATACATACACAAATATTACGCTGAACAAAATCGATAACGATACAATTCGAGTGTCCACTTGTTCACGCGTAAGTCATCACTCTCACTGATCCTCGGATCCACTGCCGGATATCCTCCAAATTTTCACGCACGACGTGTCAACCGACTTTCGCACATAACTCTCGCAACTGTACCACTCACATTATTTTCAGTGTGTCCCGCAGAGAGATAAAGAGAGAGAGAGAGAGGGAGAGAAGGGGTCAGATTCACGGGCAGCAGTGATGCTGAGTTGAGAAGAAAAAGAAAAAAATACCCGAGACTAGAGACCCACGAACACTTGTCTCGTATTAAAACAAATATTCATTATAGATCTACATTTTGAAATAGAAATATATCACTCTCTCTCGTAACTTAACTACTGGTGCGTATCAGTGAATGTTTATAACTTGTATGTGTACGTGTATACTTGGAGTAAAAGTGTGTATCTCCGGAGATGAGCGAACTTGAGATCCACTGTGAAAGAGGTCTCAACGGCACGAGTAACCGCGGAGAAGTGACTCCGTTGGGCTTCTGAACACTTCTCTCAACCTGGACGAGGCATCGAGTCAGCCAGTCAGGCATAAGGTGAGGCAAGGCGAGGAGGAGGGGCGAGATGTGGCGGCCCTCATCATCATCTCTCCCTTCCAGCTCGCCCGGCGCTCTCCTCTCTCGCTCTCTCTCCCGCTCGGGGGTTATCCCCACTTCGCTATTTCCATTCGTTCGCGCTTCGTACTGCTTCACGTGCTGTTGTTGCTGCTGCTGCTGCTTCTGCCGCTTCTGCCGTCTGCCGTTTTCCCTCTCCACTCCCTCACTCTCTCACTCTCTCTCTCTCTCCCTTTTCTTTTCTCCGATGCTGCTGTAGCTTTAGCTGTTCCGCTGATGCCGGCCACCACCGCATCGTTGAATCGTCGGACGACACGGTGCGAGCCCCCGGTCTCTTCTCCCTATCCCCACTGCCTTTTACGTGAGGTCGACCACGAGTACGCCGACGCTGCCACATCGTCTAGTATCTCTGTCTCTCCGCTTGTCTAATAGATCTCTGTGTGCGCCAACGACGACTGCCCCCCCCGCGCCATCCCCACCGTTGCAAAGAGAAAGAGAGTAGGCAAAGAGGTGAGAATTAAAATCGAGACTACGACGGATTATGGGCGAGCATTCGCCGCTTCTCATCTTTCGCTGGGAATTCCCAGCAGCCCATGTAAATGGGCAGGCTACATGCACCGGGCATTCTGTAATAAATCGGTTTTATTTTTTTATTTTTTCCGACGTATTATAAACTTTTACGATTATGTAAGTTCTGATAACTCGTTAAGCCATTTTCAAATTGACAGAAAAAAATGCGTAAAAAATTTGAATATTCCGAACGAACAAATCGTTCCGTGTATATCCGCATTTCTTTTTCTCTAATTTGCAAATGGATGGATTATCGGAGAATTGAATACAGCAAAAAGGCACGACTGTCTAAGTATGTACATTTGTGTATGTATATATCGTGAGCTAGTGCTCATATTTTCACTATACTCTCTCTCTCTGCTCCACACTCACCGATGTGCTCATGTAACGCCGAGATAATTATCGATTAATAAGATAAGCAGACGGAAGAACGTGATTTGTTATGTCCGAAGAGCTCGCAAATCGTGTTGCATTAAATCTACTTCTCTACTCATCTTCTCCGTCGTCTCAATTTCCTAGTACATAATTTCATCAATAATTACTCTACGAATTTATCGAAAAAATTTCGAATACGCTACGTTTTTTTTTCCAAAATTTTGTTTAATTTTGTCATCCATACCAATTCGTCCAATAATTTCCAGTATAATTTCCACGTTCGCGTGCAACCTTAATTAGTTGGTCATAAATAGCGATAAGATTGATTGCACGGACGACCAATTCGTTGTACGATAACACGCGTATACGTAATGGCGATAATTATTAAAATTTCGTCGAGCAACGGGATACGTTCGGTTATTTCTTCGCGAATTTTGAACAATTCTATAAATTCATTACGAGCGGGTGAAAATGTTGGAATTTTTTTTTTTTTTCGATTGTAAAAATAGTGAGAACGGAAATTCCTGAAGACGTTTATTGTCTCGTGTCCAAATACGACGAAAGTTTCAAGTATTTCGTGTACAAAAATACAAAAGGGCTTAACGTGGTGGTAGCGTCTCGACCATCGACGATCCGCTTTCATCGATCGCCCCAGTTTTTCCCGGAAAAACAATAGTCGAGCGGCGGTCCATGCGGTACTGCACAGGCGATCTAACGTTAAGCCATAAATATAGTTTATTACCTCGGACCGTTAGTTGCATTTATCCCGAGCTACAACGAACATGAGTCAGGACGAAAAACACGCCAAGACAAAGGCGCAAAGACCAAGGCGTCGATGGATCATCGAGATGAGGGTTCACTCGACTTATACCTGGCGTATGACTGTATTGAGCGGATGGTGTGAGACAACAGCATCGGTGCATCCACAGATTATGCATACTGTACAGAATAAACTCAAGCATCATCTGCTCACCGAGTCGGTCATCTGCGTTCGACTGTATAAAGGGTCATCGTGAAACTTCCATCTTCCACGTATATAACCTCTTTAACCGATAGCTACCTGGAATGTTAATCCAAATTGACCTGAGCACCACCCTTCCGTGTCTCTCGCGAGTGGACCGCGCGACACACTGCGGACCCAACACAAAAGAATTCGCCCGGTAAGGTTCGCTTCGAGTGAATTAGCCTGCGGGGCGACCCTTTGGACCTCCGTGTTTGTTGCCGTCATTAGATCGAGAGAAGAAAAACCGAATGGACAATCAAGTTGACTCTTTCAATGGCCTTAACTTCAGACGGTTACAAGAAGCATCTCTACCTAGAGATGCGCGTGCATCTGCCTTAAAGTCAGTCGCGTCGGTTGAGAATATATCGTCCATGTGTCGTGGAGATATTCGTGGCAAAAGATTCGTCGACTCTGTTGGAGGTTATGTTTTACGGCGAAATTTTTCAAAAATCCGAGACACTCGTTGAAAAGTTGCGTTGAACATTTTCAAGTTACAAAATGTTTAATCTCGTGAAGACCGAAATTCGAAGAAGGAAAAAATGGAAAATTTCACTGACGGCCCGGGTATCGGTGCCGGCGAGACGGCTAAGACATTCGGCGACGACGGGACCTCTTTCGACAGCATCGACATCTACCATAATTACCACTGTCTCGTGTGCGCACTCGTCGCCACTGTGTCTTTCTGCCGAACGATGGCTCAGCGTTAAGTATATGGATATATATGAGAAAGACTTTGAAACTCGTCCGATTGTCGTTTACGACGCACTCCAGCCATAACCGAAGCAGGCCACGGAGTCGCAAAGAAAGAGAACCCTAGGATTGTGCGCATTAGCGAAGGTCTTTGCGAGTATAAGCGAGACGATTGCCTTTCGCCACTCGAGAACTCACTAATCCCTTTTATTACATGTACACATCGCTTCCAAGTGACCATACTTTTACCGTAGTTTTACATTTATTCTTTGTTTCCATGCACACAAGAGACTATAGCGATTTATTATTATTTTAAGAAATGCTAAAATGACGGTGGCTTGTACCTCAGTGTAATGCGAGTCGAAAGAAAATAATCGGAAAATCGATAGTACGGTGAAAAATACGCTATTAGAGCCGAAAGTAGTTCTGCACAGTTATTGGAGAGAACGATCTCGAGGTAATCGATGCTATCTCGCGATCTCTCGATCACGGGCCTCGTACTTCTCGGCAATTTAGATCAATGTCTCTTGGATTATTTCTCTCTCGCTTGTGACTCGACTCCCGCGTCGTCTTCCCTTCTCCTTTGCCACGTTCCTGACCTATGAGAGACGAGGAATCGCTGAGCCCCGCGTATGTACCACTCGATAGCGGTGACCGAGCCGATAACACTCTATTGGCTACTCGAGCTCTTTGCTTTCTATACCGCCTCCCATCGAGGATAAACTTTATATTAACCAACAGCGTACAATTTCCGCGCATATCCCAAAACCGTTATTCAACAAGAAAAAAAATGCATTCTCGATGAACTTATTTATTAGCATCAAATTGGATAACATAAAAACAAGGAATCGCGTAATGCTCTCGTGAAAAAATATTCTCCGAAGAAATGCCATTAACGCGTTAAAGAGAGTCTCGAAAATATTAATATTCTTAATTAAGGACAAATAATAATCTGCTAATAATCGAGAGGCACGTAAACGAGCTTGGAACTCGTTTCCGTAATCTCTGACTTCCGCTCATAATTCAGACAATTTTCCAACGAAAATATTTGGGAACTAATTGTATAAGATGCTCGTTAAGGCAGTGGAAGATAGGGCGAGGGAAGAAACAGTAGTCATTGCGGTAGTGAATACGATGCTCGTGATGAAGGGACCATCATTATGACTTAATGAGTCATTGCAAATATTTTGTAGTGATTCAAAGATACGGATGACGCAGTGGATACGTAAAAAATATTGCCAACTTACAACGACAACACGATTATTTAGAAACAAACCGAGATGGCGTGTGTGTGTGTGTGTGTGCGTAAGAGTGAACTGTATTCACCCAACAGCTTTACGGAAAAAGACTATAATGAAGACTGAGAAATCGGTGAATCGTGATCTTTCTCGTATTATACGCACGTGCGCTTTCACACTCGCTCATTGGCCATCGAACGTACCACGGGCATTTTACTAACGCTATACTTTCTGTTGTTATGATGACGATGCGTGACTTGTTACCGGACGCGTAACTACGGTAATTTACAATGGCCCCAATATCCTTCGAGGACTTTTGTACTTTTCTATTGCCTGGGCTATTTTATATTTAGTCTCGGGCTTTGCGGTACTCACATCGATTTATATCCAATCGTTGAAAAATATATGACCTCCAGCTGTTCGTACAGGGACAACTGCCGAGTGAATGAGAGGACATTAGGCCCTTTATCCAAAAACGGACATCGGACATTTTTTTGTTCGATTATTTTTCATATATTTATTTTAAAATGTTACAAGTTGCATTTTATAAAAAATTTATTCGGTGAGTCAATCCTCTTGACAACAGAAAAGTCTGTTTATCTCACGGCGATCGTCTCGAGTCCCCCTTCCATTTCCAACATTTTTCAATTCTCATCTTCGACACAATCCGGATGATGCTGGAGTGTAAATAAAGCGTATCTCTCTGGAGCGTTAAAAAGTCGGTAAAAGTTGAGAGACTCGCGCGTTCTTGCTGATAAGTGACGAGCGATTAGATCGCGTTCTTGTTTGCCTCTCTCTCTCGCTCTCTCGCTCTCGTGTCCTCACCCATGTTTGATCAGTGACGATGTCAGCCCGCCCCTCGATGGTCCATCCGGTTGTGCTCTTTGACTCGGTCCAAAGTTTCACCAATATATATATATATATATATATACCAATATCTCTGATCGTGAGAAGAAGCCTTCGAACAATCGTTATCCCTGAGATACATAAGAGAGGAGCATCCGAGAGACGAGCTCTCAACCAAATAAGACGATTACATAAAATATACGGCCGTATCTCTCGTTCGGGGATGCGGACGATGATCCCAAGCGAAGCCTCCGGAGAGAAGGATTCTCCGATAGAGACGCGAATCCGACGCCCTCTATTTTATGACCCACTTGTGCCGTGTCACCCTCGAACGCACGAGGCATTTTACGTCAGCACGAACGCTCTATTTCTCCGAGACTCACAGACATTCGTAATAATTATTTGATTGAGTTGAGAAAAATCTTCAAACTGACAGGGAATGGCTCATTCGTCGTAGACTCCACACACATACACGTACGTTGCGTATCAACTTCGATAGTTACGGTGCGTGTGAGTGCGTAAGTAACTATAGAGTCCGTTGTCACGATGTGAACGCGCGACAGTGCGACGCGTATCGCTGGAAGAGAGTCCGCGCGTCCATCGTGTATACGAAGGTTGCATACGAAACATTCGGAATGGAAGGAGGAGCTGTACCGGTATATATATCGCCGTGCTCGTTGCTATCTCTTTCTCCACTGTAAGATTCTTTCTGTGGCATATCCCCTGTATATACGCGAACGTATCTTCGCTATGGGCTCTCGAAGAGCTCGCCGCGCTTGTGGGTGTATATATATTCCATACAATGTATACCTCCCGCTCTCCTTCCTCCCTCTCCTCCGCACTTTACTGCACGAGCATTCCTCTTCGCATGTAGGTTATCCGTTACAGTATATCATCAAGTATATAGGTGTACACCAAGCGTGTAGTCCTCTCGACTTGGCTCGCGACTTGGACTTGTCGCTGGCCAACAGATGTCCGACAGAGGCATCGAGCTCGCGAGCGCACGGCATGTGTAAATACTATTCGCCCTAGCGGCGACCTTTCCGTCCTGTAGGTAAACCCAATCCAATGGGCTGCCCTCAATAACACTGGCAATCGAATTCTTATTATTTGCACACAAGCGTTGTGCGATGTAAATATTATCCTTTCTCCCGCGTATCAGATTTTTGCAAGGGCCAATTATTCACCCAATATTCCACATCTTTGCTTTTGATGAAACTTTCTTCAATGTTTATATCGTATACTCTTGTATACACTTGAAGAATCTCGATGGATTCTTATGGGATATCGATTTTTCGCTTTTACTTATTTTTCTTTGACTCTTTTCACGGGCTCTCTTGTCCAGCGAGTTCACGGAGTTCGTGGCATGTCAGAGGATCGCGTTCATGGGCGCCTAAGCTTATTCCGTAATCCAGCCACGTACGCACGACGCCACGGAGATGAAGAGACGAAAGGAACATGCAAGTCGGCGAGAGGGGAAGGAGGGAGAGACGGAGAGAGACTTTGGAAAGACGAAAAAACATAAGAAAAGAGGAGGAACGTCACGTCGGACTCGACGGATCTGTAATCTGTTGCAGGCTCCGTAAAGACTGCAGCTTCTCTTGTACTGCCAACAAAATACAAAGCTCATTGTATCGCAGCGTCTCGATAAACCCTTTATTCTCTGACTCACTATTCTCCTCTATTTCGTGAAGAATTCGATGATAAAATTTTTGTCGCAATATTCTACCGCAGTCCAAAGAAAAGCTAAGAATAATGGACTATTTTTCATAATGATATGTTTGTGTGCCTTGGTGGTGCGTTCTATCGGTTTCTTCTTGCCTATTGACTTTCATCTGTTCTCACGCGCGTCCGAGCAAAGAGTATCACAAAGTAGCGCATTCGTTTGCATAGTTATTCTCATGATTATTTAGTTTTCCGCGTCTCTTTCGCAACCGATAATTCATCGATTCATCGAACGGTATTACACATATTGACACTCCGGGTATATCGTATATATAGATAGCGTTGCCAGTCTCACGCGGTTCGACCCTACTTTTTTTTTTTTTAATCCTCCCTACTCCAACGACTTCGATGCCATAATGGATGATTATGTTGACTTGGTGGCGTATCACGGAGTCGAACGTTGACGCACGTGTACGCGCTGTGTCGTCTCTTCCTGTTTCTCGGTTTTCGCCGAGTGGGATGATCTATAGATCGGCGACAACAAACCGCGTGGTAAACGGAACCCAGCGTCGATATCCTACTATTACGTTGCGTATTAATTCGCTAAATCTTTCCCATTTGCGCACACGGCGCTAATTGTTCGTCCAAATTTTTTTTTTTTCTGGTTAATTGATTGATACTATGTAAAATTTGTTAATCTGAGTCAATATATTTTTTCTACATCGTATGAAAACGAGCGATGATGAAAATCAAGTTGATATTTCGGTTGGAATTTTCGTGATTTATGTAAAATAATTTTTCCTCAGCACCCCGTTGGTTTGAACGGTATTTCAGTGTCCATGAGTGGAAAAAGTAACATTGGGCTCGTTGTTGTTGGATCGGTGTTGCGATGCGTCGGGAGGCTGCGTCGCGGACGTGGGAGAGAGGCAGAGCTGACTTCCGCTCGGTGTCGGCGGCGGCCCATTGTGTATAGAATACCTACTGTACACGCGGGCACCACGAAGCCAGCAGCACGAAGGCTGTGCTTGCTGCTGCTGCTCACAGTACATCCCAGAGAACTCTTCTCTTGTTGTGTATGTACGTGTTTGTACTGTATACTTCTCTCGCGCGCGCGCGCGCGCGCGGTATGTCATATTGTTATGTACAAGAAGAGTCAGGTATAGAGGTATGGATGTGTAGACAGCCAGACCGGCAACGAAGGACCGAGTGTGAGAGTTTGAGCGCATGCTGCGTGGCTTCCTCTCTACCGGGAGCTGATATTCTGGATACAGATTCCGAAGAATCTTGGATGGCTTCGTTCTCTCGAAACTGCACATCCGGAGACGCGCTTCGTAAGACGAGCGTATAATGCACCCCCCGCTATCGATTACACACCGGAATACACCGAAAACACTCTTGCTTTATTTATCGCCGCTCTCTCCATGGCAAGTAAATATTTCGTTTGACCTTCCGTCGACATAGTTAAAAACGTGGCTTTTATATCTCGTCATATTCGTCTTTCTCTAGTCATTGACTACGCGTCGACTACGTGTTACTGCGAGGGAACGAAGCGACGACGATAAAGGATCTCTTTCTGCGTCTCTTCCCCTTTCCTTCTCATTCTCGTTTGGCGCGCGAGGCAACGCAGCGTCCCGGTCTCGTAAGAAGAAGGAAAGGAAACAGGTGGCACACAATGAGCTGCTCTCGCAGCATCGGCCGTGAGTCTGCGACCGAGAGAGAGAGCGAGAGAGAGAGAGACGAATAGAGATGAACAGCAGCGACCTGCTTCTTTTTCAGAGTGTCTGACTTCCACCTTTTCTCGAGATCCCGGCGCTCGGCAGTTCAATGGCCATTGAAGATAAAAAATAAAGAAGAAGAAGAAGAAGGAAAAAATACTGACGGACTTGCCCGTCTTTCTCATAGACTCGATACTTTCCGAGTATCTCGCATCCGGGGGAATCCATCATCTTTTCTAATATCAACAGAAACTCACACATATGGGATTCCGAGGAACGTTACGACTCGTTTAGCTGACATAGACACCTTTGAAAGATCTCCGAATCTACATCTTGTGTACATATCTTATCGTCCTTCTTTCTGCTTCGACAATATTCTCGTGACATTACTTGACGTAGATATATACATATATATGTAGGTGTATCGAAATGAAATACGAGAAATAATCGAGTATCTATACACTCTCATCATCTTGTTCCCGCTAATCGTATTTTATTGTAAACAGCTTGACTCTACATTCCAAGAATTTGTAATTCGACCATCGTTGACATAAAAATAATTTCGTTTTCCGAAAATAAATACCGTCGGCCGAAAATAAATTCAGTTAGAAACAAATGAACTCGGTTCAAACAAAATTCACCTCGCTCGAACTAACTTTTTTTTATTTCCCAGTCTGCGAGCATGCGAGAAGATAATAATGCGGGCCGGTGTACACAGGTGCTGGGAGAAGAGGCCGGCACGCAGATGCTGCGCATCGTCTCTCCAGTCTCGGGGAGTTTTATTTCTCACTCACACTCTTCGACCCGTCGTGTGGCTGCTGCTGCTGTTGTTGCCGTTGCGTCTCGTCCCGCGTGACCTCAACTCAACGGGCAGACGGATACTCCGAATACTCGGAAAGTATGTTATCGCACTGTCGCTCTTGTTTGCCTTTGTAACAGTGCGACCGTCGCGCGTTCCCCCGTTTTTCTATTATAGGCATAATTCAGAATTTTCATATCCATCGCTGAGAAGATTAATTTTTTTTCTTTTTTTTTTTTTTCACCTGGATCTCGCTTTGACTATAAGCGACGCTATTTGTATTACGTAAAGTCTTTGGAAAACGGTTTAGATAAGAGACAAGTAAATATCGTACAGTCATCGGCCGGTTAACGGCGATTGATAATATTTTTTTCATAGACGACGAACGTTGAACGCAGCGAGACGCGGATATGCCGATAACTGTACTCGAAAAGGCATCTCGTGAATCTTTCTATTCCTCAGCCTTTACCTGCCGAACAGCTGATACAGCAACAGCAGCCGTTGCGCACGAGCGACGTACGCATGTGCTTTTCATTGTAACCTCGAATTTCGGTAACACGGATACCGAGAAAAATCCTTTTTCATTAATTTGAAAAAATATAATGAACGCGTGATATCCGCGTGATATCGATGAGGTATAACGATTTACTTTTTTCGCGGGAGTACCGACGCTTCTTCGGGTATTATAATTCGAGATCGGATTACCTTTCGTTGCTGCGGGAGCACTTTCTATCTCGACAGAGTCGCGGAGTGCCGCTGGTGCTGCACCTGCTTCTCTGTCGTCTGGCCCGTGTCCGCGTGCGCGGTCTGCTCGCTCGGTTTCCCGTCAGTCGGTGCGGGCAACCTGCTATGCACGCGCCACGCGCCCGTACTCCATCCCTCTCTCTCTCTCTCTCTCGCTCTTCATCGCTCAAACGCAGACCCTTTTCCTACATTCCATATTTTTCTTCACGCAAGGCGTTAAAAAAAACATGAATCGGTAGCCATAAAATGACAGTAATTCACGTTAGGTCCACACGATTATTTTTTTGCACTCGACTATAAAATATTTTCTAGCGGATAATGGAATAACGTTCATTTCAGTAATCTTTCCCCTCGGTGCTAATGTGGCGCGCGAATTAACACGCGGTTCGTAGAAAGAAGGAAGGAAAACAAGAGCCATAACTCGTAGACGCTCGTGTTCTTCTTCTCGTCGAGGAATATAATGTAAACGAACGCGGATTTTTTTTTTCCTCCTGCTGCTCGCGTAACCGTCAGACCGCGAAGATGCAATATAATTATTTCGAGCCCCACGGGCACTGGCCATTCTCTTGTTCGAGGAGGAAACGCGCGCCGCGCTCTTATCTCGCGCTGGCCCGTTCTCGGGAGAGAATACTCGGAGAGTTGCGTTCTCGCCGCGGAAACGACAGCGCACTCGGAGCGCCCGCGCGCTTCTTTTCCTAGATGCTCACACGTCACGCCAATTTTCGCGATCCTCGAGCAAAGATTCCGGCGGCGGCGACTCTTCCTCTCCGAACTGTTCCTCCACATACGTGCGCCGTATATACAATACATTCTCCGTCAATTTGGACAATTTTTTCACACTTCCGTCATTCTGTCTTGCAGTTACATTTTTCAGCCAAAAACACGATTTCTACATACAAATAATTATAATATTTAGTTTCGAAATTTTTACACAAAGGCGCTTTCCTTTTATAAAATAAACAGTTTTTTCTTTCTGAATTCTGAAAATTGACATTCAACGGAATATGAATTTTTTAAATAAATCCGAGAACATAAAGTACCACGGAAATATCTCAAGGGGCTAAAAAAATTGTATGAATTGAGGGGGAATGCCTCGTATAAGTATGGCTCGTGGATTATCCGATGTACAAAAGATTTCGAGAGTGAATTAGATATTTGAACGATGAGTCTGTAATATATTACTTCTGTATATGCTATATTACTCTCCATTTCGCACTTAGCAACGAGCGAGAGCTGGAGCTGGCGACTCCCGAGTGCCGATAAGGTGTGTTGCGCAGAGCGAGTGAGACAGAGAGAGAGAGAGAGAAAAAGACTCACGAGCGTACGGGCGAAGAAAGTGCTTGGGCACCTCGTCGCTTCGCTCGTTCGCTCTTTCGCTCGTGCACTGGAAATCAGAAACCGCGAACAGGCAGCAATAGGGGGAAGCAGCGGTTGTGTTGCGTTTATAGAGCTCATACGTATACGTATACAGATTTATATATATATGTACAGCCTAGGTACTTTAATACGCGTGTGCCAATCGGCTGATTGCAAACTCGCAAATATATCGATTTTTATATTCCGATGCGGTTGCCATATATCTCTCGCGTGCACCGAAACCGTACGAGCTGCTCGCATAAGCGAATTCCATCGGAGTCTCACGAGCACCGCGCAGGCACTTCCGGACCAGAGAGCGTAGAATCGTGTCATCCCCATCGGAGTTCCGATTGAATTTCATTTTTTTTTCTTGCAATTTTTTACCAAAATTGCTTAGAATTTTTATACTATAATTGCAATATAAAAATCTTGCGAAAACGAATTTTCCTCTATGAGTAAGCAAAAAAGATTGACTTAGGAATTTAACGTGAAGCTAAATCGATGAAAAGATTGGTATGAGCCAAAGTAGAGAGGCTCGTTACGTGCTTCGCTGCCACGCGTGCATGTTCCCCTGCAGGCCTTGCAATAAACGCGCCTCGTCTTCGTTCCGCTGGAGACAATTTTTTTTTCCATCAATCCGACACTCTTCAACGAGCGAGAAAGTGAATCGAAGCTGATCCCGTCTTGAATTCTGATACTGCGCGCGACTCTTGATTTTTATTTTATTTTTTCGCTCGCTCTCTCTCTCTCTCTCTCTCTACGGACGAATCGCCAGGACAATCGACGAGGCGACTTTTGTGCAAGCAGAAGTTGCAGTTGTGTAAACAACTCGAGGCTGGGGGTATAAAAATTCATACGGTGGAAGTGAGATTAATTTAAATCACACATTCGTCGTGGCAGCAATAATTTAATTGAATATGAGAGGAATTTTAATAACCGAGATTTTTCTCGGTAAGATCTTTGATAGCTGCGATTAATCTTGAATCGAGAATGAGTGACCGAAGCGTCCGAGTCCTATTTCTCGGTTATAATATAGTGTTGTCTAGAGTTACGCTGGCTCATCGTGCACTACTCCCTCTCGTCGCACGATCATCGTCACAGTCATCGGGTATTTAGTTGCAACGGGAGATAAGGCACTAAAAATATATCGCACGGCCGTCGACTTCCGGAGGCCTCTCTGAGAGGATGTTTTAAAATGTCATACGAGTAGTGTTACTCGCTGCGATCGCGCGTGCCCCCGTGTATACGAACAGCATAATATTATTGTACATCCATGTACACATGTATGTACGTGCATCGTAAGTACAGCTAGCTCATTGGTACAAACTTCCGGTCGTCGAAAGATAAATCCACCAACTGAGGTGGTCGCTATACGCCATCGTGACTCTACGCCCTTCCTTTTCGTATATCCGGTCTAGAAGCGAATAAAAAAAAAAACGTAGTCACTATATCTGTCGCTTTTCCTCATGCGAATATCATGAAAAACCACCAGAACCTATAAAGAGGTTTCAAAAAATTTAACACCGATTTCACGAACGATAAGTCGCTGGAGCCTCGTGGAGAGTCCAGAGTGAATTACGTCGAGGAAAAAGTGAAAAGGATGCACCGGGGTGCGATGTACAAGAGTTTCCGTGTTACAAAGTCGCGCTACCGTGACCACGTCATCACTATCATTCGTTAGATTAATTCGTTGCGCAATAGGCGCAGACGAAGAAATAAAAGGAAGGTTCGAGAGGGATATCGGAGAGTTGGGAAAGCCACCGGGGGACTCGGTCTTTCTGTCTCGCGTTCTCTTCTTGTTATTCACGGAACGTCATTTCCGTCTTCTCTCGTCAAGTTACGAGACGACGAATAAGAAGGAGAATAAGAATAACGCAAGAGAGTCAACCTGTGGCTGTAAGTCAGCGTCAGCGATATAGGTAGCGAGCAGGAAGCATCGTTCACTCGCTCGGTATGTGCCCGTACGAATTACAACGGAACGAACCGACGAACGCGAGCGACACTCTTGCGGGTTTGTGTGGATGCGACCCGACCGCTGTGCCTCGAGATGACCTGCCACCTCTCGTCGGTTTCTCCGCGTAATGTGTCTCCCGTGCGAGGAGACCAATTCTTACGTACATAACCTCCTCAACGGGACTCTTCATCTTGTATCACACGGGATGAGGAAAGATCAAACGGAGGGTCAACACGGCGGTCTATAAAAAGCGTGTAAGAGGAAGAGGTTAAAGAAAAAAAAAAAAAAAAAGCAAAACAAAGCAGTCCGGGCTTTATTCGGACCTGCCGTTCGACCTCTCAGTCGCTTCCGTGTTCTTGTTTTTTTTTTTTTTCTTGTCCGCTTATTTTTTCCTCAGAAAAAATATTTCCGACACGAATTTCATTCGTGCGATATTCTCGCTAATTTGCCAAATTTCGTAATCTATGGAGCTTCGTAAAATGAACGAGGATATCCGAGAGTATGTGCTTAATAGGCGTTGGGAAGGAGCGTTGACATCCGGACGGAAGAACTCGAGTCGGTATTGCGTGTTCCCGAAAATTCTGCTTGCGTACAGAGGTTGTCGCGGCTTTTGAGCGGGTAGAGGTCGCGTACATCCACCACTGGATGGAAGGAAGACGCGTGCGGCATCCACTGACGCGTTAAATGCCCGATGCGAGTGGCAGAGAGCGTACAGCGTATTGCACGTGCCCGCCCGGGCGTTCACTGCTGTTGTACAGGCGTAACTTGCGATGCTCATCGGGTTAGATCGCGCGCAAGGAGCAAGTACGAGGTGGGAAGGTGTGTGCGCGACGAATTCATCGCGGCAAATGCGCAACGTGCCGATGCCGGTGTGTGTGGAGTTGGGTGCATGACACGTACGCGTCACAGAAGCGCCCACATAGCCGCGGCGGAAAGCGGCAACTCGGACTCGTCGCTGTGTCTGTGTTCGTCGATCGATCGTCAAGATCATTAACCTCAGAGCGACGAAACGCGGCACCGCCTTTCGGCAACTTGTCGCGCGCATTATGCTGCGTTTCTTCTTTTTTTTTTTTTTTACTCTTCAGAGAGCCTCGACAGTTATGATGCGATGTACCTGACTCTGCGTAATATTTACGCGGCCGGTTAACCGGCAAGCGAACGCAAGTCTCGTTACGTACGAGCGAGGAGCCACGGCGGGCCACTCGCACTTATGGTACCTGCCACTCGGTGGACGAGTGTCAAATTCTGGAGCGTGAGACTCTGCCACGGGAGGCAAGCTCACGTTTAATTAGGATTAACCGGCGAGAGGAAGGAGAGGGCCACACGGAGGAGAGCGAGGGAGAGAGTCAAACTCGCTCACTTATCTCCGTCGCTTCATCGCGCTTGCCAAAAATTCACTCGTTGGACCCGTTACATATAGGAGAACGTTGCCTATCTTGGACCGGAGCCTAAGTTGGACCACCGCGATATCTCGAGTGTTCAAAGGAATCTATTACGATTTTACAGCGAATTCTTCTTTTTTTTTTTTTCTCTTCCTGATAAACGTTTCACAATATGCTCGACTTATTTTCCAAGAACCGACACAAACAGCATTTTTTTCCCAGCCTCGAAAAAATATCATTGCTGCAAAGACGTGTATTTTATTTATTTATTTTTAATTAAAAAATACATCATTTAAAGTCTTAAACACGATAGCCCGAAATGCGGTCCGAGTGCAATGACATTCGTCGTAGTATCTCGCATTCGTCTGGTTTATTTATTTTTCGTCCGTGAAATGTGGCATTCGCGTGTAGCTTGACTCTTCGTCATCGTGTTCACGCGTCTCCGGTGTGTCGTACAAGCATCAATAAAACATTGAAAACCGAAACTCTCCGTCGCGAGAGTACGTGTAGATATGTCTATCTCGGAGCGCAAGGTATGTCGATGGTAACGTCGTTGTGGGTTTCGAGAGAAGGACACCTCACCCGCGAACTCGTTCGAGATAAGCGCAATCTCTCGCTGTATTTTCATCCGCGCGCCCCGCTCACGAGACGAGACCTGTGGCGAGACGTTCGTCTCAAGGCGAGGCAAGGCGCGCGCGCGCGCGCGATTAACGCCTCGGGCATCGTCGCGATAATCCGCTCTGATGTTGGTCCACGGTTTAATGTTCTCGCGTTATTCCTGGAACGATTCTTTACGGATCATTATCTCTACCGCGAGTCAGCTTATTGTCACTCGAGATATTGTTCTACCCCCTCCATCGCTACATTATCTCAGCCCGAACACGCATCGCTCCGGAAAAACCCAGCAGCCACCAAAACCAGCGTGGAACGGAACAAACAACGAGCAAAAAATTCAATCACTCGAAATTCCCATTAATTGCGATAAATTCAATTTTTCTCCGACAGGCGCTATTATACGGCAATTAATATGGATGAATTTTTTTCATAAAAATTAGTCACATTAAAAATTTGTTTACCATAAACGAATTTAACAAAAAAATGTGTAAGCGGAAAAAATAGATTGAAATCGCGTTTTTTTTTTTTTTGTTCCGGAAGTAATTTTTCTTTTAATTTCCGTATCAATCGTCGTGTGCATCATCGTCCGATAGGAATCTTGGAAATGAGGATATTATGGCGACATTGCGAGATAAGGGCGAGCGTGGAATTGAACCACATCCTACATCCACGTGATGAAGATTTTCCTTGTTCCCCTCTGACCAACTACCCTGCGTGCCGTTCTCGCGAATGCTCTCAGCTACGTTAAGCTATACGTGCGGCTTACGTAAAAACGCGAGTAACGCAGTCCCCGAGAGCGTCCCAGTGTTCGTTGCACGCGGAGAACTCACCCGGGGAGATCGCGATTCGAGTCTTCCGGGCTGTAAATCATTGTATTAACGTGGCTAGAGAGGAAAATTATATTTTCCTCAGCCGAACGAGTAGCTTTCAATTTTTCATTCTCGGCTACACTGACCAATCCTTTCGGTGACCTGCAAATATTTTCTTACCGTCGAAAGCCTTTCATTAAAGCATTAAAGCAAAAATAAGCATTAAAATTTTGGGTCAAGACGGGACACATCAGATGCACGTCAATTTCTTTAGATTCAATTAAGTCACTAATTCAGTATTGTCTCTTAGCTTGCAAAAAAGATTTGGTATATTTAAAAATGTTCATTGTGGATATAATGTATGTATCTTATATACATATATTTATAGACATACCTCTTTTTCATGTGGTTTGCCTAGTGCGGTTTACGTTGCCTCGGTAAATACACACCCACTGGAGTGCGATCTCTCTCTCTATCCCGGCTCGCTGGTCGCAGCCACGGTTTCTCCCGCGCTAATTAGCAAAAGTTCGCCACCTGTGCAACAAATGCCCGCACCTGGCTCCGCCGACTTTACGTAATCGAGAAGACGGCGGCGGTGCGCTGGACACCGGGTATGGAGAGAATAATATATAACGCCGCTCTCCTAGATGCTCCGCGCGCTATGCATCGGAAACTCTATAGGCGCCGCTCTTCTTACTCACGAGACTCGTGTCAAAACCTCGTCCGAACTTTTCCGAGTTGCATCGCCGCACTATCATTTTCTTCCACATAATTACCGTGAAATTTTTTTCTTTTTCTCTTTAAATTCGAGGTAAATGATGAAAATACGATTACGACAATTGTAATAAAAATTGTACTATCAATTCATTATATTGAATCGTATAAAAAGTTACATTTTTTAAGAACCTGTAAATTAAAAAAAATTTCTAATGAATTTTTATAGAAGAAATTGCAAAGCCTCGCTTGTGACATATCCTGGTCCTATTTTCGATTGCAACGATCTCTGACCCACATCGAGCTCTCATAATCTCTCACGGAGGCTCCCAATTATTGGGCTCTAATATTAGAAGTCTATCTTATCGGTGTTTAAATATCGATTTAGGTGTTTCTGCGTGGGCGAGGCGCCTGCCAATTGAAACCGGGGACGAGATCCTTCGGCTAATAACATTTTGAAGAGCACAGCTGGGAATGAGTGTCGAGATAACATCCACAGATATCGCTTTCCATTCAGTCGGGTGTGTAGAAAAAAAATCACTTTGGCAGTGCGTGTACAAATTGTTTGCCTCGCAAACAATCTACTCGGTGAAATCGCAGCCAAGCATCTTGGACTCGCCGATAGATATATCGGAATCGCTCTGATGTCACGACACGTTCGCCTGCGAGCGAATGACGTTCGATTCTTCAGAAATTCGGTAATGATTTCACTCACCTCAAACAATAATATTACATATAATAATTTAGCTTTGACAATGAAGTTGAATGATACGAGTGAAGTTTACCAAATACCTGTCACAATTATCGTAAACTAATCGGTGCCCCTAGTCAGTCAGTTATTCTACCTGTTGTTACCTGCCGCCACGTTATGAGCCTGTTTTTCTTTTGCAAGGGGCGTCCTATTCATCGACCCTCGATGACCATTGGCACGGCCAAAGGCACTGTACGCGCTCCCGAGTAAAATCCTGTCGCACAGTGGCGAGCATCTATGTATATGTTTCTCTCTTCATCTCGGTGTCGGTGGTTGACCGCGTGCCGAAGTTCCACTCAAGGGTCTCCCGTTGTGCACCCTCATTTCGGATGCTCGTATTGTGTAGTTGTACAACGCATACACTGAAAGATATAATCCATCCGCGTGAAAGGACTTGGCCTTTTGCCTCGCATTCGTAGTGCCAATATAAACCACTGGGGCAGATTACCATTGTTAACCGGTCTCCGAACGCTCTTCTCTTCTCCGTATACTCACTACCGAGCTTGGGGGTCATAATGTAATGTATTGTACAAAACGATAGTCAACGGTAATGATTTCGAGTCATTCCACTCGTTTCTCGGCTCTGGACCCTCATTATTACACCGTTACAGGGAAAATAAGGGAATTACCTTAATTCCCGTGAAAGGTTTTTCGTCGTTCGAGAGATTAACGTGCCAAAACAGCGCACTGCAGCAATAAGACTTAACGAACAGCGCTTTACGACTATACAACCAACTTTCCCGGAAAATTTCCCATCTCACTTGGATTAGATGCTAATTTAACAAGAAGTACCAGATTCCGCATCGACAAAAAGTGTTCCTAATTATAGAAGAATTTGTAATACTGAATAAAAAATTATTGAGCAATGTGCGAGTTTCTCATGGCAGAATCGAAGTTATACGCACAATCTCGTGGCTGAGAAAAGTCGGCATTTTTTTTTTTTTTTTTTTTTTTTAGTCGTACGCTTAGCCTTCGAGGTTATGTGTTCTCGCACGGAGTCAATAGAAGAGATGTAACAGAATTACAAAATCGAGTAAGTATAGTAGTTATCGTCGCTGCGTTTTTTCATCTGCCGGCTATTCAGGATAAACTGGACCTATTAAACGAGTGTTGCCACACGCGCCCGCTCCTCGGCGCTGTGTGTATTGTTAAGGACCGACACGGTATACCCGCGAGCCATATTATATATGTATATAATATACGTAGCATCACTAAACGCGTCGCGTCGGTTTACGACTTCGGGACCCCGAGTCGCCGAGTCTTCGTACGCCCCATTAGTTTCGTTTATACACACAACACGCTGACGGGGAAAAGGTGAGCTTGACATGTTGTGTTTATGGTACTTGTTTGATGACAGTGAAAAGAGCGCTCTCTCTCTCCCGAAAGAGACTGACGGATTTACGAGTTTACGAGAATACTGCAGAACGTGCGTCGTCCATCCCGTGGCTAAACCTCATTGTTTTGTATCTACGGAGAATTCGCTCGAACTCGACATTCTCTGGCAGCTAGAAAAGTGCATCGAAATCCTGTTACTCTTCGTCATTTGGCCATCGCTTAAACTGATTTAACAAAAGGTTCGATTTTCTTTGTGCCGACATCACTGTATACTCTATTATTTCATACTTAGAAAATGAGTTCTCAGAGGTGCGCGTTAGAGCTGGTGTCCAGTGACAGCAGCGAAAAACAGAAGAATAATAAGTACAAGTTAAAGTGAATCCGTGGGTTCGTGCCACTCGGGATGTTGACTAACGACGACGGGAAAGATCGAGGGGTCACACATTTGAGGAAAACCCTTGAGGTCGAGAGAGGCTTCCGAGTCTCGGTTCACAACACCGTGTCCACGTACCGCTCGTTCTCATTCACTTGCGCGCGCTCGTCATAAATATAGGGGACATAAAAGGTTAATCTGCATCCGTGCTTGCCGCTGATAAGAAGAACACAGGAGATAAGCGAGGAAGACAAAGCTCGAGTAACACTCGAACGACGTATACAGCCATAAACGTGGTGGACACCATCGGCTATTCGCCTTCTCATCGCATCCTTCTTACGGTCTTTCTTTTCTCCATCGAACTCTTCTGTAGATTAAAAAAACTCGGTCATTGCTCGATGACCGAGTTTTTTCTCGGGACTTTTTAACGTTCGCTCGATACTCGGGAGTTATTGATAATTCCGCGATTCTAATAATAGGAAAAAATAAATAAACAAAATGTTAATTGGTCCAAGAATCGGCGAGGTTTTTTGGTCAAGATGATAAAAGGTCTCAGGGTGGCGGAAATTGAGAAATTTTCGAAGCGATAACTAACCTCTTGTTTTCGCGTAGTTATTCAGCCATGAGATCGAGATAGTAACGTGGCGCACGATGTATGGAGCTAAAGGCGATCGAGCATATAAGCGGAACGGCGCGTCGTGCGCCCTGTAGAGGAGTGAAAACGGCGCACGTGCCTCGTCTTTATAAACTTCCAGTAGCCTGGCTTCTTTTGCGGTTTGTGTGGTTGTGGATATACTCTTTCGTGAGTCCTATAGCTATACGTTTGCTTGTCGTATATTCTATACCGACACGAGAAGCGAAGGCAGAGATGCGGTGTCGCTGAGTGACACGAGACCCTTCGTACTCTCTTCTCCTTATTCCCATTACTCGATCGATCGACCGAGCAGCTACTTGCTTCATTTTAAAGACAATGGTTCCACTTCTCATCTCGGATTTTTCTTCTCGAAATTGGTTCTCGCTTGAGGCTAGTGGCGCGATTCGGATCCCTCTGCGAGGATGAATCACGTGCTTTCCGGACTGCATGTCTGCACGCATATCGGAGAATGGTGCACACAGAATACAGCGAATATATGCGCGCATTGCCGTTGGCGGTGCGACCGCTGAGGGGAGAAAAGAAGGTGCGTGACTCACGGATGTGATCGCGCCCTCGTGCCGCCTTCGTCTCGGCCCAATGAAAAGTATCATCGTATGCACGGCAAATATATATATATACATATATATAATCGTACAGTTGCTAAGGCACGCGGGAGTGTCGCGATATTATGAAATTTCATCGTGCCGTGATTACGGCACGTTAACAATTCAATAGGCTATCACGCGTGATGGAGGATCGATAGCTATTGGCGATCGATCGATCATCCCACTTCGAGGCTTCGCGACGATGGACCCAAGAAACCAATTAATTCTCGCGAATACAAAATAGAAAAATGGACCTGGGGATTTTGAGGAAGGGGCATAGTCATATATATTCGCGTAAGCTTATCGCGGTCTTAAGAGGACGGCTTATTGGCGATCGCACGCTGGGATCATGCTCACGGAAAATCTCCTATCCGAGCCATTCTTACTTCTTAGTTTCCGCGGGCTGCTGTTTCTGTTCGCCGCTTGGTTCTTATCTATGACGGACGCTGCCATAGGCGAACGGTGATTGGTATATATTGTAACCATCGTGATATCGAGATCACGCAGCGGTTGATAATTTCACGCGCAGTGTTGATGCTCGATTATATATTTATATTATATACTTGTATATCTTTTTTCTAATTACATTTTAGAGGGTTCAAGATCCATGAAAAAATTATAATCACTTAATTTTATTGGCAGGAAAAAAAATCATTGTTCAATCATCCGGTTTCTCCCTCTCTGCCGATTTGTCCGCCATTAACGAGCCGATAAAGCTACCGAAATGAATGTTTGCTCTTTTTAAAATAATCGGCTCGGTTCGTCAAAGAAGCTATATTTCTGTTCTAATGCCCGAACGTGACGCGTGAGAACATCTAATCGACCCGAACGCGTAAGCGAGCCTCTACAGCTCTAGTGTGTTCCATTCGGCAGATAGTAACGCAAATATAGCTCGCGAACTTAATAGCGAAAATACAGGTTGTTACGAACTTGTGGCTCCACGTGCGAGAAGCTCTGACCTCGCCAAACTCTAACCACAGTTACTTAGAAAATTTTATTACCTACGCTACTTCTGATACATGTATAAATACACTTTGCTTCGTACTCACTTCTAACGTCGGGAGACGGCCAACCGTCGATGGTAATAATCATTTTGCCGATGAACCGATGATTTTCTCTGTCCAAATCCAATTTATATTTCCGAACGAAATGCACGTGAGTAGTGATGATTAACCATTTTTTGAATGTTCGCAGTCGAGAAGGCTTTGCTCTTGATCGCGATGGAGATGAATCTGCGACGAGATGACATCGAGAACTGTCGAGTCTCCGATTCATGAGACTCATATGATACTGAGATATTTCATGTGTGGATCCACCCTTTCGGGATTGTGCTCTACTTTACACGACCAATGAGAAGCTTCGGGCATCGGATCGTCACGTTTCATTCCCTAATGTGGGCCACGGTGGGAGCCGAGAGGGTTGGTAAGGGTCCCAACCAACCCCTTTCTCGCCCGATACGACGATCGGACTCCCGAATATGTTTTGATACAAAAAAGTACGTTGACGCGGTTGCGTATCGCTAAAAACCGGTTTTTTTGCCTCTTTTTTCGAATATTTTAAAAAATAATAGATATATTCATTAATCGAGATATGGAAAAAAATGTTGGTCTATGGAAGTGTCTTTATAGTGATATAAAGTGTTTTCAACTATTCAATTGAATTTTTTAAGGGAAATATCTGTCCGTTGAGGAAGAGAGTCGGGAAATGCTGTTTTCAAATGGATACTCGCAAGTGGTTCGACCTCGGACCCATCGAGTCCACCTGTCCGATGGCCCAGCAAGAGTAACTCGGGTAGCTATAGTGCACCACGATAGGCGATAGTGCAGCGGTCGTTTATTTGCCAGAAGCGATAATACCCGAGGCACTTGGTTTTCGCCTTACGAGAAGGTGAAAAATTCCGCTCTAGCTGAGCGCACGTCAAGTTTCGAAGGTAATATATTTATCACCGATGGTACAAGCCAAGGCGAACCCGCGGTAACACGTAATGATGTATACATATATAGTAGCGCGCACGTCAAAGAGACAGCCTAGAGTCATCAATAATTGACTAAATACTTGAAATTAAGAGCGTCGTTCACCTACTTACCTCTCTTTACTTCCCAGCCATCGGAACAACGAAAACATCGTCAGCACCATCGCAATTCACTCGTTCCCTCATGATAGATACCTCCTTGGCTAGTCGTCGTCGTATATCCAACGAGAACGCGCGTGCAAGCTGATTAGCCGGACAATTTAGCGGCTCGCGTCGTAACTAGAACAATTGCGGATGAGCCACCGCAGAGGGGCAAACAAAAATAAAATAAAATAAAAGTGAGCTTGGGTGAAAAAAAATATCCGACGCCCGAGAGCCGAGTCACTCTCCGCGCTTCTTCCCTCCTCTCATTGCCAGTGCCGATAAGCCCGAAACACCAATGCCTCCGCCTTATTACACATATCTCTACTTCTTTTCTTCTTCCTCTCCGCCCGCAACCGCTCAGGTAATTATAACGTTCTAATCTCCGAGTTGTGCATGTAGCTATAACTTTGCTTCCACAGAGCCACTTTTTTTTCTACTCTTACTTTTTTCCGCTCTCTCTCTCTCTCTCTCTCTCTCTGTTTATTTCACTCTGCTACCTCGTTCACTGCGCACGGACCAAGACGTTCGTGCAACGCCAGTTTACTATCTACTCGAACTGGGAGGAAGTTAATTATTTGTAGGTAATAATAATTCAAATATTTCTTCGTAAGGAAAAGTTGATAAACAACTCGGGAATATTATCTAAGAGTTACTTAGAAAAATAGGCGGAACGTTTTGTGAAATTGAATTACATATTTTTTAAATTTCGATGACATTGTTTTGACGATAAATCGAACTAGAATACATTTGGTGATTTATTTGTTTCAGAATAAATGATTATCGGTGAGTCGATAAATTGTTTTTACGGTGAGGCACGAGTCCAAGATGAATATCTCGTGATCTCGAGCAAAATCCAGCCCTCGCATGCGCGAGAACTCGTGTAGGAAGGCTGGACCATCGAGCGTCTGCATCACGAGAACCGTAGAGAAGGGAAACCTCATTCCCCATTGGTTGGCATTGAGAAACCAATAGGAAGCAAGATTCGATACCTTGCGCACAGCCTCCGAACATCGCACTTCGTGGATGGCCAATTCAACGTCAATAATTACTACAGTAACAATTACTTTAAATAACTCACATTGATACTAGAATAAATTTCTCACAAAATTCCATGCATCTAAACACCGGAAGTGTGAAAAATTAAAACGCAAAAAAAAAAAAAATGCATTTCGGTAGGCGGATGTAGAAATCGGATGCGCGCATATTATACGATTCATAGCCGACTGTCTTGTTGCTTACAGATGGGGTCATCAACTGGATGGACCCGATGGACCCCAAGGGGCTAAAGGTCGTATACCTGACGCATGGAGGCACCAGCGCACACGAATTCGAGGGTGCGATTTCGCCGGCGCACGCGTTTAAATCCTGGAACCGGATTTCACACACAAGTGTAAACGAAACTTCCTCTTGTGTATAACATCGAGAGAACCCTCTTGATACGGACAATTGTAGGAGCTTCTGGCGTGTGTTTGTGTGCGTGAAAAACCTGATTCTGTGTTGAGTTCCCGGTGAGCGGGACACAAACCGACTATATTGCACTCGGGGTCATAATGGACAGCAGCAGGCGCTGGGTGAATCGGTGACGATCCATGGGTCACGCAGGTACATGAACCCTTTAGGAGACTCGACCTGCGGGACGGCTGGACGACCATGGCGACGAACTGCCGGCTCATTTAAATGCCCTTAGTCGTATGGCATTATACGTGTATATATCCTCATGTATATACGCTTATATAGCTGTTCGGTGCTACTAATACGCGGCCGTGCACTCAGGACGCCTCGCCTCGCGTCGAGGATGCGGGCATCCTTTGTCTTTTCCTTTTCCTTTCCCTTTTCTCGACCTATGTCCCTTCTTTTCTATATATCTCATGCTGGCTGTTTTTTCACTCTCTCTCTTTCTCCGAACGGACGTTTTGCCAGTGACCGAAGACTGCAATTTCCGCGGTCCTACGGCACGTCCCCAACGGCCGTTGGACGATGGATAAAGGACTCGATGATCTATAAGGCCCAAAGGTGTTTATGACGAGCTTGCCTATGATTTATCGTAGCGCAGTATTATTAATTGCCCCAGTTTTTATTTCGTTTGCTATCGCGCTTAGAGCTTGGGGGGGGGGGGGGGACCATTGGGCACTCGGTGAAACGGGAAAAAATTGTTTCGTTCAAGTCATCTGGCAAAATAGTTAATCGCGTCGCTGATTTTATTATTCTTCACAAATGTTTTAACACCGAGTCGCCTTAGAAGCAAAGAATCCGAATGCTTTTACAACGACTAATATAAAATTCTAGAAATTTTTATGAGACAATGAGATGAATTTTTTTATTTGGTGCAATTTTTTCGGTGCATTCCATCACGATTTACCGTTAAACCCGTCTGTCGAAATCCGAAAGATCCGGAGAATTCGAGGCTGCTCGACGAGTCCTTTGCCCTTTCTACGTACAAGTCGTTTTGGGCTTTCGACCGTTACATCACGATCGTCATTGTTGCCTCAAAGTTTTCACTCTCGCGTGGCACAACGGAAAGTACAAGGCGATAGAGGTAACTAGACCAGTTGTCTACAATCTTAAGAAGAAGAAAAAAAAAAGCCATTCCAACGCTTTCGTTGGTTGCAAGCCTCATTGGCCGATTTTCAGTAAAAAGGGCCGGGCTACGTTTCTCCTTCAGGGCCGATTAGATTGACCGTTGGCGATCTTGCTCTGGTTACGTCCATTCGAAAGGTCAGTCGTCCAAATTTACCTTGGTGGGGATGAGGTACGTTGCTCTATTTAACGAACCAAGAGGCTAAAGTAGAAAAAAAAAAAAAAATCAAAATAACAAGGCCACGTCCAGGTGACGCGAGCAGCAACAGACAGGAGAAGAGACACACCAGAAACTCCACATATCCCCGCTACTTTCTACTATCTTGCTCTTTGTCAGCGTGAAATTTTGTCCGTTGCTAATATACGCTACGAGCTTCTTCGTCATCGTTCGGGTATTTTCCCATGGTTCCGAGTGTAGAGAGGAAGGAAGGAAAAAAATATCATATCGGAATATGGCTCCGATGAAGGTCACCTCTGTGTATCTGTCAGCCTCGCCGTTTGCTCGCCTTCCCGACTGACGGCTTCCCCGAGCTTAACGGATTTTTTCGGCCTGATTTAAATGAGTATACGGAGCATTGCAAGGGTGTACCGACGGTTCGGACATCGTCCAGGTAAAAATATCGCGATGACCGCCGAAGAGACGAGAATCGTGAGGAGAGGGGGGTCGAATCGTCCAGGTAGTCAGATCGCGGCATGGGAAAAACTTTGGGATGGTCGTGTCGTCTCCTCTTGGATACGTGCATCAACGATTTTGCGTAGGTACGGGTCAGTCGAGCGACGATTTGAAAATTATAATATTCTCGAGTACCTCTGCGGGGTAGAAAATCGTCGAGGGCACAAGACACGCCGCTACGTATACGAATTGGAGCATCCAAGGGACACCCTGCGAATACCCATCGTCCTTTTTCACCCTTTGTGGGTCCAATGACCGCGACTCTCACGCAAATAGAACAATCCTCTCGTCCTTTCCGCCGCGCGGCCCGACGCGGCGGTCATTTTTCTGACCATCCTCTGTCTCTTCCCATGAGGTTTACGGCCTCGCTTCAGGACCATGGGAATTTCGAGCCAAAGCAAACGATCGCTTTTTTTTTTTTTTGTCATCGAGGATTTCCTCGCACGGAGAACTCATTTTTAAATACGCCATAATCCAATGTTACTTTGCAAATTATTTCCGTATTTTCCGTGTTTCAGTGAGTTTCCTCCGTGACCAAGTCAAAAGCGATCAACATACTTCCTCATGACGGTGTCGATGTGCACAAAAAACGAGGAGACTACGGTTTTTTTTTTATCTTTTACTTATTATCACAACAACAAAAGTCTTATGGCTCTGAGCCAATCTCGGCTATTTAAATTCCATGGATCAACGAAAACCTATTTTTATTTAGTTTTTCTTACCTCTCGAATATTATCACGAATGTCGACGTAACGCGAACGCGATTACGATGTACCAGTTTCGAGAAATGCTCGCTAGTTGTCATTCGCTACAGGGATATATATGTATATACGCACGTAGGCATGAACGCTGTCGCGAGTTTCCAACACCGAGGAGCTTCGAACGCGTCGCAAGTCGTGAGCAACGCCACCGCGCGCACCGCACGCAGCGCACTGATACATTTCGATTAGCATACATTTACAGACGGAACGTCCGGTGTAGTGCCCCTGCCACTGGCTATCCGCGTGGTAACTGTTTCATTAGCATATGCTTAATCCCAGCAGCGATGAACACAGCAACGTCTGCTCCCCTCGTTAATGCATACTATCTGAACTCGACTCATCCAGGACTTAATAATATACACGTACATATTTCATCGTAATGAAGGAATTCAGTTTTTACGAGAAGTGAAAATTTTCCGAAAGTCAAACTCGTAATCTTTACGGCATCGGAGAGCTGCGTCTATTATATATATATATATATTAATATACTATACATATATATATATATGTATCTTAACGTTTCTGTATAAGGATCAACAAACAATGTATAATTGTATATTGGCGTGGTACTGACGGTGAGGCTCGCGTGTCACGGCTACATGCGAGGGAGGCAAATGTATAATGCCTTTATGTATGCGTGCGTGTACCTTGAATTGAGCCGCGAGTCTCGTGCACAGCGTGACATACGATATAAACAGATCTCTGTGCTACGGTACATGTCACGTATGGGTACAGTGAAACGTCGATTACCTGGAATCGCGTTCACGGATTTTTACGTGTTCCTGAGAATTTCGGGATTGCGATAAAAATTTTTCGTGAAAGTTAAGAAATAAATAATTAATTCGAATAACGGTTGTTAATGTACTTCTTCATTAGGAATCAATAGTAACGAGTGAATGTACAGGGAACTGTCGATCAAACGAGTAGAAATTGTAGAAAGGTTTTTAAAAATTCAGCACCTCAATCGAGGTTCCCCTGTAGACGTACACAATGAAACAGCGTAAAAGATGATTGCTGCGGCAACGGAAAATGTAGATCAAAGAGATGCTTAGGACAAGAGGTAGTTGCGAGTCGCGAGTGTTATACGAGGGCAGCCAGCAGCTCGCATGACCCGAGGATCAATGAATGATCAACGTGCACCGAACGAGCGATCGCGAAGCTTCTTTATATCCTCCTATGCATATTCATGCCGGTGCTGCGCAGTGGCTGTGTCGAGGCGGCGGCGACGGCAGCGACGGCGGCGGCGGCGGCTGCTGTTGCGAGGGACAAGAGCCGACGACCACGGGAGCAAAACTGCTTCTCATCCACTCGATTGACCCTAGACCTTGTAACGAAAGAACGGATACTCGGTTCGACGTTTTCGAGAATTCCGTATTTAATCTTGGACTCCTCGGTACATGGAGGTGGAGGAGGAGGAGGAGGATGTTGTGTCTTTCATATGGTATATATAGCCGATGCGCGCAACGACGACAACAACGGCAATGGCAACGAGCGCTTGGGGGTCAACGAGTCGTAGCGAACAATTCCTACGTGTGGGAAAGGCCGCGGCGACCACAGCGCGCCCCCGAGAGCTCGTGTCGAAAATGACAGACGTTATGCGCTTCTGCAGAGACTCGTAACTGCTGAGAAAATAATGGAATAACGAACGCGAATGCAAACATCTCTCGCGTATATACGATGTTTGTGTGTGTGTGTGTGTGTTTTTTTTTTATTCGAAAGAGAATGAAAATACACGTCGATTCTGCATCCGGACCGGGTTACCGTTGCTAACATTGATTACGTGTACAACGACGAAAATGTAATGCTTTTTTCCAATCGACCGGCGACAGGCCCTCGATTTAATTTTCTCTCAGCAATGAAAATTTGCCTAATTCATTGCACAATGAAAATAAATAAAATAAAACTTTACCGAACATTTTTGAAAATTCCCGACGATCTAACGAAATAATTATGGGCCTGCCTGTTGTCAATCATCGATGAATATAACAATAATGACACAAATCGATGGTAGAACTTAGAGTGACGTGGGTAGCGAGGCGATTGTAACCTGCTTACCGAGGAGCGAGATGTATTTTTCCTGTTGGAATATTTATGAAGGAATACAGAGAATTTGCGTCACTCGCGCGATCAGTTAATGCTCTCGTACATCTACGACAATGAACCGCGTGTTTCGAACCAGGAATTACTATTCTTATTATTGACAATTTTCGAGAAACAGAAAAAAATATCTATATATTTCTCAATAATGCCGAAATGTTTTTTTTCATTTCTTTCGGTGCCTCATTCGATGCCCCGACAGGAATGAAATCATTGAATCGAGTTTAACGACCGATCGTGGAATAAAGAAGGAAAATAATTGAGAAGGCGTAGACAATTGTGAGTTGCTCGTTTTCCCTACAAAAAAAAACGCCGGCCCGATAACACATAGAGCTTTCACGCGTTACGTTCAGTAATATTCTTCGGAATCGTTACAGCAGCCAGTGGCAGGTGTCCTTTAGTGAGCCAGGGCAGCGTGGGAGACACAGGGTCGAGGGTCTCGAACGCCCCGTTCACTCACTCCCGTTTTGTTTTTTTTTTGTTTTTTTTTTCTTTTTTTCGACGCTCATTTGCTGTCTCACCCTGCACGAATCGTCCCTCATATACGGCAATATACTCGCGTACTACTCTAGTATGTACGAGAGAACTCGTCAACGCTGAGAGGCCACGTTTAGTGTATAAGTATATATAGAGGATAGCATGAAAAACAAGAGTAGCAAAGAACCTCGGACGAGAATCGAGCAGTACAGTAGTCATGGAAACACGAATAGAGAAACACACGAGGCAATCGCTCTCGTTTCTCTGCTCCCGGTGGGTTCGCCCGCTTTTCTCTCATCCTCTTTCTCCCTCCTCTCCTCTTCCTCGCTCTTTTTTCTCTCCCTCGCACGTATCCACCCCGTTCGCTTCTCATGAGCGAGGGTTGCGCGCACACCTTCCCCCTCGCGACCTCTTTCACCTGCGCGCTATCTCAACGTGCCGCTGTTGGCCGAGGGTGATGGCTGGCGCTCTACGCGACCCTCGTCGTCGTTGCGAACCGCGTCTCGATGCACAACCAACAGCCCCGCGTACCGACTATCCGGCGTCGGTGCGCGAGCTACATTTTTTTACCGCCTACGCGACGCACCCGCTTTTATCTTGTTTTTGCTTTTTAATTCCCCATCCGCAGGAAAAGGGTTGAAAAACATTTACAAGAAAATATGGGAATGGGCAAAATTTTTTTCCACTTTCAATAATGCTGGAAATAACAATTAAAAAAGAACAAATAGAAATAAGACTATGTTTCTCAAGAAACGAAAATAAAATGATTTTTTGAAAGAACATTTTTTTTTTCAATCAAAAAAATATATCCTTGTATTTTTTTATCCCTGCATTGATTTTCCTTAAAAAAAAAAAATAACACGACGTGTTTTTGAAGAGCCCATAGCATTGGCAATATTTTCTTCTACGAATCGCTGAGAAAAATATATATAATAAGGGAGAAAAAACATAATTTAGCTAGAGCACCTGTGGGTGGTACGTTCTGGTGAATTAGAGAGACGGTGAACGGGAGAAGGTGCCGAGCGTCGGCAAGCAGTCCCGTTGCCATGGCCACCGACCTCACGCCGGTTGCCATCGCGATTCACTGCCACAACACCAAATCACTTTGACCATTTGTTTGACGCCGTCGATGGTCCTCTCTCTTTCCTCTTCGCACCGCGCAGTTCGTTGTTTTCTTCTCTCTCTCTCTCTCTCTCTCTCTCTCTATGGCTCTGTTTGTTATTCACTCTGCTACGGGCCAGCAGCGTTCGCCAGCAGGAGGAACCACCCCACGTTTTCGATGCTTCGAGAGGGTGAAAGCACTCCATACTCGTGTGCTGCATGAGAATCAATTTCTATGAGAGCACCTCGAATTTTAGCGACTGAACACATTCTCATTACATATTGGACACTGCTCAGTAAAAACTTCAAAAAAACCAGAAAAAAAGTTCGAGATTTTTTTGCCACTTGTCGCAATTACGAGAGAAATTTCGAATGAAAATTGTTAAAGAAAAAAAATGTGATTTTGTCTTGATACATTTTTTTAAATACTCTTTATTAGGAAACCTCTTTCGCCATGGTTTTTAGTCACCATGCACTATTACAAAAATCTATATAATGATTTAATTGTACAGGTCTACATGTATACATCATATACGAAGAAGCGCCAAGACGCGCGCGAGTTACGTGATCCCGGCTCGCGCGATTGTTATGTAAATAGAGTGGTCGTTCGCTAACGCTCGACCACCAGTCACGGGAAACTCGGGACGTTGGAGCACATATCACATAAGATAGCGTAGTCGTTGTACATGCGGTACAGTGTCCTTGGTATGGCTCTCGATGACTGTCAATTTTCCAGTTTCATCTTAGCCGTTGAAAACTCGTGTATTTAATACGCGATCGCTCGATACTTATGACAGTTCTCTGGCTGGGCTACGCAGCTCCAGGCCTCCAACTATTTTTCCGTTATCTCATCGCGTCAAGGATAAAAATAACTGAGACAATGCAACTTTTTTCTTGGCCGATTTACAATACTATAACGCAATGTACAGATACTACAGTGTTATTATTATTCAAATTTAGTTATTTGTATTGTAGCGATAAAAAAAATTGTTTTTTTTTTTTTTCCACGTTCCTCTTGACAAGGGAGTAAAGACGATGTAGCTTCACTTGCAGCATGACCATCAGCGATGATGGCGCGTAATACCTGCACTCTCTGCAGCCGTTTCTCTTGCTGTTGTCGGTGTACTTTCACTCGGTGGATCACGAGCTGCAACGCCCTCGCGAGTCGAGCATCGAGAGCGTTATATATACATCCATCTTATTCTTCCATGGGCTAATTGCCGCGGAACTAATTACTCCGCGGGAGCTGGACACGGTGCAAATACCGAGTATATTCCTATGATTTTCCCCTTGCAATTCCTTGGAACTTTTGCAGAGGACGCACTACTCTGACCGGTTATATATATTTTTTGTCACGATTAAATACGTGAAAAAATAATTAACAAAAAAAGATGATATAATTTTTCACATAGTATTTTCACTTGGAAGCGCTTGCATAGTCGTCATCTCGTGAGAAGTCAATGTGAATTTGTAAATAGTATCCGAAAGTTACGCGTGCGTCGCGCGTTAGGGATACTCGAATAGCGTATACATGTGCGGGTCGTAATCGCAATAGCTCAAGAAATAAGAGCGGCTGTACCGGACGTTCGGTCACACTGATAAAAAGACAAGAGAAAGAAGGCAAGAGCCTGCGATTCTCACGTGCGCCATACACACCTATTCCCGTTTGACGACTCACCGCGTAAATGTACTTGCTATTCGGTGGTGAGGTGCGGCGGACAGAAAAAAAGAGAAAAAAAAAAAAAAAAAACGAAAGAGAAGCGTTAGCGGTGTCGGTGGCAGGCCGATAACGATAACCGGCGTAGCCATTATCGCGAACCTCCTCGTTGCCCCTTTGACTACGCGTTTGCTCCTCGGCTCCGCTTCTTCCTCTCTTTGTCTCTCTTACTCCTCCCCCGAAACGAATGTTCGGTCGTTTCTCCCTCCCTCTTCCTCCCGGAACACGACAACCGCGATCGGTCTCACTCGGAATTAACGTGCCTCCGCTAGATTGCATAACTTATCCACCTCTTCGACTCTTTCTTCTAATGTCTATTCTCACTGCTCTGCTTGATCTATGTGCAGACTTTTATTCCTAGGTCAGAGCATTCCGTTTAAAGTAATCGATAGGCTATAGAAGCATCGGAATTATGTGGCGTATCTTTATATGTGGTAATAAAAAAAATATTATTCCGACACTGTATTAAAGATACGATATAGATTTCTGGGATAGTTATTCGTATATTTAAAAAATGTTGACCTTTTCTGCATAGAAACAAAATTTAAAAAAAAAAAACATTATAATCTGATACACGTCACAAAGATTTGTATTAATATAGAAAAAAATAATAATACGTGTCCAATATTATACGGAAGTAAATTAGAAATGTATAGATCATTTACTTAGACACCCAAGGCAACGTTGTAATTCGACGTTAACTAATCGTATACTGTGTGAACTATAGCATCGTGCTCACCCCATCCGTGATTCTCGAACACATTTCAGTTCCCGCGGCTTTTGACTTACGGTACTTCATCATCTTTGCATCCCCTCAATTAAGCTTCTACGAACAAGTTAATCGTGTGGGCAGAACTAAGAAGAATATTTTCATCGACTCACAACGTATAATTGAAAACAGGGATTTTTCGGTTGTACGAGAAAATGAGAACAATGGGTCGAAGTAAAAAGGATGAGCTCGACAGATGGTATCGATGGAGAAAAATCGAGTGGTAATCGAGAGAGAAGCAAGATAATCCCGTGGACGCCGGCGCGATCATCGGCACCCGGACGAGGAGATCGTTGACCGTTAAGAGGAGAGACGGGTGGGCGAGATAGCGCGCGATTGCAGAAGCGCACCAGAAGAGAGAAAGGTAGAAACGTAACGCAACGTAACGTAGCGTAACGTATAAATGTGGGCGCGGTTGTGGCGCGTGCGCGTGCACTTCGGGGTAGGGCAGGGTGACAGCTGTTGCAGTCCTCAGGCAACATCTACGTTGCACCTGCCCCGGCGCCCGTTCACCCGTTCGTTAGCCTCGATCTTTCGCCCGCTTCTTTCCTTTTTTCCCGCCTCGCTCACGTAGATTCTACCCATAATCGCTTGGAACTTTAACATTCGTTTCCTTATTCGTGAGTACACAGAGAGAATTCGGACAAAAAATTAGCATTCCATCAATATGGAAGACGCGTCCACGGTCTCACCATTAAAGTCTCGCTGAATAAATACATTTTTTGTATTTTCTCTTTTACCGAGCAATCGAGATTGCCTAATTTATATAAACATCCACATATTGGTCTTGAATATTATTATTATCCTATCTCGACGACCGTAATAAAGTGATAATTTTTTTTTCCGGCAATATGCAAATTTCTCCGTGTCTATCTCTCGATGTATGATTTCTCAGAAGCATTTCTTTGGCCGCGTATAGTGGCCACGTAGAAAGAGAGAAGGAGGAGGATGGCGCACGTGTTAACTCTGTACAGGGTAGCGATATTAGTTCCTTCTCCTGGTCGTTGAGCGCGAGCCACCGGGGCTTATACCGGCAGAGCTGAAGAAGCGTGCGGCAGCGGAGCACATAAAAGACTCTTAGCACGCGCGGCAAACGCCGTTGCGAGAGAGAACGCGTCATCGTCTCGCGCGCACGAGGACAAGCTACTGTGTACGATAGTGCGTATACAACAGTGGCTGTGAAGTAGCTTCGCGAGAGAACAACCAAAAGCCTAACGGGATTTAAAGGCCGATCCTCGCCTATGTATCTGTTTTAGCTGTTCTTGCGACGAGCGAGACAACTGACTTCTCTTCCTTTCTTTGGCCTCACCTCCCACCCTCCCGCCCCTCTATGCCGTTGATTCTCATTCTCTTCCGATGATCGGCCAATCTAATGGCTGAGACGTCGAGGCATGCCATAGAGAGCGCGCCGGCTCTCTAGGTGCTCCCTCTACGCCCACTATCGAGGTGGCTTACAGGATGCGCGTGACAATGTTGCAAATTAGTTCATCTAACGCGCGAGTCTCTTTTTCTATCCTATCCGCGTTTCGTCAGCCCGAATCTTTTGAGGTCAGACGCGCGTACCACAGCCTGTCGGTCCTGCTGATATTGCGTAGGTGAGATAACGCCCATTTTCTTCCGTCTTTACTATACACCGGATTGACTAAAAAAAATTCAATGGTCGAAAATCAAATGTTCTTTTGCTTGATTTTTTTTATTTAAGGAAAAACGTTGATCTTTCCTTCGCGAAAGAACACACTTCTTATCGTAAAATATTTTTTTGCTCTCCTTTAAAGATATTAAAATGATTAGCTCACAATTCGCGTGTACCGTAAAATAACCACTCGAATGCGGCCACCAGGAGGCATTACGAAGAGTTGCCGGTGCAGCAGAGGGTGGATGGCAGATATATAATACACAAAAAAAAAAGCTCGGTCCGCTAGATTCGTGCGTGCGTGAGCGGTGCAACAGCGATGACAGATGTTCCCCATCGCATTAGATAATTAATCTGGGAACGCAACGGGGGATGCGACGCTTTATTGAGGCGAGACAGGAAAGCAGGGTGCCGAATGCGCACAGACTTCCTGGCATCTTTCCTAATAATCACGTTTGTCTTCCATGGTTATTTATTATTATTATGCTACGTATACGCCAAGCACAAAAAAATAAAGACGGCCATATTGGCTTTTTATTAATTTTTATCGTAATGCTTATATTTTTTCAGTCGATATGCCAAACCTATCCTCTAACTCTATTTAGCTTTTGACTTCCTCTCCGCCTGACTTCTCACCCTCCGAATCCTGAGAGATGGAAAAAAATCGATTCTCGAGGCCCACAGCTCATCGTAGTATCGTTCGCCAGTCGAGCTACACTCTGTTCTCGTACAGGGCGGCTGGCTCGTTTACCCTTGGCGTGTACCACGCACCCCAACATTATCTTCTCCGTTTTCCTTCTTTCTTTGCGTTCTATCGTTTTCTCTCTATACTCTTATTATTATTGTTATTATTATACGGTGTGTACCCGGTGGCACGCGCCATGCGCAACCCTCGCACACTGTTGTCGAGACGAAGCGCAAAGTCCGGGCTCCCTCGGCCTGCTCTGCTCTGCTCTGCTCGCCTTTGAGTCCATGGCTCCGTGACGCGGCGAAGGTGGCCACAGCCACTGGCTTCGGCGGGGCCACTCCAACGGCTGCTCGATATATACGATACCGTTGATTGTATTGGTGAGAGACGGCGGCACACCTTGCCGACACTAACTCCTGGCTCTCAGCAACGAGCGCGTGTCCAACTTCTGCCGCTGTCGTCGCTTGCCTTTCCAGATCCGCGCATCAACATCTTTCTCACTTTTTTTTTGCTTTTCCCCATGTTTTCAGCAGCAGGTTTATAATGTCTTACATTTTTTTTTTGTCAAGATAAAATACCGTGAGTCTTAAGGTCGAATTCTCGATCTTAAGATTTTACGATGAAACTCGAGATCGGATCGTGTCTGTAATTTTCATCACAAGAATTTTAAATCGAACTTACGATTGAACACCCCGCCAATATCCAATTCGCATCGATTTAGTGTGCAATGGTACATCCGCTAATTCACCTCTTTTCGACCTTATATCAACTTTCGCGACAACTTTATTATTACCGATCAAATTAGCATACATTTATTAAAATGCATCCGAGATGAGCCGAGAATTGTGAATAAAAGCCAAACACACGCATCGAATAAACGACTGCACATATATATATATATACGTATAGAAGAGAGTACATAAAAGAGAGTGAGGAGAAGACAAGTCGTTGAAGCAGGTGCTTGCTCTGCTCTGCCCTGGCCACGAGGGAAGAGGGCAGAGCAGACGCTGGCCCGCGCGAGTAAATTGTCTTTGAGTATAGTGGCCGTTGTGCGCGAGAGATAGAGCGAGAAAAAAACGTCAAGAGTCAGTCCCTCTCTACTCCGCTGCTCTTTTCATCTTCCGCTGTAATACCCTCTCATTCTCCGCTAGTCCGAGGAACATCTTGCGAGTGTGCCGGGAATACCTGTTTCATCGTCGTCGTTGTCTTGGTCGTTGTCGTTGATGATGCCGGTGTCCGGGTGCGTGCAAGGCACACGCCCGGACGCGTGCTGCTCCAGCTCCTGCTGCTCCTTCTGCTGCTGCTGCTGCTGCTGCTGCTGCTGCTGCTGCTGCTGCTGCTGGACGACACCTGCTGTGTAACATATAGTTCTCCGGCACGAGCCAGATCTTCTCTGTATACATCATACATATATCCACATATATGTATGGCTTACACATAGGATACTAGGCTCGTATATATTAATACGCTCATCAATAATTTATTTAAATTATCATTCAAAATAATTATATCGCAACCATCAATAAATTGTTATTACCATGCCATTGACTAATTAATTATTTTATTGGTATCACGCCACGTCAATTATCTATGAGTTGAAGAAGACAATAATTTTTCATATGGCCATATATATATATATATATATATATATACGTAATAGGCTTTATGCATACGATCTCTTCTCTTGGCAGTCGTGAGTACGCGAAGAAGGAGAAGCGCGCTCGAGATGTATAAGCCAAAGCGAGAATATAAACGGGCAGCTGCGTGGATCTCTCGGTCTTGGAGTCATCTGCCTTCGGTGGTTCTGGTGAAGTTGTGTCGAAGGCACACGCGTGCATGCGTGACGTGATAACCATCCCCTCTTTAACATCATCCCCACGATCGCATTAATGGATATTTATTATTATCCGAGTGGATACAGCTGACGGAAAAAAAAACGCACGATCGGCGCACCCTGCGGTACCTTCGATGTGAAGAAAAATTGATAGGCTACAGATAATCGATGCAAAAAACCATTGAAAACTCACTTATATATATTTTTTTTTTCACCAAAAAATCATAATCGAATCTCAATAAAATCAACTTTAAGTATCAAAAGTATAATTCATTTGGGAATTTTTTTAGGGCTTGGCCTACTGAAATCGAGCACCTACTTACAGTGTGGGAAGAGTACACATAGCGTTTGGGAATGGTGCCGCTTCACGCCCTCCGTCCGCGCAACAGCAGGGCTGGAGATAGTTTTTTTTTTTTTCTTTCTATCTCCGACTATAATGGGTGAGTTGATCAGATAGGAAATTGCATCGCCGAACGAGAAGCAGGGATGTTTAACTGCGGAAGCATCGCAGCTAAAGAGGGTGCCGAGAGACGAGGGGATGAAGTCAAATGCCACGCGCTCACCCCCCTCGTGCAAATGTCACGACATCAGCATCCCACTAATAGACTGGTACTGATGCTGTTCGTGCCGCCGTCACCACTGCTACTCTCCGGAAGGACGACTAATAGTATACACTCGTAAAGTGTATTACATCGTATGTCCCTATAGTCGTACACGCCCATATCGTTTTATATATATATATATATACTATATAGTATAGAGCGAAGATGAAGTGACTCGACAGATCAGCGGTTACATGGAGCGGAAAATGTAGTCCCCTCGATAAATAGCCGTAGCCACAAATTCAGCGTTGAGATAAAGTCCCACGGGAACGATGAGCGTAGTTCGTATAGCAGTGATGTGACTCGACGATACGGCGTGACATTTCCTCCCTAGCTCTGTTTAGGAGGCCTCTCGGATAATTTGCATCGATAGCTTCCGAACGGCCTCCGGGGAACCTGCGCGCTCTATTTCGCTGGACTGTTAAAGTGACATGCATAAACGCCTCGTATTATCCTGTGAGAATTTATTAAGCTTGCCCTCGAAACGTTTAATCGTAATTATTTGATAAATTAGATTTTTCGATTTTTCGGAAAATTTTATTTAAAAAATTTCATAAAGAAATAATTTTGTTTATTTTTTATTTTGCCGATCCAGCTTATGGGGAATCCCCTGAATGAACAATTATTCGGTTGTACCGGAGAGATCGATTTCTTTCCAGTAATCCGGCAGCCGTAGAATTCATAGATACTGATCCGAGACGGGAGAATTAAGAGCGAGACCGAGCAGTGGCCCACATCGCTCCTCGTCGTCGGCGTCGTCGTCGTCGTGAAATCGTTGCGTTTCGATAGAGAGGACGACGACGGGCACGAGTCTCGTTCGAGCCTCGATTCACGATGCGGCGGAGGGCTACTTTCTTCTTCGATTCTCGAGCGCGATCCCCAAGTAGCGAGCCTATCTACATACATACGTGGAAGACAACGAACGATGAGGAGACACAGTTATCGAGGACGGTAGGCACGAGGGAGAGCCGTTACCGTTCTAGCTCGCATAAGTGTCACGCCCGCGCGCATCAACGTGAACGCGGAGGAAGAACGAGTGAGAACGCGTCCGTATCTATATATATACATATAAATATATGCGCTTGCGCGCGCGTGATTCGTACTCATTATTATTACTCTCGACTTGCTTGTGGTTACGGAGGAGACGGAAATAATAGGATGTCCGTGCGTCTGTCTTCTCAATAAAGAGAAATATATGCAACGATATATCGGAAATTTTATTAAATCGGTATTTGCGAATTAATGTGAGGATTATAATCAATGTTCGAATTTTCAAGTTTCAGTGGAAAACAGTAGACGACCATCTTTCATATAGGTTATGTATCGATATTCCAAATCTATAAAAAGAGAATGAATTTGGATTATTTCCATCAAGTGCATTATTTTTATCCGGAATGTTTGTTTCGCTGCGTGTGTCTCGATTCCATATTAACGAATTCTTTCTCACTTGCATGCGCGTTTGGCTATAACTGTGTCGTGTCATTGCGTGTTGCAGCGCGTCCGCCAAGTGGTCGATAACGGACGAGCGCGGTATACCAACCCATACCTATATATATATATGCATATATACGAGGAGAAGCGTAGAAACTCCGCCGCCACCCGACGTCCGCAGAGCAAAGGTAGACGAGACAGAGGCAGAGGAGAGCACGAAGAAGAGCAAGAGGAGAGGATGTACATCGGACACCGTATATCCTGTTATTCGTCCTACTGCAGAACAACTATAAGCGACGAGCGCACAGCGACACGATCGCTCGATGAAAAAAGGAATAAAAAAAAAAAACAAGCCGGCGAAAAGCTTGGGAGCCGACGAAAAAATAAACAAAGGGAACGGTGAAATCATAACGAAAGGACGACGAGAGTGATAATTGTAAACGCCGAAGCTTTCGAAATCTCGGAATAACGAAGTAGCGCTGATGAAACATTTACACCGTCGCCGAGACCGGATGATGACGATATTGACGACGATCGATTTACTTCCAAGCGGCAACTCGAGCTCCCCGTGGCGAGAGACTATACGCGTTCGAGTTCTACTCTAATACCCCCTCCCTCTTCTCCCTCCTCTGTGAGAACCGTAGTGCGAGCACTGGCCGCGATTGAAAAATCCAAACTATTACGCTGTACGACTGTCAGAGATTCCTAGTGTTTTTTTTTTCTTTTTTTTTTCCCGCAACTTCTAATTGAGTGGCGGGGCCGCTACGCTCGGATATAGATTATTCAGAGCAACCTTTCCTACTTTTATTGTCACACAATTTACTCGTACGAAGGATTGCCACATTACTTTACTGAGATTAGAGTAACCGCTTTTTTCTCATGACCAGAAATTTGTTTTTACCTTATATTATGTATTTTCAAAAATAACAAATAAATTTCCTGAAATTCTCCATCGTGTCCTCATTTTTTTAAAACCGATATTTAGAAAATAATGCATGTTGAGTTAATAGTAAAATAGAGATTTATCAAATGTGAAGCTTGCCAAGACAAAATGACGAATTTTTTTTTTTCTTCCAGTTTCAAGGGACCAATTTTATTGGCCTGCAATTTGTTTCCACGACTAATTGTGACATTACTGTACGGAGATAAATACAGACGCGTATATAGCGTAGCGGAGACAGATTTTGTCGAGACTCCGCTCTCGGGCGAGGTGCATTAGCGATGAGTCAGCCGTGCAGCACAACGACTCGGAATGTAGCTAATGAGCGGTGGTGCAGCGAGAGCTCGTGCGCCAAAGCTCTCTCGATGGGCAAAACCTTCTCGTTATTTCGTATAGTTTTCGAGTATTCACTCGTGACAGCACGGAACGATATAATATAATTATACTTCGGTGCTTATATTCCAATTTGCCGGACATGCAGACAGAGAGACACAGACGGACGGACAGACATACGGGCCAATCGGGTATAAACATAAACATGGACGAGGAGGAAAACTCGAGGCGATCGGGGAACCATACCGTTACCGAGAATTTGCGTGCTCTCGCGACTGGCGGCCAAGTTCGTGGGAACTGGTCTAGTGTGTTCTAGCTTAACTATTATATACACACTGTGACACAAGGCGAATTCACGTTCCAGTCAAACGCGACTAACGTACACTCCGTAAACCTATGGACTATGGTTATACGGTATATGCATAGTGTATATATCAGTGGACGCGTTTTCTGCCGAACGCGAGAGCTAGACAAGAGAGCAGGCGTGGGTTTAGCAGAATTAGTATTTATTCCTGTGGCAGAACAATGCGAAGGACTGTGTTGGTTCGCGCTGCTCGTTCCGCTTCGCTGATCCGTCTCTCTCATTCTCATTTACCCGCACAGAATCCTCCCTACTATATATATATCCAACGAGAGAGCAAGAATTAGACTCACCGACGATAGAGGAAGACCGGCGAAGAGGTATTTGTTGCCACGAAGACCTTGGTCGCTTCCTCTCATCTAAATAGATGTTATCGTATTAACTTTGCGAAATGATCTCAGAGGATGGAGAGTCTGCCGTGTCTCCTTGGTTAATGCGATGTACATCTGGTTACGTTGAGTCGGAGAAATCGTGGCGACTAACGAGCATATTTCATTTAAAAAATTTTGCTTGCCAACAAAAATTAGTTGACAAGTAAATTTCATTATACGTAGTTGCAGTTTTTCAATATAAATATCGAGTACAGAACGTGCAGACAGGGAGGCGAAGATAGAAGACGAGGGTCGAGCGAGGGGAAAGAAGGGAGGTGCAAACGAATTCTCGTAATTTCTCGGTATCCCCGGGGAGAAGCGGAGAACCGGGAGATAGGCAGAGTGGAACCAGGGCAGCCCGAGAAAACCACCCCCTGCCGCCAGAGTCGCAGTGCCAGAGCAAGAGGGTGGAGAGCAATGGCGGCGCGCTGCCAGGATATCCGGGCGCGGGCATTGGAGCATTTTTCGCAAGAAGGAGACAGAGCCAACGAACGAATTCCCTTTCAGCATACACATACACAGAACGGTATATTTCGCAGAAGAGATACCTTCCAGCCGTTGGAAAACATTTATGTATATAACTATATTCTTCTCGTGTATATATATATATATATATATGTGTGTGTGCACGAGTATCTTTTTATAGATACAGATATAGAGATGGAGTAGGGACAACACACCGGGGAGTGAATGAGCCTCGTCCACAGGGAGAGAGAGAGAGTATGCGAGGAGAGTGTAGAGAGACCTCGGTCTCCGCGGGTATTGATCCAACTCCTCTGCTTGCTCCCTCGGCTCTCTCGGTCTGCCTGGCTGATTTTACCTCTCCGGACGTAATACGCGGACAGAGGGAGGACCATCGTACTCTCTCTCTACTCGCGGATAAGTATATATCTGTATACAGGTGAGGGCATATATATGGATACGGACACATAGGTGTGTGTATATGTATATCTTGTAGGTAGGTGGATGGGAAGGGAGCGAGCGAAGAACGCACAGACACGTGTCGAGCGTTCGCGAATGGGAGAGGAGGGATAGCGCGCGGAGGAAAGAGAAGAAGAGAACGTGCGCGGGCCACGAGTGTGGGTGGTTTTTGTAGCCTGGCAACCCGGGCCCAGCGACTCCAGCCACAACCGCACCCCTCTCGATTGGCCAATTTACTATTCATATAATAATAGTGGTCCCTCGGCCATCTACCCATCCACCCATCTACTTCGACCTCGTACACTTTGTTCTCTTCGGCTACGATATGTCCTCTTCACACTTTTAGATATTCTCTTTACGATGCTATACGCGTAAAGGCAATTGACGGCTGGGGATGCGCTGCCGGTTTATGACTACGGTGGTCCTCCACGATTACCCGGTCAACATCTTATTATTTTTTCAAAGATGAATATTTATCGGAAAACTGGTTTATGGCATTTTCTTTTTTTTTTCCAAGTGTCCGATCTATATACAGCCCAAATTCTTGATAAATCGTCTATATCAGTTGGATTTTCCGTGTTTTTTCCTAAACCCGCAGCTCAAGCCCGCATGACTTTCCGATAATGCACCAGTGCCGAAGAGTAGCTTGCGTGAAAAATTCTGAAAATTATGCAAAGAAAAGAGAATAGGGCGTGGATTTTTTTTTCAATCGACCAAAATTCTACCTCGTAAAGGAGATGAGGTCCCAACCTTTTCGCGACTTCTAAATTGCATTTGAGCCTGGAAACCATCGAGAGATTTAACTTTTCACAGGGGATTCCTTCGATGTGGAATAATGAGAGAGAGAAGAAAACGTCGTTTTTTTCATTACTCTTATCTGCGTGAGTGTTTTTTTTTTTTTCGCCCGGAACAATTGAACGTCCCGGATCCTCGCGATCCGGGGCCGAATCCCCGCCCCGTCTTTACCGCTGCCACGTCCGCTGGCTCGCTCCCTCGCTCTAGAAGTCAGATCTCCAAGGTTTCATAGGTGTGTTGGGTGCAAACGGTTGCCAGGTTACGCGGAGGGAGCTGGCAACGGGTCAATACCTGGGCGGTCACGGCGAGCTGACTCTCTCGCTTCTCCTTTCTTTCTCTTTCTCTCTCTCTCTCTCTCTCTCCCTCTCCCTCGCCCTCTTCCTCTGCATCAACCTAAAACGTCACCAGAGTTACCGGTGGAAGCAACAACGACGACTACCACCACCACCACCGCTCTTCACCCTCTCGTTTCTATCTCGCTTTCCGTTTCTCTCCTTTTTTTTTTTCTCTCGCGCTCGTCGGATCGCCAGCGGCAGGCTTCACCCCAATCTCTCCGCAACCCCCACAGCCGCCCACATTAGCTCGCCCAGTCGTCCGGAGAGCCGCTTTCCAGGCTCTACCGGCTCGTCATCGTCGTCGTCGTCGGCGTCGTCGTCGTCCAGCCACCGGGCCCGGCGGGCTGCGAGCCATCGGCCCCGGGAGTTGCGAGCTAGCTTCCTGGAACCGTAGCCGCCCGCTTACCCACTCACCCTCTTGCCCTCTCCCACTCGCCGGTCTATCGGGCATTCTCCGCCAGTCGCGCCGTTCAAATCCGTGCGAATGCGACTACATTTTCGTAGATCCACGGAAGAAAAATTTACGATTTTTCTTAAATTTTTCGGAGATCACCTTTTTTAGCATACATGTCCCATTATAATCGACAACTATATTAAAATAGCGGCTGAGCCGACGGAGAATACCCGATATATCCATCTACTCGTTTTCTTCCTCCTCTCCTTGGTTGCCGAGGTAGAAGCCACCCGAAAGCACAGCACGTTGCCACTGCGAGAACCGGCACATGTTAGGTTGGAGAGCCAACCATCCCTCCACCATCCCAACAACTCCCTCGGACTCACACATAGAACACTCCGTGACTCTCTCCAACCGTTTTGACTTATTGCCGATTTTCGACTCGACTTCCACCGAATTCGTCGTTTGGATCAACGCAACGGGAAATTGGATCGGAGATTTCACGAGCATTAGGGAATTCTCGGAATTATCGGTACGCGTGCAGTGCGAATAGGTAAATTGCCGGATTATCGATTCTGTGCTCTAAGTGCTCCGGAGGTCGGGGGGATTAGTCAGTGAGGCTGAGTCATCCCTGACCCCCCTTGAGAGTGCACTGCAGAAACACATTGCGCATTGCCGGGAGTACTAATTTTGTCACAACTTGATAACTGGAGCACAGTTAACTGATTCATAGTTATACACACGCTATCGCGTTGCCCCTCGCTAATAATACGACTATATGAAAATATAAATACATCCACGATACATTCGACGTATAAGGTGAAAACTATTTTTCCATTTTTTCCATCGGAAAGATCTTTTAATTACGAATTTTAATGAGGCGTCTTGCATTTTGAACAATCGTGAAAATCGAGAGAACGATGAGAATCAGCTAGATAAATAACAATAAATTAACCCTTGCCGCGATAATTTCACGGGTAGGTTCACGAGATCAAGGGAGAATGCTACTGGATTCTTCTCGTATATTTCCCACTTGTCTACTTCTCATACGTTGTCTAGGTTAATATCTTGGCGCGATCGACCTTGGCCCACTGGTTAGTCGGGGCCTTGCAATTGTTCGCGAGAGATATAATAATCCACGCCTACACGACCGAGAATAACGCGTCGTCGGACTTTCAAATAATTCTTCGGAAAATCTTTAACGGTAAGCGCACTACGATCTACTAATGACCTATTTACCAAATTGGAAATTTGTGCCTTTCTCTCATTTCTTCTAATGACCGTCGGCGAAAGACCTTATCTCATATATTCCTAATTGCATAATGGTGCACTTTCGTTGTAGTCGAAAAATATCATTACGCTGTGAATGTAACGAAGATGCTCGTGAAATTTTTTCTCCACAGATCATTAAAGTCCTATGAGAGTCGAAAAATGTCATTACACGTATGACGAATAAATTGGAAAAAAAAAAAAAGAGTATGTTGTGTGGAGGCGCGGATACAACGATGGTGCCCACCGCATCCAAGATCGTTGAACTCGAAATGGTGCTGACAGGACATGCCCCTCCTCCCCTGCCCCGCTGCCTCCTCCGGTTATAGGGAATGGTACCCCCACCACTCGCTTCAAACTTTTCTTTCTCTTTCTTTTAGCCCGCTTCACCTCGTCGTCGCCTCCACCGATGCCACCCTCGCTTCCCGCGTCATCGTCTTCACTGCAGTACGCACACTGCGTCAACTCAATCTTACACATCTTTAATGCACACTTATTCCATTGTCAAAAATAAATTTCCATTACCGGGATTTTTATTCATCAACCGATGCACATTAACACACACGATTGTAGTTAAGTTAAAAATGAAAACTCCTCATTTTCCAATAAATTATAGTTCAAGGCTACAAATAACAGTTCGACATTCCCAGATGGCGATACATTTTTTTGAAAAAATATATTTTGAATTTCACGCTATTCTTTGTTAGATTGTAAAAAAAAAAAAAATCTTTTTGTCCCTCTCTCTCTGTCTCTCTGAATCTTCTCCTATCGTTCACTCTCACTCTCCTTCTCATACTCATTCGCGCTTCCCCCTCCGAATACGAGACGTGCCTTCTCCTCGTATCAGCACGTATGTACATATACGTACACTCTGTTCTCGCTTCGCTAAATAATCATTCGTACGACAATACGATATATCGCGGCGCTTTGGTATTAGTGACACGAGCGGTAGTGGTCGCGGTACCAATCGCCGGCTGCCACCGTCATACGAGAGCACTTCCGAAAAAACAGATAAAGAGACACCGGTAAGAGAGAGGATTTGCGATTTGTCGCCGTTACTGCACTCCTTCTACCGCCAGTCGTCGCACAGTCCGTGCGATGATGTTAGTAAAGTCAGCCTCTGTACTGATTGTTGCATTCTTCGTTTCTTCCGGTAGTACAAGCACAAATGTATACGTATGCATATTAATACGTGTGTGAATATATACACGTAGGCTATACGGTAGGTAGTACAGTACAGTAGTGCTGCATGATTATTTCGAGACGTCTATAATTATCGTTACGAATGAGAAGCCTCGGCGGGCTCCTGAAGATTCTGCAGTGTACACGAAATCGTGAAACTCTTGTTTTGAATAATCTCGTATGGCTGTTGCGAGAAGTGTCTAGACGCTATCTCGTGTTATCCGCACACGTTTTCATAACTCGCAAGGTCGCGTCTCTGATCGTCTTTCAGGAAGCGACCCTGTAGCAGCGGAGAATTTACTCTCCCCAGCGAGGAGATAGAACGAGACGAGAAAGTAACAGGAGAACGATTGTCTTCTCGACAATGCTTACATCAAGATATTTTAACTTGATATCTGTGACATATATGTATATATATATAGAGGAGTCAATGTTAATTGGACTTGGTCGGGCGTGGGGTTTTAATTAATTACGATCAGGAGATAAAAAAGATACAAAGTAGGACCTTGCACATTGTAATATATTTCGTAACGAGCAATTTAAAATTGGTATTCTGATTATTATCAATAAAAAATTCACTATATTTATAGCAAAAAAAAAAATCCTCTGGAAAAATAAATAGCACAATCGCGAAATTTAGAAATCTCTCAAAATCCCCCACTTTCGTTTCGTATATACATAGACAAAAACACGATAGTATTATCGGGCTTGTGCGCAATGTCGCATACCGCTCATCTCGAGTGGCGTCGGACAGCAAAAGAGGCGTCTAGACCACGAGGGATCACTGATAATATTTGTGATGAAGCGTTATGGAGTCTCGCGTGTGGAGGCAGTCACGCATTCACGTAATCGGGGACAAGGTCGTCCGGAGACTGAGCGAGAGACTTATCAGATTTCAGGAAGCGATGATGTCCATAGACTCGAGAGCAGACACATGATTTAGTGGAGATAATGCTAAAAGCACTATGGCAAGTGGGTCCACTTTGAGGGAGTGGAAGAGGTGAATGGAAGACTCGTGTATACAAGTGCGGGGATAGTCGGCAAGTACAACCAGCCAGCCAGCAGCAGGATCACAAGGGAATGGCTATGGCTATGGTACGTTACAGTATAGCAAGAGGAATAAGAAGAGCGAGTCGGGCAACCGAAGTCAGGCACGAAGGAGAAGGTGTCTCACATGGGTGCGCTCTTGGACGTTCCCTCTGTGCAGCAGCAGCACCAGCACCAGCAGCAGGAGCAACTCAGACACGAGGTCTCAACGCAGACGGGGGAGACATCCGGGCAGCTGACGTTCCAGTGAGACTGACTGACTTCGGTTTAACCGACTCCACATCCTCCTTCGATTAAGGCGAATTACGTCCGGAGATATAGTGGAGGACATCCCCTTTCTGCTTCTTCCTCCTCCTCCTTCGGAAACATCCTTCATTATATCGTTCTTTATCCCTCGTCAAACGTAAACAAAAGAGCATATCGCGTCAGGTATAATTTTCGTGAGTAAGAGGATTCCCTCTTCTTTTTCTTCTTCCTTTTCCTTACATCCTTTTCTGCTCTTTGTCGAGAAAAGATAAAGAAAAGGTAATTCACTGAGATAAAAGGGAATGTTTCGAGCGAATTGAATTAATTATGACCGGATGTAGAGGAGTAGGTAATCGTGAGAGTACCACTCACTCCCGGATATTCCTCGGACACGGCGACTCTTGCGAATTATTTTGTGCTCGTAAAAGCTCCACCAGAAGAGCGTTTTTTTTTTTTTTAAATACGGAGGCTTCTCCTTTTTTCCCCCTATATCCTTTTGTCAAGAGATACTGGAAAAAAAGGCACGATTGAAAACAAATGAAGTTAATTAAAACCGGAAGGAGAGGAACCATTCGTTCTTAAATAATTCTCGGGCAGAGTGACTTTTGAAAATCCTCATTCCCAAAGCCAGCGTCAAAGAAATGTACGCGTGTTATTCTCTTTCTTCCCATCCTCTCGTTCCTTCGAGCCAGAGGGGAAAAAAAAGACCACTTCCTCTTGGACATTGGAGATAAAGAGTATAAACTTGGTCCGAAATAAAATTAATTACAACCGGAAGGAAAGGAGGAGGTAGTAAGTGCTCTCGCGAGCACTGCTCATTCCCGAATGGCCCTTGGACACACGGCGTGACTTTGAGAATCATATATTTCGCTGTGAAGAGCCCTCGCGTTCGCAGAGACCGAAGGCTGCTTCTGCTCCTCTTGGCAGCAACGACAGCGCGGAGGGAACGAGGAACGCAGCCAGCCAGCCAGCCAGCCAGCCAGGCAACGTCGGATAAGAGGAAGCGTGGGCACTCAGGTGTGACTCTCTCCCGCGGGTGTTCTCCTCCTGGCTCGAGCTCGTGAGCATACGTACCTCGCTCTATACATACTATATACATATATGTATATTCTATAATACAGTGTAGTGTAGCATATAGAGGCGGTTGTGTGGCCCTACGCTTACCGGCATCACCATCAGCGACAGATACTCGCAAGCCTTGGGCCGCTAGAGGGTTTTCTGTTTCCCGCTCACTCGTTGGCTCGCGCGTTTGTCCGGAAGTGCTCTTTATCTCTGTCGGCCTGTCCCCTCGTTCGTACGCACACCTCGTTCGTGCGTGCGACGAGCCTCACGCGCCCTCTCACACATCGCAAACCAACCCGCAACATCGCGGGATACACTGAAAAATAAATGTACATTATAGGTGTGTGTGTGTGTGTGTGTGTGTGTAGGTACGTTTAGCGGTGGCCGAGCATCATAGCGCTTACGTTATCACAGTTGCTCGTTACTATACGCTGTATCTGCAGCAGCGTGAGCGTTACTATCTATTCTACAATATAGGTAACGTAACAGAGAGATCGTGCACGTTTCTTTCTCTCCCTCTTTCACTTTCTCATGCGTTCCATGTATCGCGCTCTCTGTATCTCTATGAGGGTACGGAGCCCCCGCCGTCTCCTTCGGCCTACCCGTATCACCTGCGTGTTCCTCTCTGCGTGGCTCACTGCGTCGTAACGTTGAGCTCCCTATATATGTGTATATATAGCTATAGACCAATACGTTCTGTATATTGTGTACCACCTGCTACGTAGGTACACCCGCCCCAGCACCCGTTCGCGTTGTTACAACCGCGTCAACGTTTACCCATTGTCTTTCTATCTCTATTTTCGTATTGGTGAACGAAGTTTGGAAAATTGCTTCTACGACATATATCGGAGAAGTGATCGGTCAAATACTAGATGTAGATTTGTAGAGAATGAATGAGGTTATGTTTTCCTTCATCCATCATAATCGAAAAGTAAAGAAAACTTGAGTAAAACTGCCGAGTTTCACGAGTGTCCGAAGCAAAGCCTACGGAATACACTCCGCAGTTCTCGTCGGCCGACGCGTTGGTTAATTGGTGGTCTTATTACCCTGAATATCGAAGTGAGGTCGAAACAACACAGCGTTTGTTACGGGTAACAACCCACAGGGCACACCGGCAGCGGTAACTTGGAATTATAGGCTGCGAACTCTTTCACAGAACGAAGGGGACCGAGAAGAGATGCTATGTGTACAGCTCCGTGTGTACCTGTAGTCGCCTCTCGCTCCGTCTCGTGACCGGGCGCGAGCGACGAACCGAGAGAGAAAGAGCGAGAGCGATAGGAGGGAAGCGAGCATCCGCGAGGAGTTCTCTGAAGCCTGCAGCGGGAAAGAGGCCGAAGGACGGCCCGAGCGAGAGAGAAACCAAAGAGACCGGGAGGAGAAAAGCACTGTGCCCGCGAACATCACATACATCGCATCGCTTCGTCGGCAAAACGGAGACGGGACGATCGGACGTGGTTAGAGCAGAGCGCGGTCGGACGCACCCGGTGGGAGTTAATCGGATCAAGAGATCGCCAGACTGTGCATCCTCTCTCTACTCTCCGTACGCTTTTTCTAACCTCGCGATCCAAGCTCCTTCGTGTTAATATACATTGTACACGAGCATTTCCAATGGATCGGCATAACTGGAAAATAATTTAATAAACTATTCTTTCACAATGATTGTTCCTTTAAATACCGATTCATTCGTTTTCGTGAGAATTTTCTTTTTCTTTTTCAAAGGTCAAGTTGAATCAGTATCGAATTGAGGAACTAATTCTCGAATTGTCAGTGAAGCCTTATTGAATGTATCGAGGATCAAGTAATTATGTGCCCCGATAAGAAGAAATATTGAAGTGTGAGCGGTGGTGGTGCTGCTGCTGCTGCGGCTGTTGATTCTCGCTGGGGGCAGCGGGGCTACGAAGGGAAACCGTAAAAGGTGGGAAACCTCTCGGAGGCTCCCAAGCTGCTCTCCAACTCCGCCGAGGTAGGAGAGCGCGCTCGGCGAATTACCATCTATCCCTCTCTCGAGCTATTCTCGTTCTTCGGATACGTTTTTTTCTCTCCTCTCGAGAGCCGCCTTGGCGAGCGGATAAGCTCTCCGCTGTGGAAAGCTCTCAAGCGAACAAAATATTCCACCTTCGCGGCGAGTCTACTCGACGATCATCTTGGGATGGCAAAAACAAGTACCGTTTCGCATGCACTCTTCTGTTATACGGATCCGATATGACTACTTGACATCTACAACACAACAGTAACCATAACCACCCAACAGTGGCCGTTGCTGCTGCTGCTGCTGCTGCCGCTGCCGCTTCTGCGACGATTTCCTCTTTCTCTCGATTCTCGGTATATCGCGACATAAGTATATGGAAAAATCGCGCGGGGCGCCACGATCGGCATCATCCACCCGAGTAACATACGAGAAGCAGTTGCGCATCGTACAGAGCTCTGCGTAGTTCGCGCTCCACTACTCACGAGCTATACGCTTCTCTGGCGCACTTGCTACAATATAAGTACGGTAGCCGTTCGCTAGAGAGAGCGATTCGTTATTTTCTCCGCGCGCACATACCGACGACTCTCTCGGACACCCGATGCGAAATATATAATTTGTTTTGAGCGTAGCGTTGGTCGAAGCCTCTCTACGCCTACCGCGAGCAACAATCGCCGCTTCCTTTACCCGTATTACGATGACAATATGGGAAATGCTACACTCATCTGTCCTGGCGAGGCAGAACGACGGTGACCGTTACGTATAGAACGTGCTTACCGGTGAGGTGCGCGCGTCTCCCTCCTCTGGCTGTGCGATCCTTTCTCTCAAATCCGACAGCGACCATTCTTTCTCGAGCTAAAAAAAACCATTTTTCTAATATTAATCATTATCGACGAATAAAAAGTCTCTATTTAGACGGTGAAATTTTTACAAATCTATATATATGAGGAAATATTTTAAATTCTCATTACAGACGCTCGATGGAATAACCTCTACGACTATACTAAATAAGGAGTGGGCCTGGCGAGAAAGGATGGATCGAGCTCGGGAGACGTGTGTTTCGGCTGCAGTTCCGTTGCCGCTAGGGCCAAGACGTTACACGAGTGACCGGAAGCAACCGATACCGTAAGCCATGGCTCTGACGACTTCTCGTCCGTTCTCCACCGGAAGCTCCACGTGTGCCCACACACACACACACACACGGCTTTATATTTCATTATTCGATACTTTGATCTCATCTTGATTAATGGATATTCGAGATTATTAATCAAACCGAAGTTTTGAAGCCCCATTACTCCATAAAACAGACATTGATGGGTTTAAATATTATTTCGAGGCCGGGGGAATAAACGAGGCGTCTTTGAGGATTTTCCAAAAGTTTCTCGACTCTATACAGTATATATAGGATGTAGGTACGATGGACGATGTACACTACGCATCACTCTCGTATCCCGGTGTCTCTGTATTGTTTTCTCCCGGTTCCTTTCTCGCATTAGCATAAGAATTCAGCGTGCACCTGACGCGACTGCCAATTGAATCGAGCAACAGGAGCACAAGCATCATCATCATCATCATCATCATCACCATTATCATCATCAACAGCAGCAAAAGCGGTGGTCACATACAAACACGGTGAATCGAGCAGCCTCGCTTCTGGGCTCTCGGGAAGACGAAGCACGCTCTCGAGGACATATCGAATCGTCATCCGGACGGAATATCCGATACGTTGTCGGCAAGGCGACCGATTTAGCCGCAGACCACTTCCCCTTCGGACGATATGCGCCTGTCGCGCTCATTGTCGCTTATTTCGCTGTACGTGTATAAGCGAGTGCCACACTGAAAACGAATGACTAATAAAACCTGAGAGAATTTACACGTTTCGCGTCAATACGTTGAGATTATTCAGCAACAATAGAAACTATACATATGGGTATGTACGTATATCGTTACTACTCCCGGGAAGCGATGATCGACTATTATCGCTATTTTTTGTTTCGATGGGAAAACCCGGTGTGAAGTTTGTTCCATGAAATTTTGAGTGATTACGTGGCGCTGAAGGCGCGGCTCGGACAAGATCATCATCCTCTTTTTATTCAGTGTCTTGACTCCTGCTCTCACTGTTACGGATCAACAGCTGGCGATCCACGGGCGAAATCGTCCAAGGATCTTTCTTGAGGGGAGCAGCAGCTTATACACACCATCCGAGCCAGTTTCTTTCAGACGCGTGTACGAGAGTGGTTACAATAAAAATAAGTAGTCACGGTCCAGCTGCCGGCCGCTGACCAGCCGCACGCGCCCGTTAAACACTTGTTTTTATATTCTTCTCCACCTTTTCGTCGGTACCTTCGTCAGAATCGCTCGGGCATTCGACGCATTTAAGAGGAGGGAGTCGGGCCTAAATAATTGATTTTGAAAATTTTACCACCGTTCATATCCCAATGGTAATGAAAGCTATCAAACAAAACTATACGTTTTGAATTATTTCCACCTGACCTCCTCTCCTCATCGCTATAGTTATGGCATATTGTACTATGCGACACGCCGTCCCACATTGACTAATATTTCATTCCACGCTGGTTTGTATCAAGCGTCGTGCAGTTCCTTTTCGGGATGCGCATATAGTTCATTGTCTGCCCGTCTGGGTTGACGCGCTTTTTTTTATCTCGTCGGTCTCTTTGCCGACACTCACGCGCGATCATAAATGCACCACGCCGTGTTACACTTTCCGATCAACATCGACGCCGTTGCGAAGAGTCACGTTTTTATAGCTGATCAGATTGGATCGGGAATAATAATGCATTCATACTTTCTTCCGTGGAAGCTCTCGAATTTCCGAATCAATTTTCTCTCTTAAATACACAATATTGTGAACAATTAGAAAATAAATACGAATTTTTCTACACAGATAAACCAACATCTCATCTTTCTTTTGTCAATTTCAATCCATGAGTTGGTTAAAAAAATACAAGTTTTTTAATATTATTCGGAAGGGATTTTTTTTTTCGCGAACACCATTTGCACTATATCGATTCGAATGAGTGAAAAATGGAGAAACGTTATTTCCTTTCAATGGGAATGGCAATCCATAGATAGTTACATGTGTGCATTTACAGAGAGTGCGGGTGTACAGTAATTGTGAGTCGATGTGCGAGAGTACGTGTACGGGGACACGGAGTGTACGTGTCCAGCGGGACAGACGATTCGAGCGAGTGCATGATCAGGGGGGGTGGATTGATCGGAGAAACGATGAGAAGACGGGCTACACCGAGAATGAGCGTGCGGCTTCCGCATGCGAAGAGTCTCGACCGATCGTTGTAGCTCCCTCCCACATCCCATGACAGACCATACACAGCTATATTGTAATCGTACTTTCATACACATGATATCGGTAAGCCCGTATTTTTATATCGGTGCACATTTTACATAGTAACAACAAAAAGCACTGTAAAATCTATGAAAAAAAAAAAAAAATCTTAATCCTCCACAGTTATACTTTGAACTGCGAAATTTTGGAAAACATCGAAGGTCCGGCCGAAGAATGTGGCCAAGTGATACCGAATGCATATGCGCACAGGAGCATTTCACCTCGATACCGAGCCGATTCTCGGCACTTTACAGCGCTGCTTCTCCTCGAGTATAGCTTCTCCCACGCGTTTCGTATGGGTTCTCCTCTTCTCATCTTGGCATTCGCATCACGACGAAGCGTCGAGCACGTAACATCTTCTCTTCTTGGGAGCCAGGGAAAAGAGCTTGGGAGTGAGAGGTACTCGCGACCGGTGGTGCTCGTCAAACGTGGCTCAAATGCAGCTTGTTGCTCGAATGCTGTATGTTCCTTGTTCTCTCCGCTCTCTCTCTCTCTCGCCCTATCGCTTTTCTCTTTCTCCACACGCATTGAGACTCACGGTGTACAGCGAGTATGTGCATTCCGTCGTCAGGCCCGTTCTTTCTCTCCTTTCGAGTGCGGGCTCAATCGATTTGTACATCTATGCCGGGCGACGCCCGATCTTCGAATCGATAAAAGAGGTCCGTGCATTGGCCACAATGTCCAATATTTTGTGGAATAATTTTTTGTTAAATACCGATAAATAAGAGGATCAAAGAAATCAGTGTGAACCGAGGTTTAAATATCGATTCGGGAAGGAACAGCGACGCCTTTTCTTTGAATCCTGAACGACGATCGGAAGGAGGTCCGAAGAGAAGGGAGGCGAAGAGAAGCAAGGCTACAGCCAAAGAGAGCTATGGTGATTTTACGAATGCCACGGGCATCGCTCGTGGGTGGTTCGGAGACCACCAAACTTGGAGGTACCTGTGGCATCGCTGCGCGAAGATGACCGGTAGGCACCACCGAGAAACCACCCGCACCGCACCGTACCGATATTATAAAGACGTGACTAGCGACGCGATACCGCAACGCCGTAAACCTATATGGACAAACGATTGTCGCGGATATTCTCTGATAATAGTCAATATGCGCGTCTCTCGAGACAATGAGCTCGTCTCGAACGTGTCCATATAGGAAGAACGCGGCATGCCGGAGAGTCGTAGTATACACAGGGAGGATATGTGATGAGCCATAAACTCGACAATTCTCCACGCATTAATTAATGTGTATACGCATTCCGACTGCACCAAAGCCACAGGATATTTTTCTATACAATGTTTTCCTTGTTGCGTGACACAAATTTTATTCCACACGCACTTGTATTTACAGCGATAACTTTATAAATAGTAAATATGCCAATGTAACGATACTTTGCAGTCCGAACATAGAGGTTAAGTGAGAAACATTTAAAAGCGACGAACCGTCTTTGAATCCCAAATCCAAGTATCAGTTAAACCGGGCTTCCAATTATTGCTTCGCCCGATTCGATTGCGAAAGAACTCTCTCTCTCCCGTGTATAAAGTCCAGGTCGATGTTGCAACTCGATGTACATCGCGATAGAAGAGTTTGCTCGGTGGCTTGTGCGATGGCGGTGCGGTGTTGGGTCTCTTGGAACGTGAGGCATCCGCATAACGAAACGCGCTCGGTAAGCGCGATCGGTTGACCGTTTCTCTCCCGACGAGAGAATTCCCGATGAGTACCTATATATGTGGTGTCCGATGGTTTTCTCTCTCCGCGTCGTCTTCGCATTGACTTTCGTGGACGTAATTTCGTCGGGCATCGAAGCACAGCCGTATATACTCGTGGCTCGCGTGCGCTTCCGCAACCGGTGCATGCGGTGTATCGCGCTGCAACACAGTAGGAGAAGTTATATACGTCTCTGCTACTGCTGCATATAAACCGCGAGGAGCTTAGTACCTGCGTGCCGTGGGAGAGACCAGGTATGTGCTGTCGTTCTCGCCTTACCGGTGTCTACCGCTACTATTATCGCACTCGTACAACCGACATACGCGCACGTGCTCTTTACCTATCGCTTGCTCAATATAACCTAGCAATTCGAGCCACGCTGTACGTCACATATCTATAGACATAAATTATTCCTTGACGAATTTAGCGGAGCAAGTGCACGAGAATTCTCACGTTTATTCTCCACGGGTCAATGTACATTCACCGACTACGGTAACTCGGTTATCGGTCCAATTCATCACTGACCAGAAATGAAATAAAATGCTTCATTCTCCCGATGAGTTTGGAAAACCTCTGGTTACGAGATGCGTCGTTGAAAGACCGTTGCACCATGATCTCCCGAAATCCTGTACAACCGTGCACAAAAGAGACATAGACGCGAGTTGTATCCAAACGAGTTGATAAATTCTGTCGTCGCGATTCGCCCGTGCCTCTCGACAATCGACAATAACGAGGAATTGCGTTCACGGGCGCGAGAACACGATGCACCACGCTGAATACGCATAGTGGTATTTGTGTTACGATTATTCGTTGCAGGAGAAAAGAAAATGGGAGCGCGATAAACGAAGAGCGGAGAGTAACTCCGCTTGCGCGTATACCCTTCGCCGTACGATGATAGAGGAATGCAGAGTGGCTTTTGGATGCGACTCACGAAGCGCCACGAAATCTCGGATTCTATTAGCGGAGAAATTATAACGGATTGACGGGACACGGGCGAACGGACGGAGCACTTGGCCGGGAGAAGGATTTCTCTTGAATCGTAAATACCGATCTGGTTCGCTCGCTTCTCCTCCTCGTGTACAGTACCTCGGTGTATGTACGCTTGTTGTATGTGCGTTACTTTGTCCATGGTACATTCGTTCATTCACTGGTACGTATACCCTCCGCATTGGTACACCTCGCTCTGAATGTTTAAGTACTTCCCGGTGCAGCTGCTCGCTCTCGCACCGCCGCTATAAGCTCCATTGGCGACAGTTTAGCTTAGAATCGGCAGCATCATATAACCCTCTATAACCTTTATAACGATCGTAACGCACGTGAGTCCAAGTGCAACCCGGTGATCCGTGTTGTGGACTAACACGTGCGACCTGTCTCTCATGATTTTGCGCCCGCATCACAGACCGCGTCTCTCCATTTGTTGCACCACGATGCGGAGAGTCAGGAGTCAGAGACACGCTGTGCATACTCTAATGGTTTTTACCCTCTTTTCAGCAGGCTCAGCTATTTCACTTTTCCAACAACGATGTCAAATGTTTAAATATTAAATATTCCGTTACCGCAGAAATTTTTATATGGTAATTGAAGTTTTCTCCTTTCTCAGTAATCGTTCGGATAATTTATTACGTTTGGTCATTTAACGGGTAATTTGTTACGAGATTTGGGGTCGCAAAATGGAAATGCTTGCTCGATAAGTTCGTTGAAAACTTAGCTGGAAGTTCGCTAATATTTGCGGCAGCACTATCCATCATAGCCGATCATTGGCGCTGCAACGTCATCCTTATTTTAACCAATAGGGAAATACGCGATACGAGACGTGGCCAAATTCCCACTGCGAACGTTCTTTGCTCCTCGACGTCTGGCTAGCGTCATCTGTCGATAGCACGTGTCACAACGGTCAACATTGTTATACACAGAGCCCAGCGAACCGTCTGTGGAATATCCAGATATCTGCATTACTCACCGCTCCCATTTCCACCGGTCAAGTTTCTTCAATATTTTCTTAAATTAACTACCAAACTACGAAAAGTTTAAATACAAGGTTACAGCGATTTGGTTGTCTCGAAAAAATGTTCACTATTTCAACGAAAATAAAAATGAGTTGAGCACCATTGTTCCATTTTGAGAATCGTTTCCTACCGCCCTCTCGTGGCGTTTTAATCCTGTCGGTACGAGAGTTTTTGAGAAGCTCGGGTATGCAGAACTTGGTCGTAGTAGCCCCTCATATATGAGCACTCGTTTATTGACTAAGCCAAGCCCACGTGACGTTTTATATAATCGCCGCGCATCGTGGGGCGCGTCAGTCGCGTCGCTTCTTCGCCGAATATGCAGAGTCCATTTTCCTTTATCGGCGTGTAAGCCCGCACGAGGATCGAGAAACCGATAAAAATTCCGAGTTCAGAGGGACAACGAATTACGTAAGGGCGATTTATGTCCGTTTCAAATAATGATGTATTTTCTCGAGTTCGCGAATTTTAGATATCGTTGTTGTCTGAAATATTGATCGATAGGCGTTCGATAGCGCGACGAAAATAATTTCGTAGACGAACAGAGTTCGGCCGGTGAACTCGGCGTCGCAGCGCGGATCTCATACTTCTCGAACAATTTACATCACTTTGTCATAAGTTCACGTTAATTGCGATTAGCAGTGACAATTTTTTATTTTTCGGTGCCTCTTCCAATCACCGCGTCTTTACGTAACAGGTGCCAGTGTTAGCAGTGATAACCAGTTTCGTTTTAAGGTTAGGCCGGCGCACGAGGATTTTTCGTTTTCGTTATTAACAGAGACTCGCGATATATTTCGTCATTGTTGAAATCAATATTTTTACGAGAACACGAACTCCAGGCAAACGACCTATTCGACATTTTCATCAACGTTCTAAATTGATGATTCAATTTTTGCCAACTGTGACGAAATTTTTTTTGTACTTGTTTTGTTTTTTAATTTGCAGATTAATCAGTGTTTATCGGCTTAAATGTGTTTTAGAATTTGTGCAAACCCAACCAAAATTCAATAGATTTGAGAAAATGTGTTGACACAAAGTTTTATTATCTTTTATCATAAAACCAATTGTTGTAATCAATATCCAATTGCTGTAATGATTGTGCAATAGCTCATTATATTTCCGATGTAACAGCAACTCCATGCCCGTTGAAGAGACAAATTTTGAGTATTTCGTAAAGATTGAAATATTCTAAAGCGAGTAATCTAACATTTTTTTTGTTCTTCCGCAGATTGAAAAATGGCGTCAAACTTTTTCAACAGGATGGGCCAGCTCGGTTTGGGTTTGGCTCTCACCGGCAGTGTAGTCAACTCGGCTCTTTATAATGGTATTCTTTTGTCGATTAACCGGCTGCTAATATATAGATATATTGATGTTGTAATATTTATTAATCTTAATGTCTTGTTTCAGTCGACGGAGGTCACAGAGCCGTAATTTTCGACAGATTCGCCGGTATAAAGAACGCCGTAGTTGGCGAAGGAACGCACTTCTATATTCCCTGGATCCAGAAACCCATAATCTTTGATATTCGTTCAAGACCAAGGAACGTCCCCGTAGTAACGGGAAGCAAAGATCTGCAAAACGTAAACATCACTCTTCGTATACTCTTCAGACCGATCCCCGACTCGCTGCCAAGAATTTACACGATTCTCGGCGTCGATTACGACGAGCGAGTTTTACCCTCCATCACCACTGAAGTCCTCAAAGCCGTGGTTGCTCAATTTGACGCTGGCGAACTCATCACACAGCGTGAATTGGTATCGCAAAAAGTCAGCGAGGATCTTACGGAACGTGCCGCACAATTCGGTGTCATTTTGGACGATATATCTATTGTGAGTCTATTATTACTTTCAATTGCATCATCTACCGAAATTTCCTTTTTTACATCAATTTTCTCAAAAATTATCATTTTCCAATAGAAAGTTGAAATTTTATTGTCACGAAGGTTCCATATCGATCGAGCGACGTTGAGTGCGACCGAGAAAGTGACTTATCGTCAGTCGCGCTCTCGGCAACTCAGTCGGTATAGCACGTTACCACAAAACAATGCGCTACTCGATTGGCAACAAAACTTTTTTTTTCCTCTTCGCCTTATTTTCACCAAACTAAATATTCAATGCTTCAATGGTTTTCTTTTCTTTATCATATTCCAGACCCATTTGACCTTCGGCAAAGAATTTACCCAAGCCGTAGAGTTGAAGCAGGTAGCGCAGCAAGACGCGGAAAAGGCTCGTTTCTTGGTGGAAAGAGCTGAGCAGCAAAAGAAAGCGGCAATTATCAGTGCCGAGGGTGATGCTCAGGCCGCGAGTTTATTGGCGAAATCTCTGGGTGATGCCGGTGACGGTCTCGTCGAATTGAGAAGAATCGAAGCCGCTGAGGACATTGCTTACCAACTATCGCGTTCCCGCAACGTTGCGTATTTGCCACCGAACCAAAGTGTTCTCCTCAACCTCCAGCAGTAGCTTGAACTAGAGAATAAATGAGGATAAAGAGAGAAAGAGAGGGAGAGAAAAATATAAATGGATGTTCGAGAATGTGCGCGAGCCACTTCCCATATCCACAGTGTAAAGAAGGCATTTTACGGCATTTTACCGGTCGGAAACCGGATGCAGTCCGAAAAAACTCCCCGAGACTATTTGTCGACCGATTATATGAGTTTCATTTTCGTATGTACACAGTAAAAATTCGTCACCAATCGAAAAGTCATTGTTTGTTGTTTTGCGATCAACCGAGGATTCCAGTTGCTAACTACTTTCTTGTCAACGATGATTCGAAACGATTATTGATTCACCTTTACGGTCGGACGGCGAAAAGGAGAACTCGAGTCAAGACCAAAATTTATTGTCGCCAGCCGAAACAGTTTCAGTTTTTATGGTTATCCTTAATTTTCAATTTAATTGTATCGCGATTTAGCACGACGGACGCGAGACAACTCGATCACAATTTTCGCGAGTAGAAGATCCCGTAAGCGTGTCAGTCGGAAGATCCATTATCGAGGAGAGCATTTTCCTTGTTACCCTCTGAATAGTTCGGAAAATTGAACTTTTTTGGTTTTTTTTTGCGGGCACATCATTGGGCTTTTTTGGCTGTCTACCTCGAGTGGTAACTGCGCAACGCCGAAACGGACGTATACTGCGACTAGCTGAACGAGCATAATGTCATTCCCGGTGAGTTCGTCGGATAAATCGGTATTACAGCGCGATGAACGGTCATGAGAAAAATGTATTTTTTTTTTATATGACTTCAAAAGTATTCCGCACATTTCTGTTGATGAAACGTCATCGTTAATGCCATCATCGAGACCCTCGTGTCGATCCGAAATTCAAAGGCCTTGGAACTTTCACGAATACATTCTCTTGTATTCATGCAATCGATAAACTATAAATAAATTAAATAATGAAGAGGAAGTAATAAAAACACCGACAAATGTTCTCATTACGAAAATACCAATTTATTGTGTGGAGTAGAGCGACGAGTCCTTGTAGCGTAGTCACTGCTTTGTTAAAGACAATAAGGAGATTTTTTTAACAACGCTGAGCGAATTGTGCGCCCAGCATCGATCGAAGATTGGTCTGTTATGAAATTTTACGTTTTTGTTCTAGAAAAAAAAAAAAAAAAAACGGATTTCCATTTGTTAATTGATTTGTGTTTCATTGAAAGACCTTTGGCTTCTTCATCCCAAGGGGTCGATAAAAAGGTTACATTTTTTGCTCTGATCCGAAGAGTTAGGTGACGAAAAGTTACATTTAACATTTTGGGTATAAAGCGTGCTTAATTTTTAGTGCTGCAAACAAATTAAGTAAATATTTAAAAAATTCCTTAACAAATAGGTTTTTTTTTTCTATCAATTTATGTGGTATATTTTGCGGGACTCGATTTCTTTGGGCGTAAAGATACACTGCAGTTCTCACCTACTAACCGGTGGGAATGTTGCTCACGCCTCTTAGGATTGCAAGGAATGGCAACGCCGCGTGTCGATCCAACAGGATCGAGCGGTCTCTATAGATCTCGTTTCTCGATTAATCAGACTCGAAAGATCGAGCTGAGATATTTTCGCAGCGGGAGTCCTCTCACCTCTTGCGACGAGCGTCTTGTTTCTCAGCCGCGCTCGATTCGACAGCTCGGACGATAATTCATCTCGTTGCTCACGCGACTCCTTCGACGAAGAATCTAAAATTGCATTCCAGACAAAAATCCTATTGTCTCATTTCACGAATTTATTTTCTAGGTCATATCTTTCACATTACAACGTCGAGAATGTATATTTTCAATTCCTGAACTTTACTTTTGCAAAAAAAATGTCACGTTGCAATGTCAATATCAATGATAAGATTCACAAGAGAGTCAAGGAAAATCTAATCGTATCTAACAAGAATGATTTTTTGAAACTACAATCGATTAAGCGGCGATAACAAAATATCTATTATCGAATTAAGTTGTTGCTGCAGTTGTGTCTCAACTCCTCGAATATCCTTTCCATTCTGCGATCGTTGAGTTCGACGCTCGTTGCTCTGAAACATCCCGAATAATTATTTAATACAATGGACAACGGTTTGGTGGACTTTGTCCGGAAAAAAGAACAAATTACGTAAGTTATTACTTATGATGCGGCGAAAATTATCTAAGAAAATTATGAGAATATTTATTACAGCGACATTGTTGTACGGATAGATGCTGTCGAAGAGCCAAGACCGTTCGGGGAAGCAAAAATTGTGTATTTAAAATTTATGGTTGCCAACGAGAAGGCATTGCGCATTCAGTGCATGGCCATGGAGACTGAAATTGAGCGGATCAGGTCTTTTGTTAGAAGAAACAAGGTTCGCATATGAAATATAAATAAAATTGAATTTTTTTATTCGATTTCCATCCATCAACTTACACATATTACTGAATTGTTTCTTCCTTTTCCAGATAATTCGTATCAGAGGAGCCACTTCGAAAAAGGAAGCCAATCCAAAACACAACGACGGAGATGTGCCGTTTATTCTAATAATTAATCCCACTACCGTCATTACGCTAATAAAAGACTGCGCTTCGGATGACGAAGACGAAGGTAATTGGAATAATTTGAAAACGAAATAAGCTTCATAGACATAATAGAAATACATTTTTATCGGCAGACAAAGTAGAAAGGAATTTTGTGACTGACTCATCGAATTCATCTCTCGGCACTCTCATTACTCGGTGTGATTTAGATCACGTGATTACAGTGATAAATAAGAACATCATTGCTATGAGGGAATTAGTTGAGGTTCTCAGGGAAGGCCGAGCGAATTTTTCAAATCAATAAAATTACACGTGTAAAATTTTTGGTACTCATAAAAATAAAGGCCACAAAAAATATATGAAAAAAAAAAATGGTCAATCGAAAGCTTTTCGAATATAGTTATAAAAATATTCAACTAATTGCAGGTGTGCACGCGTGTATGCATAGTAATGTGCAAAGGATCAGACAAGACTAGTGGTACAAGTGAATATAGTTTGGTGGCGTGAAGGAGTTCTGTTTTAACGCTATGAATTTATCCTTACGAAGCAGGAACAGGAGTAAAATGGCGTTCGGGGTTTATGGTGCAAGTTTCGGTGGTGGTTCCCCTCCTCACGGAGATTCTTACAGTGAGGGATTTCTCGTTGCTGAGCTGTGTCGAGTGGGGTGGCTGTTTGCGCCTCTCGACAAATAAGGGGAAGTCGTTACCCTGCGCCGAGGCGGAGCTGTGCGCGGAGTAATTAACTGCTTCCACCAGGAGACTCTCTCGCCGCTACCACCATCACCACACCCTTGTCGTCTTCTCTTTCCGGCTTCGGCTTTTACTCGAAGAAGCACCAGAGCTTAAGGAGGTCCGCTTAGGCTTTCACGGGGTCGTGTCTTCATTATTCTCGCGCTAATCTCCTTTCGCCTCTGTGCGCCATCTCTTCGTCGTTACTCATCTCGCACGATGCGGAATAACGCGTCTTATTTCATTCTTGCAGTAGTCAAACACTCGATAACGCTAATCCATTGTAAATACTGACAATAAAGATCTGGAACTTTGAGCGTCGCGTAAAGAGTATTTTGTTTTTAAATTCTCATCTTTATTGTCAATTCCATTAGTAGGATCCTCCTGGAACTCCCGACTATTGTTAATTATCGTAAAAAAAAAAAAAATCCAAAGCGTAGACTCACCTCGTTGCTTATTTTAATCTTAGCTGGGGTTTATATTCTTTTTGGTTTAGTCTCGCTGGTGCTCGAGTTTGGCGAAACCCTGGCATGCCGTGTAGCACAAGGAAACAGTTGCCCCGGGCCGTTTTGTCTTGAAGACGACGGGGCCGGGAGAGGATCCCGCTCTCTTGGCATATGTGGCTCGCGTGCAAGTCTCCACCAGCCTGGGAGTAACAGGTGCGTCTGTGGAAGAACTAACCAAGTAGCAGAGGAAGCGGTCGTTAGCCTGGCCACCATAGGCACCACAACCCGAAGGAGCAACAGCCCCTTCCTATAAGAGCTGCTGCACTTCATGCGCCTATTATCATCTCCTCGTAATTAGCTTCTTACAGTTTCGAGCACGTAACTCTATCATTTGTTTTGTCGGTGCAGAGAAGAGGATCGTATTGGAGTGAAAAAAAAAAAAAAAAAAAAAGCCAAGCAGAGTGCACATAAAAGGTGGAGGAACGCCAAAAACCCCCTTCGCAACATATGTACGTGTGCAGCGAGCGAACCTTTTCCACCCCATTCTTCATTAGCACCTGAAACAAAATCGACATGTTGTGGTCATTACCGCTCATGAGCTCACCTCCATGAGCTTCTATATTCAAAATTAAATGACATAGATTTTTATTTAAACGCAGTTTTATCGTGCACGAGAATAGAATTTGAGAAAAAGGTCGGAACAACAAGAAAAATCCAATGTTGTTCTCGAGCAGACAATCGGAAGTTGTGTTCGTACAATTTTCGTGGTCATTTCGACGAAATCGGAAAGTTGATTGCTAAAAAAAGGGACTTTGGGAAAAAAGAGAGCATTTGTTTAGTACAAAAAGTACGGCTGACGAAGTGAAAATACGCGAAGTAACGGCGATCTCACTGACAGTGAGAGTCAGAGGGCAGCCGGGTTTTAGTTGCGGTGACTCAGTTATAGAAGGCCATCTCACATGACCGAACGACTGGACGCGGCTATTTTCCGCAAGGCTCGTTCAACGTTCGTCCCATCTCGATTTTTCGGTCGGTGGCTCTTGGCCGAGTAAACGCGCGGACGTCGGTCCAGTTTCGCAGCGAAAATTGCCAGTGGCGCGCTGGCGCTGCTAGCCTCGTTAGGCAGATGACGTTAATTAGAGTGAAATCCTGATGACGGATGCTCCAGGCTGGAGTAAACCCGTGACCTCTCTCTTTTGGGCTATCTCCGCCGTAGGACCACGGAGCCCACCATCAACAACACCAGCATTGGTCTCGCCGAGCCCTCAGGGCCTTGCCCGGCTGTTCACTAGGCTGGATTAAAAGCTCTCGCTAATTGTGGAGCCCGGCCTGAGGCCATCCAGATCAACGTTTTCAGCGCCGTTTCACCGCTGACCATAACGTCGTCGCCGCTGCTCATTGCCCTGAGCTACGACAAAGTGGACGGAACACAGTATTATACCGGAACGCTTGGATCTCGTCATGCCCTTTTGCATTCTCCGCTCGTTCAATCCGATCAGCTCTGCCTGCTTCGTTTCAATTGTGACCATTCGCATCTTTTATACTCCGCAATTGCATTTAACGTCGATTTGAAAAAAATTCTGGGCCAAAGTGGCCACCGCGAAAAAAAAAGTACATACATCTGTATATTATTGTGAGCATATTTTTTGTAAGATAATATCGTTTCCGTGGGAGCTTAAATAAGCGCCCTTGAACAAAACAAACACCGAAACTGCAAAACGACCGCCAAAGTGAATCGACAAATGGTCCGGAGCACTCGAAACTGATTATAATTTTCATACCTTTCGCCGAGAAATTGAGATTCCGTAGCTGGGGGCATCGTGGTCGAAGAGACTGCGTGGAAACACGACTAGAATAGTTTTAAGTTCTCCAAGTGCAACCGTAATTTCCACACCTTAGCGGACTATCTTCTCCTCGGGAAGAAATTAAGAGTCGAGCTTGGGGCGGTAGTCGCTGCGCTCGGGATCTTTCGTGCGCAATTTCCACACCTTTGCCATCCGGGGGATCCAGAAACGGAATTAAGGATGCAGAGAGCCGGAGGCGATACGCGGACCACCAGAAGCCCGTGAACATTCTTCGTTGCCAAATACTTTTCTCGCCCTACGATAATTCGCGTACGCAAAAAAAATAAATTTCCTCCCCTTCACTGCTTAATATTTTTGTTTAATATATATTTTTTTCATCTACCACGGGTTAATTCAATTATGGGTGTAACATAATAATGTTCATAAGATATTCTCTCTCCAATATGATCCTCTTCGTCTCTTGCTCTACCGCGAATACTCGCGTCCACCGGTTTCTCACGATGCACGCGATCCTAGCTTTTCAATAAGTGCACGAACAAACGCCAAGGCTCATCGACGTTTTGTCGCATGCCACGCACCTCTAAATCGTAGCCCATAACTTTTGCGCATAGTCATAATTAGGTTGCACAAGAGAAGCAGCAACCTATGCAACTCTCTCGGCGCATGCACCCGGGATTTGTGTGGAGGTACGCTTTGCAAAGGACTCGACAGCCCTGAGGCCACCTTTGGCACCCCTTGTAAGATTGATTTACATCGGCAAATGTGAGCCTGTCATTACTAAACTATGCCGGTGCACGCGAACTTCACCTTGGGGGGTTGGATTGCTCGCGTTGTGTCGACGGCCAATAACTTGGAATTTTTTAAAAATTAGTTTTTTTTTTACCCCCCGCCCCCTCCCCAGACGAAACCGATTTTTTCTCTTCTCATAATTGTACAATTCCGTGCAGTGCTGACGAAATATCGTGGCCAAGTCTGTTTGACGTGTTTTTAATTTTTTAATTTTTTTTTTCAATTATTTAACTTTGACCGATGCGTTCGGAGACTCGAGACTGAAAGAGGGGGTACAACAGATTTTTACGTCTCATCAATTGTGTATTATCGTCATGCTATATCGTGTTGTCTCATGCCAAAATTATGGCTTGCCGTACCAATTTGGCTCGTTACATGTAGATCATGTTTAAATTGCTGCACCACGTGTTGCTGCTCGGAAGCCTCGGTTAAATTACTCAAAGTGAAACCTATACGAAACTTGTCGCGTTGAAAATTTGTTCCTGTGTCAAAAGTGATTTACAAAAATTTATCAACCAGTGCGTATTATTTGAATTTGAAAAAAAAAAAAAAAAAAAAAAAAAATGTTACCTACAAGTGCATTTTTGGCAGCTATTTGGAGAATCTTGAATGAGGTTGCGTGCTCAATGTGCACCGACAACTTTCTCGGCTAACTGCCTGTCTAGCAAAAACACCTTTGAGACGAGAAGCAACGATACAAATGTGGTAATTACGGAAATTATGGCTCATCTCAGGTCGGTTTGCGTTACTCCGGGGTTTCTAGTAGAGTCGCGTGCCCCTTAAGTACCAACCGGTACAGCTCTCCGCCGTTATAACGCAAGATTATAAATATATGCGTTGTACAGGTAGACAGTGAGCTCTGATTTCTCGTCTCTGAGTTGTCACCGGAATGCCAAGGGGTCATCGCGTGCGTTCTCTAATAGCGCCAGATTTCGAATCACCCCGAACTCCACATCGTATTGTCAGTGACCACGCACGAGACGATTATTAGGAGTTCACGGTCACGTGGAATCGTCCGACCCTCACCCGAGCTCACCGTTATTTCTCCATAGTTTATGTGCACTTTCGGAACTTCGAGAAAGCCACTTGATTATTTATATAGAATTAAATATTGACATAGATATTTTTTAAACAATATTAAAAAAAAAAAAAAAAAAACAAAGCTCCTTTTGAGGGGAAAGCAAAAACAGGACGTTCCGGCAAGTGCGCGATCGCGTTCAAGACAAAGCATATCGCAGAAGGAGAGAACGAGAGAGAGAGAGAGAGAGAGGGAGGGCGAGCACAAGTTTCCCACAAGACGCTGTGTCGTGTCTCTTCCGTGCAAGATATAAAAAAAAAAAAATGGGGTGTGGGGTTTTGTCGTAACATATGTGTAACGCGCGATGGGCGTATTCTTTCCGTGGTTCTGCGGTCCGCGAGTTGCGGACACGACGTTTCGTCCCGTTCCGTCCATCCGTTCTTCGTCAGTCTGCGGCAACGACGACCAACAAGTGCCCAGCAGCAACAGCAACAGCAGTAGCACCAGCAGCAGCAGCAGCAGCAACAGCAGGGAACGACTCGAAGACGGTAATTGCTACATCCTCGGATGCCAATGCAACCCCAATTCACGCAACTCGGAACGTACCTTCGTATATAGCTTGCAGCATGTAAACACATAAGCATACATGTAAACACTACACACATATATATATATGTATGTGTGTGTGTGTGTGTGTGTACGTACAGCGATATAGTAGAGGGGTTGTATGTTTTCGAGTCGTTGTCGTCGTTGTCGTTCTGTGAGCAAACCCGGTTACCGCTCTCCTCTAGATCGTCCTGGTCCTTATACATATGCATGATCAAATTTGCGAGAAGTCATCTCGGTTTCCGTCACGCGAACCTGCGGTGTATGCACCGCAGGATCCTTCGTACATCCTTGGACGCTCCTTGCGGAGAACCCTCTCACGATTATTACGTGCAATCGATGGAACCACGTGACGATCGCGTTCGGTTAAGATTTTCTGTCTTTTTCCTTTGTACGCCGATTTTTTCAAACGGTTTTGTTAGTTCACGTCCCAAGAGAATTGAGACAAATTTTCAATGAATCCAGTACGGATACGTTGCGGGAGTACATTTTTGTGAATCAAAGATTTTAGACTTCGAGTCACATACTCATCGTCAATGAGGGGAAATCATTGCGAGAGGTCGGTTTTTAAAAAGTGAGTCGAGCGAGGCTAAGGGTGAATTTGTAATGATTACAGGGTAGGCTGGAATGTACCGTCAACCCTCTTATTCGTATAAACCTCTATTTGGAACTTCCGGATCTAGTGATTTGCCGGAATTCCTCGTGGGACGCCATCAGCTCTTCTCAATGAGAGTGTCTCATCATTCGTCGATTAGAGGGTCGAGTTACCGTTCTCGTGATGACAGCAAATGCGGAAAGCCTCGAGAATCTGCCGCTGGAAATTCCCGTTAAGCCGACCGTGAGTCGAAGACACTCGAGCGCACGGAAACTCCTTCGACGAGGGACAAGTCTAACCGATGAAGATGAATCTCTTTTTTTTTTCCAACGAGTCTCCACGCTCTAACTTCTCTGAATGTTAAGATATCAAGTTGACATTTTTCATGCATGTGCACTAATATTGGAGCTTCATTTGTATTTAATCAAAATATTTCGCAAATTTTGGCGAGTATATTATTTTATTTGTTCTTCATCATTCTGGTAAATACGTCTCTCTGGGTATTGGTTTAGATAACCTCGATAGGCAGCTTGAGAATGAAAAGTACACAGGAAGTCGAATCGATTAAAATTCGTGTGACAGATTTCGCCCCGTCAGTTATTGATGATTGTCGGTTTGGTTGCTCCGGAGAACCGAGAAACACCGTCGCAAAGACCACATCGGTGGAGGGTTTCCGGTCCAACCGGATATTCACACTGTAATTTCGCACATCGAAACTTTCGCCGTATCCTCGTGTCCGAATGTCCGTCAAAGGTATTTCCGAGCTGGTCGATTTTTTTTACAAGTAAATGCATTTTTATACGAAAAATATGACAATGTTTATAGGCATTTTTTAAAAATTAAGTAATCGAGAGATTATTATTTTAAAAAAATGAGATAATGATAATTTCATACAAGGAGGTACTTTATTCACGATCCTCGGTATAGAGTAGGTACTGTTGTATGTCTATTTCGTTGTGCCAAGTCGACGATGGTGGTACAGTCGAGCGGCGTTCCTCCAGAATGCCTCGACACCACTTCTAGATTCAACGACGGGCATATAATCCCCCCGCGGGATTATAGGTGCGAGTCGCGCTCCGAATTCGCCGTCACGCGCATGCGACTGACAATATATTGAGTAGAAAATTGCTCTGGGCTTGGGCATAATGATGATTGGTTGGCATAATTTCGTACCTGTGCGGCTTCTTTGAGTGACACGCCATCGACTCACCCTTTCCTTTTCCTCGCTTCTCCCTTAACTCAACATATTTTTGTTATCTCATTTTTTGTTCCCCGGGCACCTCGAACACTCGAGTGGTAGCGACCAACATGATCGCCTTCTCCGGCATCACCCTCAATTTCTCCTCATTTCTTCGGTGATTTTTGGCTCGAGTATCTTTCGGCATTTCACGGAACGTGTACGCCGCGCCTCAGAGATCCATGTATTTTTCGTAACTCTTCTAATGCCGAGTTCTATTTTACCATGTTTTATCTTGCCGTTTTTTCTTCTACATAAATTCGTTGCTCAATCGAAGATATCGAATAGATATTCACCGGCATGGGCGGTTAACCCACGTTAAGCGGTGCTCTTACCATTTCAAAAGAAATGGAACCGAGAATGGAACTGAACTCGCGAAGAAGATCGAGTCTGGAAATCCCGTGGCGCGATAACCTTTATTACAATAACAATGAAGCACATTATACGATACGACTGATCTCGCGCAGAAAGATCGGAGGTCATTTTGCGTGCGCGCAGTCAAGTCTTACTCAGGCTCCTTCTTCTGCACGATTAGTACGTTCACTGCACTTCACAGTTTCTCGATAATCAATTTTATACATCGTTTCATTCAAAATTACAATCGAACAATCGATTCACTTTATATGAATAAAATGGAAAAATTACATATGATTTTCGTTATATAAATTGAAGTTACAGAAGTACGGAGAATTATTCAATTTCTTTTTTTTCGAATGTTTCACCGCAGCATTATCATCGAATCAATTTCTCGATAATTCGATGTTAGCTCGGTTCATTTATTACTTAGTAATTTATTACAAGAAAAACTTGTGTTCAGATGGACTTTGCGTGTGATTTATCGACGAAGTGTGCCGGTGCTAATTAATTTGAGAGAATATCCAATCAACGAAAGGACCTTCGTCCACGCCCTTCTTCATCCTCGCCCTCGTCTAAGTGCGCGTGGGCAACGCGTTATTGCAGCTTCGTGCATTCACGATCATCTCGTTGGAGCGCACGCGGCCCTAAGTAGTCGAGGAGTAATACCGAATGAAAGAACGAAAGAGAAGGAGACGTGCGATAGAGAAACAGACACGCTCTCGTGTCTATATCCATCCCGTAACTTTCTCGATGCATGTACACCCATCGTTCACGTTGAAACCCGGCTTTTCTTTATTTATTTATCAACCCACGTGCAGCCAATTTTCCAAAATATTGCCACGTTTTTTAAAAATCTATATAAACTTGTTTTTTCAAAATCCTGTTTAATTATCAAGTAGAGTAAAGAGTAAAGGCGACTGTTTGTGTTTGTGAACTCTTTTTTCGTGGATATCATGGGTTGCCCTCGGTTTGCTGTAAATTATTTTATAGCAATTATTAATTGTTCTCGACGCGCGCGAGAGTTCGATATACGTAAATGGACCACCCGTTACGACAGAGAGAGGCTGTTACCGCATCGGGTGTTTGATTTACGGGTTCCCTGATTTACACTGATTACGGGCTCCGGCACGTCGCAAAGCAAATACACCCTTCAGCCCCTTCCATATTTCGGCATCACGATGGGGACTCTCTCGCTCTCTCTTATTTTTTCTTACTTCTCCGCGCCTCTTCCTCTTCCTCTTCTTCTTCTTCCTCTCCTTGTATATTGAGCCCTCTCTCCTTCGCATCTCCAGAGGCTAAAGGCAATGATGCAGCAACAACGCACCCACTTGCTCTTTGTCGTTAACATCAATTCCCATTGATTGATTTTACTCGAGTATTAAATTAATCTACGTACGGGGTGGGCGCGTTGCACGTATATATATATACGGTATATGCGCCACCGGTCGGTGTACGAAAAGTCGTTGGCCAGCGTGTGGTAAGGACTTGCCGTGTTGGCGAGTCAAAGGAAACCCGCGTACTCGAGGTCCTCGGTTGAGAGGCTCTCTTCGAACGACAAGCTGCGGTAAGCTAAATGTCCGAGTGACTGGACGGAACTGTGGGTGGAAGAGAGACGGAAATATGATTTTCCTACGTACGTCCAGTGACTCGGAGCTCGATGTTGAGTGTTCTTTCATTGGGACGTATACCGAGGTAGGGATAAACGAGAAGCAAAATAGCTGCTGGGCCACGACGATCGTTTCGAGTATATGCGCGGAGCCTACTACGGCTCCGGTATGGCCTTGTTTTCCGTGCTGTTATGGGTACGCGTTCGCTCACATTATCCGTTATTATCGAGCGACCTTTAACGCGCCGAACGCACACCGCATTCGTTCGGCGCCTTTTGATTGTTTCACGCGGCACGATCCTCTGGAATGTTCGACATTGCATAAATCCTTCGTGGACCGCGTCGAATCTCCAAGTTGAACGAGCTCACGAGGCTCGTTAAACTCGTTATTTATTTTCATACGTAACTTCAATATTCCTTCGAAAATAATCATTCAAAATTCTTCGTTTTTTTTTCGAGAGAGAGAGAATTTTCTTTTTCTACAAAATAATTAATTTTCATTGCATAATATCAATGTAAGAACATCCACCGAGTATATAGCTGAACAACTTTATTCCATTTAATGTCTCTCTCCTTTCCCTCAGGTTCTTCTTTTACTCCTTCTCACTTTTTCTCCGTTTTTATTTAATTTTGTTGGTTTGTTTTTGTCGGAGGAGGGGGCCCCCACGGGCAAACGCGATCGTCCGACCAGGCGGCCGGACGAGCGAGCGAGCGAGCGTTCATTCGTTCGACCGGCTGGCCGAATCATAAATTCCAGGCGGTAATGTAACGTCCGCCACGATTATTTACCGATACTTACTCGATGCCAGGACCCAGACAGCCTATCTTCCGTCCACTTCGCCTCATTCCTTCCCTCCACCTCCTTAAAATTTCTTTTCCTCCTCCAGCCACTTTGTCCTCGTGCATTCTCTTGCCTCGATTTATGGAGGAAAAAATTAAAGACGACGTGGCGTGTGGCGCGTAAACTCACTACACAGTCACGAAACGATTTCGGAAACGAAGAAATGAGACGAATCTCTCTCAATTGCTTGCACTTGCCCAAGGACTAAATTTTTGCCTCCTTTTTTCTTTTACTTAATTCTCATTTCAATGTTTTACCTGAACGAAGACCCTTAATTTTCGAATTTCCTTTCACCACTTTTGTGCTTGCTGAAGAAAAAAAAAAAAAAAAAAACAACGCCCGTACATGGATGTGACATTGGTGAGAAGCAATGCCAGTCACGAGATCTACCGAATATATGTAATGACACGTAATTCCAATAACTACTTCAGCACCTCGATGTCTTTATTTTTTTTTCCTATTTTCCATATATCTGTAAATAAAAAAGCGGATTGTGGAAAAAAAAAAAAAAACAAACACTTGGATAGCGTGAGAAAATATTATTACTAAAAAAAATCACAATTACCTTGTAGCAATTGGTATGATAGTGTCGCGAATAAAACTTTAAAAATTGTGCAAAATTTTGGTTTATTAGGGAATACATTGAATTTCATTCGAACGGTCCTTTTTACTCGTTTTTTTAATTACATTTTTTTTAATCAAATATTCATCGACGAGCGATATGAATAAATAGTTAGTTGGAAACGATCGTTATGCCCGAACGCGAGATTAATTACCAAACCGTTGATTGCCGTGCGCGGCCCCTACGGCTGGAGATTTTGTGCAGTGGGAAAGCGCGACGAGGCTACAACGGGACGCATGCGATAATGAAACTGCGCCGAGCGTGTGTACGCTGTACAGGTATTGTGAAGATTGAAAGGATTTTCCACGAGTGCACTTTGCCGTGCACTCGTTTTCCAAAAGCTGTGCCGCTGACGGTCCCTCGAAACGGTTAATTATTTTCTTGTTGTGCAAATATCCACAATGTTAATTTGTAAATTAGTATTATACTATAGCATTATATGTCGAATACTCGAGTGATCGTCTTGTTGTAATTTACTGAAAAAAAATGGAAAATAATAAATAATCCATTTTCAATGAATATACGGTGTATATTTATTTTTCTTAAAATTGCAATTCATCTATAATATCTGTCATGGAATGCGTCAAAATTATCAGACGCGATTACAGACATTTATCATTGATTGGATTATTGAGAAGGTCCTTAATATGGACAGTAGGAAAACTCATCGCAACTTTGCAGCGCAAATCTCTACAGATTCCTGGAAGATGGTAGTAAATGGTGCATCTAACTGTTACGAATTTACCGGCGTTAAATTTTATACGATATAGCTGAGTGAAGGAGAAATCGAGTCAAGCGTGAACGTCTGTAATTTAGGATCATGAAGAAGGGCCGCTAATGAAACGTTAATCGTGAGAACTTTCAACGGAATGAAATGATAATATGCGAAATGGAATGCACCGAATGGAAAACGAAAAATCCAACTTGAAGCTGAGGGAAGTAATGGCAATGCGCGAAACTGCATCGCAACGCTGATGCCCTTACGATGCGGTACTCGCACTTGTTGTACTGCAATTCAGCATTTCTACTCGAGTGAAGGTAGTAAAATGAGGCGCATTATCAATTTACTGGCGAAGGCGCTAAGCCGTTAAACGTGAAAACTACAAATTCTCAGCGATAAGCCCTTATTTGTAATTAATATCAGTGAGCTGTATATCGTGAGAACATTTTTTCTTCTTTAGTGAAAAAAATTCAAAACGTAAAATTACGTTTCTCAATTTTCCATCAAAGTGCAAAACCAATTCATGTAACTTAATTTTTTTTTTTTCATTCACACAAATAGTTTTGGATTTTCTCACCGATACAGTAAAATATTCTTCAACAATTAAAAATAAATATCAATATTTTTATTTATTTGAAAATACAAGATGATTACAAGTAGATCGTGTAATATGAAAAATAATGGATGCCCGGGCGTGGAAAAGAAGTTACGTTGGTTTGGAGGGAGCGGTCGTGAAGGTTGCAAACGACCTGGAAGCAACTTCCTCGTGAAGTAATGCAATAATTACTCGAGCGGAAGTAACAAAATTAATCTCCGTGAAGCCGAGCGAGTGCTCGGCTCTCGCCTCTACCCCTGTGAGCAGTCCAAGCGCACGTTGCCGTTGCCGTTGCCCTCTTATAAATCAAACGCAGTTTAGCTTTTAATAATTTGGCAAAGAGGAGCTTCGTGAGGGGCTAGGCGACTACTATACTGTGCATTGGCCGGTGCGCGTTGCTTATGCCAGAGAAAACCCAGGGGTTATATTCTTTGGTGGTGGTGAGAAGACGGGGAGGCCTTGCAGCGAGTAATTTACGCCCCAACTTCATCTTTTATGCGGAGATGTTCGCGACAGAGTAATAACGACAATAACTCACAACTGTATCCTATACGCGACGCGCTTTCTTTTCCCCTCTTCAACCGTATTTCGCTTCTTTTGCCTATAAACCACATTATATAATCTAATTATTTTTGCATTGTGATTTTTCTTTATCATCTAGTTTTCGGTACTCTCAAAAATCGCGAGACTCAACGAACTAGTGTCAGCCAAGAGACCGGAGAAGCAGCAAAGTTTTATGTTCACGTATTATCAAACCCGGAGAGAAAAGCGCTTCTCCGGTAAAGGGCAAGAAACTGCGAATATCGAACGAAAGATTATAAGAAACACAAGCAAAAAAAAAAAAAAAAACAAGAAACGAAAGTCCAATAGGATCCACAGACAAAGACCGATGCAATAAAACTAAAGTCGTTTACCCAAGACACTGAGAGGGAAAAAAATGTCCACCCGTACGCGCTAAATGAAGCAAAGTGAGAGATAAATATTGAGAAAGCAAAGCGAGTAAAGGCTACAAAAAAGTTGAGAGAAGAAAAAAAGGGTTGGTACAGTAGCGACGACGATGCCGTCGCCGGATGAGGAACTACCGCGGCGAGAAACGTTGACAGAGGCTTGGAAACGATAGATAAAGAAGAAAGGCTGCGGAGAAGAAGGCGACGAAGAAGCAGAAGCAGAAGAAGAAGAAGAAGAAGAAGAAGAGGAAGAGGAGGCTACGGTAAAAAGCAGTAGCAATGGGTTGAAGAAGAGTCGGTGGGTAGAAGCCAAGGGGAAAGGGTTGGGAAGTAAAGGGTGCGAGAAAGCGAGGACTCTCTCGCGATTAATGAGCGGTGTTTGTTGTTAATTGCTGCCGCCATTAGGTTGGCATCTCCACGCTCTTCTTCCCTCCAACCAACGTGCTCCATTGCATTCGCCCTTCCTCGCTCTTTCTCCGTACGTATATACAGATACAACCTCCAACATCGTCGCAAAAGGCTACCATAAAGACCACGAGCGCACTACGACGAGCGCCCTCTGCACGAATAGAACGTCAACTTCAGCATCTACTTGTCGCTACCGCATCATCACGCCAAGTATCAGCGAGCATCGGTACGACTCTCTACCCAACCTCTCCGTTATGTAATATATACATGCATATGTATATATATATCATTGGTGCAAGAGGTTGATATTCTTGCTGAAAGTGAGAAAAGGATGGACAACTCGAGAGGTAGAGCGGCAAAACGAGGAGGAAAGATGTGGAGTGAAGGACGACGCGAGGCAAAGCCAAGCGAGCTTGTGCCACTGCTTTCTGCTGCACACCACTGCCAGAGGAACGAGATCTCTCTTCTCGAAAGCCAGAACTTGCGCGCATGTTAATGATCGCCGGCGACGGCCTTTATCTTTTCCACCTCATTTGCCCGACCATGAGTGTGCCTCTCCCGGCTTTTCCAACATTCTCTCTTGCTTTTTTTTCTCCAGTTTACCCGAGCTTTCATCGTTTTTCCATAACTCGCGCATTTTTTCTATCTCTTACTTGCGCTCGCGAGTAAGGTCGCATCTCCGAGGGCGTTTTCAGTATTTTTCTTCTTCTTTTTTTTTTTTTTTAAGCAGACTTTTGCCAACTAGAGACCGGAGTCGTGTTTCAATGCGGTGGTTGTTTTATGTGAATTTGAGTGCGTTTTTCGGATTGGGTTGAAACTATATTTCTGAATATGAGATAGCGCCTCGTGTGGCTGTGACGAGGCGAGCCATTTTTTAAATATGTCACATCTATCTTTTCACAATTTTAGCAGAATTTTTTCCAAAGTCTTACATCTTGCGATGAAATAATAAATCTTACCAAATCGAAATAACACGAGTAAAAGTAGTGTTGGGGATTGTACGGTCGCCGAGCAACCGAACGGCGTACGAAAGAGGGATGCAGTGGAAGGCGTGAAAGGAAACGGGAAAGGCGAGAAAGATGGAAAGAAAGAGAGTGAGAACGAAAGTGTGACAGGACATGCGAGCTACCGCAAGATGAATCCCGATCACGCACGCTCTCTCCGTCTCTTTTTTCTTCCTGTTCTTCTTTCTCGCTCCTGTCTTCTTACCCAGTCCCTCGTGCCCATCGCATTTTCCATCTTCCTCACACCGGATCTTCTTTCTTTCTTTTTTTTCCCCTAGCAAACTCTTTTCCGTTCTCGTTCCGCCGCGCAGGTAATTGGAAATCGGATGAATATGAATAAGTGCAAGCTCTCCGAGACCTGTACTTTGCTTTTTCTTTCTTGCACTTTCTCTATCCGTTTTTTTCCCTCCAATCTCCTTCACTCCTCTTTCTTCTTCCAACTCGTCCATTTATTTATTTACTTTTATTCGTCCTGCCACCTCGCCTCACGTTTGTGGCCCTCCAGCGTGTCTCGAACCACGAACGACTGGTTCTTTCGGCTAGCATTAACTTGGCATTATTCGCTGACCAAATGGTCCGGTCCCCGAAGCTATACAAAATGCCAGAGTAACGCGATAAAAAGAAAAGAAAGACGAAAAATAAGGGAAAAAGTGGTAGCACCCGAAACAAGAGTAAATTGAAAGTAATGAGTCATATATTTTTGAGGAAACGAAGAAAGAGGACGAGTCTCGTCGAGCGCTCGAAGAGTGGCCCACTTCTCCGTTGCTTCTTTTTCCAAATTCAATTCACATCGTTTCTCACGTCATTGTACTCTCGCCTCTCGATCGATTCACTTTTCGTCTAAGGTTAAACAACAGTCAAGAGGATTCGACAAAGGTACTCGTTACCCGGAAACTTCAATGCCGAATTGTTTATGAGAAATATTATTCGAGTATCGGGATAATGAAACGGTGTCTCACAAACAAGCCTGTCGTCATGCTCGTTCTGTGTCATCTTTTTTCCACTTGTGCGGTCGAGGGTTGCATTTCACATCTCCTCAATAACCGAGAAACCAGCGGGATTAAATCAAATAAACGACGAAGAACAACAAGCGACCCCTGCAGACAACGATGACGATGACTGAAAAAGCTCGAGGGTCGAGGACCCGGTACGATGATGACGACAGCGATGAGAGGCGACCAGACAAATTATGCGGAAATGCGGACGAGAGAAGAGTGTACGCAATGAGGTATGCGAGGAAGGGCTGCTCCATTCAGGCAAGACTACCAGTACCTCCGGATTACACGGGATGGATGCTATGGCGTATGGAATAAAAGCTCCACGAGTAAAGAAGAGACACCCCAGGCAGACGCTCTTTACTCCGTTCCTTTAATGAGTACAACCGCTTGCAGTGCGAAGAAAACGCTTGCTGCAAATTATTTTTAATCTGTTTTTTTTTTTTTTTCTCCCCTCTTTTTTTGTCGGGATATATTTAGGTAGCAATGTCGACCGGAGTGATGCGTACATAATCAGGAGCCAACGTCAACCTACATTCGGTTTTGATAATTGATAAACGTTAAGTTTTATTTTTGAAAATCAGCCAGAAGCCGGTCCTTAAGACGAAAAGTTGTTTTCGAAAAAAAAAAAAACGGACGTGCAATCGGGTGATATGCCCGTGGTGAGAGGAGAGGTTGTTTGGTGTTAGGGAACTGCTGTGAGAGAGGATGGAAACGGGACCACGGATTTCCACCAGATGGCCAAAGTTGTCGGGAGGGTGGGGGTAACATTGTAATTTCAGATAAGCGTCTCCCGCGGGAGACGGGTATTGTGCGATACCCTCCTCCTTCCTTGAATGCGTGGGCTCTAAGCGTACCAAACGCACACACGACAGCGAAACGACGTTGGCAATGTACGTATATGTACATGTGTATATATATATATATATATTGCATATATAGTCGTTGTTGTATAACGGCCATGTATACGCATCAGAATTGTTGTACACGTGCGTTTATCGTCGTAGGTTCCACGTTTGTCGGCAACGTAGGAATCAGGCAGCGCCAAATCAGACCAAGAGCAGGAGGCAAGGGCGTTCGGGATCTCTCGAGCCCTTGACGTCCGATGCACGCATACGCATGCGATATGAGGTGGGCTGCTCTCTGCGATTGGCTCGATGTCCGTGCGTTCATTACCTCAAGCGATTCGCGATATCTCGCTCTAGACACCCTTCCGGTTCGTGTCTCACCCCCTCGATCTGTCCTGGGTGTTGTAAGGATGTCGAGGGCCCCAAAGAGAACCATGGGCCATGGGGGCAGGGAAGGGAGTGCCTTGATTGGCGGGTCTCGTCGTATCGGCTTCTTCATCTTTCTACGTACATCTACAATTTATTTTTGGCTCACCCTCGTTTGCCGTCTTTCTTCAGGGAACTCAAGTTTCACTGCACTCTACAATTGTTTCGCGATGAAGAATATTACATGCGCGCATATTTAAATAAATAAAATAAATTCCTCTTCATTTATTATGAAAATTATATAGCGTAAATTTCTACAGTGGGATCTCTGTTACATCGTATAAATTTTGACGAACCACTTAATACGGAAGTCAACACTCGTATACGTAAACGGGGGTTCAACAATGTGTTTTCGTGCGCGTTTTGTGGGCGTAACGTGGGCGAGTCTAACCGGCAAGCGCACCGAGCCAAGAGGCTATTTACTTATGCATTCCGGTTAGCAACCCCCAAGTGGTTCACGCTAATGCCCGAACTACTCGTACACGTCGAATTTCCTTCGACACGACGACTATGCTTCTGGATAGCATCGTCTCATTGTTTGTAATAATTTACAGTTAAATTTTATCGGATCATTCGCTTTAAATATTTTTCAACTCATGTGAATTACCTCCGTCTCATGATCGAGTCCATCGTGAGGAAAGCGAGGCCCCTGTGGGTCCCACCTACATACCACACTCTGCTGCACTGATTTATTTTTTTTAATATATTTTTTCTATATTCCTTCTTCCACTCGTATTACTTCAAACCTAACTGCCGGAGCTTCGGGCGCTGTAGTACGAAACACTCGAGGTGCTCGATCTTGGTGCTCTATCGCTCGAAACAAGTTCAAACTACTTCCAAGAGCGTTCTACGAGAAGAGGCGATAGAGAGTGAAAAAAAAACTTGAGGGAAGAGCAAAAGAAAACAAGAGATAGAATAAACATTTTATCGACTTGAAAGCACTTGAATTTCCTCATGAATAAATCGGTCAAACTATTCACCATAGACTGTGTGCTTTGTTTTCTTTTTGTCTTGTAGAAAAGAATTAAAGTCGCTTTCGTTGATGCGAAAAAAAACATTTCACGGTGCGTTAGTGACGGTTATTGGTCAGTTTTGAGTGACATTTGGCGTTATAAAAAAGGCAATTCCGTAGCCGAATCGAAGAATTCTCGAGCTGATACGGTCGTTCGAGTTGATGGATAGTTGTGCACGGTGCAGGATGGAGTCACGAATGAAATAATGAAATCTGGGTGACATTGGTGAGCAAAGAAGGGTAGGACCGCGCGGGCGGGCGGGGGGGGGGGGGTGTAGGAGACTAAGAATTTCAATCTGCGGTCAGAAGGGTGGCAAGCGAAAAAGGGGGATGTCGTGATAGATACCGAGTCACCCTTCGCCCGTACCGCACGTTTTTTAGGGTGCGCACGGATTTCTCTGGACCCTTGATTCTCGAGGGGCGATGAGGTTAAAAAATGATTCAACGAAACCGTACCCAAATGATTGTCTCACAACTACTGTCATCGACAATCGTAAATCCACACAATCTTATTTATTAATGTAATCGAGGTAGCGTCGTCAGGAATACGATTTCAACGTTTCGGTTTTAATTTTTCAATTCAGTAGTTTGTCAAAAGCGAAAGACATTTGGAAAATTAATACGTCCGACGCGTTATTGATAATATTTTTTTACGATGAAAAAATAATAATAAATGATACGAGTTGAACAAGGTTTTGATCACCGAATATCGTGAATTTCGTGTGAATCCTTTCGGGACATTAGTTGGTGCGCCCGGTGAATCGGTGGCACCGGCACCACATTGACACAACGTCGTCTCGGTCAATCTATCGACAGCATTGGCGTCCTCGCGATGTATAAAAAACGTACCAACAAAAAAAGTAGAAAAAAAAAAAAAAAAAAAAAAAACGTATCCGAATTTCGGGTTGTCCACCGAATGTTCGCAATTGGAATGCTGTCGAAGTGACCCGGAATGAATGGACGAGCTCTGCAAGAGCTATCCTCGGCTGCTGGTACCTGGTGATACGAGCTATCGGCTTGGTCCACCGAGCCTCTGCTCCCGCTGTCAGTAAATGTTTTCACTTCTATTACTGCTCCTGTTGCCCTCCATTCCTCGTGATTTTACATTTCGAATGGTTGATTTCACTCTGCACTTTCATGATGGCGTAGGCTTTTCTATTTAGTTTTACATCCCACTGTTCACATCACTACTATTGGCAGCGATTCTTTGAATCAATTCTGATATTACGTTATTTGCCTTAAATTTTGCTAAAATAAAAAATAGAAAAAAAATCCAGGCCCTACTTTTTTTTCCACCAGAAGTACAACAACGATATTTCGCAAGGCGTGGTTCGACCATTTTCAATCCGAGATTCAGGAGTTGGCTCCACCTCAGCCCGGATGTCGGCGTACCCAGGCGATCTACCTTAATTAATGAGTTTATCGGAAACTCTGAGCGTTGATGTTGGTCCCTACGTGCCCCCCCCCCCTCCCCTCTCCACGCCGCCTTTAACCCCCGCGGGCTACCGCGAAGTTACCGACGAAGTGTGGTCTCGGCTAGGGTGGAAACCTCAAACCCCCCTCTTGCTCCATCACTCTACGCCATTTTAATTTCTCGAAGAAACTTTCTAATTACGAACTTTTCTGATTAATCACAGTAATTAATTAGTAGAGTCCTCCCCCCCAATAACGTTGGTGGGCAAAATGCGGAGTCGCAGGTTCGCAACGCGGGTTCAAAGAAGGAGCTTTCTATCGCTTTTTCATCCCCATTCTTCTGCCTATTATAGCTCTCTCACTACTTCATTTCATAGTTTATCTCGGAATTTTGTATCTCAGATTTCTTTCCTATATTTTCTTCGGTCTTCGACGTCTTCACTTTCAAATTTTTTGAATTCTTTCGAATTTCAATGTTCGTACTTACTGTTTTTTTTTTTTTTGTTCTCGTTCTTGTATTATTTCAGAGAGAAAAATCCCATAAGTCCATAATCAACAAAATATTGCGACTCAAAAATCCTTAATGATTGAATTTTTTTTTTTTTTCAACCTCAGCAATAAGATAAACGGTTAGATTTTTTTGATTTCTCTCGAGCTTCTAGAATGCAGTTCCATTCGAATGTGTTGGCATCCCAGGCATCTCTTTCGGAGATCCACTTGAGAGTTCTTCACAGCCGCGCTAGCTGGTGGTAATGAGATGTTTCGATTGGCTTCACCCGCTGGGTTTCGCACCTCGTCGATGCGTAGCACCGATGCCCAGGTAGCGGATGACGCTGCGTTTATTTTTCCCGGTGGTAGTTCGGTTGCTCGTATACTAGTGGCAACCCGGCCAAAGAAGATCTCGCCGATCTTCGATTCTACACCTGTAACCTCTGTAACCTGCCCATTCCGTGACCGGTTATAATTCGGAAATTGCCGGTTCTCTAACTGCCGTAATGGTTTCCAATCCCCTTTTGATTTTATCTCTTTCACTTGGTTTCGATCAGCAAGGGAGCTTTGGTCTTTATTTTCACCAAACTTTTCACTCCCCTACTTTGGACTTGAGTTATCTGAATTTTCAATTATCGGACATTGGAATGTAGAATTGAAATACCGGTAAAAAAAAAATAGTTACAGCGAGAAAATAAAGCGTCTGTAAATAAAAGACGAGTAAAAAAATGGGCGGGTAGCGGTAATTGCTGTGAATAGCTCGACTCGGGTTGCGTGACAGTGTTGTACTCTAATGATGTTCATAGAATTCACGTGCGAAGGTTGCGCGAGTCTTCACGATGGAAGGGGCGACAAAAAGTAAAAAGTAATTAATTCTAAACTAGCGGTCGTCCGTCGAATCCGAAGACTGAACGACGTTAAAAAAAAATAAGCCAATAATATAAAAAATACTGAAATGAAATATAATAATTTTCGTCGTACTGACCCTCGCGTTCGTCCTTAAGGCACACACTATTTTCCCTTTCACTTTTTGCGTCGCTCTTTTTCTATCCTACGTTGGAATATTTATCGCTCTCTGTGTGAGCACAGCAGTGAAGTGCGATCGTCGAGTCATCGTGTAATGACGTTCGGGCTGTCAGAAAGAGCCAAGAGATCCGCGTGCCGGCCGTGCGATCGAGCCTGCGGTATTCTTGGCCCGCCGCGTCTCTCTCTCTCACTCTGCCGAGGATTCCTCTTGGACTGGTGGCGGTTGTACGAGCTCGCATGTCTTCGAGTCAGTGCTCTGAACTTGGATGGGGAGAGAGTATTAGAGGCGGGCAGGCAGGCTCGATCGTCCGAGCAGGCGGAATCTCTCCTCTCGAGTCACCATCCAACACCAACACCGACACCTCCGGGGCTCGATATCTCGAACGTCATCTCATCTCTGAACTGGACACTCCGTGCGGGGTGTATCTTCGGAGGAAAAAAGCTTTTGCCTTACTCCCCGCCATCTCCTCTTCACTGAATCGAGTGACTCTCCACAACACTCCAATCGATACCTTCAACCGTCTCTATATATATACCGAGGGAGGGAGTGAGCGAGGGAATTCCTTCTATTTCGCCTGACCAACTAATCCCACGCAAAAATTGTTATTAAAATTAACTATGTCGTTACCGTAACTATTACAATGCTAATAAAAAAAAGTGACTTTTCGCTACAAGCCAGTGATCCCAAGCGCGCGCGGTGTACTGACATCATGTTTTGAAAAGGTTATTTCTCATCGATATCATCTGAATGCAGGCATTTATTTAATTACATTTATCGGACCTCGAAGATCAACGGTTTCTTCTGATTTGAAAAAAATCACTCTACTAATTTGCGGTGGATAAATCAAATTCCCCTGGCAACGGCTCTAGTGATATTTCCAGATATATTGTCTATGATAGGAATATTTAGTCGAGGAGCTGATTGCGAGCGCTCGTCGTGACAAGTCTCGATTGTTCGATAATTATGCGTCGTTAGCGATACGATCATCTATCGCTGTAAGCCAATCTTTCCCCCCTCAATCCACGAGTCTGTAGGTACGTAACGGATAATGCTTTGCGTGAGCATTACAACGGCATAATTTCTTCCGGAACGTCCTGCATATAGATATATAAGCTCGTCGAGGTGTTGTGAGAACACATCCGTTCAGGTGCTTCGATGTTCTGGAATGAAGTTGGTATGTAGATGGAAGGCAGTCACGATTGCTCGGCTGTTTCTTTGCTCATTCTCCCCACTTCTCGATAAAGACAGATATCAAGTTCCAAGGAGTGTACGAATGAAAGAGAGAGAGAGGCAAGTATCCCGAGGTTTTGAGAATAAGTTTACCATGATGGCATCGGGGTGAGCACGAATAACACAGAGACAAAAATTGTCTAGTGATCAAAGCGCGGCCGACAAGGTGTCTCGGGCCTGTTGGCATCACTTCACCTTTAATAAAACTATCTCTCATCTCTAATATCTTGCGCTGTGAGCTCTAGGCGCTCTTCTCTCTTGTCCAACCTTTCTTCCCAGTCTAACGCTTTGCTTTCGTCTTCATTCGAGCTTGTCGTCCTTTGTCGTATCTCGATACAACTGACGACTGGCATTATATCTTGTTTTGGCATATACGTTTCTTCATTATTAACTGTACTTAGCGGTAGTCGCTGAGTTTTCTCATTTAGTTATCGTCTCACAAAAACCTTAACTTTGCATTTCAACTGTGTCGAGAGATTTATCGTTAAAATTGAGATTTTTCCGGGCTTTGACAAGGCAACTCATAGCGCGTCGTACTTACCTGTAATCCTCTTTTAATTTCCACTTCGGAATGAGACTCGGCGAAATGATTCACTACAGGGCTGCGAGTATTTTTAGTTTTCTTTGATTTATTTTCGGCATTTCTGTACAGTTATTATCTAGTTGGGTAGATACACGTACGTTGACATTGATAAGATATCTGGGATATGCGCGAATGACAGTTTTTTAAACTACATTCATCATGTACACTTTCATCGGTATTTATTTTATACATTTGCAATTTTGCAGTCACAGAAATCACATACTTCGTGAGTAAACTATGATTTTTCAGGGCTCCCACCAGTCGAGGTGAAAATTCCAACTATTTTTTTAGTTCTACGCATCACGAGTACTCATATCTACGCAGAGACAGTTCTATAATGAAGGTAAGAGTCGGTATAGTCGTGTTTGCGAGTGTTAATTGTTTTTCCAGGCGAATACTTTCGTATTAACATTAACTCGGCATGAAGAGAAATCAGTATCATTGAAAATACTTGGCGGGAACGAAGAAAACATTTTCCTTAATTATTTAAAACGATAGTTGTCGCGCTTTGAATAATTTTTCCAACTTTTGGGATAAATAAAAAATTGTTATAGTGAAAAAATGGTTGACACTGCGTGTTAATAACTGGTATATCCACCTCGAGTATTTAAATTGTAGTTGTAACGACCGCTTGTAGCAAGTGCGAAGTGATTTCCGGTATTTGGAAGGGCTGTTCAATATTATTCAGAGGAATTAACGTGAGAGGAGCCGGTGTAAGGCATTTGCTTTCGGGGACCGTTGGTGGGTCGTAATTAATCGGGCGGGCCCCTTTGGATTCACGTGGTTACTCGCGTTCGGTTCGGTTGGCGGGCCCACCGGTTTCAGCCCCCCGGGGTAATTTATGCCCTCGACCAGTCGATGCTCGGGGGGTCCACAGCATCGCTCGCTTTACGGACGCAATTCGCCCGCAACAATTAGTTATTTATGGGGCGTTCGCGCCTAAGCTACACCACCGGCTACCAGACAGCCGCTAACTCCGAGTCTTAAGGTTCCCCGCGTGTATACACAGGCTGCCGTTTTGCCTTTTCGATACTGTCCTTCCTTTGCAACCTCCCAGACTGTCATATGCCCACATTCATGCATACAAATCCGACGATATTTACATTTTTATATGTTCTTTTATATTTACATTGTTGGACATTCGAAAACCAGCTCTCTTGTTACATTTTTTTTTACCTCCTCCGTGTATATACCTATATTTAAGGCGTTATTTTAGTTCAGCCAATGGAAAAAAAAATGTCTCAACATTGTTGGGGTTCTTGAAAATCGATCTATAAGATATTACGTTAAAATTCTCTGAAATATCTAATATGTCCGAACTGAAATAGCGCCTTAATAACGACATTTGATGAATTATTATTATTTATTCAATTATCAGCACGCCATTTATTATTTTCGACATAGTACAATTATTAATAAAATTAGAATAAATCTATAATACAGTATAATTAATTTATTTACAATTGAAAATTGTTTGTGAGAATGTTGTTGTTGTTTTTTTTCACTGTGATTATTCGTCGTTATCTTACGCAGGAAGGGACGAGTGGAGCTCCTCTTCTTCGTCTTTGGGTATCCACGCGTGGGTGTTCCTGAATGAGCTTCACGCTGGGCCCTAGGAAATACACTCTGGGCCACGTTATCTCTGCTACGATCGGGCATCGCGCGTATACATATATATGTATATGTATATACTACGCATCGTACAGGCAGCACGCACAATATGCACGCACGCACGGAGCTTACACGCAACGCGTATTCCAGGAGCGTACGCGTCGCCCCCGGAATAATTAACGAGGTGGGCCTGGAACGCGCGCGGGCGCGTTCCGAGTAATAGTGGGCAGTTTGGGCCTTGCGACAGAGTGGAGGGGCACGCTGAGGCCCACCACGATGACGCGCTAGGGTGGCACTCACAAGTCAGGTGTATCCGTTTATATTTCTAGGGAATCACAAGATTTTTTCGGAAAGTCCTCGTCGTCGTGGTCGTCGTCGTCAGAAGTTTAAGCAAGTCCAGGAAAAAGGCCCACCGCTGGGACTCACAAGCCAAATCCTTCCTTCCTGGGTGAGGTGTGTCCGTTTGATAGTCTCTTTAGAATCGATTGATGATCCGATATAATATTATCTTATCTGCAATTTCTTTTCCTGTTCTCGTCGCGGATAGTATTCTTTTGCAATATATGCAATTGCGCAAGAATTTTATTGTCACCCTTTTTATGTGATTCAGCTTCTTTCGTACATATTTTTGTTAACCACTAAAACTTTCTCGATGCGACAAATTTGTGTCTAAATCTTTGCAGTGATTGGTCGAGGACTGCCCGAACTAAAAAGTATTTTTTCCATTGCTGGAATGTTAACTATCCAATGATCCGTGTCAACATTTTTTTTAAATATTTAAGTTGTTGATGTGGATGACGAAGACCCGTGATCATAGTCCGTTGGCAGTGGAGCGTAATCTTTATGTGTTTGAGATTCGTAAACAGTGGAACTGGCAACCTGAGTCGTATGCGTGGAGTGTGCAGACATTTCTGCTGGTGATGCCGGCTCGTAGGTGACGTAAGAAGGCGGCGGGGCTCATGACATTGACGATTTTGGCGAATAATGGCGGGGAGGAAGGCGGCTGGAAGCCTCGTTGTAATGGTACCTGGAACAGTCAAAATTAAGACAACAACGTTATTAAAATTCTTCTTATCGAGAAATCGATATCTAGTTAAAGACATTTCTTCATATCGAACATTTATAGTTTTATCACGGGATCCGTTGAAAAATTCATAAGGTCGAGCTCAAATGAATCAAGACGAGACCTTCCTGTGGGCAATCCTTTGAAATCCCATTCCTCATCGTCGTATTATAATTTTTCTTTGCCTCGCCGCAACTTCTGCTTTTACGTCTTCAACGATATTTACGTCGGCATCTTTTTATAAAGAAGCAAAGCGGAAAGGCTTCCTCTGTTACCCCGAAATTGTCCCTTTTCCCGGCCCTTCCATTTCAAGATCATGCGACAGGCCGGACACCACGTGTGGTATTCTATCCCGCAAACGCATGTTAATTAGCTGACTGATAAACATAAAAATACATAATTTCGTTGGAGCTTAAAAGAGGAGGCAAAATAAAATGTTCCAAGTTGTTTATCGGTGAGATTAGGAAGAAATAAGGTAAATTATCTATGAAAAAATCGACTATGATGATCTTGAGTGAAATTGAGGACGGCTGTAGTTGTTGGTGGGACTAATGTCGCAGTGCGCATCGGAGGTAGTAGGTAAAGCTCGAAGAGGGTCGGCGTGATGGTGCGTGGAGGCCGCGCGCGCGCGTGATTTCCGAGTCTCGTGTTACCAGCAGCAGGACAGGCGTGCGTCCTCCCCTCGGGCTTACCAAGGCAGCGGCCCTTGGGACCTGCGGGTGGCCCTCGCGGATGGCGGCACTCTCTATCTCACTTTCTTGTTCCGTACCCGCGGTGTACGTGCGGGCAAGTGCCGCGAGAAACCGAGAAGTCCAAGACGCACCTCTACTGCCGCCGCATTAATAACACTGGTAGCCGCTCATATGTTAAACGTCCACCCCGTTATATCTTCTCAGCTTCGCCTTCGCTCGGACTTGGCTCTTCTTCGGGCATCGGCGTAGCTGCTGCTGCGCGCGTTCCCTCTTGGGTAGATGTCTCGAGTCTCGAGTCTCGAATCTCGAGAGCGATGAGCTTTGTACCTACAGCGTAGCAAGCCAGGCAAAACTATATGGTATCAGAATCGTGATATACCGTAGCTGCATACCAACGCGATGTTTAAATTTTTGTTTTTTTTTTTTTTTAATCAACCTCAGTGTCTAAATTTTGACAGTGTCAGAATCCGAGACCGATCTAGATCTATCTTAGAATGCGACCAGTGGAACGAAAAAGTAAATTTTATTCAGGCTTTGTTCGCAAATTTCGCGATAAAGAACAACTGCATGATCCGGTAGACTCGATTTAGTAATGAATGATAGGGATTTGACAAATAAATTGATTATATAAGTTGATTTAAATCTTTTGGGAAAGTCGTGCGAAAATGATAATACGATAGCTCATCCATAGAATATCCCTTTTCTTCCTCTCATTCACTGGCAACGTGCAGGAATCAGTAGTCTACGGAGTGTTATGCGCGCCCTCTATGCACCTCCGTCTCTTTCTCACCGTGGCGCAGGATTATAAATCCTTAATACAGATCGGCACGCGATCCTCGGCTCGTTACGGTGATGCATGGCCGACTGTGGTGTCCCGGGGTGTACGGTAGCCGCTGCCTGCGGTTCGGCGCGAGGCGGACATCGGGCCCGGACGATCGCATCCTCGCATATCTTCTCTCCTCTCGTGTAGTACGTACGTACATAGCTACAGGAGCATGCGATACGCACCTACACGAGAGTCGTGGTCCTCGCTATAGCCCAGAAGCATGCCTCCTGTGCGCCCTCTCGGTAATAATGAGAGATCGGAGATACGGCTCGGTATTAATTGTGCGCATCGAGTGAGCCCTACCGGGTAGCTGCTGCTACTGCTGCTGCCGCCGCCGCCGCCGCCGCCGGTTTGTTGCTTCGTTCACATCCTCCACTTTCCATGTCCCTGCGACCGGTCCCGTTGCGACTCGATACAAACCGATCTTATATTTATGAAGCATTTCACGTGAGTTCAGCCACCCGAAAAGATGTCTTACCAAGAAATGATGAAAAAAAAAAAAGTTCTTCTAATTTTTTTTGTTGTGAAAATAATGGTGTGTTTGCAGTGCTGTTTGAGGCTTATTGGAGAAAATGTAGAAGCTATATAAACCGGGGCAGTCGAAGCAGCCTTTGATCGTGAAAGTAAAAGATTGGCGATACGAAAAAAAAACGAAGCAAAGGTGGCACTGAAATTCCGTGGTTCTATGGGTTCAAGAAAATCCAATGAGCCGCCGTGCCAGAGCATAACGGTCGCTGAGAGATAAAACGAAGACAAGAGAGACGAATCCTCGCGTCTTCCATTTCGACACGCTGAGCCCAATGATTGCGAGGAGCAAAGTCGCTAAAGCGATTCGCCGACTGGACAGATTGAGACGGTCTTATATATCCGCTCCATCTCCACCGGTGGCCGTCTGCCACTTCTTTTACTCTGCCGGAACGTTCTTTCTTCGCCACTACCATTCCGTTACATCCTCTTCCTACTTCCCATCTAAAAAATCGACCCGGTCAGTATCGAAGATTGACCGGGAATATGGAGTTCCCCCGGTGCCCTATTTATGCCCGGCCATCGAGCATCTCTTTACCTTATCAAAATGGTTGCTTAAAAAAAGGTCCACCACGCACAAGCAAAGTAGTACACAGCTTGTCGCGACTTGCTCGTGATTTGCCGATCTCTTCCTCGCAGCCAGTTCCACTCTTTCACCCTCACCCAGATCCTATTGCTGATCCATTCACCGTTGCTTTATACACACAGGCCAGGAACCCTACCTACGTCCCTTTTCTTCTCTATTTCTCTTTGGCTTTCTCGTTCTCCGTTCCTCTATCTCTCGAGTATCCCCTCGACGGGGACGAAGAGCCACTTTGATGATACGATCTCGAAACAAATTACGTCCTCTGTATATACGCGGTCTTGGTTCTTCTTCGAGGAACGCAGCCAGGTTATGCAGCACCGTTGGCCAGTCAGGAATTCTCAAACCATTGGGGGATTCACCCTTCCACTTGCGTCTTCTTCTCTTCATTCCACCACACGATTTCTTTGGCTCGCCATCGTCGCTTCGTGGCTGGATTAAAATAATCGAGGCCCGTTAGCACAACTCGCGAATTCGGGTTATCGCAATCGTATCATTTGTACAGTGGCCTGCGCTGCGAAGACATGCACGAGAAGATGTGTCTTTGATAAACAAGTGCCCTTCCGGTTTACTTATTCGTCTCAAATGGGGTGACACGATTCAATCGTTTCTCGCATTGGGTTCTTCGATGTGCAAATTAATGTATATTTTCAATTGTAAAATGTGGCATCGGACGATTTAATGGTCGCAATGTCCAACGAGAACCAGGAGCCAGATTGTACGATATCTGCTACAGATCCGGCTTACCTCAACACCTGCTGCCCGTCAATTTCTTTCTCCTCCCATCAATTTCGTCCTGTATGTGCGCTACCTTTTTCCGAGCGCGCAGAATTCCAATCTTCTTCTCTCCGGAGTTTCCTCCTTGCTTCTCGGCTCTCCTTCACTTTTCTGACCTGGGACGACACGGAAGAACGAACTCAATCTGTCTTTCGTAGAGGATTATCGGGATTTTCGGGAATACGTACTCGTTGAGGATGCGAGGACTGAGTCGCGCGAATCCGGTGTCTGAGCCGACTCCTAGAAATCGATCTCCTGTTCCCCTCTTGAGGAAAGATAAAAATAAAGAAACGCGTTCAACGACTCTTTTGACCCTTGGATAATTTTTTCGCAATGTCAGCTGCATCAGGCAATAACAGTTTTGATGGTAGAATGAAAAAAAGGACAGGTAACCTTATTTTCCTGTACACATATTATTTAATCTTGATCCCTCGGACTGCCATGCGTTGACGAGATTCGCGATCTTCGAGGTCTTCCACGTAACGTTTCTCGGGGCTTCTACATTTACGATGAAAAGCTACGTGCTTAAACAAGCAAAAGTTTCCCCGGGTAAAGCCTCGAAGTAAATACTCGCCACGTTCTCACGACGAGTAGATGAGTCAATCTAGAATGAGTCGCTACGTTTATGATTGGCTTGTGTAGAATTCGTGTATCTACTACACGCCTTTGAGTATATCAGAAGCAGCAGCTGGGTTAGTGGAACGTCGCTGTAATCACGAATTGCATGGCGATGTCGGGGATTCCCTCTTTTCCATAGGGTCAGATGGGACAGACCGAAACATGGTTCATGTGCGAATACACGTGTAGCTTGTGACGACAAACCCCCACACGACACTGTGGCTTCGATGCTGGGTGACATCAAAGCACCGCTAGGTCATCCCCTGATTGTATGCCAGAGCTGAGCCTTTTCATTCGCGTCTCCCGCTTCTCTCCGTAAATGGAATAATGAAGTGACGCAGAAGCTCTAGGTGTCATTGCAGTGGCAAGGGTTCAACATCCAACTTTTTAGCGCAGCAACGGGCCGTGGAAAATGTGTAAAATCGTATGCATTTTTACCGTCGTATATTTCTCAGTCAGGTATGATGAGCTCGAAGCATTATCGGGCCACACGATAGAGCAATTTTTTTTCTAATTAATAATTCCTTCCGTACCGTAAACGGCCTTCTCTTGAACTTCCTCTCCTTTTGCTCAAAATTCTCTTACCAATCGCTGGAAAATCCCGAGACGCCAGAAAAAAAAAACAAACAAATAAAAAGTTAAGAAATGGCGAATAAGAGTGATAAAAAATGATAGCATAAAAAACCGCATCTGTTTTGTAAGCAGCCAATGTAAAAAATAATAATCCTCGAAGATAATTGGCGTAAGAAGCTTTTGCGAGAGCTTCTGGCAACGGGAGAGTCGCTAGGGGCTCTACGTTTTGCCTTCTCTTCGATTCAACATCAAAGGCATCGATGTAGCCCCGTAATCGTGGCCAAGGTTTTTATCGTTGAGTGGATGAGTAATTTTCTATCGTCTTCGTTGGCCCTCCGGAGCATCGTTGGATGGAATAAAATATAAGAGGTCGCTGCCGGGAGTAATCTCGATCGTCATCGAAATTCAAGTCCGTCCGGCTCTCGATATCGTGCCCGATGATTAATTTTCAATCGGGACTTAATTACGTGGCTCGGTAAGCTCTCGCCTCGTCGCCACGGGCTTTCACTATCTTTCCTAGGTTTTCGCTATCCAACTACCGCCATCTAAGTCTATCGCGTGCTTCTTTCACGGCAAGAAAAATAGAAAAAGAAGAGAAGAAGCTGCAAATGATAGAAGGTCGATCGACGAGGCGTATTCCGAGTGATCAGTGGGATACCGGTCTTCGTTTTTTCATTCTGCACTCTGCTTCCCAAGTTCTGGATAAAAATATTCATTGCAAATATTAGGATAAAATTGTCAAAAGGTTAATGAAAACGTATTTTTTGACCCAGGCAATATGAATCTGCAGGCCGATCTCTGGAGTTCAGTCAGCTCTGAAGCTCAATCGAGAAGCGAGCTTTGGATTGGAGAGGAATAGCAGCAGCAGCAGCGCCAGTAGCCGGATCTGATTGCGCGGAGCGTGCGCTCGTGATTAGATGGCCAGCAGTAGTAGCGGCAGTGGCAGCGACGAGCTTCGTGGCAGAAAGCCGCGCGGAGATTGAAACCACGAGGGGTCGACAGGGCCAGCGGTGGTTGGGGGGCAAGCGGAAAAGGGGATGATGGGATCGACCCGTACGAGAATACCACGCAATCGAGACTATAGCGCGTACTATCGTACTATAGAGTGGGGACCGTTCTGTGGAGACGTAAAAAATGCAATCGGCTCTTAGAGTAATGAAAGCTCTCGTTCTCCCCTGTCGAAGAGGACTTCACCGTCCTTTCGTCCCCTCACCTCATCCCCTTTTTCACCGTACTATTCTGGTTGGTGAACGACAAACCTCTTTCACTAGGAGTGGGAGGGGGCGGGGAGGAGCACCATCGAGGGGGTGTAATTCGGACGAACGATAGAATCGCGGGATCTCCGCACTGCACCTAATACTCTGTGGCGAAAAGTCTCTCTGGGATTTTCACGAGCATCAGGGACATCGCCTTACAGAAGGGATTTCTCAAATGAGTTGACGACAGCCAATACTGGCATATTCAATGTTGGTGTGTGTCCTCACCACGCCGTTCTTTTCCGAGTCCGTTGGGAAATGATTTTAGCTTTCAAAGAATATTCAACCAAGGATATGTAGATTTTTAATATATATATATTTTATTTATTTACCGATTTAGGTTTTTTTTTTATCAGCGAGATAATTTCAATTTTTCGTTATATTACAAAACAGGCATAAATAAATACGCGTTCGAAATATTATCATTTGGTGAGAAAAAATAAAAATTACTTCGAGTGATCGAAGATATACAAAGTGTGTATTCCTACTCGAAGCAGAGAACCCCCGAAAAAATATATTATCTAATTAAGAAATTAGGGATGAACAAGATAAGATACAAGTTGGCAGTGTCACGTTTCGAGATTCGAGATGGGAGGGATAAGCCCTGCGAGAAATAAAGATCTGACTGGGTATGTAAGAAAGACCTTAAGCGACAGTCGACAAGATCTTTTTTTCTCGTGAAAAGAGATATGCCGCGCGAAACAGTACGAGGGTCGTCGTGATTCCCGGTGATTCATGGGACTTTTTATGCCTCGTGGGCCAAAATAATTCACCCTAATGCCCCTGCTAACTGCTCCCGGTTCCCGGCCTTCCCGACGGGGTGATCTCTCTCTCTCTCTCTCTCACTCCTCTTTGCCACTTTTTATTGCCAAAAAAATGTCTCCTTATACATCATCAAGTGGTCCGAGTGAAAAGTGCTCTTCCCTCGAAGAATAAAATTCCGTTAAGTACCAAATATTATTTTTTTCCAATATGTTTGATACTTTGTTTGACGTTAAAGAAATTTTACGACCTGTATTTGCGGTAATGTTATTGTACAAGCTACAGTGAAATTAAAAAATGTGCGGTAGCTGGTGAACAATGGAGTAAAATTTCAAGATATACGACTCGCTAATTTTTGCAGCTACTCAAGCTCAAACAATTTGAGAAAAGGAATAATGGAGTCTGTAAGAGGCGTGCAGTTGAAGGATGGGACAATTGATAAAGAAGGCAAAGCGATAGAAAGCGAAAGACAAATCGCCACGCTGTGTTGCCCAGATGCTTATGGATTCTCGTTTATCTCGAGGCAGGGCCATTCATCGTCATCCACAGCGGCGTCTTCCGGCTCGGCGCGTTACGCACGCCATAACAGTGCTATAGTATAACTATACATAGACCGAGTGTTTAGCTCGAAGCATCAGGAGAATCAGAAGCACTAACAGTACGAGCAGAACCACCACCACCACCACCACCACCACCACCACCACCACCACCAGCAGCAGCAGCAGTAACAGACGTTGAACGAGCGAACGGAGGTCGTTTCGCATTAATTAGCGAACGAGAAGCGCCAGGAGATGCTTTCAGGGGATGGAGGAGTTGCTTGCTTGGTGCTCTGCAGGCACGAAATCGTTATCAAGGGGAAGCTGTACGTACGTTTGTGTATGTGTGTAGTGTAATGCCTTCGTCTCGTGCTCGTCACGCCTAATTGCATTTTACAGTAATTCGGCGCATGGTAAACCACTACGTTTCTGCTGGGCCACTATCGAGCAACTGCAGTAATAAAGCAGTCAGGGGTTATACCTAGTTAGAAAAGTAAACAATAAGATTTGATGCAAATGATTGTGGAGAAAGGTTGAGATTGCGACAGTAACGAGAGCTTATCATTTTCTCGTTTATCGAACATGCTGTTATCCTCATTATTGTACTATTATTATTGCCACCATTAGGGTAATATACGTCGTTTCACGAGATATATCAATATCATCAGCCCTTCTTCATCCGTCCCGGTGGAATATCGCGAGCTCGGATTACGGCGAGTCTCCAACATTACTCCTACCCATTGGATTAACATCGAATATCTATATATGGGAAATCTCGTTTAACGTCGGTTCCGATTATCTCAATGCAATTGACTTGTCGGTAAATGATTAATGGCCTCGTAAAATATTCATTATTTTATCCGAACAAATTTTTTCAACCTCTTTCGATAAGTGTAAATAAATCAATAGATAGTCTCGATGCATTTTTTTTTTTCTGTAGGTTGGAAATATTTCGTCATGGACATAAGTGCATGTGGATAAACCACGCACAAGTAATTAATATGCTATTTGACCTCAATGAATATTTACAAAATAAATTTGATGCATTTTAAAGTGCAAGCGGACTAATGAAATAGCTTAAAAAGATGATTTTTGTTGTTGTGTAGGACAAAAATAGGTTTGGAATAGAATGGACTGACGAAATTTCGGTTATTTCCGAGTTTTCAATGATATTTATAAGCTATTATGTGGAAGAGATGCTGTGCGATGATATTACACATAACACCTAGCACCATAAGCGAATTAATCAAGCCATTAGCCCAGGTACCGGCGTCGCGAGGATACAATGTACCCGGTTACCAGTGCCAAGCATCGTCGGTCTACTAGCCGTCTGTTAATCATCGATCGCTAATTATGCTAAGCGTCGCGTCGAGCGAGCTAGTATTATGTACGCTGACTATGGCTCGTTCTAGCTGGCGGTGTCTGCGAGAACGGCGTGTTCGACGACGCTTCACGAGTTCCGATATCGTCTCCCGCCCACGAGCGAGACGTGCGTCACGAGTTAACACCTGCTGTACGTAGCTGTACTATGACAACGAGCTAAAACATTGCCGTCGCTAAAACATTGCCTCCGACCTAACTTGACACATCGAGCTCGTCTGGCGCTTGTCAATGAACTCGATTGTCTACCGATGAGTCAAATATTAATTTTACAAAAAATTAAGAAATTCAACGAGCGCAGAAAATTTTACAAAATTCCCGTATAAGAAATTTTTAAAGCATCATATTTATTGATTTAAAAAAATATTTTATATTTAAGAAAAATATAACTCCCACAATGGAGAGGAAGTAAGCGAGGGTTAGAGCTCCTCAATGTGAAACGAAGAGTTTTCGAGGAGATCCTGAGCTGGTGTGGGTGCTGCGATGCAGCAGCGGGAGCACAGAGGTGCTGGCCAAGTTTATCTCGCTCATCCTCATTAAAAACCCTCCAGCGCACCCTCATCTTCCTGGCTTGTGCTCCCATCTACTCATACTCGTTCCCACTATTTCCCATTCCATTCCACCCTCACCTTACTTCCACATATTTTTACCATCTCATTCCACGAAAAAAAAAATTAATCGACGGCGGGGTAAATTGAAACACCCTTCAGATAAATGAAAATTTCTGAGGATACACTTTCTCACATTCGAGAAAAATGCTTTATTTTTTATTCGTTTAAACGATCTGGTTTAGCATTTTTTTGATAACTATTTCGGAAAATCTCCATTTTTGCGCCAACGAAATTTGATCTCAAACAATCGTATAAATTCAGTTATAACGATAAAAAGCGTATCATGTATTTCCTTTTTTTTCTCCTTTATTATTCTTTCTTTCCTTCTTTCCGGGCGATTACTCGCCAGAGTGCGCAGTTTACTCTTTTCCAGGTTCATCTTTCTTTACTTTTTTAGAAAAACTACGGGCTACGAGAAGAGAAGAAAGACCGACTGAACGTACTTTCTACGTGAGTACACCGAAGTACGCTCTATTAATTAGGAAAAAAAGATCTGGGCTGTGCTCGGCAGCAAATGCTGGTCAGCAAAAGGAAAAGGAATCCGAGAGTTAGGGAGTAAAGTAGGAAGTGAAAAAATAAAAAGAAAATGATAAAAGAGGGAGAGAGACAGGTGAAGGTGTGGATAGAGAGTGGAACCGACTGTGTAATGACGCGAATTGAATATCTTGCGACTCAACGGCCCACGGGCTCCGTAATTACGACCCCGGGCGGCTGGCTCATCTTTTTTCTTTTTTCTTTTTTTTTTTCCTCTCTACTCTTTCCCTCGTAGCTTTAGAATATATACTCTGCCATAATATATACATATATATTAGAGTAATCCATTCGTTTGAATACATATTTTTCATCGATCCCGATAATGTGTCTCTATTCATCTTTACATAACTTTGCCGTATACTCGGTATTTAAAATAAAATAGTTGAGAAAAGAAATGGAAATTGAAGGTTGCGTGAGAATATTGCCGTTGGCTGTTGTATCGAATGGAAAAAGTTTCTTCTAAGCAGATAGCTTCCATTTTTGTTTTGGAGCAAAGGTAATACGAGCCTTTAGCGGGGGTGTAGTATAGCGAAAGGGAGGAGACCTTGGATGAGGGGGGTGAGAGTGTGTCGAGAGTCGGCGGCCACCCTCTTCTCGTTCACCGTCACCTTGGAGACGCTCGGTCGCTTCCCCAAGAGTTTCCGTTGGTCTCCGGTCCGGCGTCGGTCGACGGAAGCGCGAGCGAGCGCGCTATACTCGGCAACCTCCAGGAGTTGTGGCAATAGGGGAGGGTGAGCAACCCTCTGCTCAACACACGAATAACCCCTCGCTAGCTCACAGCTTTCCCGAGAGAGAGAGAGAGAGAGAGCGAGCGAGACTGAGAGTCGAGGGCTGCTCTCGCCTGATTGGCGGCCGTCGACTATCGACCAACCCGCAAGCAGCCCTTTGTTTTAACCACCACCCTCTGGCGCGAGAGCTCGGCCTGCCGCTCTATCTATGCATCATCCCCCTGCTGCACTACGCCAGAGTGACGAGAATGTATAGCCCTGGAGAGAGGGCATTCCTCGAATTCTAACGAGGCCTCTCGCTATCTCTCAAATACCATAATTATCACTACATTCTCCAAATTTCATAAAAAACATGTATCGCTCACTAATATTTAAAAAAAATTATCACTGACTTGACTGTATTATAAGTTTAATCCCCCCTCCTCCCTTAATTGGCATTTTCGTTTGGTCAGAGTTGGGCCCTTTTCCGTGAGAGGGCATTAGAAGGATGGTAATACAGTATACATCAAAGGAAGTAACTCGGGTCACGGATTTCTCGAGTGTCGCGTGCGAACGACTATTCCGGGGACATATATACATATATAGCAAGGGGCGGTAAAGTTCACTTGCTCGGAGGAGAGGATCTCGTTACCGCCTTGCAACGCGCGCTACTCCCGAGACCTGGAGAATATTCTGAAACGTCTTCTTCGAGGTAGTGAATTAATTGCCGACTTTGCTAAGAGAAGACGGCGACTCCGGCAACACTAAGGACTCTAGGAATACGGCGACGACGACAACGACGGCTTACAATGTCTTCGCTAATTAGAGGAGTTTGATGGGACTTAGTTAATTAGATGGTTCCGCGAAGCGTCAAGATTCTGTAACGTTCTCACTGGTATTTGCGATACCGTGACTCGAAACCTCTTTAATACAGTAATTTCTCGGTTTATTTGCAGCAATGATATTTCTATACACACATAGATTTGAATCATATAAAACAAAATCTATTGCTAAAAATTTTCACTCTTAATAGCCTCTTTAAGTGGACTCCTATAATTGGCAATACGTATTTCGGGATCATTTGTATTTTACACAAGTACATAAATAAATAAACAAACAGCTAGTCAAAAATAATCATTCAGCCTCTGTTAAAGAGACCCGTTTATTCAACACTTATATTTTTTATTTTTTATTATAATACACCTTACATACTCGTAGAACCTACATAAAAACCTTATTAAAACACGCTTAGTTATACACCATTTTGTGTTCATGTAACTTGTCGTTTCTCGCGAGCTCGATGGGGGAAGTGGGCAGTATTATCACGAGTAAGTTGGTCAGCACAGCGGATGCATTGGTACGTGATCGCAGGTTTTCTAAAATCAGAAAGTAAAAAAATACAAAAATCACACGATCAAAAACATTATCATTTATACTATGCCACGAGCATTTTGAGGTGCATAAAAATGGTACTGACCCAGACATGTAGTGAAAGCTGCATAGCATGCCCAACAGTGATATGAAAATAAATTCGAAAATCCAGAAATGAAGAAAATGACATTACATGCGAAAAAGGATTATAAAACTAAATCCCGATATACAAAAATGCGGAAATTGCATTTCATGCGTAAAGACATTACAAAAATAAAGGGAAAATAAATGAAAAACATAATGGTGTTGGAGTGAACACGAAATGGGGGAAAAAAAAAAGAAAAAAAGAACAATTACGTCCATCGTCAGCCAACGTGTGCAATATCGAAAGCTCCGATTAGTCGTGACACACGGGGATAGATGCCAACACTGCAACAGCAGCAAGAGAACGACGATGATGGCGATACATGCAGTTATCGCCGCGCAGCAATAACTGTCGGTAATTACCCCACTCCGTAAATTTCGCAATAGCAGCCGCAGCAGCTTCAGTCCTGCGGGAATTCATCGTACCATCCGGCTTCGATTCGAGCCCGAACATTCGCAATTACGCATGAAATCCCAGCGGACAGTTCGATCGTTAAAAAAGGGAAAAAATGTTTTCAAAAAGCGCTGCATCCATGCGGTGATACACGAAGAAAAAAAAAAAAAGAAAAAAAGGCGGCGTAAACGGGAGATATGAGAAAGTCGATGGAGAAATAAAATGAGAAAGCCTGCGAAGATTCGACAACCTAAAAATAAATGTAAACACACGTAGGGAGCGCTAAAAATGTGCACCCATTGTTCGAAAGCGAATGGAAGCCGATCGTTCGATCGTTGTGTTTTCCAGCACTGTTGGGACTTGCTCGACGTCATCGAGTGGCAATATTAATTTTTTTTTACGGTGGGGGTTGCAGCGAGAAAAAAGTGGATCCTTCGGGAATCGTCGAGAATACGATGGGTATGCTGACGTGCGGTGGTGTGTGTGTGTGTGTGTGTGTGTGTGCGCGCGAGTATCAGGGAGAGAAAAATGCTGGTATTTTTTACACAGATCGGTGAACTACGGGTTTTCCTCGCTCCCTTTTTACGTACAGTGTATTACAGTAGTATTCTCCGGCGTTGTTCAGACGCGTCAGTACGGAATGATTTCGCGAATCTGTGCTCACGAATGCGTGAGTCCCTCGGGCTCCGTGCATCTCCGTTCACTTCCTCTCGTTTACTTTTGTTTTTACGCGTGTTTTGTTCAATATCTATACGTCTCGTGTCTCATGGGAAAGGGTAAATTTTACGACGAATAATGGGATTGTTCGTCAAATTACTCGAGAGTAATTATTGATTAATCAACGATAGAGGAATAATATATCCGGAGGGATGTCTATTATAAACTCTAATTATGACAACGTGGCATGTGGAAATAAATATTTTCACGACCGATAACAATGGATTTAATCAAATTCAACCGAGATATGGATTTAAAAGTCATTTAAAAAATATCTCGAATGTTGAAATTTTTGTGATGTAAAGCATAAATTTAGTAGTGACTGTTGAAATCTCGGCAGAAACTAAGGGTAGAAGTGAGAAGGGAATGATAGGAATAAAAGAAAATGAGAACGAAAGTGTAAAATTGAGTGAGAATTCAGTATGAATTTCAGGCTCTCTTGTAGTTTCTTAATGCCACGAAGCCACAGGTCCTTTGAAAGAAAATGGTCATCGAGAAAGACGCGGCGGAGAGGATCCAATAGCTCGTCGAATGGGGTTGGCCTCGACACGACACGAACAAGAAGACAAATAATGAATTTTTATTGGTGCCGATCGTCGGAGGTTATCGAGACCGAGAGATATGGAGGATTGAATTCGGGAAGGGACTCGCTCGATTGGCACAATGGATATCTCCTCTGTGTTCCCCCTTTCACTTTCCGTCTTCTGTCTGTATAATCTGAGGGAAACCATCGTGGAATAGAAGAAGAAAGACAGAAGAGAAAGTAATAGACCGAGTGGGAGTGGGAATGGGAGGGGGAGGGGGTGGTTTTCGAGGGTTAAATGAAGGTAAGGGGTGAGGACTCGGCATGGTCGACAAGGCCACCCAGCTGGTTCTTCTCCGTGGTGCTTTCAACGATTCCCTCGCTCACTGGCTGGTAATTATTTTTCCAAGGGCGAGAACTTCTGTCGTTGACAGGCTTCGACTCTCGAGGAGTTTCTCGCTCATAGTAGTAGTACACTATATAACACACAACTAGTAGATTCTCCGCTACAGCTTTGATAACAGACGATTCTCATAGAGATACGAGCCATCATCGCGCGAGTCTCTGATACTCAGTTATATTAATAAAAACTCTGCATTGTATTCCTTTCTTTTAAGATTTCCTCGATTCTTCCTAGAGAGAGGATCCGTAATTGATGGAAACTTGGATACCTTTTATTCAATTGACATAGTAAGTAATTGAGAAAAGACCATCTACCAGAACAATTTCAGATATCAACAACATTTATGTAAGAATTTCGCAAGCTTTTGGTTTTTCTCCTTGTTTCATTTGTATAGCTTGAAATGGTTTGCAGAAAAATCGTTGTAAAAACAGAATTTGAAGGGAATTTTCCGGCAAAGTCACGAGTACGGATAATTTAATATTGCAATACAGGGGATAAAGAAGGTAGGAGAAAAAGCAAAGTGAGTGGACGATGGGATGGCGTAACGCTGTAGCAGGTGACAAGGAAAATCGAAAGAGAAGAATAGGAAGGAAGGGAAGCGAGAAAAGCGGGGAAAGCCCGAGCCCGGCAAAGGAACGATATATAGACGTATATCGTAGGTACGTAGATATACGTAAAGCTCTGCGGGAGCGACGAGAAGGGGGCGGAGGAAGAGGCGGAGGCTCGCGTTCGCCGTCGAGACAAAGATCCACGTCATCGGCAGCATCTAGAGAGAAGCGACGGCGCCCGCGCGCGGCCCTCTCGCGAGCTTCCGAGGAGTGCGAACTCGCGGAAACTGACAGCTCGACAGGGCTGCATGGCTGGCTGGCTGACTGCCGGCTCTGTGTCGTCGTTCTCGAGCATGCCGTTTTCTTCATTCTTCTCCTGCGATTAAATGGAGATAAACGTGCTGCGGTATACAAGCAAAGGGCTAAATAATAAATCTAAAGAGACAGAAACATAACGAGACAAATCAGCAAATTAAAACATGGTAGAATTTTCATTACAGAAAATACGCGCTTCGCCCGGAAAATCGAAATATTCCAATCGACCGTTTACCAAATTGTTCTAATATTGAAAAATTAAAAAGACGCCATCGTAGAATAATTACGAATCGATGATTTTCGAGAATGTATTACGAGTATTTACCATGGGATCCGGAGTGTCGGTTGATTTTCTCCTTTTTTACCCACCCTCGGTTCAGCCATGGGCAATTTCATAACTCGTTTCCCTGCCTGTTGAGATTCTTGCATAATTCTTGTCTCGTTTCGAGGCTCGGGCAGACCAACGACGACTGGAATAATGGACGCGGGACATCGGCTCACTCTCATTGTTTTATTCCCCTCCGGGGGTTCACCGGGAGGGAAGGGGGAAAGTGGTATGGTACGCGCTGGCTGAGCAGTAGTATCCAGTAGTAGTGGTAGTAGAGAACACCACCACCTCGAAGCATCTCGCACCACCGCCACGACTCAACCGAACCAACGAGCCAGTCACTTTTAAATGGTCTCCTCGACGCGATGATTATTATTAGCGAAACGAACATCTGGCCACGACGGAGCTGGACGGTGAATGAAAGTGTGATTGAACAAAAAAATAAAAAATAAAGAGCTAAATGGCTGGAGGAAGGACGAAAAGTGAAAGAGATGAAAAAAGTAATGCGTCGGTGGAAGAATAATACACGAGTGGTTTAACCGTTAATTTTATACGAACGTTGAGCGTACGAACGAATTAGCGATAAGTGCGAGAGACAATTATGGGGATGTGAGTTCGATCATTTAATTTATCGAAATTGAGTAATCGGTGGCCGAGGATTTATCGTACCGTTCTATTCATTACAGTACCTGTATCGATGCTTTAAATGCTCATTATAAATAATTGGTGCAAGGATATTGAATCTTTTGAGGCTCGTGTCATGGCTAAAATTGTCTAGAACAATTAGGGAGTGATAATAATATAATTAACAGACAAGCAGATGAATATCGGGGACTAAGTGGTGGGTTATCTTGAGCATACGAGTATTTATGGATTAATATGAAAAGAAATATGAAATGGGAAGTTGGCGAAAGGATTGCGACAATTGTGCAATATACGAATAAGGTGTTACCACTATTCGTGAAATTTTGTTTTGTCGTTTATTGCGCAGGTTCACGTCCAAGCTTGGTTAATTATTTTTCCACTGTTGTTTTTAAGGAGCTTCCTTTTGTACCGCTGTTGCTTTCGTCGGTGCACGAAGGACGTGCGATGTCAGAAATTGGTCTACAAAGGGAGAATTTGATGGAGCTCGTCCATCAGCTACGAAGCACAGAGGAAAGAAATTAAGCGCTGGGATGACTTCGCTGGAACCTGACGACTCACTGCCCGGCGAAAGTAGCTGCTGCTGCTGCTGTTAGCTGGCCCGGTTCGATTTCTGGCGTCAATTAAAAAGTGACGCGGACCGAGGAAAATCGGTAATTAAGGGAGCGGCTGGTACGCGCGCGCTCTCCAACGAACCCGCTGCCGCCGCCGCCGTCGTGCATGTGTGCCCTCACGTCCTTCCTCTTTCTTTCCAATCGTTCACTTCCTATACGCAATACGGCTCGTGTCCATCCCGTTCAAGCCTGCATTCGATTAATCTACTCGATCGAATTCCAACAGTCTCGCGTTCCAATAAAAACCGATGCAAACATTTTTGCAGTTGGATATCGTGGTACAAATAAAAAACGTACAACGTGCAAAAAAAATATATATACAAATAGAAAAACTGAAATACAATGTATTCTCGAATTTTAAGTCGCAATTTTGACGCCACTGAATTTTTGCAAATCTCCATCTTCTATGTCCGTCCTTATCGCTCGCACTCTGCCTCGTTACTGTTGTTGACTCTCGAAGGTATCTCGCGTCGTGAGATGCTTGAATCGAACCTGCCAATTAGAGGAAAGAGGCGGCGAAATTGTGTGGCTGTGTATGTGAAGGTTTCCTTTACTTCTTTTTTATTCGGAGGCAAAGAGTCGGGTTGGAAAAGGTGGCGAGTATTTTCAGGACAGGAGTGAGTTCCTCGAGCATCGCGTTTGATGCAACTTGCGCGCATCACGAGCTCGGCAACACCTCAGGTTCGCTTTCGATGGCTCGGAAAAAAAGCCGATCGTTCTTTCGGGCTCCGTTACAAAGACGAAGTAGCGAAGAAGAAGGAGAAGAAGAAGATGACGACGACGATGATGATGATGATGATGAAGAGAAAGACGAAGAAGGAGGAAGAAGCAGAAGAAGATGAAGAAGAAGAAGAAGAAGAGAAGAAGAGTCAGACGCGGTTTAGCGCTCGAAGCTCGTTACTGGCCGTGACTCGACACTCCCGACACTCCGGACCTGTCGTCCTCCTTCGCCTCCTTCTTCTTGTGCCGCCTCTTCTCCACAAGCTGTGGATAAAACTCGGAATCCGCTCGATCGAAGCTCGTAGCAGCCATGAAACCCTTTTCGTGCACCGCTGAGATTCTCATATATCAGTGTAAAGAAATATTATTTATTTATCGCATATTCTCCAAAATTTTGGACTCTTCTAGAATGATACGGAAACAAATGAATTCATGACACAAATGAGCAATAAATAATAGTCACAACTCTGCCCGGTAATCAAGCAAGAAAATACAAAATCAATCTCCGATCGAACTCAATAATCGACTTTCCTCAAGATTTCGATCGGAGTGGCAATCGAATATTGTATATCATTTGTAGCGATCATTAAAATTAGTCTTTGGGCTAATTATAAGTTAAGTTCGAACGGTGAAATACCATAGCCCCCGATATATCATGCGATTACAGAGTTTAATAGAGTTACAGTAGCCGCAACATGTCCAACAGACACCGCGAATTCTCTAATTGTCGGGCAGCCTGGGAGTTACGAAACTCGGCATTACCAGGGAGAAAGTGTCGAGTAAGTACGCTTGCGTCGAAGAACCCTGCAGGCAACACGCAAATTCTTCCCGACCCTCTTAGCCCGTGCAAAGTTGCAAATGTGCGTGCATGACTGAAACTCGTAGATGAAATCTTGAATTTTTATCAATAACACTCCCACGAACAGCGGCAAACTTATCGAGCGTCTACGGAAATAGGAGCGAACTTTCTAGCGAATTAGCGTCAGGGGCGATCGATCAAGTCGTGGCAAAGTGATTGAGATTCGTGACGGTGATCAGCAGCCTTTGCTCCACGATCGTGATGAAAACTTTTTCTTCCACTGCCGTTAACTGTCGATTTTAGCCTACAGCCAACTGACTTTACTCACAGTATAACTACCGGTAGTACGACTCGTCGACTTGTACAAATTATGCGACGAGGTCGATGGAAAAAGATAGACAAAACAACGGACAAAGTGATCGATGCTTCGGACGATTATAATCAAGTCCTTAAGGACCGAAAATGCTGTCTACATTTGTATTCAAAAAGATGCAAATTTTATTAATTTAAGGTCAATTATAAAAGTCAAAAGACATTGGCGTAGGCATCACATCGTAAAAAAACATTCTCCGAACATAATTACAGAAAATAAAATAAATGAATTAATCACTGGGTCTAATGATCTACATTTATTCAACGGAATTATGTGATACATGCGCATATATATGTGTATAAACTCTCGTACGTGATTAAATAATGATGATAGTATTAATAATAATGAGTGTAGGAGTCATACGGTAGGACGGAGCAACGTCGACGGACGTCGTAGTGTAGGATACGAGAGTATATACATCTACAAGTCGACCGTTTAAAGATCACATTGCGTTAACCGGGCATAACGAAGAGCCAGAAGAAGCGGATGAAGGAGACGAAGAGCGGTGAGGGAATTGAGCTCGGCGGCGCACTGATTGCCTCAAATAACCCATTAGTCCTGAATCCTCGAGAAATTACGTGCGTCCCGGTACGCGAGAGCGTGTCTCGTTCTTTGACGTGTTAATCCCGGTCAATGCTATCCACGAGTTGACTATGTAGGTGCAGCCCATGTTGATATGCCGGTGAGTGAAGCTCAAGCTGAAGCTGCTTCGAGCATTTGGTGGACGTGCTGGTTTGTAGGAGGAGAGTGTCATGTTAAAATCGCGGAGCCGAGGAGGACGGAAGGTACAGAATGGAAGTTGTCTTCCTCCTGTGCCTCGATCCTCATTCTGGGAGGAGTCGTGTTTCCATGATTCAGCGATATTCAACCGCGAGACCGAGGAAAATCGACGTGCGCCGACGGCGGACCTTCACGCCTCATTCGACACACAATCGGGAAAGAAGAGTTCGCGTATATCCTTTATTACCGCTTCTGCCTCTATTTTCCTTTAGATGCCACGAGAATAACCATCTTCCGATCCATTTCGGAACTCCAATTTTCCCCAACCAAATCATCTGTACCAAATCATTCGCGTATACCATCTACAAATATTGGCTAATTGGTCACTGAATAGTCATTGAGAGACAATTCGATCGTTGAAAAATGATTTCTCAGCTGTTTCAGGAGACAGCCCTTGAGACAGTATGTTCGGAGAACTCACGCTTTTCGAGCTGCACACACACACACACACACACACACGATGAGATTAAAAAGATCGATCATCAGGTTCTTCGAGTGTCCCAGTCGATCGCCTCGCGTCCTCGGATGATCTGGCGCATTCCGAACCAGTGAGATCCCAGTTAAATCCTGCACCAGGAATTTTCATCGAGCTATCGGATTTTTTCAGGCCGGAATGGAAAAGATTTTCGAGCGAATGAAGAAAAAAAAACAACCTCGAAATAGCGAATTATATACGTCGGGATATCGCTGCAACTGATGCTGCAGGAGGCAGGACCGATATCGTCTACTTTTTCGACTGGCGGAACGACCGCGGCGTGCAGATCGGCTGTCCGGTGAAACTCGAGCAAAACATCGTAAATGAAATTGGCGGAGAGATGGACCACGATCGGTGATCGAAGGTTCGGTCGTCACGCGGCGTGGGATTCGAAACCATATGCCATCCTAATTTCCGCGAGGAAAATTATTAACATAATCGGAAAGAATACAATACGGATACTTTGTTTTTTAACTGTCCAATTAGCCTCAAAAACTAGTACTATTTTATACCATCAGGATTACTACGGTTTTGTTCTAGCTTTTCTAAAGTGCATTTTGGTGTTGCGGTGAAGGTTACCGAATCGGATCGATCACCGATCGAAGGAAAAGAGAAGAACGAAGCCAAGCACAATCTATCGAGTTAAGTGTCTACTCTCTACACGCCTAACTAAATAGCGACTCACCATACTGCGCGAAACGATCAAGGAGCCCGATCCTTGCGTGCTGTTGAGGTAAGAATCTCGGCCATGGCGAAAGGCGCTCACGTTGGCCAGGACTCTTGCACGCGCACGTTGCCCGTCGCGCTCCAGTCCCTGCAACACATACCATAACCACATTCGTCTCAGTCTCGCTGAATCTCTTCTTCTCCATTTTCAAATTTTTCTTCCTCACTTAATCACGATGTCACATGCACCGCGCATTAAGACTTTTTCAGCCCTACGACTTTAAAAATTTTATATTTAATTCATACCAGGTGATAAAAAAAAGATCCTCTCTTAAACTGGTGGTTTATATTATTTTAATGTGCCTTATTCAGCATTTTCTCGAGATAATTGATTGACGGATTATGAGATACTAGATATAATGCAGCACGAAATTTTGCCGTAAAAATGAGAATTAGAATGAATAAAGTGTCGCGAAAAAAAAAAAAAAAAAAAAAAAAAAAACGAAAACGGAGAGTATGAAAAAAATTCAGACAACGATCAATTAGGGACAAAACGGGTCTCCCCGTATGTGCCATCACGGCTTCGGTGGAGACATTGGACCCGTCTCCCGCCGAGCTGTCGCAATAAAGAAGAAACGATAAATAACGTAAAAATCCTGGGCAGAGAAGTCCCGCATACAGAATAGCAGCAGTAGGTGCGTATAGGCGAGAGAAAAAAAAGGGGGAGGGGGGAAGAATTGTGGAAAGATGGCGTGACCCGACGAGCACACGTCCGCGCATTAACCGGGCTATTAATCCTCCTCCGCTTCCTAAGTCACAGAGGGCGCTCGATCGGCACGCACGTCTTGGTCTCTCAGCTTTCGTCTGTTAAGATTTTGCCGCTTCGTCTTGCCCGCTCGTTGCGCTCCGATTCTTAAGGTACAGCGCTAGTAGTGACACACGTAGCCTCGGGCCTGCTGTACGTACTTACGATGGAAAAAGGAGGCTGAGGACCCCGAGGCCAAAGAGACGCGAAAGATTCGTTCTAGAAGCACAACGCGAGGTCACTAAGAAGCGCCAGAGAGAAATTTTAAGATGACGAGCGGTGTGCGGGGGAGTGTCTGAAGGAGAGAAAAAAGTGGCGATTGCATGGACCCCGAGTGTTACATGATGTATGCGACTTCACGTGTGAATCGCACGTGTGAAAGAGGCTCAAGAACCTCGATATTGAGATAGACGCTCACGCCTAGCTCTTCTTCATGCATTATAGAGACATCTTCCCTTCGGGGCTTTAACCCTCTCCGTCCTTCCGAACCCTGCATAATCTTTCTCTTTTGCCTTCTTCTTGCGTCTTTCACGGTAGCCTCAGGGCAACGCTCCTCCTCAATATTCAATGGCTGCCAAGTATTTTTCGTTTACTAGAATTTTTCTCATTTTCCTATTTCACTCGAAGATCATTACACGTTTAATAACTACATTATCATATAAAAACAATATTCCGAAGATTTGCCGTTAAAAATCGCTGGTGACTAAAAGGTAAACGAGGAATAAAGAAGAACGAAAGATAACTTGAATCGAAAAAAAAAAAGCGACGAGGATAAATGAAGCATGGGAGGAAAAGAGTGCGGAAGATAGTGGAAAAAAAGAAAAAAGAAAGGAGAAGAAAAGAAGGAGTGAGGAATGGTGGAGAGGAAGGAAGGCGTAACTCGCGGCGGCGAGTCGGCGGGGGCGTCGGGCGACGTTATTACACGGTTCATTAGGGACGCGAGCCCCGAGGCGGCGTCGAGTATTCGCAGGTCGAAGCGAGTGAGCAAGGAAAATATGGGATGAAAGTGAGAGGACACTGAAAGCGAGGAAAAGCACCGACGAGCTTACAGAGCCAAACGAGGAGGGCCGCAAAGAGGGGGGAAAAGAAGAGGAAAATAGAGACGGAGGAACGCTTGGTATATGAGCCGACAGGGCCGCGACCAACCAGACCGATTCCACCGTCGACGCTCTTGCCTAACCGCGGAGACTCGAGTGCCAACGCAAAGAGCGAGATAGAGAGACATTATATATAGAAACGTTCTTAATGAGCGAAGCTCCGATAATGCCGCGGACAAATGAAAAATTCGCTTCCCCTAATAACCCGCGTCTACGTTCCGCTCACTTTCGAAATTTCCGAGAGGAGGTTCAACGCGAGAATGGGACTACTAGCTACTATACTATTGAATAGTATAGCGCTGCAACAATCACCGAAGCGATAAAAAGTTATTGACCAATAAATGGAAAAGATACAAGTAAAGTATGAGATAAGTATGAAAAAAAGTTGACCGGATCGTTTAGTCTCTCCACGCCAAGTTACCGGCGTCGAGACCACGTCAGTTTTTTTATTTTTATGAATTCCGTTTCCGCGGCACATCCGGCGGACGATCGCATCTCCTCTCGTCCTTTCCGCATCCACCTACACGACCCTGCTACATCTACGCCATGGCAAATACAGGACGCGGTACTGTACTTGTGCTTCCTCCCGCGCGTAGCTGCCGCACCTAGACGATCTCGTTCTGCTTCGGTATAGTGGAGAGATGAACTTCCGTTTCCTGAGCGATTTGTGAATGGACAGCATCTACCGGATCGCCGAGCCGTTGGTCCGCATTCAATTGAAAAATGTCGATGAGTACCCAATAAGTTATATTCACCGCAACATATCTCTATACACGGGACAACTGAATTTAATCGGTTGTTATTGCGATGGACCGATCGGTCGAGGCAATCAATTACTTACCGTCGCAGCTCCAACTGGTAAATTGAATCAGCCAATTAGTGTATTCGCCCTGCATGGCATATCATGAAAAATATTCATTTCAAATTTCTTCCAAATTCCAAATAATTTCACTAATTAGCTATTGATATGTACAAGGGACAATTCGGGAGCGGGACGATACTTGAGAAAATCGTGTACCGCAGCCCCTGGAGACTCGCACTATGTTTTTCAGCTGAAAAGCTGTTCTCTATTTACTTCGCCCTTCCATTCGCTATCTGCCCGTTCTCACTCTCTCTCTCTCTCTCTCTCTCACTATCAATAGCGATTAATAGACGATTCGCCAGCAATTAAAGCCAAGTGGCCGGTACAAACATCGATCGCCCTCTTCTGTAGGAAGGGTGAGAAACAAGATTGGGGCTTCCGGAGTGTTGGACGAACTTGGACGAGAAGTGAATCTCTGTGAGGCTACGCTTATACTTGCAGGCTGCATTGAAGAGTTTTAGGAGGAGGGGGCGACCACCGAAGCCTCCCCCAACTCGCTCAAATATTTACCACTGCCCCCTCTGGTGCACCCAGTGCAAACGCTCGTGGCTCATTGTTCCACCGCGCTACTATGTGTAAATTTAATCTTCGCAAGGGGACTCACTCTCCTCCGCTTCTCCAGTACTAACACTGCTGATCGTACAATGGGGCATATCGATATTTATCGGAACACACGTGAACACGCGACTTTCAGTGTAGGCGATGAAACACCATACGGTGAACGTTCCTTGTTCCAGGGTTCTTCAAAATTCACCAAACGATGAAATTAGTCATTATCATAGCGGTAAAATTAAATTTTAATATCGTTCTTTGAAATCACTTGAAAAAAAGTATGATCATTTCACGCGTGTTTTTCCGCTGATTGCTAGAAAAATATGGTGAAAGGGTCGCTTCATATTGATGAAAGACAATGAACCACAATGAAGTTTAGTGGAGATGGACGTGGTGATGAAGGTTAAAAGGCACTCACGAGGAATCTCGAAGGAATTCGCTGACTCGTCGTTTTTTCCCATCCCCGTCCCCCGAACTTCTTCGCGGCTCGTGCGGTGACATCTTTATCGTTCCCGTGACTGCCAACGAGTCGCAATGAGGCCTCTCTACAATATAATATACACCGTATGAGACTCTCGCCCTCTCGTTTTTTATTTTTATTTATTTTTTTCTCACTCGTCGTGTCTCCGGTTATCCGAAAAAGACACGCATCACCGTTGGCTCGCACGAGCGCGAGACAACTTCGTAGGTTATAGAGGGAGAGAGAAGAGTCTCGCGGTGTCGGAGCCGCGTGTCGGCATGACTCGACCGTGTCGTCTCGTCATCCGTCCGTCCCTTCTTCGCTTTCGTGATTCTATATGCACGGCCCTTTGTCGGAAAGTCGCGGGACACCTGGACGAAGCAGTGGCCTCTGGGGTCACCGAATGATCCTCTGCATCGCTCGGTGATCATTCCACCGCTATAATCTCGAGCCTCTGCTTGTAGTCCTATAAATTCTCTTCAAAGAGTATCGTGATTTTCTTTCTCGCCAAATTGCTAATTCTCTTTTGAGTGACTTTTCAATCGAGCGAGCTTTCGCCGATTCAACGAGAAATTAAAAATTTTACTTTTCGATCGATCCTTTCCCCGATAAAATCATGACCAAGCTTGACCCCTCTCACACCCGGAGAAATTAAACGCCTCAAAGAGGAATGCCATTGGTCGGTGATGTGATATAACGTTGGCAGGGTCGTCGTCCACCTTGTGGAACGATGCTCAGTGTGAGAGAGCACGCTAATGGCCCCACTTAACATCTCAAGCAACATCCCCCTTCTTGCATCTCGTCGGTTCATCCTTTGCGTCCTTACATCTTGAGCGAGTGAGCAACTTTGACTCCTTCATCACCGTCGTCCTCTCATTTCGATTCTTCGTCTTCATACCACCATTGCCACCCTTCATGGTAACCACGATCTTTGATTTGGCCGCTGCTCTCTCGTCGCTTTCTTGACTCGCACACGGGGCTTGCCTCTGGAACTCGAGCCTCTATTAATAATCCGTAATATTTATTTCGAATTCGTCACGGGTATACGGTACGAGGTATACGAGCAGGTACAAAAGACCTCACGATTTTAAACGATCAAGAAGTCACCGGCTGCATTTGTCGAGCCTCTTTGTCAACTGGTTTTCGTCTTTAACATTTATTTGACGCTCTTTAATATTTTTTATCGATTGGAGCTTCTGAAAGAAACGGGGAAAAAAACTGAAATGACATGCGATATGTTGGTAACGAGGTTTTCTTGGTCAGAGCGCGGAATATAATTATTCTGACATTCGTTGAAAGCAAAAGTAGTGATCCATGGTCGAGCCATAGATCAGAGGGGTCGAGGGAAGGGATTAATTTCTTCCTGAGGATACAGTAAAGGTTGGTGCTGGCTTGGTATCCCGAGTAGTAGGGGTAGCTTTCGCGGTTTATTCGAGCGAACGGACGTGGTGGTCCGCCGGGGCGAATGCACAAAGGGTGAGATGAATCGCCTCCGGAGAGTCCAGCGGACAAATGGGAACATTAAGTCGCTTTTGCGGGTTGCTATCAGCCCACCCCCGCTTGACCCCCTGAGCAAGTCGCGGACTTTCCGCGTTCGCGTACCGATATATATATATATAGGTATGGATCCACAGACACATGGAACGAAACGGGCACTATATTCACTCGCTTGGTTTCTCTACACGTCGCCGTTTGGCGAATTTATATACGAATGTGGATGTGAAAAGAGGTTGCGATATAGTATAGAAACTAGACGCGCGCGTGTTATGTATCCAGTATACGTACTTACTCGACCCCCGCAGGATTGCGGACAGAGAACGACGTACCGGGGCTATCCGATCGCTATCGGGTTCCGGCGGAAGCGGAGGAAGCGCCGCGACGAGCTCGCAGCTCTCAATGTGTACCTCGCCGCTGTACACATGTGTCATGAAGAAAACTCCATGTTCTGGATCTTTTATTCGATTGCAGCTTTAAATTCAACGTTAAATATAATGTGGAATTTGTTTTGTGCAAACAATTTTTTATATTAAAATCAGTAAAATTCGAAAATTTGGCTTGGTTATTTTTCAACTGTAGGCTAGATGATATTGTATCGATAATTTTTTGAGCATATCATGGGAAATTGGAAATGTAATCCGGTATTTTGAATTATAATAAAATATTAATTAGGTTGCTGAAAAATTTGTAGCTAAAGTAAAGCGAGAATGTATTTAATTTTGGGACACCCGGTGCACAGAAAGACCAGCCCGTGGTCATCGATGACGGGGGGTTGGTACGAGTGAGAGGTCGAGAGAGGAAGAGAGAGAGTAGCTCGCGCGGGAAGCTGTCACATTACGGAGTGGAATTTATGCCCGATGCCCAGCGGCGTGACAAGTTGCCTCTGATGAACGGCCCCACCGCGAACTCTTGGCCCTCCGTCGTCGTGCCGAGATCCCCAAGACTCAGCCGGTCACCAGGACAGACCCAGCTGAACGAGAGGGAACCGCCGTCGCGTCTCTTTTAACTTGTCCTTCGTCCTTATTTTCGTCCTTTGGTCACGTTGTGACGATGTTAGGATACACTGAATTTACGCTGGCTTTATTTCATCCGGCAAATGGATACTGTTAGCGAGTCTTACTTTCGGGCCAGCACCTGTCCATCCAAATCTATTATATCGCATTTGGCTTTCTTTTCGGATAACAATATGTTACATTCTATTTGACGAAAAATAAAACTACGTTGTTGCGATAAGTGAAAAAAATGTAACCCCTCGAGTATGAGTCTAAACAAAGTTTATAGTATTTTTATAATTTAATACAACGGTAAAAACAAGTTGGCTTCACGATAGTGGCAAATGAGATAATAATAAACAAATAACCGATATTGCATAATTTCTATTAATTTATTGGCGATCGTACGATAAATACTGCAAATTATCAGATTTTTAAAGTTTACAATTTATAATAAACAGTGTAAAAATTCGGTGGGAAGATTTGTTATTTATCTGCCGCGTCTCGAGAGCGGATGGGAAAGGTCATTGTTACAAGATTTTCTGAGAAGGCGTTAGATGACGTGGGTGAGAGTGAAAAAGCGAGTGGAGTTCTCGTGGAAGAGTGAGAAAGACGTTGGCTACGAAAGGGCCTGTATTCGCCTTTTTCGTAGCCGCTAAGAATATTTTTTTCCATTGTTTTTTGTAAAAAGTCTCATATGATTTTAACGCCCCTTCGCAAGAAGCCATTTCTCGCGCACTAACGTGCAGTTTCTCGGGTGGTGAACGCACGGCGTGCGGTGATAAACACGCCAAGTTACGATTTCTCGGAGTCGGAGTGCGTGGTGTACCCACGCCACGACACCGATTTTTGCATCGCATGGCTTCGCGTACGTGTATTTCTACTGTACACATCAACGCGGACTGCATGCACTTCGCCTATTTACGCGTGACAACTTCGTGACTTTTCTTCAAAGCTTTTAATTACTCATTATCCTTGTAATGCTCAACTAATTGAAAAGCTCCCCACAAAAATGTAGTCATTAATTCTACTGAAAAACGATCTTTTATTTTTTTCTTCATAATATTGGTAAATCGAAATATGGACAAATATAAGCTTGAGTGAATGATCGGAATGTCGTCGATATTTGTGATCCTTCGAAAAAAAAAAATGATTTTTTCCAAGTGTGAAAAATAAATAGTGACACTTGACATTCTTGTTGAGAATTTTAAATAAGGAAAAAAAGGCAATGTTTCGATTTCAATTTTTTAAAGTTCACCCGATAGAAAATCTCTCACAATTTACAGGTATTTTGTTGTTCGAGGGAGAAAGTAGAAACCGTGAGAAAGTGTAATCCTCGAGCCTCATGAATAGTCATAAAATTTACGAGCCCTTCGAAATTTCTTGTAATTTTTTTCGTTGTGCACGATTTCACGGTGAAAAAGTGCAAAGTGGCTACCGTTTGGAGTCAACGTGTTCCGGTCAAGCACGTACCCGATTATCCAAATTGTGTCTTTTTCGAGTTGCCTTCTGTCAAGACTCGGGACTTTGTTTTTTACTATTTTGTCTATAAAAAAATTATTCCGACTGGGGTCGGGGGATAACATGGATATTCTCCAAGTTTCATGTTTGACGATGCAATTAAATTTTACAAGTAACGATTTCTCTTTGTGTTACATTGTTGGTAAAAGTATTGTGCAACGGAATATGTTTCACAAATGCTCGAGTGGGTGACATCTGTACAACATGAAGGCAGCACGTGCAGAAAAAATAAAGCGCTCGAGTCTCGTTGAGACGCCGACGAGGTGGAGGTCGACGCACGTTACTATAGTTATTGCAACGTGAGGGCAACGTGCGAACAGAGGGTATATGTGCGCGATAGGTTACGGGGTATTATTGGCGAGGTTGGCCCAACGAGGACGAGAGAACGGAGACGAGGTCGTCGAATCTAAGCGTGTCTCGTTGACTCGTTCGTCTTCGTCGTCTCGGCCACCGACTTGTGTGACCGACCTTTTCTCGTCACGGCGCGGAAATAGCGGAAGTCACCGCGACCCGTGGAACCTGGAAAAGGTCCCCGGGCAACCTCTCGGACGTCACGCTCCGTAAACCTTCGAGTCACCAGCACCGGGATTCTACATGAGCCTTTGGAATACCGCGAATACTCTCGCCGCTCTATTCTTCCTCTCTTGCTGCTGCCGCTGCTCCTCCACTGCTCCCAATAAGTCAATAATTTTCACTTTTATACAAGCGATATTCATTGGTTGCCGTTAGACGGATATTTAATTTTCTTAAAAAATTATTTCTAATAATAAACACGTCATCGTATTACCAATACTGAATATCAAGTATAAAAACTAATTTTAAAACGTGCGAAAACAATACCGTTGTCAAACCGAAGCGAATTTCGCGATGAGCAAATGCACACGACAGATACACGATCAATTATCAGCATGTAATTCGTTACTCGGACAATTTTTACGGGGAACATTGAGTTTAACTGGAATTGAAATAAAAAAAAGTATGCATAAAAACGGTGACTCGGGAAGGTGTTATTCACTTATACGTACACCAACAACACAATATGTACATTTCTCGTCATGTCCGTGACGCCGAGTGCAACGATATCTTGGACGATATTTTGCAAAGATATGTGAGTGTGTGTCAGCAAGATTAATACGAAAGACGGTATCCGAAGGTGTAGTCGCGTTACAGCATACGGCTGTGGCTGGTCCGCACTCGCTCAACGATATGCCGATAGTGTCGGATTCGCATGCATGTAAGTCGTGTCCCAACACGAGCAGCCGTCCCCATTAGTTTGCATTCTGGAAAATCGTTTGCTTACCGGTCACCGCCATCGTTCCACTCGGTTTACCCGTGTCGGATTATTCGTTGCATTCCATCATCGGCAAAGCAATCGACAAACAAGTCGAAATTTTCAAGTAACTCGCAAACAGTAAACATTAATAACTCATCGAGTGTTCGACTTTTTTAATTCGAAGATTCGCCTCTGGGTTATTTAATTATCGTCTCGATATGCTCTAATATTCGATACGCCTACCGAGAATGTTTCCTATTTATTTTTATGCCGATATGCACTATAGTCGGTGAGTTAGTTTGTAAGCTCGCCTGCATTGCCACTGTATATTATTGTCCTCGTCGCATCAGATATGTCTTCTACCACATGCACACAAGTGAATACCAACGAATTGCGAACTGCGAGTCGTGAGCGTCGCAAAGTCTGAGCGCCGGAAACTGGACGTTCTCTCGACCGAGTTTCCAGCTGTGAAAAGCAACACGCGGTTTCATTTAGCCCGGCATATGTAGAAGGAGGGTATTTGTGTTTAACTCGGGTACACCGAGGAAATGATATCGCTTTGGACGATTGCTCGAGGACGACGTAAATGACAGAAATGATAAAATCCTCGTGAAACGAATCTTGAAGCAATATCGCTTAAAATAGCTCCATAGATTTGCAATTCGAAGAGAATATTTCCTAACATGGCCATCGTTGTCTTTATTTAAATTTTTAACTAGCTTTTTGTGTTAAAAAAACCTTTACCCTTTTGCGTTACTCTCGATCGATCGGTAACAGAAAGGATGTTTGCTTACGTAAGTACTGGCTGAGGAGCCACTCGCTCATTGAGCCGTTCGTTTGTACCGAGTCTTTCAAAACAATCTTGGCTTCTCGTTAACCCTGTCTGCCATTGTCTTAAGTGTAGTGAGTGACTCCGTGGAGCCGTGAAGAATGAAGAAAACGAGAAGGAAAAAAGTGAGATAGATAGTCGGTGCGGTTACTAGAAATCACGTCCATCCACTCCCGCGTCAAACCAAACGGAGGAACGAAAGAAAGAAGGACGGAATAAGAAGAGCGTCCGATCGACTGTCCGAACCTACGGAACGAACAAAGCACCACCTAAGCGTTCAGGGATAACAAGTCAAAGCCCATTTGTTTTGTTTCTGCCTTCAGGCTCATCCCAGAAGACAAATATCCGTTCGTTCTGCACTGATCACTCTCTCTCTCTCTCTCTCCACCATCGCTCCTCCCAAATGAAACGCTGTCACGGTTCGTCGCTAATTTCCGCTAATTAACTATTTTCGGGTCACGGATATCTGATGGCTCACTCAAAACAATGTAGCTAATAATGAAAATATTCACAACTACAGTCTTTGTTTGTTGATAATTTTCTTCACAGCTCACTGACCTGTCAAGTGTTACTTGATTTCTTTAAATGGAAAGTTCCCATGCATTTTCATGATTAATAAAATAAATCATTGAACGTTAAGGATAATTTTTTCCCATATCCCCATGTAAAAGAAAACATCTTGTAAAATAGTAAAACACCAAAATGATCGTTCGATGGAGAAGCAGTGCAAAACTATCGATCCATCATAACACTAGAAAATCGCCCGATGAAAGGATGTAATTAATCAAAGAGGTTCAAATAATTCATATATATATATATATATATCTCTCTCTCGGGGCAATAACTGTCGGAAAGATTCCAATCTACAGTGAAGACCTTTGACATCATATGACATCAACGACATGGATCAAAGATTTCTCTTTTGGTCTAGGATTAACGGCAATTAGTGGAGGTTCTGAGGTTGGTAGACGTGGAGTCTCGAAACTTGTAAACGCAAGAGCCGATCGAGTTTGAGAGGAGAACCGTCGAAGGACAGATGGGCCCTGGTCATAGAGCTAACTAAGACACCCTGCAAAGTTACTTTCGGCTGTGCAGACCTGCAGTAGTCATGGTATAACGTGCTATAACATTCGTGTAGTGGTATGAGGTCCCTTATTCGTCGCGACGTCGATACCTGATGTGCTGCAGCATCACCATCACCATTACCAGCAAGGAATTGGTGTTCCTTCTGGTCGTAAAACGGCCTTGCCAAGGGTGGACACTTTTATGGTGGCGGGCATTGTTTAGCGGCACTTCGGGTTATTCGGTGTTATGGCAGTCATGCCGCGCAGCATTTTCCGTCCTTCTCTTCTTCTCCTCAACTTCCTTCGTCGTCCTTCTTACGGCATCTTCTCCAGCATCCTTCTTCTCCACTGAATTTTCTTTTTCGTTTCTTTCCGAACGTTTTTCCCTGTCTCCTTTCTTGGTGTTCGTCGCGAGCTTCGATCTTCTTCATCCTTCCGCGCGTTCCTGAATCTCACCTTCTTCCTCGCTTTTTTATTCCTGTTTTTTTTTCATCGTTTTTTTTTTTTTTTGTTCTCACTGGCAGCAGGATAATACCGGCAGAACTCTGCGGGATCGCGGCATGCAGAGATAAAGGAGGATGGATGAAATGGAGCGTTGGAGGGTTCTTCGCTCCTGCTGTTGCCGAAGGAACTCGCGCCACCGGTAGGTATTGCCCCAATCGGTCACCCACTGACTTTCCGCCTTCTCTCGGAACTTGAGGCCTCGTACCACCGTGAAGAAGCGTATCCGTCTCGTCGTAAACGAGACCTTGTTCCGCGACCGATCCAGCAATATATTCCGCTGCGATATGTATATGGTAGGGTACGATTTATACCGCCTGTTTAGTCACAAAAAAGCATGGATGAATATCGTAGCAAAAAAAAAAAACGATCCAGTATAAACATTTTGGCATATCAACAGGGCCGAAAGGGAGATCGAAGCATGAAGATTTTTGAGAATTTAATTTGCCGCTCGGCATATGATAATTCCAAAGACGGTCGATCCACCGGTCGAAATCTCGAAGATACGGACGTGGCCAATACTCGCGGTTAGTGTTGTATCATTAGCATTTCCATCGGAGAATCGACTGCTATACTCCAGCAATATAGACAAACTATACGAACCGAGAGATCAAGAGTCCACGGGTCGCTTTTAATTTCTGACAGACATTAAGACAGACGGACGAGGATCAGGATGAGGAGCTCGGCCGGGCGGCAGCGGATTCCGAACTGCGAGAGCTCCCCCCCGTCGAGCGGCCGGTCGGACTTCAAAGTCCTTCGGAGGCTTCATCATCGATACGCGCGGCCCTCGCGGTCCCTGATCATTGCCGACAGATTAGACGCCCCGCTTCATCTCGCCTCACTCTGTTACTATCTCACTCTCTTGGCTTCGTCTCATCTACTTCAGTGCTACGCTCGTGTTTTTATCCCGCATAAACTATTTTTCTCTCGAAAATATAACGACAAAACTCAAAACGACGTATTTGAATGAAAATAAGTGAAAAAATATTATACGACGAAACATTGGGAATGATATTCGGTGAAAAAATTCGATTGCAGCAAACAATTTGCGCAAGAACTTCCGGCCAAACATTTCGACTAGCGAAGATATTGACAGTGTTTACCCAGAGAACACAAGTAGAGTCTCCGTCATACATAAGTAAAGGCTCATCGTTTAGTTTTCGTTGGCAGAGGCAAAAGGGGTGGATTTGGTTTGGGGTAAATCCACGAGACTTTCGCACCTCGAAATTCTTCGCCGTTGCTGGAAGACTATACCGAGTGGGCGTAGCTCGGGGAGACAAACCGATGGAGAAGCATACGAAGGGTCAGAGGGGGGAAGAGAAACTGCTAAAGGGAAGAGGCAAATTTTATGGAGAGTTACCGGTGCGAGAATTACCTGGGCGTATTTACCGCAAAGAATCGACGGGCTGCAGCAGCAGGTGCAGAAGAACAAGGCCGGACGATCGGCCGCCGGAAGGTCCGAGGGGCGATCGGCAGGTTCACCGGTCCTCGTTGGTGGTGATGGTTGTGAACGCGATGCTCTTCTCGAGATGTCCCGTGGGACTGATATCCTGCAGGGTTTGTCCGAGATATACCGGGATACGCTAATATTTCGAGCTCACCTCGCAGGGTCTTCGGTAGCGCCTGTGCAAGGTGTACCATCGCGCCGAAGAGGCTTCGAGTCCCTTGGGGGCTTAAAACAGGTGGACCGACTAAGCCGATTAGATACGGCGTTGGACGATTTGTTGACGAAACTCAACCCTTGTTTCACACCGGGACATCGTTTTAGCGCTTCCCTACTAAACGCTATGCAATCTATTATTTCCTCCGTACATCCTCGACACTGAGGTTTAATCCAGTTGCAAGACCGAACGAGCAAGGGGGTTCGGTGTGTCTATCGTAGGACGTGCGATCGGGCTGTCGAAACGAAAGAAGAGAAGACGAAGAAGCGGATGAATCCTTGTCGAAGCTCTTGTCCAAGCAGCCGCCAAGCGGTATGTGCCTCGTGCCAAGCATAATGAAGACAACTCCAACGGATTAAATCCCTCTAGGCTTGACGGCTATACTGACTTAAGCTACTTATTGCTTTCTGTAATCGGGACCAATCGGTTTAATCGCGTTACCAATTAGCGTCGTGACAAATCGTACGGCGTCTTTAATTTTTTTTTTTCCTTGCATTCTCATTGAATTTACTTGGAGTAAATTGGAGTAAATAGTAGCGAGAGGTGTTTAGTTATGGTCAATCGTAATTTCTTCTCGGTGCTCAAAGGGGTGAAAGGTCCGGTGTCCGTATCAGCCCATCGAACGAACCGTGGCTTTTCACAGTTTTCACAGTTTCCACACGCCTCTCTGTGCAGAGCGCAGACCTAGCTGTGCTTGGAATTTCCGTAGTAGGAAATCCCGCGTTGCCCACAAATTGAAACTTTTGAGTGTGAAAGTTTTCGCTGAGTGGCGAACTCTACGATGGGGTATGAGAGTTAGCGAGATTTTTGACGCCGTTCAACCGCCAACGGTCAGCGTTATACCGCCTGTTTTCTACTCTACCCGCGAAATCCGTGTGTTTTCCAGGAATCACTGTGTTTTCTTCTTTTTCATTTAGTCGTGTAAATCGACTGTGTCTCTTTTCCTCGTCGATACTCTCATCTTTCGCTGCTACCTTCTCTTCAATAATTTCTCGTAAAAGAAGCCGGTTTCTAAAGTTTCGAGAAGATGATGCTTGCCGAGATGTCGAAAAGGTGTCGAGAGTGAAAGATCGTGATGAATTGCCAAACGGGCGTACAAGACGCTACCGAAATCGGCGTGGCGGCTCCGTGAAACATTTTCGCACTTGAGTCTAATAAGCGCATCGGTCTCGGAGGTTACGTTCATTTCCAACACCTCGCTCTCCTCGAACCGTTCATAACTATTTTTCCTATATAAACTCCTTGAAAATTCGATGTTTCTATTGTGCGACAATATAATGCCTAGGGCGTCGGCGTTTTTCTTCTTTTCACTTGTATTTTAGAACAATTGTTCAAACCACGATATGCTTCGCAACGGACAAGACAAACGGTCCTATGAAAATGATGAGTAATTCTGAACCAATAATTTAGAAGAATCCATTGAATTTTGCAAATAACGAACTGTAGAGTGGTGTAGGGAACAAAAATGATGGTTCCACCGGTGAGACCGCGAATTTTTTACTTTTTATCTTTGATTTTCATTTAGATTCGAAACGCAAGTTCAAAATTCGAAGAAACGTGAAAGAATGAATGAGAAATAGTAGTAGAACGATGCGCAGCAGCAGGTACATGGAGAATGACGGTACTTTGCATATTACGTTCCGCTGGCTCAACTAGGAACGTTTCAGGCATTGGTGGCGTACGAGTTTCGGATAAGAGCTCGGAGGAACCTCGAACGCCAGCGGTTCTCTGGTATTCAGGTACATAGGTGCAGTATATAGATGTATGCCGGGAGCGGCCTCGGCGGCTGGCTAGGCAGCCACTCGAGTAACGGTCGAGTGCCGAGCGCGCGGATCCGACGATATTTTTCGATGCTGATGCTGGAAACGCCGCCAGTGGGTCGAGTGCCTTTTCCTTCACATTTTTTTTCCTCCTCATTGAACGCTTTTTTTTTTTTTTTCTCTCTTTCCTCTTTCGCCAACGATTCGATCCCTCGTGAATCGCCACAGGCACATCTATGTTACAGATACAAGCACTAAATAAATACCTTGACAACCAACATAAACAAAAACAAGCTAGCAATAAACTCGAAATATTCACGATCGATATATAGCAAAGGAATAAAAATAAAAAAAATGAAAACAGCTATGTCCAGGAAAATTCATAGCACCTATTTAAATAACGATAGATTTTTGAAGCGCTCATTTCTCATAATCTTAACTCGAATATTTACAAATCTATACTCGACAACGCACTCTATGAAGTGACGTGAATAGTTTATCGCGTGTATTTTCAATTGACAACAAAAAACGTGGAATAAAATCCAGAAATTGGAATATCACTTGGGCGAGAGATAGGGGATGATGGGGATGGTGATCTCAACGATCGAGAGTTTATCGGTTCTTGTTTCTCACGCCGATGGAGATTTTTTTTTTTCTACGCTCGTTTAACGTAACGAAGCGCGACGACGCCTACGAGTGCACGACTCGGTCTCGGGAAGATGCGAGTGACGTGCGCGATAATTATCAGACACCCACGCAGCCCACCTCTTCTCCGTGTTCTTGTTGCTCTCGCGGGCTTACTAGACGGAGCAATCCTCGTTATCGCTCAAGAGGCCGCGTGCACAGCTGTAGCTATATCGCATACTGTAGTAGCGTAACGCATCTAGTAGATACATACGTCGAAGCGTCGCTGTCGGAGAGACTCTGGTACCTCGCCAGAACGCAAAGTGATAAATAAAACATCGCTAGTGAGGATCGGGTTAAAGGGCGAGAGGTCAGTTGTAAAAATACTTGGTCAAGATGAATGTTTATTCCGAACTATCGACATGTATTCTCCTTACTTTATAGGTATTTAGTGTAACTAAAAAGAAACGATAATACGATATAACCTCGCGTGAATTTCACTCGTCCGACTGAAAATTGCCATAAAGAAATTGTAACACGCGGTGCGAGAAGGCACGTGGTTTGCAGGTTGAATATTGATAAATTGCGACTTCCGTGCGGTGAGTTTCGGCCGTTGGTAATTTCCTGCCACGAGGAGAAGAGCATAGAGCACAAATGCGGCGAACGGACGGCCGATAACGCGCGTTCGACAAGGCCAACACTTGGAGAGCCACAGCTATATGTAATCGTAGTAAATAGATGAAGAGACACGAGTGCGAGCTCGTACAGCTGTATGACAGTACAGAGGGAGAGAAACGGGATGGCAGCAGCGAGAGCTGCGAGGAACGGCCCGATCGGAAATTGGCCCGATGACATTGATTAAAAGCGTTTAGCGACGCTCGCCCAGCAATACGAGCGCCGCCTCCCCTTCGTAATTATTAATCGGTGACGCTGCACGCTCGCTGCACGCTTACCGCTCTTGCTGTTGCTCTTGTGGCCCACGGCAATACGATCAATTGCTTCGATCCCGATCACTCCAAGATATTCACATCCATCCTGCGCATCCTTCGACCACATATTTCCATTATATAATTCCAATTACTCCAGCTCAATATTAATACAATCTAATAACCCTTGTTTGATGAAAAAATTAATAAAAAATAAGCCGCATTTTATTACCACGTAAATTCGACTAATTTTTTATTACATTCAATTTATTTAATATACAATTAATTAAAATTCTCAATTATTTTTTGTTCTTTAAAGATAATTAGGCTCGACGTTAAGGCGATTGTGTAGTTACGACACAGACTCCTGGAATATCACAAGCATAACGAGAAACACGCGAAAATACATAAACTGTTGTTGCCAGTGTCTTGCGAGATGGAAGTGGAAAAAAAAACGAAAGACCAAGTTGGCGTCGGTCGACTGATCGTAAGAACGAGTCGATTCGCACCTCTCGCTGACCACAGCAGCAGCAGCAGCAGCAGCAGCGAGAAGGAAAGTGCGAGGCTACCTGCTGACGAAGTAGGAGACGCGATTTATTGGCGAGTTTGAAAGAACCCGAGCCCTCGGCATAACTCAGCCCTCGCCGGCTGTGATGTTGACTGAGTGGCCGCGAGTCTTCGCTCACATAGCTTCGCTTCTCGCTCCTCTCCAAGTGTACGTGTGTGTGTGTGTGTGTGTGTGTCTGCAGCACAACACACGTACGCAAATATCCTACGTTTAATACGTAAACGAATAACGTACCAATGTGTGGAAAATAAAAAATGTAAGCGCGAGCCTGAAGTCTGCCAATCAAGCGGCATTCATGTGTAACCGCGGTAAGTCACTACGACGCCTTAATTAAACTTTGGTGTAAAAAGAATTTTTTTTATACTTGCATTACAAAAACTATGATACGAAATTTTTCGATTTTTATAGCTAAAACGGCATATTATCATCATAACGATATTATGTTTGATACGATTTTCCCGGTTGATTAAATTCTTAATAGTATGGCGCGACAAAAAATGATTTGATTCAATGTTGTAGTGCAATAACTCGGAAAAATTTGAGGGCCTCTGATCCCTGTGGCATTTGTCGCGACCACCCACGCGCGATAAAGTCGAAAAACGAGCCAATAAAATATTTATAGAATATATAGTCGCAGAGGGGGCTGCTGTTTGGAGTCTCAGCGTGCAGAGAGCGTGGTGCCTCGCGTCACTGCCACTCACCCCCGAGATCGAAAGGTCCCTGGTGGTT